>JAGSMZ010000042.1:1232500-1848750 GCA_029286645.1 Papilio protenor
AACTCACCGTAACTTTGCAGCTAAGAGGTTAAACTTGCATGATTCGTATTAGCTCTGAATAGGTAAGTTTAACCTCGAAGCAGCAGTTACAACAAGCTGCGATCAACTTTAAGAAGACGAAGAACTTGACAAACTTTGTTAACCTTTTAAAGGTTTTTATATGCTTTTCTTCTTTTTTAAAGATTATGCCCACGAGTTTGTTGAAACACATTGAAAGTGCCACTAATTCGCATTTAACTTCGACTTCTAACACTGCAACACATTCCACATTCATTGTTGAATCACAATTTCGTGCTGATGAAGTACTCTCGAATAAGTGTTAACAATTATCCTGGTTGTTTTTCATTTTCAGAGACTGGAGATTTGTTTGACGGTACAATGAACCTAGTTCCACTTGGCAATCAATTTTTTGAAGCTTGTTTTACTGGGATCAACAATAGCATTAATGAAGATGCCGCAGCTAAGATTTCAACTCACCATAACTTTGCAGCTTAAGACGTTAAACTAGCATGATTCGTATTAGCTCTGAATGTGTTAGTTTAACTTCGAAGCAGCAGTTACAACAAGCTGCGATTTACTTTAAGAAGACGAAGAACTTGACAAACTTTGTCAACCTTTTAAAGGTTTTTATATGCTTCTCTTCCTTTTTATAAAATTTTATGTCCACGAGTTTGTTGAAACACATTGAAAGTGCCACTCACTCGCATTTAACTTCGACGTCTAACACTGCAAACACATTCCACATTCATTGTTGAATCACAATTTCATGCTTAACGAAGTACTCTCAAATAAGTGTTAACGATTATCCTGGTTGTTTTTCATTTTCAGAGACTGGAGATTTGTTTGACGGTACAATGAACCTAGTTCCACTTGGCAATCAAATTTTGAAACTTGTTTTACTGGGATCAACAATAGCATTAATGAAGATGCCGCAGCTAAGATTTCAACTCACCATAACTTTGCAGCTTAAGACGTTAAACTAGCATGATTCGTATTAGCTCTGAATGTGTTAGTTTAACTTCGAAGCAGCAGTTATAACATGCTGCAATTTACTTAAGAATATGAAGAATTTGACAAACTTTGTCAACCTTTTAAAGGTTTTTATATGCTTCTCTTCCTTTTTATAAAATTTTATGCCCACGAGTTTGTTGAAACACATTGAAAGTACCACTAATTCGCATTGAACTTCGACGTCTAACACTGCAAACACATTCCACATTCATTGTTGAATCACAATTTCATGCTTAACGAAGTACTCTCAAATAAGTGTTAACGATTATCCTGGTTGTTTTTCATTTTCAGAGACTGGAGATTTGTTTGACGGTACAATGAACCTAGTTCCACTCGGCAATCAATTTTTTGAAGCTTGTTTTACTGGGATCAACAATAGCATTAATGAAGATGCCGCAGCTAAGATTTCAACTCACCATAACTTTGCAGCTTAAGATGTTAAACTAGCATGATTCGTATTAGCTCTGAATATGTTAGTTTAACTTCGAAGCAGCAGTTATAACATGCTGCAATTTACTTAAGAATATGAAGAACTTGACAAACTTTGTCAACCTTTTAAAGGTTTTTATATGCTTCTTTTCTTTTTTATAAAATTTTATGCCCACGAGTTTGTTGAAACACATTGAAAGTGCCACTAATTCGCATTGAACTTCGACGTCTAACACTGCAAACACATTCCACATTCATTGTTGAATTACAATTTCATGCTTAACGAAGTACTCTCAAATAAGTGTTAACGATTAACCAGACTCTTTCATTTCCAGAGACTGGTGATTTGGTTCACGACATAACGAACCTAGTCCCACGTGGCAGTCACATTTTTGAAACTTTTTTTTACTGGGATCAACAATAGCATTAATGAAGATGCCGCAGCTAAGATTTCAACTCACCATAACTTTGCAGCTAAGAGATTAAACTTGCATGATTCGTATTAGCTCTGAATATTCAGGTTTAATCTTGAAGCAGCAGTTACAACAAGCTGCGATTTACTTTAAGAAGACGAAGAACTTGACAAATTTTATCAACCTTTTAAAGGTTTTTATATGGTTCTCTTCCTTTTTATAAAATTTTATGCCCACGAGTTTGTTGAAACGCATTAAAAGTGCCACTAATTCGCATTGAACTTCGACGTCTAACACTGCAAACACATTCCACATTCATTGTTGAATCACAATTTCATGCTTAACGAAGTACTCTCAAATAAGTGTTAACGATTATCCTGGTTGTTTTTCATTTTCAGAGACTGGAAATTTGTTTGACGGTACAATGAACCTAGTTCCACTTGGCAATCAATTTTTTGAAGCTTGTTTTACTGGGATCAACAATAGCATTAATGAAGATGCCGCAGCTAAGATTTCAACTCACCATAACTTTGCAGCTTAAGATGTTAAACTAGCATGATTCGTATTAGCTCTGAATATTCAGGTTTAATCTTGAAGCAGCAGTTACAACAAGCTGCGATTTACTTTAAGAAGACGAAGAACTTGACAAATTTTATCAACCTTTTAAAGGTTTTTATATGGTTCTCTTCCTTTTTATAAAATTTTATGCCCACGAGTTTGTTGAAACGCATTGAAAGTGCCACTAATTCGCATTGAACTTCGACTTCTAACACTGCAACACATTCCACATTCATTGTTAAATCACAATTTCATGCTTAACGAAGTACTCTCAAATAAGTGTTAACAATTATCCTGGTTGTTTTTCATTTCCAGAGACTGGTGATTTGTTTGACGGTACAATGAACCTAGTTCCACTTGGCAATCAATTTTTTGAAGCTTGTTTTACTGGGATCAACAATAGCATTAATGAAGATGCCGCAGCTAAGATTTCAACTCACCATAACTTTGCAGCTTAAGACGTTAAACTAGCATGATTCGTATTAGCTCTGAATGTGTTAGTTTAACTTCGAAGCAGCAGTTATAACAAGCTGCGATTTACTTTAAGAAGACGAAGAACTTGACAAACTTTGTCAACCTTTTAAAGGTTTTTATATGCTTCTTTTTTTTTTTACTGGGATCAACAATAGCATTAATGAAGATGCCGCAACTAAGATTTCAACTCACCGTAACTTTGCAGCTTAAGATGTTAAACTAGCATGATTCGTATTAGCTCTGAATATTCAGGTTTAATCTTGAAGCAGCAGTTACAACAAGCTGCGATTTACTTTAAGAAGACGAAGAACTTGACAAACTTTTAAAGGTTTTTATATGCTTCTCTTCCTTTTTATAAAATTTTATGTCCACGAGTTTGTTGAAACACATTGAAAGTGCCACTCACTCGCATTTAACTTCGACTTCTAACACTGCAACACATTCCACATTCATTGTTGAATCATAATTTCGTGCTGATGAAGTACTCTCGAATAAGTGTTAACAATTATCCTGGTTGTTTTTCATTTTCAGAGACTGGAGATTTGTTTGACGGTACAATGAACCTAGTTCCACTTGGCAATCAAATTTTTGAAACATTTTTTTACTGGGATCAACAATAGCATTAATGAAGATGCCGCAACTAAGATTTCAACTCACCATAACTTTGCAGCTTAAGATGTTAAACTAGCATGATTCGTATTAGCTCTGAATATTCAGGTTTAATCTTGAAGCAGCAGTTATAACATGCTGCAATTTACTTAAGAATATGAAGAACTTGACAAACTTTGTCAACCTTTTAAAGGTTTTTATATGCTTTTCTTCTTTTTTAAAAATTTTATGCCCACGAGTTTGTTGAAACACATTGAAAGTGCCACTAATTCGCATTTAACTTCGACTTCTAACTCTGCAACACATTCCACATTCATTGTTAAATCACAATTTCATGCTTAACGAAGTACTCTCAAATAAGTGTTAACAATTATCCTGGTTGTTTTTCATTTTCAGAGACTGGAGATTTGTTTGACGGTACAATGAACCTAGTTCCACTTGGCAATCAATTATTGAAGCTTGTTTTACTGGGATCAACAATAGCATTAATGAAGATGCCGCAGCTAAGATTTCAACTCACCATAACTTTGCAGCTAAGAGATTAAACTTGCATGATTCGTATTAGCTCTGAATATACACGTTTAATCTTGAAGCAGCAGTTACAACAAGCTGCGATTTACTTTAAGAAGACGAAGAACTTGACAAACTTTGTCAACCTTTTAAAGGTTTTTATATGCTTTTCTTCTTTTTTAAAAATTTTATGCCCACGAGTTTGTTGAAACACATTGAAAGTGCCACTAATTCGCATTGAACTTCGACGTCTAACACTGCAAACACATTCCACATTCATTGTTAAATCACAATTTCGTGCTGATGAAGTACTCTCAAATAAGTGTTAACGATTAACAATACTCTTTCATTTTCAGAGACTGGAGATTTGGTTCACGACACAACGAACCTAGCCCCACGTGGCAGTCACATTTTTGAAGGCTTTTTTTACTGGGATCAACAATAGCATTTAGGAAGATGCCTGTTGGAGTTTTTATATGTTATGTTACTGGCAGGCAACACTTTACACAGGAAGGATGATTTGAATATTGGAACGATGTATTTAAATTTTATAAAATTTTATGCCCACGAGTTTGTTGAAACACATTGAAAGTGCCACTAATTCGCATTGAACTTCGACGTCTAACACTGCAAACACATTCCACATTCATTGTTGAATCACAATTTCATGCTTAACGAAGTACTCTCAAATAAGTGTTAACGATTAACCAGACTCTTTCATTTCCAGAGACTGGTGATTTGTTTGACGGTACAATGAACCTAGTTCCACTTGGCAATCAAATTTTTGAAACTTTTTTTTACTGGGATCAACAATAGCATTAATGAAGATGCCGCAGCTTAGATTTCAACTCACCATAACTTTGCAGCTAAAAGATTAAACTTGCATGATTCGTATTAGCTCTGAATTTGTATGTTTAATCTTGAAGCAGCAGTTACAACAAGCTGCGATTTACTTTCAGAAGACGATGAACTTGACAAACTTTTAAAGGTTTTTATATGCTTCTCTTCCTTTTTATAAAATTTCATGCCCACGAGTTTGTTGAAACACATTGAAAGTGCCACTAATTCGCATTGAACTTCGACGTCTAACACTGCAAACACATTCCACATTCATTGTTGAATCACAATTTCATGCTTAACGAAGTACTCTCGAATAAGTGTTAACAATTATCCTGGTTGTTTTTCATTTTCAGAGACTGGAGATTTGTTTGACGGTACAATTAACCTAGTTCCACTTGGCAATCAAATTTTTGAAACTTTTTTTTACTGGGATCAACAATAGCATTAATGAAGATGCCGCAACTAAGATTTCAACTCACCGTAACTTTGCAGCTATGAGGTTAAACTTGCATGATCCGTATTAGCTTCGAATCTGTATTTTTAATCTCGAAGCAGCAGTTACAACAAGCTGCGATTTACTTTAAGAAGACGAAGAACTTGACAAACTTTGTCAACCTTTTAAAGGTTTTTAAATAAACTTGAAGAAGTTTATGGAGTCGAGAAGGAGATTAAAAATGAAACTTAGAAGTTTATAGTGAGTCGAGAAGGAGATTAAAAATGAAACTTAGAAGTTTATAGTGAGTCGAGAAGGTGATGGTTATAGGGAGAGATTCTTGAGAAAGAGAGAGTGCAGGAAATGAAAGTCGAGAAGAAATAGGAAGAATTGTAAGTTTTGAAGAAATAGACACTGGAAATAAAAAAATATAGAGTGAAACAATTGAAGCTGAAACAAATGACAGAAATCCCAATGAAACAAATGAAAATTGGAGGAAAATTTAAGAAGAATATGGTGAGAGAGGTTGAAGATGTACAAGGTTTTTAAATAAACTTGAAGAAGTTTATGGAGTCGAGAAGGAGATTAAAAATGAAACTTAGAAGTTTATAGTGAGTCGAGAAGGTGTAGGAGGTTTTTAAATAAACTTGAAGAAGTTTATGGAGTCGAGAAGGAGATTAAAAATGAAACTTAGAAGTTTAAAGATGAAACTTAGAAGTTTATAGTGAGTCGAGAAGGTGTAGGAGGTTTTTAAATAAATTTATTATGTTCTGTTGTACTAATTTCATGTTTTTATAAAATGTTAATGTATAAATAAGGATGTTTGGTAGTGCGGGTAAATTTGCGAAAGTCATGTTAGTAAATATTTTATTTTTGGTATATTGTACGAGTATTATATTAAATTTTATACAGTGGGTTAAAACTGTGCAAAGTGTTGAGGGGGTGTGTTGGAGTTTTTATATGTTATGTTACTGGCAGGCAACACTTTACTATTATTTAAATTTTATAAAGAATTGTACATTCGATGTTTGAAGAGTAACTTCTCATCACGACACGTACCGTGCAACATATGTAAACATGAGACTTTATTAAATATAATATGTGACTGTTTTTATACTGAGAATATACCAGTTGAATATGTGAATAGAGTGTTTCAATAGACCTTCACCTCCAGAGTCCGGGACGGTGAAAAGCAACCGTCCAACAATGCCGCAGCTAAGATTTCAACTAACCATAACTTTGCAGCTTAAGAAGTTATACTTGCATGATTCGTATTGGCTCTGAATATGTTAGTTTAACTTCGAAGCAGCAGTTATATCATGCTGCGATTTACTTAAGATGACGAAGAACTCGAAAAAAATATGTCCTTTTTTAGCATTTTTTTTCTTCTCTTCCTTTTTATAAGATTCAATGACCAAGACTTTACAACTATTTATCTTATTTCAGATCATTGTAATAGAGCAATGATCAAGATCAACGTCTAAATGAATTTAACTATTGCAATAAGGAATAACGCCATCTAGTTTCACATTGCCTTACTAACACAAGGTAAAGGCTAGACAGCTTCGTTGTATTTTTTGTGCTTTAAAAAATACTCAGCAATCTTACACCGTGGTATTGACAAGGTAATTAAACAAAACAAAAAAAAGGCTTAACTAAGAAAAAAATGGAGGGAATGAAAATGTGAATAGCCCTTTGAAAAGTTCTTCACGAGACTTTCGTATAAATGTAAATGTATAAACATGACTCACGTACTTTGATAATTTGTAGCACTTCTTTGAGTCAACTTGGAGCCGCTGCTACGATCTACTATTAAAACTTTTGCATTAAAAACTTTTAAATAGCAAACGTAAGATTAGTGGTAAATTCTAAATGTTTGAAGATACAACTGCCATGTAAAAATGAAACGGAGAGTATGTGTGCATAGATGTTTGTAAAAGTAGTTATTTCTCCAATAAGTTCTAATACATAGTAATTTGAGTTGTATGAGTTAAAATTTGTGTTAATATTTTCTTTTTATAATTTGGCGTTATTACCGCGACGTATGCTACGGAGCTACGAATGGTGCTACGAAAAACACATAGTTTGGTCAGTTATGTGAAAAATCGCAGACGGGCTCATAAGAAAAAGGGGAAAATTAACAAGACCGTCGTAAAACCTGTCATGATTTATGGATCCGAATGTTGGGCAGTAAAAGGAATGGATGAATGGAGACTGCATGTGGCATAAATGCGAATGTTAAGATGTATGTGTGTTAATACATACATATGGATAATATACGAAATGAGTATATTAGAGGAAGTCTGAAAACAGCCCCAGTGGTAGAGAAATTAAGGAGTAAAAGGTTAACACGGTAAGAACTTTAAAGAGATGGATGGAGCATCTTAAAAGATAAGGTAATGCTGAAACTCCAAATTACATTAAAATTTCCACCAATTTTCAGTCAAATTGTAAGCGAGAAAGCGAAATGTTTAAGATTCGTTTCAAGATTCGGCAGTAAAAGTCAATACAGAATTGAAAAAGAAAATTACTCAAGCCGAACTTGTTTATATTCTTATTTGTATTGAATTTTAATATGTGAAAGTGAGAATAAACGTAAACTTCTAAACTAATGTTAATGTCTTTGATCAACGGAATTTTGTAAGCTATTCAAAACTTGTTCTTCATTATTAGTTGTCAAAAACGTCCCAAAAACGATTAAACAGGTAACTACACACTGAAAGAAACAATAAAAACAAAATTAAATTCTAGAGGGCGCTTAAAAAAGATTATAGGTTTGTTTTGAATTTTAATTTACTAATAACAAACGACATTTTAAATGTTTTGTTTTTATTTAAAAATTGTATTTTTTTTTACCATAAATAATATACATACATTTGTTACACACTTTTTGTTTTAAATAAGCATTGTATTTATTTAAACATTTTACATGAAATTAATTAGCGATTTGTACAAATGTATTACTTACAAAATAACACTTATCACAAGATTCTAATAATACTGTTAAAACAATTTGTTTTCATAGCTGACAATACTTTAAAAAGAAATATCCTATATAAATTTTAGTACTTTTCTACATAATAGATACAAAGCGTTGTGCAATTAAAAGCTACGTAAAATAAAAAATAAAACAGACATTCTTTAATAAAATGTATGTAACTCTTTATATCAATTAACTAATAACTGTTAGTAAATAATTTTAACAACTTTATTATACAAAATGTCTCCTGAGCGTTTAAGTTTTTTATATGGGGAAACCTACTTTGTCAAATATGGAACCTTATCGACACAAAATAGTAACAATGGTTTTAAAAAGAAACAATTTCCTTAAATATTGCTTCAGTTTTAAACTACCAAACGAATTTTATAATTCTTTTTTTTTAACATGAATAAACCAATATAATATTTTTGCTGTATCTGTTTTCTTAACATTTCATAATCTGCATAAGTAAACAAATTTTGTGAATTCATAAATTTAGCAGCATTGTCCTGTAAAACAATGGAATATCGCAATTATTCCTATTTCTACAAAGAAAACACAAGCCTCACCAGTCTTTAAATTATAACGACTTTAAAGCCTCAAAAATACACACAAAATGGTACAGATATTTAAATGTTAAAGAGTTTCCTCATTGTCTCTTCCAAAATTACTTTTTATGACCAAACTGCAGCAGTAAATAAAGCTGAAATGCTGAAATGCTGAAAAGAAACTGAAAGCTCTAGTTAAAATCGATAATGATAACATTAGCTTAATAAACAACTAAATTTCAAAACAAATCCAAAAACGAACTAAAGAACTAATCTTGTAAACAAAAACAGTGCATATATTTTTATAAAAAAAAACAACTACATTATTTAAATTGTAATTTTTAAAAATATGGCTTGAGAGATTATTTACAATTAACTAAAAATTCTGATGGTTATTTTTGTAAAAAGAGTATGTTAAATGAGTACCATTTTATGTATCAACACAATGTGTATTTTAAGAGATAAAATCACCTTAGTATTAAATTCAAAACAAGCATCTTAATAAATTATTTTCTATAAAAGTTTTATTTGACAGTTGCTTTAGAAAACATTGCTTCATTTTATGCTTTACTAACACACATTTGTTTTAAATAACTGTGGTTTTTAACTCACCATTATCCAACATCCAAATTTCACAAATATAAATAAACAGTTTTACCCCTGGATAATAAAGTAGTAATAATTATTTATGTCAGTAATACAGCCTTATAATTTAAAAAGTAAGCACAGCATACCAGTTAATTATAATATTTTGTAAAGAAGTTTGAAAAATTACTTTTAGGTTAATGTGTAATGTTATTTTAACCAATAACAATACCATAAATATTTTATAATTGTAATATTGTTATTAGTTTTAATAAAGTAACATTTATTACATAATTTCAAAATAACAGACGATTAATTGAGTTAGGCATAAATATTCTTTGAATGTTTAGGTTTCATTCAATGTTATTTCTTATCATTGCGTAGTTTCTGTGATTCTAAACTGTTACAAATGTTTCTAAACTATTGAAAAACGCGCTTAAAGTTTCTAGACATGCGCAGAACAGTTTGTTTATCAACGTAACTAAGGTAAACTGTTGCCATAGCAACGTTCGCAGCAAAACATCATTTTGCGCAGCTGCAACACGTGGTCCCCCTTCCCTTGCCAGTGCAAGTAGTGCTCTATGTATATGAATGCAGCGCGCAGAATCGGCAGTTGCATCGCAGCTCCCGAGGGGAGGGCATCTACGACCATGCGCTGCACACGTGAACATCAGTTTTGCCAGTAAAAAACTTACTTTTAAGTGTTTTTAATGCATATATGCATATGTAAAGTATTTCTACGGTTACTATAAAGCAGGTGAGTGCCCATTTGTCAGTGCCCTAAAGCCCTAAGAGCGAGAGACCCGAAACCCGACCAACTAACCTAACTTTACTTGGTGTTTAATATCACAGTTGCGGGAGTATAGAAGTTGTTGGCGCGTTGGGTGAACGATCGCGACACCATGGGGCGTCGACTGCGCCCTTGGACGCCCTCTTTGAAACTGAATATCCTGTATTTTTAATACATGTAGAAAAATGTTAGATGAGGCTTGTTGCACGGCGTGTGCGGTGCCCCGCACAGGCGCGACGGTTGTCGCCAACGATCGATCGGGCAACGACCCGACGCTATCCGCATGATCCTAGAGACGGTAAAATTTGGCATACAGGCTAAGACAAATCCTGAAGGCGGACCGAAACTGGCTTTAAAAACGAGTCCTCCTCGTCGCTACGGCTACGGAACAACCCGCACTCGATGCCAAGCAGCCATGCTGGAAACACGTTTCCTACTTCACTTTCAGCGCGAGTTATGAAAAGGTTTTGATTTTATTTTTTAATGTTATTAATCTTCTATTTGTCAAATTTAAATAAAATAACAGTAATAAAAAATACTGTGATAAATAATATAGACTGATATGTCTATGTGACTGTGATAAATAATATAAACACTTTTTCAAAGGTATTGTAGATGTTAATACTCCTAGCGGCTCGGACGTAGTGCGAGTCGCTGCGCAGAACACAATTTTAGTCGTAGCGGAGATGCTTGGGGAGGGGGCACTGCGGCGCGCGCATACGACCTTGACCCGCCAACATATTTGAAACGACGTGAAATTTTAAACAGAACTCAAATATTTGGCGCGCCCTCTACGCACATTGTAATTAATGCTGGGGCGTCAATAAAATATTTTAATTGACAAAACTACCGTGACCTTTAACCGGAAATATTACTTTTTCATTTAAGTAACTGTAAGGTATCGATAATTCTTTGAAAATAGTAATAAAGAGAAATATCAGTATTTAAAAAGTTTTTTATTTAACGAAAAAAATACTCTTCTTTTAAGTTAAGTTTGTTTATGTTGGTAGAAGATAGTACCAGTTGTAGGGATATAACCGCGCGCATGCGCCGCGTCGACATTTTGACTTCCATAAGCTTCATCGCTTAATTTCAAATAGAACTTGTTGCAAGGAAAATTTGTGCGCGGGAAAATTCAAAGCTATACATATACATGAATTGTTTAAAAATATACATTTGTTTTTGGTCACATTTTAGGTTACATTTTTGTTTCGTTAAGATAGACATTTTAACAGTTTTTTTATTGTATTTAAAATTGCTATTCAAAAATCACATTTAAGTTTTATGTGATGTTTAATTGTTGTGATTAATATACCAGACCTACATTAGTATAGATAACTTTAATGTTAATTTTAATTGTCATAGAAAGGGTTATTTTCGTTTTGTTTGTTATCTATCTATACTATCTATACTATTATAATAAAGCGTAAACACACACTTCTTTGTTGCCTAAGATGTCAGCAATTACAGCATATTTTAGTATAATTCTTTTTTTAATAAAAAGCCGTACACTTACGTTACGCTTTAGCCTATATATTTTCACGCCATTAAACTTAGGGGGTAAATATTTTGGATAAAAACCCCAATGTGGGAAAGAGACCACAAGTTACTGCCAACATCAAGAAAGCAAGATTGCTAAGGTTTATCATGTCATGTCATTTTGACATTTGTTATTAGATAATTTGACAAATGTAAATAATAAAATAAAATTTTCATAATTTCATGCGGATGAAGCCGCACGCGAACAGCTAGTTTATAAAGAAAATATTACTTTTTTCCTTTTATTAAATTTGATGTCACTTCATATAGAGTACTAAAAAGGTATTGTTGACGACGCCGGTCATAAGTTTAGTATCGATATTAGAAACATTCGCTATAGGAAATATTTTAAGTTAAATATGAGTACAAGGATAGAGGCACATATGGCATACCGATAAGAGAAAGCTTGGGATGCAGCGTCGGTTCACAACACCTTGCACAGCGACCAGCGGGGTCCAGTAAGGGATAGGAAACAAAGGCCGCGCCGTTAAAACAAAGAAAATTAGCCGGCTGACCCGCGGCCATGCCAAATGTTTTTCAAAATAGACGCCAACGGTATCGTCTTGGGCAAGGTTGCAACTTGTGAACCGATGTTCAGATATTGTTATGTTAAGTAAATAACATGTGCGTAATAATTTTAAATGTTGTATATCGTGCCAATTATAAGTATAGCAAATAAGTAACTAAAACGCCACGTTTTGGGTCGCGAGTGAAAATTAGCAAAATATAAGGTTTGAAGTCCCAAAACGTGGCAAAGTTGTATAGATTTTAGCCTCATATTTTTATTATATAGCATAAAGTTAAGTTTTATTTTTATATAATGAATTAGGTTAAACGTCTTAACTTTAGTTGCTTTTGTAAATGCTTACTTTGTTTTATACATAATAAAAGGATGGTCTTGTAGGAAAAAAGGTACGAAGAGCAAAGTTAAAAATAAGGAAACACATTGTATGCGCGTGGCTCTCCTTAAGGTAAAGCTAAAAAGCAAAGGAGGCTGCGCGCCGCATAGATGAAATTGTCTGTCATCTATCATTCTATCTACCTATCTTCGGTACACGGGGTCTACCAACCTATGAAAAGGGCAGTCATTTTGTAGCCCTAACGGTAGCCTCGGGAATTTGTATAGATTTGAAGATATATTGGTCAGAACTAGACACAGCAAGATACTCGTATAGTATAGTATTTAAAAGCAACGCGGAAAGGGTCTGGCAAAAAAGTTTCGACGAAGTGAACAGGCTTTACCAGGAAGATGTTTATGCCGGCTTGAATTCAGCCTTACTAACAAGAATTCTTCCTTTATTTCTAAGAATTCAAAAAGCGAACTGTTTTTGGAAATCTAGACAGATTTTCACGGTCTTCAGTTACAACAATACCTTTAAAACTATTGTTGGCGATGCAATAAGCCTTTTTGAGGTATTTTTACTTTTTTATAGAATTTTAAAATTAGAACATAAGTAGTAAATTTTTTTTGTAAATGTTTTTTCTTTTGTAAACACTATGTGCATTACGCTTTTTCTTTGTTTGTTGCCTTGTGACACTAGAGGGCGGGCATGTTGGCGATGCAATTGGCCTTTTTGCTATGTTTTTTACTTTTTATGTTTTTTTTTTTTAATTTAGAATATATATTATTTTTAATTTATTCTTTTTAAACATTTTTTGTTGAGTCTGAAATAAACCATCATAACGGTTGCTAGGTAGTTTTCTTAATAATTTTCTTTATGTACATAAAATGTATATAATTTTCAGTTTAAGTTAATTTAATTTAAACATTTCTCCTTATTTTTACGCGCGCTCCTCCTTCTCGCTATTCGTCGGTTCCAGTAAATAATTTTGCATTCTTCAATAAAATCTTACAATGGTTGCTAGGCTGTTTGTTTATAAATTTCCCTTTGTTTATATATTTTCATTTCATTTTAATTTTACGTTTTTATTTTAATTTCCTTCAACTTCTCCGCGAGCTCCTCCTCCTCCTTCCTGTTCGTATCCTTTTCATTGGTGTCAGAAGATTTTTCTTTGTCGGTTCGGTCGACCTTCATTTAGTTTTATTTTTTCATGTATGTACTTATAGTTTATGTTGTCTTGTGACACCAGGGGGCGGTTATGTTGGCGATGCAATAGGCCTTTTTGATGTATTTATACTTTTTTATAGAATTTCAAAAACTATATTAATAAATGAAGAACTAAACACGTCCGATCAATTGTCATAAAAACTGGAAAGATTTTCATGACACTAATTGGAACTTAGCATTTAATTGGATCAATTAGTGAGTCTCTTGAAAGCCAATAAAAATAATAATGGATGTACGCGTTTTTAATTAAAAGTAAAAATTAAACTGAGGAAATGTCTTCGCTCTTATTACAACAAAATTAAGCTGTTTAATGGCAACAGACGACACAGTTTGTGTACATAATGAAAGGCTTACCCATTGCTTACGAGTATATCACTGTTTTTTCAAATTAATAATTAAGATAACATCATCATCTTCGACCAACATCTCAAGAAGCTCTCGCTAGACAATGGGATTAAGGGCCCGATTCAAAAGGCAGTTATTTTAGAAACCGCGCGCTTAGTGAGGAGGTTCTTGTCTCTGCAGCCCTGACCACTGGTTGCTTGAGATATATTCCGCAGTAGGTGATGCTCTATTTTTTATAAAATGTGTTTTATTGTTATGTATTTTTATAAATGTTGTAAAGTGTATTAATTACTAAGTAAGAAAATAAAGATATATGTAGATATGTTTATTTAAACCGTATTCAAAATGTAGACACATGATGACAATACCAAGTAATATTTAGTCAAGGGGATTAGTAAAGATATTAGACACGAATCTTTACCAACAGAACAAAATAAAATCACAACAAAATCTCCTCTTCTATTTATAGTGTAAATGTACATTGTTAGGCAAAAACTCGAGAGACTAAGAATTCTCCACTTGAGAAAATCTGCAAAGGCTTGGACTTGGACATGAATAAAAATAGATGTTATTCACAGAGGCTTTTAACAATACAACTCTTGAGATAAATGATGTCGACATTTAGGCCAACAGTAAAAAGAAGACCAAAAAAATACGTAAAATATAAACAAAGGTGATTGCTATAACAGGTAAGAGCTTTTAAATCGAATAAAACTTTAAATTAACCAAACAAAACTTTAACCTACTATAAAGCGAGTTTGAGTTTAAACAGTACCTGATAGCATAATTTCCACTTGCACTGGACAACTCTTTCGCGTGCAAATTAATTAATCGCCTAGTGCCATATCAAGTACATTCACGATGAAAGCGTTTTTTTTTTCATTTCTTTTCATACATATGTAAAAAAATGTTTTTACTGTTTACGCCAAAAAGAAAGTTGTAACTTGTTGTCACACATTTAAGAAAGACCAAAAAGTGCATAAGCATCTTCAGAAAATTTTACTTTAATATACGTTTGAAAATATCTTCACTACCACAGATTTTGAATGTTTATTTTGACAGGCGTGATCCGGGAGAATTTCAAAAACACCTTTAAAAGAGCACTAAGTGCAAGGAAAAGAGGATTAAAACATTTTCAAGTAGAGTACCTCGGCTCTCTCTTCAAACGCCACAAGTGATTTTCCTTCAAACTGTTGCGATAATTTTATCTACGAAATAATAAACAAGACTCATTTTAGCAAATACCAAATAAAAAGCGTCGATTAATAATTTAGCTTTCCCAACTTTAAGTATCAAGTTAGTAGTTAGTTAAACAGCTACATAAATAACGTGTAAAGTAAGATAAGATACTGACTTCTCGAATATTCAAGGTACTCTAAGCTCCCAAAGGAACCGAGCGCTCAAGTTTGGAAATTTAATTAAAGGAAACTCCTTCATTCGGTTTGTATATTCAAAGTTTACATTCTCGATAACTTTATACAAGTCTGGTTCCCGCAATTTTGTTGATTTATAAATTTTGTTTACAATTTTCTACTTCTGTTTATAAATTAATATTGAAAGTTGTTTTAAAATTTTGTAAAACTTGTAATTTATACATTCCATGATTTAAGAAAAGATATTGCAAAAATACCTGTTGGCAAAGTTGGAAAAAACAAGGCAATCTTTAGCAGTTTCCTTGTTTAAATTACGAACGAGGATATTATTACCTTTGCTGGCATTGTTTTTATTTTCTGCCTGACTGACAAGAAGATTACGTTTTGCGAGGGTGATTGCTTTCTCGCGTAGCCCATTCGCCTTCACCAATGCTAAGAAATCATTTTATTTTAATCTAGTCCTAGTCCGACGAATTTATCTGGATTGGTAAGAGGCGCTGCTTTAGCGACTAGTTCTGTTAGAAAACATATAAAACCTATATAGGTAGGCCATAAAAGAAAAAATACAACAAGACAGTTTCAGTATGCCAAGCAATACTACGGCTTGTAGCCTGACCATAAATAATTTTATTTTCTTAATTATCGTCACCGCATAATCGCTTGTTCCTCAAATAATACCATCATAACCGAACTCCTTCGACACTTTTCCTTATTCAACTTCCTCCGCTCTTTTGGAACATTATGGTTCAAAATTCATACTTGGAGTGGAGCACAGACACACACATGCGGAGCTTCGAAAGGGAAGTTAGTCGCCAATATTTAAAGCAAACAAACAACGATAGTTAAGTGCATAAGTAAACCAACTGATCAAACTGTCAACAACGAGATGACGTAAAAACAGCTACGCGCTGCGCAGAACCGCTCTTCCGTCCGTCCGATCCGTCAGGTAAGTCCTGCAAGTATCCGGTCCGAGTTGAACTTCTACCTTGGTATCATTATTTAAAGAAGTTATGATGTTATTCATGTGAATCAGAAAACTATAATCACCATGTTACTGGAAAAGTATAATCTTAATTCAACTAAAGTCGCCGATACTCCTCTACCCGTTGAAACGATTTCAGTTGAACATAGTTAACGTTTTGAAGATTTTCGAGCCTATCAAGCTCTGATAGGCTCTTTAATGTATATTGCGATAAATACTCGTCCAGATGTCGCAAACACAATGAGCTATTTGAGCCACTTTAAGTTAGTTATTTAGTTTTCCCTCTAAGCACTCTGTTAATACAAATATTAAGTGTACGTCATCTGGAGCGTGGTATATGATATTGTATTTATTTTTTCTCACAAGTCCCTTGAAATTCTCACGATCAGTAGACAGATTTACTGTACTATTTTATACATATTTTTTAATTTCATAAAACACACCTCTCAGATTGTCTGGAGTAAGAAAAGAATTGCTGTTGAGAATGAGTTTGTATTATATGTACAAGGAATCGAACGTTTTTATATTTTTTACTATTTGATTGTGACATGTTGCTTTTTATATGTAAATTATAATATAAAAAGAATGTGAACGGACAGAGAAACATATTTTCACTTAGTAACTACATCCTGGTTATTTAAATTCATCCTGAAGTCATTCTTTAACATGTTTAAAACAAATACATAAAGATGACGAAAAAAATTTTAAAAAAAATATGTAGGGTAAGGTCCATAACCAGAAGACTCCTTTTTGAAGGTGCTCTTAGAAAAGACCCTTTTCAATTGCACCTAAAGATCCTATACTTAAGTGTTGTTCAAGTAACCATGAAACTACTGTGAGTGACATTAAATGTCACTAAACATATACTAATACGAGTACAAAGAGTACCCGTTCAAGCGAACTTATCTCCACCCCTTTTTACCCTCGTAATATATTACTATAACGTGTAGATATAGGCCCCACAGTTTCCAAGGGCGTTTAAAGATCGATAACGCCACTCGCATGTAACCACGTTTAGTGTAAATAAATTATTGCAAGAGAAGAGCGAAATTATACTGTACGATTAGAATGAGAAACAATTGTTACTAGCAAGCTACGGTTCAGATTAAATCATAATTGAATACAATATAATCAATCAATCATGGTACGCGTGTATCACAAATTGGTATCTAATTCCATTGAGTCAACGGTAGGTTAATTATCAACCAACTGCACCTTGTTAATTAAACGCGTCGATGACAATCTAGCACATAATAGTCTATTAGTTACTATCGATGATTGGCAAATTATAAGAGATAAATCAATTTGAAGCTGTTATCTCAGTAATAGTCTATACATTTCACACGTTTCCGAGAGGAAGTATAAGCATGAGGCTTAAAGATCAGTCCTTAAATTAACCGATTTTTGTTATTCGTGAATCAAAATAATCCAAAACGACTGATGATGATTGTTGGCGATGCAATTAGCCTTTTTTGTTGTATTATATTTTTAATTTTTATAGTTTTTTAAATTTAGATTATACATTTTAAATTTATTATTTTTAAGCATTTTTTGTCAGTGTAAAATAAACATCATAAGGAGAACTAGGCTGTTTTTCTCCTCATTTTCAAAGACGCTCCTCCTTCTCGCTTCGTCGGTTTCAATGATGATTAGCTGCAAATGTGACGTATCCAAAAATAGACAACAATTAAGTGGGGATGTTGATTTACGGCTTTTTCCGACTAAATATATTTAAAGTGATCAACTAAATATTTTTTATTAACTGACATACACTTTTATAATATTGTTCTTCCAATACTATTGACAAATTTATACATATTCATGAAAACATCAATATCGATGGTTATGTGTACTTTATTACAAAGGTTTATCAAAAATCGCATTGCAAAACTTTTTCGACAGGCGTTCGAAAACAATGCAAAGTGCTGCGGCCAGTGAAAATTGGATCGCTTCGGGCATTCAAATCTGAAATAACCGAAATGCCTACGCCAGAGCCATCAATATCCGACATCACTTAACCTCTTCAATATCGGACCCATTTCACTAGCGAATAAAACCACTAACGGTTTTAACACCAGGAACTATGCATAAACGTGAAAATACTTTGAATGTTGGAATTTTTATTTGACGCGCAGAAAATGGACGGTTTTTATTTAACGTCAATTTTAACTTATTTAGAGATAACAAAAATTGGTGATAAAATCTTGTGGTGTTGGATGAAAATATATTATTAATACATAAGTTTTCAAAGTAATAAATGAATATCAGAGTTAGTAGACATTCTAAATATATAAAGGACAAATTAATATTAAAAAATTGTTCCCGATCAAAGAAAAGATTCCCCGAACAAGAATGGAACAAAAGCTTTTGTCAAGAAATTAACGCTTTTGTAGAATAATTTAGCTGGCAATAAAGTCCGGTACTGTTCCTTTATTTTTAATTTGTAATAATGAAATTTGCTATTTAACTTTTATACGTACATAAGTCCATAATTACTTTTAAATTAATATTTCAGAAGAAAGATTAGTATATTTGAAGCTTTACCTTCAAAAGTAATACCTTCACTTTAATGTAAGAATAATGAAGTATTACGCTATAAAGGAAGCAATATTGTCTTAATACATCATAAAGCCGTTTGAACCGTTTGAATTATGTATTAAAAATTATTCCAAGCTATTTAAATTGTAAAGAAAACTTCCTCGGCAACCATGCTTCGTAGCCATCTCAGTATCTTGACTTTAATTACGGAGAAAATTAAAATTTATAGTTTCAATTTATCACGGTACTGCCGGTCTGCAGCTATTAATTTATTTATATTAAAAACTAGCTGTTGCTCGCGACTTCGCCCGCGTGTAATTACAAATACAACCTATTACGTTCGCTCTTTTTTTCAACCTATTACCAAAAGTCTTAACTTAGTAGTAATCTACGTAATAACAGAAATCTACCGATGCAAGATTCCAAATTTCTAAGCCCGGTAGCTTGTAAGCTGATTTTTCGGTTACCCTTATTGTTTGTGTTCGCGATATCTTCTAAACTGTTAGTCCAATTTAAATACTGTAAAGAACAATTTTATGTTAGATGTTTTATTACTATCTCACGAATATTGGGACACTCTCAGAAAAGATCAAGGATAGACAATTTAATTGGAAGAACCATTAGATTCGAAAATTCTTAGGAGGGTCATCTAAACAGATGTCACTAGTGGCCAGATCAATGATTGCTCAACTATCAGATAATGGAATTACCAATATGCATTACATTTGCTTCCTATATTGCTTTTGTTATGTAGACCCAAGGGGAGCACATGTACGGTCAATGGTGTATTGTTTACCTGACGGTACTGTGATCGATAAATCTGCAGAAAAAGGAATCTTTGTTTACAGTGAGAATGTAAATAGTTACCTGCTATATGGAATGAAAGTAGCTAGATCACTAAAGAAAGTGGAGAGATCTGAACTGTTGTCCGGTATATTGGAAGGTTATAAAATTGTGTACCCAGCTCGTAAAGGTCTTAAAATTGTGTCCGTCAGGTCCATAGAAGCAGGTGAAATAGAAATAGAGGACGGTGAATGTAGAAACACTTATATCGGCGGTTCCCTGTATACCATCATTAAAGATTCCTCAGTACCATATAGTACACAGACCACATTAAACAGACAGATGGAAGAAGTGTTAAACAGAATTTAAATTTATCACCCGAGAAAAAAAAGAGAAAGATGCGAGAAGAGGAAGTAATCCTAGAGTATTCAGAGGATATAATTGTTGGAGACTTCAATCAAGGAGGTGATTGCTACGACCAGGACTATGATAGTGAGGAAAGCATTTAGACTATAATTGATTCTGCCGACGGTTCCCGCCTTGTCGTGGCGGTGGGGCTCAGTAGCCGTGGTCCGTCGAGGGTCTCCGGGCCACAGTGAAGCCAAGAGGAACCATGGCCAGCTTAGCGGGTCAGGTCACGCCGGTTGCACGGCCGGCTGGCCAGTCCCGCGACGCCGGTCCAGTGGCGGGGGCGCTCAGAGTTCTACAGGAGGGATTCTGGCGGCCTCCTGGGCACTGCTGGCCATGGGGGCCAGAAGTTTTGGGGAGGGTGAGTCGCGGAGGAAGAGGCGTGCTGGTATTTCGGTGCGCCACACGCCCTGTCCTCCGCGACTCAGCGGGATCGCACCGCCGATGCGACGAGAGGGGGCCGCGGGGGCTGTGGGATGGATACGGTTTTCGCCCTGTCCTCTCGCAGCCCTCGTGGCCGGAGGAGGTGCGGCCGCGTGGGCTGTGGGAGAGATATGGTTTCGCCCTGTCCTCTCTGTACCTTATCCACAGGTGACAAACATCAAGATCGAGCAATTACGGCGTTACGAGCGAATAAACCATATAAAACAACATTTTTGGAAGCGGTTTTCTAACGAATATGTCTCATTACTTCAAACAAAAACTAAATGGTTTCATTCAACAGGACAACTAAAGATTGGAACTCTTGTACTATTGAATGAAGCAGGTCAGCCACCCCTACTGTGGCCATTGGCACGAGTTACCAAAATTTTCTCCGGCGTCGATGGAGATTCAAGAGTGGCGGAACTAAAGATGAGAGGGAAAAGAGTTCGATGAAGCTACAAGAACATCTGTCCTCTTCCATTCTTCTTCTGATGGTGAAAGAATTTTTAAAATAAGCCCAGTAGTTTTTGAGTTATTTCAATACATACAAAATACAAAGTTTTCCTCTTTATAATATTAGTATAGATTAATAGGTTTTATGAGAAAATGTAAGAAGGATTTTCTATTTTATAAAATAATTCTTCATAAAACGAGAACGTTGTTATACACCCACGGTGGTCTTGTTACAGCTTGCCAGCGCTAAATAATGACGATATTAATTACCGTAACCTACTTTCTTCACTTTGAGTTACACTTTTAAGTATTCGTGATTAGATTTCATTTCTATACAAGCTGTCGCACGCTACTCCGTCCGCGTGAATAAAAAAATCGCGGTTTACTTTTTGAAACCCGATAATCCGATGAACATATAAGCAATAAACGTAGGGGAAATCTAAAACACTGGATTGAATTTTTAAATGACATTGGTATATTAAATTTATTGTAGGACATTTAGTGTTGCAATATTCTTGAAGATTGTGTCGTCCTCATAACAGGGTTTTGCACGTGCTTTACAATGAATAATAAATATGAAAACTACAGTTAGAATAAAGGAAGAATTTAAATTATTACATCATTGTATTTTTAATGACTTTTCTTTTCATGTTTCCCAATATGAGTGTATATAAAACTTAGTTTAATTTTTAAAGCGTTTAGTTTAATTAGATTTACGTAAGACAAAAAAATACACAACTATCAGTACTGCAACCATCATACAAAGGCTCAAGACCAAAATAATACCGGGGAAAAATGAAAAAAAATATTTCCCACTTTTAAAACCAAACCTATTTTAACAGGCCGATCGAAGAGTGCCCTCTACTATCCCAAGAAGATTAAAAGATTTTGGTACTCTTTACTCAAAAACTGTTACTCTTTGAACATTTGATTCATAAAACTACGTAAGGCAAATAAAATTGTTAACAGCAACTAATTGTGTTTAATCAACAAGGAAAGCTTATTGTTGACACTAATCAAGTTAATGATGCAATCTCGAATCAAGCTACGGCAACACAACATATTAAGCACGTAATAGCATTATTGTTCACTACTAATTGCCTAATAGAGGAGCTACAACGGAACGTGATAATTATATTCCAGACACGTCAGATATATAATGCATAGTGCATTATGTCTTTAGACATATTATTACTAATGACTGAGTTCTTATTACCAAAACAACACATAGTGGTTTTAATTTGTTTAAAAATTAAAATGTATTTTACCTTTATCATTTTATAAAGCGTTATAATTTTTTTTATATTTTAAAGCGTAAACACACACTTCTTTATTATGTAGGGTGTCAATAATCACACTGTATTTTTAAAAAATTATTTTCTTAATATTATAGCCCTGCACTTCTTACGGAGCTTTAGGATATATATTTTTACCCTTTTAAACTTAGGGGAAAAATAAATTGGAAAAAAACCTTAATGTGGGAAAGGGACAAAAACAATAAACCAATTGCAGGGAAGGAGCAAGATCACCATGGTAATGATAATAGTTTTCCTAAGTTCAATGTCATTTTGTAATTGAATTTAGACATTTGCAAATGAAAATTTTACAAATGTAAACAACAAAATAAAGTTTTTATAATTTTATGTGGATGAAGCCGCACGGGAACAGCTAGCATAAAATAAGAAAGATTAAAAAACGCTTTACGGTGTAGTTACTTACTATTTTTTTAATACAATAAAATAAAATAAAGCGTCGCAACTAACAATATTATGATCCCTGATGAATGGTGTAACAGTACGTTGGTACCTATTTTTAAGAACAAAGGTGATGTTCAGAACTGCAACAACTATCGTGGAATAAAACTCATGTCACATACTATGAAAATTTGGAAGAAGGTGATAGACAGACGGATAAGAGAAGAGAGTGAGGTATCACAGAACCAATTCGGGTTTATGCCAGGTCAAGGAACAACGGATGCCATATTTGCGTTACGTCAGCTTTGTGAAAAGTACAGACGTGTACATAAGAACTTAAATATGGTGTTCGTTGACCTTGAAAAGGCATACGACCGAGTCCCCCGTAAGGTTCTGTGGTGGGCGATGAAAGAAAGGCAAGTGCCTGGGAAGTACGTGCGACTCGTGAGTGCTATGTATGAAAGAGCGAACACTCACGTCAGGTCCGAAGCCGGCGTAACCGACAAGTTCAGTGTGGCTGTGGGCCTGCACCAGGGATCGGCTTTAAGCC
Organism: Papilio protenor; assembly: GCA_029286645.1. Lineage (NCBI taxonomy): Eukaryota > Metazoa > Arthropoda > Insecta > Lepidoptera > Papilionidae > Papilio > Papilio protenor. The sequence continues at coordinate 1,255,838 of JAGSMZ010000042.1, forward strand.
CTTATCTGTTCCTCCTGGTCCGATGACCACGGTTAACGCGTCGATACGCGTTAACCGTGGAGATCCAGGAGGAAGCACCCTGGTGTATGCTGTTCGCCGACGACATTGTTCTTGTCGGGGAAGATGGGCTTGAGGTCCAGAGTAGACTGGAGAGATGGCGGGATAAACTGGAGACAGCCGGCCTGAAGATAAGCAGAGCGAAAACGGAGCAGCTAGCTATTCTGCGACTTCGGGGGCTTATCCAGTTTTATCCCGATTGCCTTAGATGGCGCTCATCTTCCAGTTTGCTCCGACTTCTGGTACCTCGGCTCATTAATCCAAAGCGACGGCGATATTGACCGGGACGTGAGAAATAGAATAAAAGCGGGATGGATGAAATGGCGACAAGTCACAGGAGTAATATGCGACCCGCATATTCCCCTTAAATTAAAGGGGAAAATTTACAAAACTATCGTAAGACCTGTCATGATGTATGGATCTGAATGTTGGGCAGTAAAAGGGACTGATGAAAGGAGAATACATGTGGCGGAAATGCGAATGTTAAGATGGATGTGTGGGGTAACACGAATGGATAAGATACGAAATGAGTATATTAGAGGAAGTTTGAGAGTAGCCCCCGTAGTAGAGAAGGCAAGGAGTAAAAGGTTAGCATGGTATGGGCATGTTATGAGGAGGGATGAATCGCATGTTACAAGGAGAACGTTAGTTATGAGTGTGGAAGGGTACATCGGTAAAGGTAGACCTAGAAAGAGATGAATGGATTGTGTAAAAGGTGACATGATCAAAAAGGGAGTGATGACTGAGATGACGTATGGTAGAGTTATGTGGAGGACAAAAACCTGTTGCGCCGACCCTACGGGAGTAGGATAAGGAGATGATGATGATGATGCAAAGAAACATTGAAAAGCTGTTTAATCCTTTAATTTCAAATTAAGGTTCTCGTTATCGTGCTCTATGCAAAATTATAATTGTTGGCGATGTAATAATCCACTATTGTATATTCTTTTCTTTTTTATACATTTTTGTATTTAGAATATAAGTTTAAATTTTTGTTCCTTTTTTTGTAAATAAACCTTTTTCTTAAATACATCTTCAGTTCGGTTGCTAGACTTTTTTTGCTACAAAATTTATTTTAAAGATTATCTTATTATTTTTATGGCTCTTGTATATATGTACCATCGAAGGTAACACTATACAAAATGCATTAGGTAACTTCACTTAAAATGAATATAAATAGAACGCGCAACACTTAAGTAATGTTTTACCCTTAAAAAGTTCTGAAATTTACTTTAAGAGCCACCTGATAGCCACCAGGGGTTTTTACATATTTTAAGAGTTTTGTTAAGTGCCGACGTAAAAGACGACGGAAGTCTTTACAACTTTGAATTGACAGAAATAGCAGTAAAGTCCTCTAATTTCGCACTAAAACCCCACTTCGGTTGTAATAAATCTTTTAGATTTGAATAATAATCAATTTTAAAAAGTAAATACCAAATCCGGTACAAAAAACAACAATTACTCCAAGACGTAAAAGCGAAAATTGCCAATGTGTCAATTATATAAACTTGTTCACTTTTTTAAAATAGTTTTTATACATTTTGCAGTGTTAAATTCATAATAAAATCCATTACTCGGCGCTCGGTAACGCGGCGTCGGAACGTCGCACCTCCGAGAATAATTCGCTTAGGACGGTAAACCTTTTACCACCGTCAATTTCTGACGCTATGAAATATCGCTTCAATTTGCCCTGGCCGCGTTCTCGTTTAACCTAATTCCTCCCGTTTAAAACTATTTCAAACGTTATATTATTCGGTTTAGCTGCTTTCGTGTAATATTTCAATCCCTTTATATTCAATAAAAATAAACCCGTTTTTAACTATTTCTTCTTGTCAAAAATTAGTAAATTATTCATTACGCAGATTTCTTCTACAATTAAGTTAAAAATGTTTCTGAAAACATTGTAGTGTTAATTGCATAGTACTTGGCAAGTTTAGTTATAAATTACAAAGTCTCTGTTAAGTACGTTGCAAGTGTATTTATCGTCAGGACGTGCCTGCGAGCTTTGGCATCCGAAGAAGTTTGAAACTCGAGCGCGCTCGACTCCTGCTCGGCTTGCCTAATGTACTGAGAGACACTTACTCTTCCTTAATGGCCATCCTCTCCGCTGCCGTTTAAAGTATTGCTATTTTTGCGATTTAAGAATTCTGTTACGTTGACTTTGTTATTTACTTATTACCCTATCTACTTCATTTAACTTTATTTAGGTAATTAATCAAATTTTAAAAGTACCAAACACTTCATGGTCAGTCACTATCGGTTACTTGCTACGAGTGTTTACTTATAAAATAGGCGGATATTCTTGGAATTGAAGTTGTCAGTGTCAGTATTTTCAAGATCTTTGAAATTCAGCTTCATTCATGTAGGGTAAGAAGGTCGATAAATTTTCCTTTTAGTTTGTTTATTTTCGAAGTAAAGTAAAAGATGTGTTTTTTTGAAGAGTTTGTAAATACGAGTATAATAAAAAGAGGTAAGACATCAAGAATTTTTCATTTCCATGGGACACCCCTACAAATTCTCGTCCGGGATAACCGATCATTTAAGAAGAAGTAACGACGACGACGAAAATTTTTTAACGACGACGAAGACGACGATAAACCATTAAAGATGGTTGAGGGTGGAGAGCCATGCGCAGGTTTAGTAATCCATTTTATGCTATTGATTCACTGCCAAAATTTACCGGAGACGTGACCTATTCTTCGACAAAGTGGGCGTAGGATTTGGAAGACAACGCGGAAATCTTCGCCTGGAATCGGCAACAAAAATTAATTATAGCCCGTCGTTGTTTATCTGGTACAGCAGAGCTATGGGCTATGAAAGAGAAAACTTTCGGTGTGATTAAGAAAGTATTGAACGACAACAAACAGAATTAAACGAGATAGAAGTAAAAAGATTCAAACTGGACATAGAATATCAAAAACAACTTCACGAGCAAAACCTGCGGCATAATAAAGAGAAGCATCAGTTGGAACTCCTAAAATTAAATTTAGAAATAGAAATTTTGGAATCTAAAATAAATAGGTAGTTTTTATCAAAATAGGTTTTTATAAATAAAAAGACATAAGACATAAATGTCTGTGCTAATATAGTTATTAATTAATATATTTTTGTTACATTCATCTTTGCCAGAGGCTGATGGATTCAGACACTTCAGCATCATCTCCACCTGGATTGCTCCTGAGACCTTCTGATAGTTGACATTACCCTACACAACTGACATAAACAATAACGCTAACCTTACCTTAACCAGCCCAAAATTAGGCGGTCATAGTTAGCGTTAAATATGACGTCATTTTAACCAACGTAAAAATGGTGCAACAAAAATCAAATGCAACCGTAGATTTAACCGCCGTAAAGAGGCTGGTTACGGTTACGGTTAGATGATGCAACCCACTATTATATTATGCAAATTGAAAATGCATTGTTAAACGGAGGAAATAGTTGGAAAAGTTAGTGAAAAATATCAAACAACCGCGAACCATACTTCTTTAATGTCTATTTCTCAACATAATATTTTTAATGAAGTGTCAAGCGAGCAAGGGGCCACTGCAATTCGCCAAAATAGCGATGCGACCGCTCTCCATACACTCCTAAGCGATTCCGTTGGCTTGGAGTTTTTAAATGTTTTATTACTGGCATGCAACACTTTACACAAGTAGGATGGATTTTTTAATATTGGAACAATGTGAATTTAAATTTTATAAGGAATTGTACAACTGATGTTTAAGATTGACTTCTCATCTCGAAACGTACCGCGTAACATCGTAGGATATATGAAATGGGAGATTGTATAAAATGTGATCGTTTGATGCTTATAATATACTTATTAACTATGTGAAGACAGTGTTTCAATAGCCCTACACCTCCAGAGCCCGGGACGGCAGAAAGTAACCGTCCAACAGTTTATGGGCCCAGAATATTTTAAAGATTAAAATTTATTAATTTTTCCAATGATTTAAACAAGAATACTACAACCAGACTGTTGATTAAAAATATTCATAGCAACCAAAGATGGATTCAATAAAAATCAAACCGTTTACAAATAAGGAAGATTATAAAATTTGGAGGAAGCTTATTGAATTATTTCTAAATTTAAAGGGAATAAAAATCAATATTAAGAATGAAGAAATTTTTGGAAAATAAAAGGAAGTTCTTTATATTTAGCTGCATGGATGAAAAACAATTACATTACGTTCTAAATTTTGAAACAATTATGGAAATTTTCAAAAAATTGGATTTTATTTTCTGATTTTCATTTACGAAAACAAGATTCGAAAATTATAAGAAGAAATATTGAGGAAACATTTTGGAAGATTTAAATATATTACAAAAAATTACAATCTGAAATAGAAAATACAGAAAACAAAATTTCTGAAGATTTGTTCATGCACAAAATTATAAATTTACTACAGGATTAATACGTTAAAAACAATTTGGAATAATTGACAGATCGAAAATAAAAATTTGGATGATTTAACGAGAAGGATAAAAGATGAACTAGAATTTACCCAAGAAGAAGAACATAATACGGAAACACAGAAATTTTCAAAGGGAAGGAGAAAAATTATTTTATCTGCAACATATATCAGCATATATAATACATCAACTTATCTCAACCTGGACATATATCAAGATTTTGCAAAAATAAAAAATGCAACAATTGCAAAATAAATTTTGTAGCAAATGTGGTAAGAAAGGACATATAGGGAAATTTAAAAGAACATATAATCAGGTGAGTTCAAATTATTTAGTCATAAATGCTATATTTGATTCTGGAGCGTCATCACACATGTTTTCGAATGAAGAGTTTCGATTGAAATTTATTTCAGTTAGTAGCTTAACAGATAATGGAGCTACTGCAATTTTTGAAAATAATAAAGTTTTAATTTAAAAAAATAGGCAAGACTATTTTAACGGTAATAAAAAATAAATTAGGCTTATATGAGGTTCAAATTAGACCACAAGATAAAAAAGAGGTACATAACATTGAGAGCTGCGATTTATGGCACTGTCGTCTTGGTCACGCTGCCGGAGTACAACGTCTCTCAAAATTTTTAAATGGAATGAAAATTAAGGGAAGATTATCGGACAATTTTTGTCAAATTTGTGTTAGGGCAAAATTGTGTAGGCATTCTTTTGGTAGAGACAGGACAGCAGCGAAATCCCCTTTAGATTGTTCATACCGATATTTGCGATCCAATTGAATTACCGTAAGTATTTTGTCACCTTTTTGGATGATTTTACCCATTTTTCGGCAGTTTATCTTTTAAAGTGTAAAAGTGATATTTTTGATAAATTAAAACAATTTGTATTTTTGGCAGAAAACCATTTTAGATTGAAAGTAAAAAAGATTAGGTGTGATGATGGAACTGAATATTCGAACAATAACCTAACGTCGTGGTGTCAAAATAAAGGAATAGTTCTGGACTTAACTATTCCATACACACCGTACTCTTATGGAGAAAACGAGAGCCTTGCTGTTGGATGGAGCTGTACCAAAATATCTCTGGGGGGAAGCATTACTTACGGCTAGCTTCTTATTAAATCGATTTCCAACAAAAGGAAAAAACAAATCCTGCAGAATTGTGGTTTGGAATAAAACCAAATGTTTCAAATATTCGAAGATTTGGTTCAACTGCATATAGTCAGTTGCTACAATAACACATGGACTTTGGTTGATGAGAAGGAGCAGCAGGAAGAAGGAGAACCAGTAAGTGGATTTTTACTGTAAAAGCTGATGGAAGATATAAGGCTAGTCTTGTTGCTAGAGGTTTTCAACAAAAATATAAGATCGATTATGATAAAACATATAGTCCTGTTATAGATACTACTTCTCTGAGAATTTTAGTGTCTATTGCAGCTGCTAAAAGTTTAAAATTAAAACAGTTTGACATTAAGTTTGTGTTTCTTCATGGAAATTTAAATGAAACTACGTAGGTTCCAAAAGGCCACAACGTAGCCAGAGGGCTACGCTCTTCTAGGAAGAGGCACACACACCTTAAATTAATATGCCGTGAATAATCCTTCCGGTAAATAGAAAAAAGGTACGCAAACTCAAGCAAATCCTATACAACTGTTTGTACAACAGCTGTTACTTTACTTAAGACTTACGAACTTATTGTAGTCCACCTTGGGGTGTGGGCAGACTGGCAGTCGAAAACTAAGAAGGCATCGGCATCGGCATCGATAATTGAATGTTACTTTGTTTAGACCCCCTGATGCCTTGCCTACCTTTAATCAACGAAGGGAATGCAAAAAAAGAGGATCCCTCCACCGCCAAATTCCCTTAGCCTTCCCATCTCTTGTACAAAAAACGTGTAAAAGAAGAGGAGTAGTGAAAGTAGGCTAGCAGCACGCAATATTCGTAGAACTTTAAGTTAATTGTATCTAAAATATGCAATTTTTATCAGTTTCCTTTAACATTTTTCAATGTTATAATGTCAACTAGCTGCAGTAAAAATCCGTTAAGCTTAGGAAGCAATATAAAATGCCAGACGAGAAATCCCTTTCAAACGCGGTCAGCGTCACAAGTTAAGCCCACTTAAACCAAGCCTTGCAATTTCCGCAATAAATTCTAGCAGTTTATTAAAGTTCCTTTTCAAATATTTAATTTAAATCTGTTATATGAGAAACTTTTCAATGATTTGTTTGCAAACGTCGCCTTATAATATTACACAATAGGACAAACATTGCAAAAGGAAGTGTAGAACTGTAGTGTGCAGAAGTTTCCTCATCAATGATAAGTATATCACAAATTAAAACGATAAAATTAATATGTTTCTACATAAATATGTATCAACCACACTGCTTTCGGTAAGTTTACTATATTAATCAAGATCGCATTTTGCATGCGTACCATTTAGCTCATAGCTCTTACTTAAGTGTTAAATCTGCCATAATCCTTCAAACAAGCTTAATCTGTTATAAATTGATAGGATGGTTTGATTTAGTTACCTCGTCCAAATTCAAACCTAAGTCCGACTGTCGAGTTTGTACACAATAATTGGCAAGCTAACGTCTCTCCGGGCTAGCCGTAATCCCATTTCGTGGAAATCAAATTCAATCCAAACACTGATCAAGGTTTAAATGGTCGGTTTAACTTTAATGAACTTCGACCCGTATATTCCTTACATCATATGCGCAATTGCAAAGCACTTTGGCGCATAAAGTTCACAAGATAAAGTGGAGCTTAATGTAAATTCCGAGCTGCTTTAAGCTACTATATCAGGTTAGAATATCAATAATAATTTAAGGCGTATTTGTATTGCAATTAACAAATGTTAATAAATAAAATTTTAAGAATATCATATACGTTTCTGTTAAGGTCACGTCCCTAGAAAAGTCTCTTTATTATTATTTTTTCCAAAAATAAAATAACAACGAGGAAATTCATTATTTCATATTTTGGAAAATTTTGAAATACAACTCTTGACACTAATATGCCTTCTACTTTTAATGTAGCAGTATTTCAGTATTTTGACTGCTATAAAAGTGAAACGTGGCGCGGGATAATATTTATAGTGTAATCCACTTGACAAGATAACCTATATACCCAGAGCACGTTCCTCGCCCTCGTTGGCTCGCCATAAAAAACTTAATTAAAAAGTTAGGCTGATCCACTCATTGCCACGTATTAATCGATGAAAAAAGCAGTAATTTAGACAAAACAGACTTTTTACACTTTTTTCAAAGCAAGTTTTTCTCTTGTCTGAATATTATATTGCCTACCCAACCTTTATGAAATAAAGAAATAAGTTAGACATTCGTAATCAAATTGTTGCTTTCGCAAAACAGAATTAGGATGATTTTTTATCATAGCACATGTAATTGGTAACAACAACCATAATACACCACCAGACGAATAATTAACAATAACATCGCAATAAATTCGTCTTCTACTTATGTCAATTTAGGTAAATTGGTAGCGGGAGAAAGAATATTAATTTTTTTCTTGAAGTTCATAAAAAACAATATCAATTGAATATTGAGAAATTTACGTCCGTAAAAAGAAGCTAGTGGCAGTCAAGACAGGCTCCAGTCGTGGGTCTATCCATTCGACTGTCGACAACTGGTTAGAGGGTTTCCGTAAATCGACCGAGGTTTCAGCTCATGCAGCTAACGAACCTTCTGCGCCGGTATATTCTTCTGCGGCGCCAACCTATTACGTATAGTCTATCACATCTGCGCTCCAAAATTACGAACCCATACAAAAACAATACGAAAACGTTATGTGTTAAATGTAATAGATTGCCCGAAATAAAAAGTATTCGAGCTACATCTAAATTAATATCCGCCAAAATAAACATTGCCTTTATTGTGTCACTAGGTCATAAACAAAATAAACGTTATACAATATAACAAACGTGAAAAACGGCAACATCGCAAAATGGATATCATTGATGCAAAAAGCACGTGGCCAAGTTCTTTCTATGGTAACGACACACTTTCGGTGTCGAAAGTCCTTGAGGTGGGCCGAGGTTACACCGATGCCGGTAGTTGCGCAGACCGGCTAGAATCCGGCGCGAACCTTTCTCCCTCGCCCTTCCTCCTTCTCTGTCCTTCCCGCTCCCTTTTCCTCATTGCGCTAGCTATGCTCCCTCGTCCCACGCGCGCCCTCCTCGTCTACAGACGAGGAACGTTTCATTCAACTTTACTCGACCTCCCTGGGATGGGATATTGTACTCGTGACCCCAAGCTACTTTTTATTTACTATGTGATTGTATTTATTTGTTCATCTTACATTAATATGATTCACCGACAATTAAAATTTGAACTGCAGAAACACCAGTTTGATGTTATATATGTAGATAATTGTATTTGATTGACAGAAGTGATTTAACATACGTACATTTTAAGAGAAGATATTAATTTATGTTATAATGTATGTGTTGGCGATGCAATTGGCATTTTTGTTATATTTTTACTTTTTATAGTTTTTTTTAATTAGAATCTACATTATTTTCAATTTTATTATTTTTATAAACATTTTTGTCAGTCTTGAATAAATGCTCATAACGGTTGCTAGGTTGTTTTTAATAATTTTACCTTTTGTACATAAATTGTACATAATTTTCATTTTAAGTTTATAATTTAATTTTATTTTCCCTTTATTTCTCCGCGCGCTCCTCCTTCCCGTTTTTCGTCGGTTTCAGTATGTTTAAATAAAGAAATTAATATAAACAAGGACTTTGACTAATTTTATAACAATGTAATACGAAAAAATAGAATAAAACGACAATAGGAAAATGATACAAAACATATTACGCACTCTTTCAAATCGTTCAAACTGCGAATAGGGCAATTCTTAAATTACTTTTGGAAAAATAACAAAAATGCTATTTTTAAAAGGAGTGATTTAACCAACAAGCACCAATGACAAGGAAAATTAACTAAAAGCAAAAATCCGACCGACCGGTACGATATTACAATCTGGGGCAAAAAAAGAATCGCATGACCCTCGCTCTACAAAATCGATAAGCCGCCGACCTTCGCCCCTTCGTACACAAGGCAAGGTAAATAAAAGATCATCTACGCGAGTTGTTTATTTATTCGGTCCGTGCAAGCATAACCTCTACTCGACTAACACAAATTTACAAAATGTGATTATAAAAATACGATTTTGCCGTATTATTTTTACCGAAAGCAAAAACGTGAAATTTTTTGTTTCATCCATAGAAAGAAATATAAATTGCAGAATTGCTGCAATGGAAGTACAACAAACAGATTCTAATTTTTGACATTGTACAGAGCGTCCAAAGAGTTATAGACATTTAGTGAATTTACTTGTTTCAAATATACTCTAGAGCTAGAGACACACATGAGAGTGCGTGAGCGCAGAGGAAAAGAGTTAAATTACATTCAAGTATGATTAAATCTTTTTTATAATTTATGTATGTCGGTGTACAAAAACATTATCTACCACGCTCACGAAATGCATCATTTCAGACAAAAATTTGTTTCTATGACAGTGTGAAATCACTGTAAGACAATAATACACACAATAGTTCATCATTCAAAATCTATATAAAGTCAGAAACTCCTTAAATAGCGATATAAACAAAAATCCTCTAGAGACTCTCGTTCCAGATACACTTGTACCTTTCTTGAGGCAGGTTAATTTCGCTTCATACTCGTTTGTCAACAATAAATATTATGAACTACAATTGCCTAAGGCATATACGTTTACTACGATTGCTAATAATAAACGCGATTTACTACGAGTACACACAAGATCAAGATCAATACTGGGGTGGAATAGCCACGTGCTTAGAACAAAGGGAGTGGTAAATCTATTACAACTTTATTTGAACAAAGCTCAGACTTTTATACAAACAAATGAATGAAATACGCTTTGCGAGGCGAACCATGAACGTGGTGCAATTGAAACTTTTTTATTGCAAATAGTATCGTCGACAAAAAACAAATTGAAAAGTCAATTATTTTTTCCACACTTTCTATCCATTTACTACATACTGTAGGGTTGAGGATTTCATGTTTTTTTTTATATATATAGATTTAATATAAGATGAAAGACGGATGCATGGGTGTGGCTGACTCTATTCTTCAACAAGTTGCTACAGGAAGAGGTAATCCCAGACGAGTGGTGTGGTAGTGCGCTGGTACTAGAGTTGTTAAAAGGCTCGAGTCTCCCGAGTCTTCGACTCATTCAAGGCTCGAGTCTCTTATAAAGGCTCGAGTCGGGGCTCGAGCCTTATTGCGAGGTTCGAGCTTCGACTCGAGCCCTAGATCCAAGACTCGAGCTCTGTTTTGAAGGCTCACTTCACAACATTGATCTCCAATATAAATCTACTAAATATGTTATTAAAATAATGCATTTTTATTAATTTCAATGCTTAATAACATACTTTTATTACAATTTTATACCTCGTCCTATAGAAGAAACTAAACAGTCCATCCAGTGTTATCGCTAGTTATTAGAACTACCGACATTACTATTAACTTACATATTTCGTATATCTTTAATTTCTTATTTTTATATATAATATATTTTACATGATTTGTTATAAAAAAATAAAACATATTATATAAAAAAATAGAACTCCACCGGCTGCGGAATCCGATGACTCAAACAACCAGTGGTCAGGGCTGCAGAGACAGGAACCTCCTCACAATACGTGCGGTTTCCAAAATAACCGCCTTTTGTATCGGGCCCTTAATCCAACTGTCTAGCGAGAGCTTCTTGAGATGTTGGTCGAAGCTCTTCGCTATTAGCCCGTGCACCGAAACGACCATCGGAATAATGGTAGTCGATTTCATACGCCACATGGCGGTAACCTCGTGAGCCAGATCCAAATATTTTAATAATTTTTCATTTTCAGCTTTCACGAGATTCTCGTCATGTGGGATAGTGACATCGACTAACATTACACAACTCTCAGACCGGTCTATTATTACTATATCGGGTCTATTGGCAACAATAGTCCTATCCGTAATAATAGATCGGTCCCAGTAGAGCGTGATATGGTTATTTTCCAGAACTGGTGAAGGCTGATATTGGTAATATGGTACCTCAGATTCCACAAGAGCATATTTAAGGGCAAGTTGCTGATGGATAATCTTGGCCACTTGGTTATGTCTATGCAAGTATGCACCGTCCGCAAGGCGAGAACAACCGGAAACGATATGTCTAATAGACTCACCGGGCCGACGACATGCCCGACAAATGTCAGTCGTACCATCCTTTAGGATATGTTTCCGGTAGTTATTCGTTACGATGACTTCGTCCATGATTGCAAAGACAAAACCTTCAGTCTCCCCAAAGAGGTTACTGAAGCGTAGCCAAGCCACGGAGGATAATTGGTCCACATCAGGACCAGTTAAGGCCCGATGGAACCTACCGTGTAGCTCCTTACTCTTCCATACACTTATGCGATCTGAGACACTTAAAACCTCCAACCTCCGCCAGTTCGTGGTAGCCAAGGAAAGCGGCGTGAGTCCTTTGTCTATGGCTACAACATCCTGATACATCTCCACGTTAACCTTAAGGAAATATTCCCTAAGATTGTACACCTCGCGGTTATGGAGGGTCTTGGCATTTAAGTAGCCACGGCCCCCATGTTTCCGCGGGATGTACAACCTCATTACAGATGAACGTGGATGATGCATCCGGTATGCTGTCAGCAATCGACGGACTTGTCTATCCAAGGCATCCAGCTCTGTTTGAGACCATCTCAGTATGCCGAAAGAATAGGTTAAGACTGGCATGACCCAGCTGTTAAAAGCACGGCATTTGTTGCCGCCTGATAAAAGGCTTTTCAGTACTTTTTTCAGGCGACCAAAGAACCGTTCTTTTAGCAGCTGTTTCATGCTTTTGTCATTAATGCCTAATGCTTCCGACATACCGAGATATTTGTAGTTTTCATTCTCGGAGAGAGACACGAGAGACACATCCTGAGTAAGCTTTAAATTCTCTGAATTTACAACCCTCCCCCTTTGTACATTGATGACCGCACACTTGTCAACTCCAACGCCATCCCAATGGCTCTGCTAAAATCGTCGGTAATTTTAAGCAAAGTCATTAAGTCAGCCTTGTTGGATGCGTACAATTTGAGATCATCCATGTACAAAAGGTGCGATATGACCTCGCCCCCTCTCCGTAAACGATAACCTAGCTCTGAACTCTTTAGCAATGTGCTTAAAGGATTCAGAGCTAAGCAAAACCACAATGGACTCAGACTGTCACCTTGGAAGATGCCACGCCGAATTCCAATTCGGTCAGAGGAGGCAGAAAGGCTTCCCCGACCTAGATTGGGAAAGCCTGTGTTCCACTGCCCCATGCATGTGTCAAGAAAAGTGCGTAGAGTAGGATGTATTTTATACAACTCTAACACCCTCCTTAACCACCCATGGGGCACCGAATCATAAGCTTTCTTGTAATCAATCCAGGCCATAGAAATGTTCTTTTTACTTCGTCTGACCTGCTGGCAAATAGCCATATCAATGAGGAGACAATCTTTAGTACCACGGGACCCAGCCTTACATCCATTCTGAGTTGTTGCCAAAATGTTATTTGTACAAACATGTGCTTCAATTTTGCTTCTCAGAATGGATGTTAGGAGCTTGTAGATGGTAGGCAAGCAAGTAATTGGTCGATAATTCTTAGGATCCGTAGTACATCCAGATTTATAGATCAGGTGTGTGATACCTGATGTCATGAAATCTGGGAGCGTATCCAATTCAATTGCAGTTTGGAATTGGGCTGCCAGCCGCTCATGCGAACTGCGGAACCATTTAAGCCAAAAGTTCTGCAGTCCGTCCGGTCCTGGGCTTTTCCAGTTAGGGACCGAACGAACTGCACCACTTATGTCGGCGCCAGTGATAATTACAGGTTCCATTTCAGTGATCGATTCGCATGCGCATCTGACAACATTAAACCACTCACCTTCACTGTGCTCAATTGGCACCGACCAAATACTGCTCCAAAACGTAGTAGTGGCGGCAGAATCTGGTCGGTGCAAATCGATCACCTGGCTTTGTGGTTGCTCCCAGCTACGGTAGACACACCTCTGATCTCTTTGAAACATACGATTTTGAAGAAATCTCTCAGATCTTTCTCTGTACCTTCTTATGCGATTAGCCCATGCGTAAACTTTTTGTTTCCAATAGTCTATGCGTTCCGTGACTCTCGACATATATTCACAGGGTCTAATACTAGTTCCAGCAAACGCCTGAGTCACGAAACGCATGACCTTTGGTCGGGTATTCCCCGCTCGGAAACAAAGAAGTTTCGCTATGAGTCTTCTAGCTACATTTATGCGCCGCTCAATCCTGCACTGCCAGACCGGGCTAGTTACTTCACGTCGAGGACCTGGATTGGGATTTAAAAACCCCACTCCAGCCACGCGACATGCAGTCAGTGCCCCGCAGTACAGGATTGAATGGGTATCTAATAAATCTAGACTAGAATCCACATATGGTGATAACAAGCGGTCTATAGCATTTACAATGCAAATATTCCGCTTGTTAACAGGCAATCGCGGTAAGCGAGGACGTTCACTGATTGATAAGGATCTATACTTCAAAATCATATCTTCCAAAGTGCTCCTCAAACGCTCAATATCCTGATCACTAGCACATACCTCTTCACATGGTTGTTCCGTTAGCACGTCTGCGGACACAGGGGCCACAGGTGTCACACTACGTACTTCAACATCATTGTGAAGGAGTCGCGCTTCGTGACGGAGTTGCTCAAGTACAGAGTCATCTAACAGATGGTTCCGTTGTATGACTCGCACCTGATCCGATAAACGTTGGGCAGTCACGGACACAGTTGGGTTAAGGGTCTGAAACAAGGCAAGCATTTTAGAACGGTACGCCGTGAGGTTGGTTCCCCCCTCTGTCGCCCTGAAGTAGGCCCGCATGACACTCTCATTTAAACTGCTCCATCTCATGCGGCGCACTACACCACTGGTTGCGGGAGTCATCGACGGGGGATTAATCCCCGCAGACCCCAAGCGAGCCGGTGGTGGGCGTCGTCCCCCCGTAGGTCTTGCTGAGGTGGACGGCGAAGGCGACCCTTCGTTGACTGCGTCACTAGATGTCAGTAGGGGCGGGGGCACATCACGAGCCACCGCTGGTGCCTCGTCCCCCGATGTAGCGCAGATTATTGCGGGCCGCGGAGGTGTTAGGTGTGCGTGTTCGTAATAGCCAACACGACATTTTCTAATCGGGTTTTGACGGCGACTCATGTTCCAGATAATTTTGCATATGTTCCAGATAATTTTGCATTTTCTTTTTCACTTTTTGCACCAAAACAACCATAAAATTTGATTTAAACCATTTTATTGTAATTTTAAATAAATTTACAATCTGACGCTGTCAATGTCTATTAACTTTATTGTTATTGTAGCTGTTGCCCGCGACTTCGTCCACGCAATATAAAGATAAAATAGCAAACAGTGGTAGAGCCCGCTTAAACATCTTCGCGCGAATGGGTCGGCTCGCCCGGTGTACCACGACAACATAGAAGACAGGCGTCAAGTGGGAGCAATTCCGCGTTTTGTCTGATGAGTATGGTGCTTGAGGCCCAACTTTAGTCCATTTTCCTTTCTACTTACTTTCTTAAAGGATGGGAAGGGAATTTGACGTTGGAGGAGAAGCATAGGAAGGGGAAATATCCTCTTTATGCGCGTTTCCTCCGTCGATTTAGGGTAGGCAACGCATCCTCTTTTGCGAATGTCTATGGGCAGCGGTCGTTTCGCCGTTTTGGCGGATTCAGGTGGCCGCTTGCTCGTTTGCCACCTTATGACATAAAGAAGTAGCGTATAATATGCCCGTCTATGTCAGCTACCCTTCAGTGAAAGTCGGGTCGAAAGTTAAAAAAGTTTCTTTACATCCGTTAACACGTATAAGTAACCGGAGAATATAAATATCGCTGATGAAGTGGATAAATACATAAATGTGCCTATTGAGCCTGAAAACACAAATGTACTAATGTGGTGGAAAAAAAACAAAAAGAATTGTCTTTATCAACCTCGGCTCAAATAGCATCTGAAGTTTTATTTATACCAGCGACAAGTGTTCCTAGTGAACAAGTCTTTTAGAACTCGGGTAATTTAGTAACAAAAAAAAGTAACAGGCTGACCAACAAAAATATCCAGGCATCAATGTGCTTATCGTCGTGGTCAATAATCGAATAAGCATTAATTATAATACATTATAGAGTTTTCTTATTTTCCAACTTTTTATTTCATTTTATACGTACTTAACACAATTAAATAAAAATATTTCATATTAATATTATCAGGTATTATAAATAAAGCTCGAGCTTCGACTCGAGTCTTAAAGGCTCAAGCCTTAAAGGCTCGCGAGCCTTGAGAGCTCGAGCTCTTAAGGCTCAGTAGCTTCGACTCGGAGCTCGAGTCTCCGCCTCGGAGCTTATTTCTCACAACACTAGCTGGTACCTTTTTGTAAGAACAAGGGGGATGTACAGGATTGTAACAACTAAAGAGGCATAAAGCTCGTGTCGCACAATATGGAAGGTTAGGAAAGAGTGGTAGATGCAAGAATCAGAGAAGAGAGTGAGATATCTTGGAACCAATTCGGATTTATGCCATATCGGGGAACTAAGGACGCCGTTTTGCCATTCGCCAATTATGCGAAAAATTTAGGCTTGTGCATAAGTATCTGCACATGGTGTTCGTATACCTCGAAAATGTGTATGATAGGGTTCCGAGAAATGTTTTGTGGTGGGCTTTGAAAGTGAAAGGAGTGTCTGGGAAATACCGCAACTTATTCGTGCTATGTACTGGCGACCCACTACGTACGTCCGGTCCGCTATTTACACGGTTTACACCAGGGGTCAGCTTTAAGCCCGTATCTGTTCCTCCTGGTAATGGATTCTCTGACATTTAACATACAGAAGGAGACACCCTGGTCTATGCTTTATGCCGATGACATCGTGCGTGTCGGGGAGGATGAATACGAGGTACAGACCAGGTTGGAAGAATGGCGTGTTAAATTGGAGGAAGTTGGACATAAAATAAGAAGGACCAAAACGGAGCACTTATTCTGCAATTTTGGCGGTCCGGCCAGTTTCTCTCCAATCGCCTTAAATGATGTGCCTCTACCGACCAGCTCCGATTTTAAGTACCTCGGTTCTCTAGTCCAGTAAACGTTTTTGCAAAATTAATCCCTGGGAAAATAATGTATTAATTAAAAGTCACATTGTTAGCACCAAGTAAATACCAAAACAAAACTACAAAGGACTCATGTGCATTATAGTAAACGACTAAAACATCAAAGCTTTGAGCTAACGAGGATTATCTAGAGAGCTTTTGTAAAGCTTTACTTTGTAATTATATTTAGCTATTTGACTCATTTAATATTGTATACTATTTTGTTGTACAATATGAATTGCGATTACTTCGTAGATATTGTTTATCTGAAATACATTAGGGTGTTAATAAGTAAATGAGTAATAAATTAAAGCCACCCTTTTTGTCTTCCATTAAATAAATTACATATCCATTTTCATTTGCTCGTCCCAGTTCTCTCCAGGTTCTATTTCCCTCGAGATATGAAAATGCCATGAATTTTATTTGACGTATGATATGATATAGCTTAGACGCAGAAACGAAACTGAATTCTACCCATCGCAATATATTTCTCAAATATGTTTTATGAACACCAACGAGATAGATTATACATTCTTAACAACTTACGAATTATTTAATATTCGGTACTCAAATGGAATTTTAAACTAACAATCGATTCATCTATTGTAAATTTTCTTCTTTTTTCTTGAAATATTCGGCACAGTGAGAAGTAAATCTTGAGCTATATTCAACAATTTTATCAAGATAATGTCATTTACAGTAGAATGTATATAATTCAATGTGTCATACTTCAATAACATGAGTATTGTAAAGAGGTAATAATAGGCGAAGGTAATGAATAAAAATCATTGTCAACTAAAGGTGACAGTGAAATGCGAGGCGGTATAGCGAGAATAGGCGCGACGTCACGGCGCCGTTGAGACGACGAAGCGGCGCCTATTGACGTCACAACCTATTATATTCCTTCCATTATAATTCTACTTATAGCCTTTTAACGTGGGTTGACAAAATAGATTAACAGTTAAATACATTGAATATTATTTGTCTGGGTATAAGCGATGTGAGAACGTTATAACGATGTGTATAACACATATATATAAACTATTGTAATATGTTATGAAAAATAAAGGCTTATTATTATTCTTATTATAAGCGATGTGCTAAGAATGCATTTCAGTTGCTATTGCACAGCCACAAGAAAAACTATGTGATTCTTTAAACAGCCCAGCAGGACAAAAAGTCCTGTTTCGTACGGGGAGAGAAATAAAAAGAAGTGTAAGGGATATAAACCTTAACAAATATATAAAAGACGATGTTGGCGATGCAATTAGCCGCCTCTTTAATACATTTTTACTTTTTATAGTTTTTTTTTTTTAATTAGAATTTATATTCTTTTTATAAACATTTTGTCATTCTTAAATAAATTCTCATGTTTGCTAGGCCTGTTTTGTTTATAATTTTTCCCTTTGTGCATAAATTTTATCTATGTTCATTTTAAGTTTTTAGTTTAAATAAATTTCCCTTGATTTCTCCGCGCGCTCCTCCTTCCCGTTTTTCGTCTTTTTCAGACGATGAAGGGAATGTATTGGAGATGCAATTAGCCTCCTTTTTATATACTTTATTTTATAACTTTTTGTAATTAGTATATGTTTTCAATTTTATTCTTCTCTTTGAATGAATGAATGGATGAATGAAATGAATGATGAGTAATCTGAATTAGTTTTAAGTAGTGCGAAGAGTAAAACAAAGTTCATTGCTAGTATTATGATAGCTAACTGACAGATTACATTTATTGTATGAGGTAAATAAATGTTTTTATAACAGAATAACAGGAAAAAGATAAATATGTTTTCCTGAAAAATATTTACCGGAACAATTATTGGTTTACCAATACTTACATACGATTATTTGCCAAGTGAATAAGTAAGAATGGAAACACAATTTCGAAATCATCTTCATTTTTACGTCCGAATAAATATATTCAAAGATATAAATTGGAACGCCCGTGTGTGAGTTATTTTCTGTACTTATATGGAATAAATTATATTCCGAGAAATTTGAAGACACGTTTGCGAAATTAAGCAAATATACGGTAATCTGTTGACAAAGGTAAACTTAAAAAGAAACGAAAATACCAGAATTACATTTTTTTTTTCAAACTGTGATTACGCAACTTAGTGAAAATGAACCTCCGGACTCGAGTCGTCTGTTGTCTATAAAGTATTTAATGTATTAGTTAACATCATTTACGTAGGAAATAAAAACAGCTCTAACCTCTACGCCAGAGGGAACGAGAGTGCGGCATATCAACGCCCAAAAAAAAAACATGTCCGCTCGAAACATGCTCGTAGCGTAAAAAAGCTTACAAAATCACTAGTATTAGTCACCATAACACATCATTCTTTCGTTTTTACCATCCTACAAAAGGTTCAATCTATTTTCGTCTCCTCGAAACGTTACGATTCGAAATTCGAACTCTGAGTAAAGAGACAAGCCTAGATGCGCATGAGGGTCTTATAGGGGAGCACGAAAAAAGCAGAGTAAAATCAAGAAACCACATCCGCAGCAAAGGATCAGTAACAACCCCGAGACCTCAACGCTGAAACGTACAAAGGAAGACGCGCACGTATTCGCTCAGGAAACCTATTCCGAGCCGAAAGCGCTTCCTCTAGACACAAACGTTTCCCGTCCTTTTCAAATTACTTTACCAAGACGTGGTGAACTCCCAAACTCGCTTCTTTTTTTTTACCCTTTATTCGAAACCTTCATGCCACACTAACGTCACATAAAAAACGTTCGTCTTGTTGTCTATATGAACAACTTTGTACTCTACATGCTACACGTAGCATATGAAGATATAGACCAGGAAACTTCTAAAAGGAAAAAAAATCAGAACCAAACACAGCACTATAAGCATCCAAAACTAAAATTTGCACTAAAAGAATGGAGAAAGGCTTGCAGTACCTTAACGATATTATGACCACAATAATAAAAGGAAGGGAGAAGAAACGTTGAGAACGTAAAGCAGTTCAGACAGATACGGTCCACAGAACACAAAAGCATGTAAGAAGGCGGTACGGTAACACCGGCCCCAGGTTTGCGTTGCCAGTGCGCGCCGCTCGATAACTGTGATGTATGTGTGTGAATGAAACGGCGGTTGGTACTGGACTAATTTATTATTAGTAAACGGACGGTACGTAATATTCGAGCCATTTTATTATACCCACATATATACAAGAAAAACTTGTTTGGACTTTTTAAAAAACGTAATTCTTCTTTTGACATCTATACATTTTTGAAGTCTTCTTTCTTATAAATATATTCATAAAATCTATTATATCTAAACAACTAATAGATTAGTATTTCTGTATGTATTGGAATAACTCAAAAACTACTGGGTCGATTTTAAAAATGGGCGATAGAATAATAGTAAAGCGTCTACCATATATGTTCAATTCCTTGCCCACTGAAATCGCAAATAGAAATTCAAAATTTAAATTGTTTGTAAAACTTTTGGAAATCTATCTCTATGAAAATAGCCAATGATTATATTAATTTTACACAGTATGTTATATATCTATGTATGTTTTATAATTCACACATAAACACGGCTGTAACTACATTACAATGCTACATAAACTTGTCACTCCTCGTCCGCGGACAAACCAATAATATGGTCTCTGTGGGGATATATGTAATGATTTAAGTAAATTGTGTTTTTGTTAGTAAATAGTACTAGTAAAAAAATAGTACTTGAAAATGGAGAACAAGAAACGAGAGACTTTCTCATGCTAAATGGAAATATCTAATCGTTAACTACTCCAGTTACATTAGTAAATAGTTAAATATTTATTTTCTTCATAAAGTATGAACAATTCCAGTTGCAGTACACTTTGAAGAGAACTGCGAAATGCAAATGCCATCCAGGTTGTCGAGAAACGAACACTTTGAAGATGCTTTTAGAGAATACGCCTGTGTAACTATTTGCTTAAGTAACACATTCCCCGCGGCGTTGCGCTCTCAACGTCGTCTGGGTGGAAATTTCTTCGCTTATTTTTCTTTCTTCATTCTACAACAGTTGCCATAAATACCGGAAAAATAAACACTTTAATATAGTGCACCCGCCGTAAGGCATAAGTTTATATATACTATTTCAAACTCATGAAGATGGACATAAACGACCTGTAACATATTATAGCATAGCAACCCAAGGCCTTGAGATACGGTATCACTTATTCGTGTTAAACGCTGTTATAAAGGCGCTGCAAAATTGTCAAGGTATACATTTAAAGATAATTACAGACTGCAACGCTTTAAAATCTACTCAACCAAAAGAAGACCTATAACCAAGAATAGCTAGTTGGTGGACTACGATATAGACCTGGAGAACCGAAAGGCACAACCTTATCCCATGCAGATTATTTAAAAAAAAAAAGGTGAATGTGTGTAAAATAAGACCTATTTGGGAGCAAGTAGCTCAGGCCTCAGTTGCTGAGACGCAAAGTCTATTAGCAAAATGAATAATGGATTGCTTGATAGTAACCGTTGTGCTCAAGAGAACATTATGTATTACAAGTTATAAGCAGTTTGCGAAAGGTCTCCACTACTGTGCTACATATCGGAGGGACATCCGTTATGCTTGCTAAGAGTAAGTCACGCGCAGCGCAGGAACATAACTCCGCCACGATCGATCCCGGCCTTCCGACGCAGCTATCTAAGGTAAGTCCGACAAATATCCGCTCTAAGGAACTATTCCGAACCTTCTAGACCCGCATCCGCTATCCGATCTTATACACAATTCCTTTCCAAGACGTGGTGATCTCAGTCACACGCTCTTAGCTATGTTATATCGAAATCCACACCGTTACGCTACAATTAGTATGGAAATTATGGTTTATATTCTGCAATTATTAGAACATATTTTGAAATATCATTTATATAAAAAACAGCCAGACGGAGACAAAATAATTGATAGAAAAGAAAATAATTGATTCAACTTGGTAACTGGCGCAGCCGAACACGCACGAAAGCGAAAGAGCGCCCATGGCGTCGAAACCATATGTAAGAGGAACAAAAGGTTTTAGTGAGTATGTTCCCTGTCCCTGTCCCTTTATCAACAGAGGTTCGTGATTGTCAAATGCCTTATGAGTAGTGTCCCCTAAGGAGTATTCGTACCTCGGCTCATTAATTCAAGGCGACGGCGATATTGACCGAGGCGTGACAAATAGAATAAAATAAAATATAGAAAGATCAAAGGATTAATATGCGACAAACCGATTCCCCTTAAAATAAAGAGGAAAATTTGCAAGTCCATTGAAAGACCTTTTATGATGTATTTCAAGAAGGTGGAGATTGTTCAGGCAACTTTTTGCTGAACAAAACAAGGCCAGTGCTTATTTTCACCCCCAATATATGGGGGTGAAAATTTTCTTCGAATATTTAAACTCTAGGGGGACGATGTCCTGCAGAATTACTTGTCTTTGTTTAGGAAGAAAATTCCTTGAACACAGAGTAACGATGCTTTCAAAAACTTCGGCAACAGCGAATTAATTGAAAATTCAGATCAACAAGACATCTTTAATCGTATTTATAGATTGTAATTATAAATTGTAACAAACATTGATGCTGCTAAACTTCAAATATTCATCGACTTTTATAGTCTCGAATGTAAAGGAAAATTTGTCAGAAAGAAATTTCGACGCTAGAAATTTACCACCATGTAAATCCGAACTATGGCAGCAACATCAGCGAGAAAATTAATATATATTACATCTATACTAATATAATAAAGCGTAAACACACTACTTTGTGGCGTAGGATAACAGCAATCACAGTATATTTTTGAATAATTCTTTCTTTAATAAAAAGCCCTACACTTACACAAGCTTTATGTTGTATATTTTTACGCAATTAAACATGGGGGATAAATAAATTGGAAAAAACCTCCATGTGAGATAAGGACCATAAACTACAAGCTGCCAACATTAAAGAAGCAAGGTTGCCATGGTTTGTCATCAACAATAAAATAAAATTTTCATAATTTTATGCGGATGAAGTCGCACGGGAACAGCTAGTATGTAATAATGCTTATCTGAAAAATCCAATTACATAGCAACCAGACAATAACGACTGGGTTATTGAAAGATGAAAGTTTGATAAAAGATGAAAAAGAAAGTTTAAACGGTTTGAAGAGGTTCAACTACCATGTTAGTGATTGACTCAAAACTCAATCAGGTATGGTATTAGAACACTTAGAAAATGAGTACGCTATGTAACAGTTTACCTGCAGACATATGCAGTGAAAAAAAATTAAAAGAAGAACAACATAAAAATCATTTTTTAAATATGTTACCTTAGCATTAAATCAATATTAGAATGAAACTGTTCATAAATAGTCTTTTAAGACATTGTTTTAACCTTTTTATTCAATTGCAATTATTTAAATAAAATATAAATTGTAGGACCATGCACATTAAAATGTTCTTAATTGTAGGTTCTCGTCTACGTAGATTATAAACAATAAACAATATTACCGTCCATCTTAGCCTATGCTGGTTCTCAAAGGATCTGCCGTCTGGGCCACTATTAATTGTTTAGACTACTGAGCAATTTCACTAGTAATTGAGTCGAGACATTTCAATCTCCTTGAGAATATCTGCTTGTTCAATTTGAATACGCTTTAGTTCCCTCAAATTTAATTGCAGTGTAGATGTCGGGATTCCAAGTAAGCTTTCTATTCAATGAACGTAATTCGGTATCACCTGTAAAGATACAGAAATACATGAAAACATTATGTATCGTGTCCGATTCCATTCCATTCGACCGAAAAAGAACCACAAGTGTTCGTCAGTATCCGACTGTGAATGTACTAACATCTGAATGTATAGTAAAATTTTTTTTATTAAAATTTATTACTATACATTCATTAAAAAGTTTTCACTCAGGTTGACATTTATAACAAAAGATTTCAATAACACGATTCAGCAGGAAATTCGAACCGATTTCAATTCGGTTAAGATGACATTCTTTTTACAATCAGTAAAAAGCGGAGGATTTTTCTTCGAACACGCTTTGACACTGAAGATCGGAAACGATTCACGTTGAATAGTGCGGCGATTGCAATTTTAAGCTCAACGTAAAACTATTGCCAAATTAGATTTCATTATGTAATTGCAAAAAAAAACATACAGACGAATTGAGTACCTCCTTTTGGGAAGTCGGTCAAAGGAAGACTTCAGTTAAACGTACATTTATATCTGCTTCGTAAACAATCAACGACACAGGAAAATTCAGTAACAGAAACACGTGTAATTTATCCCGGTGCTATTGGCGAGAGCTGTTGACAAGGTACTTTAACGAACAACAACGTGATTTCAGTCAAAATTATTCGTGCCTACAGCAAATTGATTACACGCTCAGTGGCCCCATTTACGTTACAAAATGTGTACATTATTACGTATTTCGATGTGTTTATTCGGAATAAGTTTAATTTATACTTTAATTACTTACAATTAAAACCAATAAATGTTATATTTTACGAATATACGGATAGTTAGTAGATCTCCTATCTGGAGGATAAAACAAACACTATCAGAACTTGAGGCGATTATCGCAGGTGGTTAGACAAAAAGTCTTAAATCAAGATGTTGTCTTTGCATCCTACCCATGGGGCTGAGTTTGCTTAAAGCTGGACATTATGATACACATCTTCATTAAAAAGAGATATAAAATGTTAACCAGATAGTTACACTTTGCATTAAAATAACGCATATGAAATGTAACACTTTTAATAAGGAAAATTTCAGCTTTGTAAAAACGATAACGAATTTGTGAGAATTCCAGAAGTGGTCAAAATAAAAACTGGGCCATTTCCACATCCTTAGTTGAGATTGTAAATTGAAATTGTAAATTGTAAATTGCTACAATAATAAAAAAGTACATCGAACCAAGTTATAGCTATAGTCTGCACATAGTTTTATCATAAGTAGAGAAGCTTGTCCAAAAGGAAAAGTATTAGATTTTGCTAATGATGATCGAAACATCATTTTTTAATTTCTAATACCATTAGTTCACTATACGAGATGAAGGAACCCCAGTGAGTGAACAGATATAAATTATTCACGAACAGCCCGAATAAACTAGTACTCAGAGTCATCCGAGTAACATCGTTTATCTTTAATGTTTGTTATTACAGTGGTTCGGAATCTCAAAGGGAGCTCCTTTGTACAATAACCTAGCAATTCCTTCGGGTTTACAACAAAGTTGCTTTATACTTGGTATGCTAACGTGTGTAGAATTTCGGGTTTCGCACATTACGAAAATACGTGACATTGTCTTCGGTATACTAATTTTCTAGTAATATTACAAGGCACAGGCCTGATGTTATAATTAATAAAAATTAAGAATTTAATCTTAAACTCAAGTATTAAGCAATATTCTTTACTCGTGGCAAAATACCAAATGAGCCTCGGAGCCTTATTCATTAGAAAGAAAAAGATTTATCAAATGGTACATGAAGCTTTTAACGCTTTCTCGAAATGAAATACGTGAAAGGAAAATATCTTGCTCTTTCAACACATCGACCCTCCTTACTTGCAAGCAGCTTAGCACACAACCGAACTCATGTAGCCTAGTAGATAAAAAAGTGTAATATTATTCGACTTTGTAAGACTATTCGTTCTTTTCTAAATATATAATTGCGATAGTCACTGAAACACTAAATTTGTATGTATTGAAAATCGTTTAATTTAATAACAGAACAGATTTAATAATACTTTAAACGTTTTGAGGGACTAAGTTCCACACTTTAGTTTACATGGTTGCGAAAAACCGTAAATACGAAAATTCTTGCGAAGCATTGACATATGTACATTAAACTTCATAAATGGGTCAAGAAACAAGAATTTCTCGTGTACCGAATTTTGTAACATCGTAGAATGACCCACAAAAACATTTAAGCTTAAAATAAGCCTTAATATTATTTCGTTGCATAGATTTCTTTGAGCGAAATAGCACTTTTGGAATTTCCATTTTTATTAAACACTAGCTGTAGCACTAACTTCGTCAGCGTAAAATTATAAAAAAAAAAAACAAAAAATCCAAGTATTTTGGCGTTAGGCGAGCAGGCAACCAATAACAAAAAATTAAAAACCAAACATCACAATATGGGTAACGGCTGATAGTAATGTGTGAAGTATAGTAGTAATTTTACCGACCCATTTGTAGCGAAAAGAAAGCCTGATGAAGCCATATTCCTTCCACATAGATAATCATACAAAATGATTTTTCTTAATGTATAAATACGTGATATGTTATAAACAAATGAATAACTATCCGTTAAGTCAAATGAAAATCTATCCCGAGGGATCACTAGACAGACAGAAAGGAAGATAGACAGACCTGACAAAATATTAAACTCATCACAGAACTATCTGCGCATAACGGAAACGACGCCAAAGAAATGTTTTTCAAATCCTAACGAATGTATCTCATATCACAACAGGACATTGCTAATTTAGTAAAGTTTTTTCTTATGGATAGGACGAATGATAAAATTTACATTCAACTATTTAATTATAACTTGACTCGAGGTAACGTTATGCCAAAATGGCGGTACCGGCAGCGGACACGGGTAATCCATAAACATTCTTACGTAATTACACAATACAAAATAATAACTACGTATTGAAGGTTAAAGTACCAAATTTTTGTTTTGCAGATTTGTACCACTTATAGATAGAACAAAAGACGCAGACTTGTCTAAAAATCTGAAGGACAAGACTAGACCAAAGTAACCATTTATACATAGATAGTTAGAAAGAAAATAATAAAATGAATAAACAAACAAATCAAAGTCAAACATTATCAATTTTCTAGTTTCCTTTCTATACGAAACAAACACAAACAAAAACAAAACACCTACACAATTTAACAAAACGTAAAAAACGACACCGCCAATTTAAAATTTCAACCGAAAACAAGTTAACAAGAATATGATATAGACAATAGCCAGAAAACAACCAAGCGAAATTGATAACCACAATCCAAAATAGATATATGTGTTGAGACAAGAATCTTTAGAGCACGATATGAACACTTTATCAACGCCATCTGTTAACACGTAGCAAAAACGACGGCAACAAAATGTTTCTGCTCAACCGCAACTTTAATAATTAATCGTATACTTATTGGGCATTACATTTTGTTTTTTTTTAATATATTGTTATATTATATTTATATTTGAAAATTAAGCTTAAAGTTTCCATTGGAATATCGTGGATACAAACCACTATTTCTTACACGGCGTCGGCGCAGCGCTGCGCTAGGCATCTTCGTTAATTTGTAACTACAGTTTAAATTAAAGCTGATTGCCAATTTCCTATATCCCAGTGAAAGGATGCAGCGCAATGTCGAACTTTTATATTGATTGCTTTAATGTTTCTAACTCCAACGTTGAAACGAAACAAAGTTTCCCTATATACTTTTACGTCGCTGCTGCTGTAAAACTACAAAGTCCTTTCTTAATCAAGAAAATATTGTTGCTCCCAAAGAGAAAGAGTGGGACCGATTTTTATAAGTACTACGTCAGAGGTTTTCAAAAGAAAATTTTCTGCTACCATCGCCATGTCTCGAAGGTTGGCAGTTAGATTCAATAATGAACCAGTTTCTTTGTTATTAATCGTATTCGTACTTTATCTTCTTTAATTCGTCACACATTATTTATAAATAACATGAGCACATTAATTTACCTTATAAGATTATTTGTAATTCGTATCACTTTTTTCATTGTCAAACGGTCAACGCCATCCACCACGTAATTTTTTTATACATTTATTTTGTGCGTTCTCGGCGGCCAGTAAGACATTAAATATTTATCACCAGTATTATTATTTCACAGTTTAAACTTTTTTGTAAAATGTACAAAACGTATACATCTGTTTTGTTAGCGCCATCTATCGATCGATTATTGATTGATGTGGTCAATGTGCGCAAATTACAATATTAATATTCTCAAGACAATTGTATTTTTGTTATTTTTTCTACGTGTTGCACTATTGTTAGTGTACCCTAATATTCCTTAAATAATAATTATTTTTAAACTTTTTATAAAATATTTTATCTTTGAAGTTTTAACTATTTCAAAACAGTTACATCTGTTTTAATAGCGCCATCTATCGATCGATAATTGATTGTTAATTTACCCTAATAAATGAAGAAACATTTTTGAATGAGTGTGAAACTAGTGTCGAGGCACAAAAAATGCTTTTACTATCGGCATTCACAGGGCGTGGCCTCTATCTTATAAACTGCAAATATCTTCATACTTTGAAACATTGCTAAAGATGGAACAAGGAAATATATCCTAACTTTCCGAAGTGAAACAAAGTCTGTGGCGACGATTGACCGCTGTCACGAACTTGGTCTTAACAACTTTGAGAGTTTCTCTCTTCAATCGTTATTGAAGTGGGACGAAGGTGGAACAATAGAGTAGTTGGCTATCGATTTCCAGTCAACAGATAACAAGTCTTTACAACTGTGGGTTTCTATTGTTGAAACACTTGTTTAAAAACATATTCATCGTCACTCTCATTATATTTGGAAAACAAAAAAAAAGATTATATCTTACACAGAGTACCCGCTGACGCCATTATCAGAGCAAAATTGTTTTTGCAATGAGGTGAAACTCGCCTCATTTTATTTAATCTTATTGTACTATAGATATTGTAAAACATTTGTGTATTGAATTAATTAATAAATCTAAATAAATAAATAAAAAGGGAGCTATTATTTTTGGGACCCATTTTGGGTCGCTGCGCCAACGCAATAAGTATTATTTTTTATGTCTACAAAGTAATTATACATTATGAAACATCCAAATCATAACCACAATGCCACAATTTCACTGCAATGTATTTGAAAATGAATTTCGCGAACAGCAACCGCAGAAATACGTAAATTATGCATTAATTGATATTAAATGTTGGCTGGATGAATTACGGAATATTTATTTCATGTTACATTTAGTATTTAGCGTTACGTGTAACTATTTCATACAGATACAGATCCTGCAATGTGTGCATATATACAAATGTGCCGGTTTCGACGATTCAATTCAATTCCATCATTAAACTGTCAGATTAGGACCAGCCACCGTACCGTATTAGAATTAATTCATAGGAGTTTTTGTAACTTTCTCGAATTTGAATGAAATCAATTTATCGCTTTAGCTTGTTTACACGACATATGCTACGTGCAATAGTTAACAGAAAAAATGTTGCCATTTCCATTTGCCATGATACAAAAATAAAATAATAAAAATAATTATTTTGTTCGGGCAATAAAATTCCATGTTCAATTTGTATTGAACAAAATGATACGGTGCTTTTGTTCGGCCCAGCGCCACCTTGTGGTCTAAAGCATAAATAAACATTACATTTAAATTTTAAGGGTTGAACATAATTTTATTATTATATCTCAAAAATCTTTAAAAATAAAGTATTATTTTAAACATGTGGTGTTACAGACACTAACTAATCACAGTCAAACTTATGTTAAATCTCATATTAAAATATTATAATTTTCTGTGTTTCAAATCTCTATTACACAAATACGTTAAAGGAATCCTTATGCGAATACGTTTACGAAAAATCGATAGACGCGACCCCAGCAGAGTGGTGGAGGGGGAGTGGGGAGGGAAAGATGCGACAATTCTAGTCATTGTTTCAAAAACAAAATAACTAATTATTTTACGGCTCTTACTCACGTTTACTTTTTCCTTCGGTGACGGCACCGACCAGTTTCAGACCCTGCGGGGGTCCTTCTTCAGAGCGAGGGTAATGGGGTTGTGTCGCGGTCGCGTCGCGATTCGCACTGAAGAAGGACCTGCAGGGTCTGAAACTGGTCGGTGCCGTCACCGAAGGAAAAAGTAAACTTGAGTAAGAGCCGTAAAATAATCTATATCTATACTCTATACTATTATAATAAAGCGTAAACACACACTTCTTTGTTGCCTAAGATGTTAGCAATTACAGCATATTTTTGAATAATTATTTTTTTAATAAAAAGCCCTACACTTACGTCACGCTTTAGGCTATATATTTTCACGCCATTAAACTTAGGGGGTAAATATTTTGGATAAAAACTCTAATGTGGGAAAGAGACTATAAGTTGCTGCCAACATCAAGAAAGAAAGATTGCTAAGGTTTGTCATGTCATGTCATGTCATGTCATTTTGACATTTGCTATTGATAATTTGACAAATGTAAACAATAAAATAAGTTTTTATAATTTCACGCGGATGAATCCGCACGCGAACAGCTAGTTAGTAATAAAATGTCTGAAGAAAGTTTAAATAATTTAACTGGATAATTACAAAGAAGTACATATTTGATATTGAAATAAGTGTGTTTATTTTTGCAAGAGTTTCGCCAGTCGATGATATTTAGATCTAAGGACGGGTAAAAATTATATTTATTTTGTAAGTCTTTTTTCTTTTTCGATATTCTAGCTGCCCCCTTTTATAAAGTTAGCTTGAATGCTTGTCTAAATTATAATTCTCGTTATAGTATCGAAGTAACATTATTAAGGAAATAATTATACGATAAAAATGAAATGTAATTGAATTTTTATTTTAAAACAAGTACAAAACAATAGTCACCTACATTCATTGTAAAATTAATCTAGTTATTGTGTTTTGTAACATAGGTCAATGTAATTTATACATTTTCAAATTGAAGTATGTACTTTAGGAATGAAAAAATGATTTTTTACGCTACATGTGAAAAGCATAAATATAATTATCAAAGCAGTGAAGTACACTTGAGTTTCGCACGTCGAGTATCCGTATGCATTAACACTAATTGCGAGCAATGCACGAGCTGAACACACATTTACTGTAATTAAGGCGCATATCCACGAGCTAGTAAAATGTAATAGTTAGCCAGCTGGAACGTACGAATAACTAACGTATATACATGCCAGTAAAGAGCGTCGGTGGCTCATTGGTTTAAGCACTTGACTTGTAATCTACAGGTCTTGAGTTCGAATCCAGCCTTGTACCAATGTGATTTTCGATTTTTCGAATTTTCATATGTTCATAATTTACCCGACGTTCTTACGGTGAAGGAAAACATCGTGATGCAACCTGCACATATCGGCTAAGAAATTCAAAGATATGTGTGAAGTCAACCAACCCGCTCTGGGCCAACGTGGTTGACTATGGCCTAGTCACCCCTTATTAGGGTAGGCTCCGAGCCCCTCGGTGAGGACGTATAGTGAGCTGGTTGATGATGATGATGATACATGCCAGTAAAATCTAGATTGTAATAGACGTGACAGTTAAACTCCCTCAACTTACAAGTAGCGATCACAAAATGAAATATTATGCTAACTATGCATTCCCAGGAAGTGTTTACACGTGCAGGTTGCTAGCATGCAAGTGTGCCAGCGACTGGGTGCTGATTCCACTGACGAAACCCCAACGAAAACTGCTATCATCTTAATTATCTTTGAAAATTAAAAGACAACAAAAATAATATATTTTTATTATTGTTTTTCTCATACACAATGGATTAGAAATACATTAAATTGATTAAAATAAATATAAGGTACGCACTCTACCCTCAATTGAACTGTACAGTTAACCGCTTGAATATCAAAATATGAAGTGAAAACATCTTAATATGAATTATAGTCGGATTTCAAGCAAAAGCAAATTGAAATCGAAGCGGAAATTGATCCCAGTGTTTATTTTACGTTAGATTCAGTTTAGTTGTGGAAGTCTAGATATTAAATGTTCGTTACATAGCAATTCCGATCTACAGGATTTTGCGGCAATTTGTTGAAATATAAAAAGCAAAGTGCGAAGTCTAGGGCCAGGAATAAAATGTCAAATTATTTGTCTAAGCTAACGAGATATTTAATAAATAAAATGTACTTGTAAAATGTTTTTTCTAAGAACTCGTTTGCTAGAAAAAATAAAATAAATAAAACACAGAAATCTTCTTTCTGAGAAGCTTCGCTTTACAAGTAACCTGGGAAATCGGCTTAGAACAGAAGTCGCTGAAATAAACCGCTTACATTGTGACGCACATGTTGCTAAAGTTATTTTCCTCGAAGACATCTTACAAAGTTTTACCAATTTCGGTGGACCTCCATTTGTCGTTAGGGAGCTGACGAACACATTACTCGAATGACATGTTTATCTGCACACCTAAGGGACAGCCCATAGTGTTCGGAACATATTAATTGGTCCCTTTACAGAGCCAGTTCCAGTAGTAGTTAAAAATATTAAAAACAACTAAGACCCTATTTCCACTACATGACCAGTCGGGTGACAGCTTTTACTATGTAAGGCACATACGCGTCTTCTATACAAAATTATAATTGCGTGCGACCGGAATCGTTTACTTAAAAAAAGGGTTTAAACTTTAAATGATATCTATATTGTTTGTTATGGTATTTGTACGTTTATCTTTTTTGGTGTCTTTGCAAATTCTTTCAGTGATTTGGCTTTCAGTTTTATCAGCCCTATTTGACAACTATTTCCTATTTCTCTACTGTAAATAATAATGCAGTTTAATAATAGCTTTGAAGCAAAATCAATTAAGGCTGCAATCAACTAACCAACCGAGGAGCGTAAGTCAACAGAGAATATCGGATGAACTGTCCGCAAACTTGCGGCGCGGCGCAGAATAAATTAATTGGAATTTCCTTTATCCCTGCAACTGAATTGCTTTGAAAAATATATTGAATGACGTGTTTATTAAACATTTTAATTGCATCGAATGTTTGTGACCGGACTTCCGTTATTCTATTTAGAAATACAGATAAAAAAATTGTTACTGTCGCAGTTAGAATTGTTAATTGGTTACTAAGGGCCACTGGTAGTACAGATTTCTCTTATTAAAACTACGCTAAGGTGACAACTTAACGAATTTAGGTGCGGTAGTTAATCGAGTTGTAAAGAAACAAAAACATTTTTCATATACATAGAATAGACAGGACATTACGAAACAAACCGTACCATCAAAAATCTACTACTGGAAGCGTTTTGTCTAGTTTGTGATTCATCATGATCATCATCATCTCCTTATCCTACTCCCGTAGGGTCGGCGCAACAGGTTTTTGTCCTCCACATAACTCTATCATACGTCATCTCAGTCATCACTCCCTTTTTGATCATGTCACCTTTTACACAATCCATCCATCTCTTTCTAGGTCTACCTCTACCGATGTACCCTTCCACACTCATAACTAACGTTCTCCTTGTAACATGCGATTCATCCCTCCTCATAACATGCCCATACCATGCTAACCTTTTACTCCTTACCGTCTCTACTACGGGGGCTACTAAAAAAAAAAATTATAAAATTTAAAGTAAAGTGGTCGTAATGTCCGCTCTGTACTCAGTATTGTATTTGAATCTCTTTGTTATACCCGTGCAATTCTGAATGTTAGTATTAATAAAAATAATACAATTGCGCATTTTATCTGATAGCCGTGTGATGGATAGTTTGTTTATCTGATTGTAACAAGGTTACATTTGCATGGTGCAAGTCTTACATAATAACTGCTATGCTACTGAAAAATTGGATATCAAACATCACACTTGAAGTATGTTCAGAAATATAGATCTTTCAATTTTTTACACTAAATATAAGATCGAAAAAAAGTAGGTAACATTTCAAGAACATTCCGGGGATTTAAAACCTGAAAAAATTTGGACTTCGGCGTAATAATTTTAATTTATTTCTAGATGTTTTATCAATCGTAAAAATTAAAATTTGAAGCTTTAAAAATAATTCTAATTAGTTACCATTTTATTCTATTACTAGCGCCATCTGTTAGAATATTAATAAACCAATAAAATACATCCCATATCAAGTAACATTTTTTTGATAACATTATACAAATTATTATAATGTTCACTTCACAAGCCTTCATAAAGCATCGCATTCAGCGTGTACTATGAAATATCATCGTTAAAATGTAAAAATTGTCATGTATTTTTTAATAACATGGTGAAAATAACGCACATATCTTTTTTTATAAACATGCGCATGTTCTAAAGTTTTTCACGCAATTGGGTCAATGGATACTGGAACGTTCCTAGTTGTCGGTTCGTTATTTTTTAACGATATCACTTGATTAAAAAAGTGTCATTATAAAAAAAAACTTTTTTTTATTAATTTTTCATAAATAAAAATCAACCTAATAACAATAATAAATATTTCGCAGCCGGTGGTGCTCTATTTTTTATGAAATGTGTTTTATTTTATTTTTATACAAATCTTGTAAAATGTATTATATATTATAGAAAACAAGAAATAAAGATATATGTGAATAATAATAAATATTTTAGAATTATGGTAATTTAGTTTTGTATAAACTTGTACCACCTGTTAGTTATTTTCTTTTATGTTTTAAAACTCAAAAGTGAACCCCAAGTTAGCACTAGACAAATATTCGAAACATTTATAATTAAAAGACATTTAACATAAAAACGATGAATACTCAATATTAAACGTATTTAAATCGATACGCCTTAAAGGTTGTGGCTTTAAGCAAAACTTCCCCTCGCTGTTCAGTTATTAAAAAAAGCCATCGTCGCGTCGCGGGAAACGTCTTTACGAGACGTCTGTCGTAATTAGCTTCGGAACTTATTTAACTTGATGCTTCCAAGTTGATCTTTGAGGAAAATTAAATAAATATCTACTTGAACGGTGGTATTTTTAAATAAACAGAGAGCAAACTAGAATAAATAAGGAAGTTGTTACACTTAGTTGTGGCACTGGCGACGAGATAGAAAGCAATATTTTAAATTTTCAATATTTTTTCCTGTCTATCATTTCCCTTAAAAAATCTTATTAAATTATAAAAAAAAGTCTTATTTGTAAAATAATTAAAAATGCTATTCAAAGACACTATTCCATGTGGAGGAAGTCGCGGACATAGCTAGTTTATCTATATTTTTAAGAATAGCTATTGCTCTTGACTTCGCCCGCGTGAAATTAAAAATATAGCCTATGTTACTCACAGATAAATTACCTTTCCAATGGTGAAAGAATTTTTGAAATTGGCCCGGTAGTTTTGACGTGAATCGAATACATACAAAAATACAAATCTTTTCTCTTTATAATATTAGTATAGATAAAACATTTTGTATCTAACATGTATTTAATTAGTCCTATGTACGGGTACGAACTGTTTAAACGAAGCAAGTTGGCGCAGTGTCTGCTTACTGTTTGTATGCGCTTCCGAGAGTTGGTAAAGTTCATACGTACTCAGTTTCCGAGACTTGTTACTAAAGTTTCATTTTAACTGGGAACTCACTTGTTTTAAACTTTGCTTATTAGAATTTATGTTGTGTACACAACTGATATTAGCAGTATTACAGCATAATATAATAAATATAATTAAGAAGATATTAAAATAAAATGATAAAATATTTTTCTACATTAACTCTTTGTCCGAAAAATGTTATGTGGAATCTTCATTATTATAACAAACAGAAAGACTTACTGTACGACAGAATAATTGTCTGGGAAGACTGTAATATCTATCTATGCTCTAATCTATTATACTATAATAAAGCGTAAACACAAGTTTCTTTGTCATTTAGTATGTCAGCAATCAAAGCCTAATTTTTAATAAATATTTTTAAACAAAAGCCCTACACCTACGACAAGTTTTGTCTATACATTATTACGGTACTAAACTTAGTGGACGAGGAAATTGCCAACACCAGCAAAGATTTGAGCTTGTCACTAATTAAATTCTCCGTTTATAGCAAGAGCCCTCATTGTATTTGAGCTTGTATCCTGACATTTTTAATTGAAAGTTCTACGGAATGCAAACAATAAAATAAATAAAGTGTCGAGCGGATGAAGCTGCACAAGAACAGCTACTAAAGTTATAAAATGTTGACATTTCAGTTATATTCTGTACAAAAGACTGTCGAGCGATAGCTCTGTGTTGGACGTGTTGCCTTTGTGCAAACGTTAGTTGGAATTTTCATTGAATAAGTTATTTGTATATCACTGGCATATTTGCATACTTTGTTATTGTTATTTTATAAAAAGCTTTCACGAAATGATACATTTTAGATATAACAGTTTGACAGAATAGATTTAAAAGAAAAAAAAACTATAAGTGAACCCCTCTGATTGTACATCATAGATCAGAATACAGACTTTATCGGTCGATAGTTCGATCGATTCAAGTTATCAGGATAAAAATCAATTTGCGCTCCTCCATACATTTTTATACTGATCAGCCACCCTATAAAGAATTTTTAGTCTACGGGAGCTTTAAATGTTTTTTTTTGTTTCAATTAACTATTATTTATGTCGCTTAAACTGCAATTATTAACAATTTAAAACTAGCTTTTCGCATATGTGCATGACGCAGAAATTTGCATTTACTGTCAACCGATGGAGATTGTATGATGACCGCACCTCCGACGCAACTAATTGTGTTCGCATCAAATTGAACGTCGGTCTCGTGGTTAATGGCCGCGGTTTTGTTGTATCAATTAGTTTCGGGTTTCATCTGCATTCATGCGTTATGCATATCGGTGAATTAACTACAGGGTAAATGATCAAAGCGCGGCTATAATTGAATGGTATTGTGCAGTCGACTGCTTTAAGCGGTATGCATTATGCGGTGGGCATTTAAAAAAAGTATTATCTAGTATTGCCGATGTCCATAGGCGTTGATAATCACGCTGCTTGTTTGCCACCTTCTGGTATAAATAGCCGTTCATACAAGGACTATAAACTTTGCCCGCGGTCAAAATATAGCCAAACCCAAGCCGACTGCTCGAAATGTAATTTTATGTAGACGTCATGCCTGTAATATCATAATATAAGTATATTGAAAATTTACTTGAAGTATTATTATTTCGAGATAGTTCGTTATTATATTATAGAAACGTTAGTCCGCCCTAGAAGCCTTAGACGGTCGCCAAATCGTCGTGTCGTCGGAAGCCAGCCATAAATCGATTGTGGAACTCCGGCAAGCGAAGCGATCCAATAAAATGAATGCTCTGACCACCGCAATCCTTGTTCAAATAAAACAGACATTTTATTGGACTTGGACATCCGAGCGCTTCGTTGTTCTACTTTTCCTATTTTTTAAATTGGTTTTTCAATTGACATTTTGTATTTAAGTAACCCTTAATAAAATACAGAGGAATTGTTATCCGTTTCCGTTTTAAAGTCGGTTAAAAATATTTTTTACCCTGACAAAAAATTAAAATGGCGCACAGGACGCTACCAGGCGTGTTACGTCGTGTTACGTATTTTACGCGACACATGGGCTTTGACATTCAATTTAAAATGACACACGTGAGAGAATTGTGTTCTCCTGATTCCCTTTTGCCATTTTTCCGGTGATGAAATGCTCTTCTATTAAGATAATAAATTGTTCCTTTTTCCTTAAATAATTTGCACGTTTACGTAGGTTTTGCGATTCTCAAGAATATGAATCGGTTAAAGGAGTGACGAAATCATTATCTTAGTACCATGAGTCAAAATATTCTCTCATTTTACTCTTTATTACTTTTTTTTCATAATGATTGTACAAAGTACCAGAGGACTGTACTCGTACAACAGTTTCTTCATCATCATTATCATCTTAATCCTCTCATGTAATTATATATAAATAATTGTAATGTTCCAGTGATTTTATTTGACCTAACACATGCGTATTTTATGAAGTCACGTAAACGGGGTGTAATGCACCCTCGGTCAAATACCGAGGCACTACGTGACGTCACTGTCGACAGAAATTAATTGCATTTCATCAGTTTGAAGCACGTCTCTCACAATCCTCTCACGTACGGTTTCCTAGTACCTGGAATATATGACTAATGAATTTATATCAAAGGAAAATAGAACAGACATAGTTCGACCTGAAATATGACGTACGTGGGAATGTGGAATTTATAGTAAAAGGGAATGTTGCAATATTACTACCTGAGTTTATTTTACTGTGGGCTTTGACTGCTGACACAATGGTTAATGAACATATAATCCCTCACAATCTCCTTGGAAGAAGTGTGATAACAATATATTTTTGTAACCGGAGATTTCTATGACGCCTCTTTTTTACGAAGTTTTGAAAGGGAGTTACAGGCTTATGTAAGACTGTATAATTCGTAGCCCTGTGGCGCCCCTTTTTGACCAGCGCCCTAGGCGGTGGCCCAATCGCGCTCTATCCTAACGTCAAAACCGTATTTTTTTTTTCTCTAATATTAATTTATTACCATATTTATTACCACTTCAATCCAGCTACTGAATCCACTAATTACAAATTATTTGGTTAAAAAGTATCTTTTTAGAAAAAAAAACACTACATTTTTTCATAATAAGCATTAGAATAGAGTCAAAAAACCAATTCAACTTATTTTAAATCTGCTGTTGAAAAATACAGCATCAAGACAAAAGAAATCAATTCAAAATATATTAATCTATTCATCGAAATTGTAGAAAGAAGTAGCTTGTACTATCTAGTAAAACTACTAGCTAGTATAATATTATATTATCTGTACTAGTACGCTAAGGTCGCTCACATAACAATATTCAAATTCAGTTTGCTGAAGTGAATTTGCATAACTGTTAATACAAACCGTGTTCACTTGAAGACGTGGATGGGACGTTGAATAACTTTGGATTATATTCAATTTGCATTGCAATCACGAACATTTCGCTGTTAAACTAAGCTAATATAGTTATTGAAGTTTAACAGCTGTGCTTGATATTTACAATTGGTTTTATCAGTTAGATTTCAATCAGCATGATTGATGTAACTTATTTTAATTTGGTCTTGGATTCTGTTTGAGATATCGTTAGAGATGTTATTCCGAAGAGCAACCTACAAATTGAAGTCCATCGTTCCGATCGCAATGGACCGCAATTGTAATTTTCAAAATCTACTTTGAATTGAATCGAGATAAATCACAAGCGGTATTTGACTATCACTAGAATTAATCTGTTTGATTTTGTATTCAATAGTATTCTGTAAATATTAAAGCACAGACAAATACATAAATGCTTGTATAAGTAATAGATGAATAGTTCTATCATAATGTGGCACGCTTTTATTAAAGCTTGTTTTTAAAAAACGTTTTCATCTATTTTTTATATTTTTACATACGATACGATTCAAACGTGCCCAAACTCGATGAAGTTGTGTCTTTTCCATACTCGTAGGAGTAAGCTGGAAGGTAGCCGTAGGGCTACCTTCCAGCTCCATCATCAGAACAGCACCATGTTATCACAATAATTTAACAGTGGTAGAGCCCGCTTTAACATCTTCGCACGAATGGGTCGGCTCGCCCGGTGCAATACCACGACCACACAGAAGACAGGCGTGAAGTGGGAGCAATTCCGCGTTTCGTCTGATGAGTGTGGTGCCGGAGGCCCAACTTTAGTCCCTTTTCCTTCCCACCCTTTTTCTTATTAGAAAAGGATGGGAAGGGAACGTGGATTTAATGGTGCAGGAGACGCATAGGAAGGGGAAATATCCTCTTTATGTGCGTCTCCTCCTCCATCAATCAAGGGTAGGCAACGCATCCGCTATTGCGAATGTCTATGGGCAGCGGTCGCTTCGCCATTTTGGCGGATTTGGGTGGCCGCTTGCTCGTTTGCCACCTTATGATATAAAAAAAAAATAATAATAATGCCCGCGAAGTACAGAAAAAACTTTCAGCCCAATGATTAACCGGGAGGTGCATCATATTTGCATGATTTTATGACAAAAATTGGTACAAGTGAAACTAATTAACCATTTGATACTGCGATAGAGATAGAGAGAAAGCTTTTAACAGAGAGAAGCAAGTCTGTTATAAATTCTAATCTATGTTTAAATAACAAATGAACATGTAGTTAAGTAGATCAATAGCTATTTATTACAACAATCCCAGTTCAACAGCGATAAATGTAAGTTATTGTAGTCTTGCTAGATGCGCTTTAAACTTTAAAACAACAAACTGCAAAAGCTGACTCGGAGGAAAAGTTTAAACTTTGTCGTTGGCTCGGTTGGTCTTTAGTTAAAAAGTGGCAAACAATAATTAAGTAAATACGAAGATAGTTCAACATGATTTATTATATAATTATTTATTATATATTATATAATTATAAAATCTTAGTGTCAAAAATAAATGGATGAATAAAAATGTAAAAAATTGACATTTAAGATACTTTACATACTTTTAGTTTAAAAAGTCATGTCAATGATTTAAACAATGAACATTAAATATTTAAGATAGTTATTTACACTACTGATTTAGCGTAAGTTCCGACCTCCTCAGTGGTGACGATGATATTTACAAAAGAACGTCTGACAATAGCTTCTTTTATACCAGTTATATATTTTTTCACTATAAGGTAAACACTATTTTTATCATAGAGAAGCCCTTGTGGAGGTTTTTAACAGTGCCCGCTTTAACATTTTCGCACGAATGAGCCGGCTCGCCCGGTGAGATACCACGACCACACAGAAGACAGGCGTGAAGTGGAAGCAATCCCGCGTTTTGTCTGATGAGTGTGGTGCCGGAGGCCCTATTTTAGTCCCTTTTCCTTCCCACCCTTTTTCTTATAAAAAGGAAACGTGGATTTGACGGTGGAGGAGACACATAGGACGGGGAAATATCTACTTATGTGCGTCTCCTCCTCCGTCACGGAAGGGTAGGCAACGCATTCGCTAATGCGAATGTCTATGGGCAGTGGTCGCTTCGCCAGTTTGACGTATTCAGTTGGCCGATTGCTCGTTATCCACCTTACGATATAACAAAAAAATCCAACATTTTATCACAATCTAATCAACGGTCTTCCAACGTATAAATAAAAAAGGGGAAGGAAACATTTATATTTTATTCGTAGAGCTTTCTAGTTGTATGAACTTTCACATAATACGTCTAACAATAAGAGCGCAATACTATTGTGCGACTCTACAGAGAAATAGTAATTAATTGTGCTCTACCAAGTTGCCTTCAGGCGTCGCTTCGTGTTATGAACTTTCAATTGTTTGCGAAATAATTTTCCAACTGCGTTTTCCGTTGATGTTTTGACGTCGTGTTTTATTTGATGGCTTTAAAAGAAAATAGGCTTCGGTCTAAATTGTTTTATTTTATAAATTAACCATACCCAATTGTAAAATAATAAGAATAATAAAAATGGTATGAAGCATATAAGCTTTTCTAACCCTCAGTTAACGTAAAAATTTTATTGTCTATTTAATAATAAAACCTGAATATGAATTCTTCTCATAATGAAGTGTCTGCCACAAAAGCAAAGTCCTGAACTGAATAAAAGATTGGCATTTTAAATGAGTTTAAACGTAAAGTAAACGAGTAACATCGTTTCCCTTTTAAATTTATTTTTTTCTTAAAATCATTTCCCATCCATCTATCTATACTTTATACTGTTATAATAAAGCGTAAACACATACTTCTTTGTTGCCTGAGATGTCAGCAATTACAGCATATTTTTGAATAATTATTTTTTTAATAAAAAGCCCTACACTTACGTCACGCTTTAGGCTATATATTTTCACGCCATTAAACTTAGGGGGTAAATATTTTGGATAAAAGCCCTAATGTGGGAAAGAGACCATAAGTTGCTGCCAACATCAAGAAAGAAAGATTGTCATGGTAAGGTAATTGGTATTTTGACATTTGCAATTGAGAATTCGATAAATGTAAACAATAAAATAAAGTTTTTATAATTAAATGCGGCTGTAACCGCACGAGAACAGATAGTTTCGGATAAAGAGAAGACAACTAATTGAAGTTTACCAAATCGCTTCCATTTGTGTCCTAAATCTAATATCGATTTCCACAGAAGCAATTGAACAGCTTTAATTAAATTGAGGCAATATGAGCTAAAAGCCAGTTCAATCCGACACCGGCTTGCGCAATACAGACGGAATACATTAAAGATATATTGCGAGCTACGGAGCTGTAGAGTACATAGAATACTTAAGCTCATACACATATCAATATATTTGCTTTCCTTATATACTATAACTTAATTTCTCTGGAAAATAAATTCACTACAAAAAACATGTACAACTTTTCGTATACTTGCTATTTTTTTCTTAAAGTTATATCTTTATATTATCTTTACACATCATTTAAATTAATATTGCAATAGTATAATAATAAATAAATAAATTGGATTTAACTATACATAAATATATGAGTAAAATCACGTTACCGTACGCTGATGTATTCAAAATAAACTCACAGAACTGAAGTTTCAAAGGCTCCGAGGAAATTTTGCGCGCTGCTAGAAGGGTAACTAAAATTTGCATATATGAAATATACATGAGCAATGTTGGACAGTGGAAAGCGGACAGTCTGTTAACAGTGTTTTGTTAGCCCGTGTCAGGGGACGGGAAACTGTAAACTACGTAAAACATCGCACACAACTACGTCGTATTTTTGTAGTTCCGTCACTTTGGAATCTCATAACGTTCGTTGTTTTGTTTGTCTGTAGTTTCCGGAATGTTTTAGTTATAAGATACTTTTCTAGTACGTGCATTTTCGAATAGCAATGTCACTCAATAACTCCTCTAATTCTTGTATGGTGTTTTTCAAACATCCTGAAGCCAGAGACATGCACGGGTTCCTGCGCAGCTCAAATTTTTAGGTATTGTGGGGCATAGCGGTATGTGGGAGAAAACTGCGCAATGCGCAACTCAAGGTCTGACGCCAAAAAGTTTGAAATGATCTGTAACATTTCCAGATTACGAAGATAAAGCATTCTTTCCATAAAAAACCGAAAGACATAAAAAATTGCATTATGGTAAACAAAAAATTATTTTAAGTTTTCAATAACAGTTACGCTATAGTTAAACTGAATCACACTGACCTAGAATAGTATCCCCAGTTGTTCCATCTGCCATTATTCGTCGAAATAAAAAAGTGGATCGACTGCACGAGGTATAAACAAATCTGTATATCGCACAATAACAGCGGCATAGAATGATTCTGACGAAACAAAAGCTATTCATCGCAATATGGATTCATATGAACAAAACGCAACATCCGCGACCTAAATGCAGACCGTATTTTTCTATATTATTTTATATCTAGAACAGAATATAATAATATTTAAAATAGCAAAATACATTTTATTTTAAATAAAACGAGTCCTATCTCGAAATAAAAGAGTCAGTGGCTATTCACAAGATTAAGTGGTCCATGAAATAATGCTGTTGTAAATGAAGGATTTTTCAGTGATAAAATGTTTTTATATAAACGGTACGTCCCGTTTATCAATTTGTCCTTGCAGAGTAATTCAACGTCTTCCAAATGAAACTATGGACTGGTGTAAAATGTAAAACATAGCATTTGTTCACTTGACCCGAATCGCGGGGCCGGATCGCGATATTGCTGGTTAACGTATGTTATTTTTAGAAGTGGAAACGCTCTAGTGTTAATCATGACTATTTCATCTTCAGTTGCAGTATTTACTTAAAATAGAGAAAATATAACTATCTACGTTAAATTAATAACGGTTACAAGGTTGTCGCTAAAGCTGGATTTAATTTTAATACTTAAATACAAAAATACAATTATTTACATAATATTTCTTAACGCTATGATTTTATGAAGAGCATTTTAATTAAAGCTATTCACGGTAGACAGCGACAGTGATTCCCTGTCGGTGTCCATCAAGATTTTATTACATTAAAATGCTTCAAAAGACCTTTAGTTTATTAAGGTCAAGTACGGGTATTTTACATATGCACTCATTTTAAAATACCCGTGTGTAAATACCAAGTATTTATAGTACTTACTATATTACTAACAACCACGAGGTACTGACAACACATATCATATGTATGAATGAATAATTGAAGAACACAAGGCTGATCAAGATTAAAAAAGTAACGATATTATAAAAAAGATTTTTTAACATTAATATAAAAAAAAAATTAAATGCTTACCATTTTGTGAAGTTCTCTGCAAAATCTTTTGAATTTCGCCAGCCTCCGAACCGCTTTCAGATTCCGAGTATACAGAATGATTTCCTCGTGTTAAGTACGCAGTGTTTTTGTTTACGATTTTGTATGTTTTCCCGACACTGTCTACACTCGTTGTCCGAACTGGAGGTTTAGGTGGAGTTCCATAGTCCTGAGTTGCCGAACTATTTATTTTACTCGGGAACAAAGCGTTCCGCGCACTCAATATTTTGTAACTGTCATTCGATAACTTCACATCTAGCGCAACACTTTTCGGAACTTCACTATTGTTTGGTAGAGAAGTTTTAGCGTACTGCTCTTCGAAGCTCACTCGTTTCGGTTGATAAATGTTGTGTCTTCCGTCCGGCGTTAAAGAACCGCGTTGAAAAATCGGCATTTGTCTGTTAACTACTGGTGACGTAGTTCTTGAACTAGATTTACGCATTTGTCTATACACGATGTCTGCATCTGCGTCGGCTGTGCGATTTCGTATGAATGAATCAGTCCGCCGCTCTGGAGCGCCTCTCGCA
The DNA here is from genome assembly GCA_029286645.1 of Papilio protenor. Classification (NCBI taxonomy): domain Eukaryota; kingdom Metazoa; phylum Arthropoda; class Insecta; order Lepidoptera; family Papilionidae; genus Papilio; species Papilio protenor. Next base: position 1,299,975 of record JAGSMZ010000042.1, read on the forward strand.
AAAGGTGGAAGTGCGTAAATTGGTTGGGCCATGTTGTAATTCAAGTCCCGCCCTCGCGGTAAACTGTAACTTTTTGGTTCAATTACAAAGGAACTCGGTGTACTACAATTGGAACTAGAGTATACCGTGTTAAATTTTTGTGGTGAAATACGGATGTTATCCAAAGATTGCTTTAATAAATGATCGTCTTCTTTTTCTTTCAATTCTTTGAGCTTCTGCCAATAAAATGCCTCAATTTTCTGACGCGTCTTTTCTTTATCATTATCTCCGTTGCTACTCCTAGGCGTAGGAGGTTTAGTTATGTCAAGGTATTGGGGTCTAGGTGAAGGTGTAGATTTGTTACTAATGCTTGACCTACTTATTGAATTTCGTTTTTCTTCTGTTTCTATCATTGTTTTTCTTACGTGTCCATAAGGAGACACTGTTTTCGGAATATTGGGTCTTTTTGGATTAACAGCAACTGGTGAAGTGGGTGCAGAATAATTATAAGGTTTCTTAACATAATCGTGGGTTTGTGCAGGGTCTTCACTTTGTTTCGAAGTATTCCGAGGATTGTTTTTGTCTAAAGAAAGACTTCGAGCTCTTGTCGGTTGAATAGTTCGTACTTCAGCTTCTTTTTTTGGTGAAATGAGGAATTTTGTGCTTACTCTTTTAATCTCAGCGCCGACCGATGCTGGATTTGCTTGAGCTTGGGACGCTTTGTAAATTTCAATTTCATCAAGTGGAGTTATCTTATCTATTAGTTTTTCTAAGGAATGGTAATATACATCTGGATATTGAGTAGTATTAAAGTCATTTATCTTTTGAGGCCTCGGTGATGTTGATTGTATTATTTCACCTTGGGGTTTTGGCGGCACTTGAGGTCTTGCCATGTAAGTGGTATAGAAGTTTTCGTTTTTATGTATATCTGAGAAATCTGTTGGGTGTTTTATATTATCTGAAACTAATGTACTACTGGAAGAATTATTGCTCGAAAGGTCCACAATGCGATCGTTTTCCAATCTATGGGTCGCTGACAAGTTTTCATAAATTCGTTCTTGAGAGGTATCCGATTCTTGAATAAATGTATTTTTATCTACTAAGGTTCGAGGGTTTTGGTACTGATTTTTATTTGCATTAATTTCTGCTACGTTTTTATGACTGGCTCCATATTCTTTACTGGTATTCTTGTCCTTAGAACGATGAGTGAAAAATAGATTTGGAAATATTTTACGAAAACTGTTTGATCTTTTTTTATTATTCTCAGTCATTTTATTAGTGATAGTTGAAATCGGTATTCATGAAAATCTGAAACAAAAGGATATAATTAAAGTTACATCTTTTACAGCTTTTACGTAAATTAAGTTTTAATTAGTCGTTGTCTTATTCCGAAGGTCCAGATGCATTAACCTTCAAATCAATGTGCATTCTCATAGCAAGTATGTAACTTGAACATTGTACATGTAGCGTTACAGTCACATACAATGTAAATAACGTCGCTAACGTGAAGTAGTTCAGAAGAATAGGGTCAAGTTACAGTCCGTCAAGGTCCAGATACGAGGTTGTCTGACAGCAATGCCAACTATTTTCATTATTATATTCAAATTCTAATATTTAAATAGTAAAGCTAGTTAATTGACAAGCCTTTACTATAGTGTACAATTTTATATTGCTTAACACGTTTAGTTCCACCACTGATAAACAATACTAACTAGTTGTAATATATTAGTTCCACCGTGCTCCAAGTTTATGTTCAGAAAGAGAACATTGAAAGTGTTAATTATTTTGTTTCGTTGTTGTCCGATGTTACATCTTACTAACTTTACTATTTATTTTTTTAATCTGAAAGTTGGATGGATGATCGTCTGGAAGAACACACGGGCTACTTACTATTGTTTTTTTAGTTCAACGCGGACGGAGTCGCGAGCGTAAACTAGTTTAAACATATATTTTTAATTTCTTAACTAAAATAAATATTCGGGTTACGGTGCATATGTTAATTTAGTTATGGAATTTGTTTACATATTTTGCTACGCTTCTTTGTGAAATAAGTAAATTATACTTTTATAAATTCAAGAGTACACTTCTAAATTTTGTTATATTTACGTTAGCGTTTTAACGTCCCTTTGAAGCTGCTAACAAACTGTAAATATTATTTGCTATGTACGAAATACGAAATTATAAAGCAGTACCTAATTATTAAATTGATTTTTTTTTAAATGTTTGTTTTCATCTGTTAACGATTAAATGCTAAATTGGCATTGAGTGATTAACTTTTTATTTTAATTGCTAATAAATAATATGTGAATATAATATATGTAAAACCGTCTTTTTCATTATTGAGTATATTATTATGTCCAAAACAGTCTATTGGATCATTATTTATTATTAAATCAGACAAACACTGTAGCATTCACGAAAATCGTGTAGGTACTGATTTTTATTTTGCTTTATTTAATATAATAATTTAATTCTATATTTCTAATTACATAATAATGTTCGCGGATCAGTAACCCGTAGTGAAACTTTTGAAATATTTTAAACGTTTTTTTTTTAATATTTAACACCAGATGTTTGTAAATTTCGATAAGATAGCCTGAAAATAGCCATAGGTGTGGCAAATGTAGATTACACATCAAATACTTATCTGGTACTGACAAAACTCATCGATAATATTGGTACTTATGTAAGAAATCGTATGTTCAGAACAGTCTTTTATTTCTATCTTACACATTACAAATGCGAAAGTTTAGATGGATAGATGGATGTCAGAGTTTATAGCCTAAACGACTAAACGGATCTGGATAAAATTTGGCATAGATGTAGAGCATATTCTGGAAGAACATATACTTTTTTTACTTACTTACTAAGAACACATACTGTCCACGTGAAAACTCTTTATTTAATAATTCCAATATATTTATTGTGATACGTAATTGCCATTTAAAATATTTTTTATATCTAAATTTCATCTCCGTAAAAAAACTCCTTGGTTATTTACCAAACATATTTCATCAGGGTTTACTTTGGCTAAACTCCAGTTGCGCAGTTAACTTTTTTCACCACAACCACAACGGCGGGATTCGAGAGAGTTTCAACTTGGCTCTATATTAGTTACTTTTTATTATACTGCCAAATTCAGATGGCCTATTTGCTGGTTGCATGAACTAACCTAGAATTGCAGTCTACATACCGATAGGATTACGGCCAAATGGCTCGAGCTCAACTTCATGATTTAGTTAGTTGTGTATTTTTTTTTTTGAAGAATTTAAACAAACACCAATGAATACTGGACATAGGTAGATCATCATAAAATTGAGGCTGAGACCTCTACTTATAAGATTTTTTTTTAATCTTTAATTTAAATTTATATTATCTTGATAGTTAATATAAATTTGATAGGGAAGATAATATTATTTGCATTAGGAAATGTTAATAACATTTAGTTTTCAAGCTATAAATTAATCTAGTTCAAACACTTTTACTTCGTTATATCTGCCGCTAGAGATGGCACGTCGGTAGTAGGGTGTTCTTGCAGTCGCCGTGCCAACTTAAATACCGGCTCATACTACAACATACTTACTGTATTATGAATGTCCTGAATGAACATGTAAATCAACAAGTGGAATTATTGCAGTTATAATAAACAGATATACTAGCTTGTCGTCAATCTATACTATTATAATAAAGCGTAAACACACACTTCTTTGTTGCCTAAGATGTCTGCAATTACAGCATATTTTTGAATAATTCTTTTTTTAATAAAAAGCCCTACACTTACGTCACGCTTTAGGCTATATATTTTCACGCCATTAAACTTAGGGGGTAGATATTTTGGATAAAAACCCTAATGTGGGAAAGACACCATAAGTTGCTGCCAACATCAAGAAAACAAGATTGCTAAGGTTTGTCATGTCATGTCATTTTGACATTTGCTATTGATAATTTGACAAATGTAAAGAATAAAATAAAATTTTCATAATTTCATGCGGATGAAGCCGCACGAGAACAGCTAGTTATAGATAAATACATAGATTCTATTATGCCTGCAATATAGTAAGTAATGGCATTGTATTATCTGTGGTAATAGTTATGGTTTACTATGCAAATATTCAAAGCAAATAAATATTTTATTATCTTATACGGGAGTCTTATACCTAAATATGCGTTCGCACTATCGTGACATTTACATAAATACATGTTGTGCCAGTTTTTTCGCAAGGAGACAGAACAACATATTTTTATTAATATTTCGGCTATCCAATATAATAGAGTAGAGTATTAATAATAGATTTATACAAATTATACTTAGTACTATGCTGTACCGAGCATTCGTAATTGTTTCCAGTTAATAACATTTCGATTTTTATCATCCTTAAATTCGTTCAAAGTGCTTAAAAACTTCTTAACTTCAATATGTTTATTAACTAAATATAAAAGCGGGAAAATATTAGCGAGCGATATTAGGGCGTTTCCGGTTTAAGTGATAAGGTTTGATGCATGTAAACAAACCTTACTTAGAATTGAAAAGTAATGAGTAAGATGAGAATAATTCAAATTGGCTAAAGTAAATAAATACTTCACTAATTAAAACAAAAGAAAATCATTGAACTAAATCAACACTTACCGACTATGAGTCATAACAAAACTTTGAAATAGTTTCTTCGCTTGAATTTACCGCATATTCCTATCAGTTTATATTAAGTCTAACCTTTCTAAAGTCTTCAAATGGTTATTATTTTATTATTTCACTCAATAAACCTATGGTGTATGAATATGACGTCATTACAAAACCTATAAAAAGTTTCATGGACAAATTAAAATATTCTACGATAATGCGCGCACGTCGTAGAACTAAGTTAAAACTTCAAAACAATACACTAAGTAACACTTTTCTTAAACATGTGAACACTGAATTATAACTTATTTAAAGTTCAAGTTTTGGTATATCCGCATCCAAATAATGTCTTACAACGGAACTTAAGTGTCAGACTAAAGTTATACAAAACAATATAAAATAACCTTTTAAGTGCATATCTGCGTTATAGGTCTAACATTGTTTGTTAGATTTGAAGGCTTTATTTTCTCAAACTAAAGTATAGCCTGTGCCAACGTGATACAGTCGGTTTTTGTTTCAAAACAAGTTTCAACACTTGTTTTGCGTTCCATTTCACACCACAGTATTGTGTTTGAAATTGAAACTATTTCGAACCATAATAATGGTTTTAGACGACTTACTAAACATTTTCTTTTTGTAACATAACATTCACGTTAATTACGTAGACTTTGATGAGATTAAGAACGACAAAAGTAATGAAAATATCCCTTAAGTAAGTTGTACTGACAATACTTATAACTATGGATTTCGACTCCGTTCATACATATTGTTGTCCTTCTTTTTAAAAGCGAAATCAGAGATAGCACCACACGTTAATACTGTAGTAGAAACCCACTATAATATGTGTAACTTTCTTGACAATATAAAAAGGAACTCAATAGTTTCCTTGAGTCAGTTGCTTAATTGACTTAAAAATTATAAACAATATAAACAATATCAAATAAAAATACGATATTAGATATAGATTTAATAAAGGAATTCAGAACTCTGTATCTTGGGGTATCTAATACTAATAATAATACTGTCTGTATTTTATTTACGTAAGTAGTATAATTTGTAAACATTCACAATAATTCAAAAGTTCTTTCGTGTTAAAATAACGATATCATCAAGGTAAGCAGGGTTTTATAAATAATTGTTTAACCTTGTATTAAAATAAACTGAAATGTTTATATTCAAAATATGATGTTTTCTAACTTTAATTAATCGCGTAATATATTTTTTAAATAATTTTGAAGATTTGATAGTTTCGATCGCTCAAAATCTTCGCTGTCCAAATTATATAAAAATAAACCAAATAGGAGTGTACTTCATTTTTTTCAATATTTTTTTAACACTATTACATTTCCTGTTCCTGTTGTTTTATATTTTGGATTTTTTTTATTGAACGTAAAAGATATTTAGGTATCCTGTAAACTAATTTTCAATTTGACAGATGTCAGAAGTTAGCAAATCTGTCCTTGATTTTTGACGTTTTGTTGTCGTCGTTTCGTTTCGTCTCTTTCACCTTCGTATATTATACACAAACACGTGTACTATTCCACGGACATATTCTACGGATACGTGTTGTTATTGCATTTGCTCCTGTACCCTAGAAATTCCAAAATAAAACTACTTGTCTTACGTGTCCATTGAACTAGTAGTACTGTAGTATACTAACGTGTCACATTTCGAGTATTACTATAGAAAGTAACGTAGATTTACAAGATGAAAACAAGAAGTGAAATTAGATTTATCTTTTATGCGGGTGCAATATTTATATGTTATTTTATATTTGCTATGTTACAAGAAAAAATAACCAGGGGCAAATATGGAGATAATGACAAATTCACTTGCGCGTTATCCCTCGTATTGATCCAATGTTTCGTAAATTACTTATTTGCCCAAATATTGATGGTAAGTTCACTAATAATTCCTTATACCATTATTAAAATATCAACAACTGACCTATACAGATAACTTTTTTTCATTTACTCTGAAATAGCTACAATACATTTCTCCATGGTTTTATATTATTTACCAGTTAAAATTATTTCGCTTGCATCTTACTTTGTATTTTATTACTTGTAATGAATCAATCCTTCAATGTAATAGTTCAAAATGTGCATCGGACCACTTTACTTAAGGCGACCAAATATTTATAGCTGGCACAGAATTGTATAAAATTATATGAAAAGCAATTACTGTCACCATCTTTACAATTAGTTATTTTTTTCTTATTTCAGGTATCCTGGACACATGAAAAAGATACAACAAGAACTGTTTATTATTTTTCATCAGCATTGACATATCTTTTGGCTATGCTATGTTCAGTTATGGCTCTCCAGTGGGTTAATTATCCAACACAGGTAAGTTATTGTTATTTAAAAAAAAAAATTAAAGTTGATTTGATTGTTTTGTTAGGCAAACAGTTCTTTAAACACTTTCTCATCCAACAACAAATCACATCCAACCTTCTAAACTTTCACATTACAATATTAATAAGATCTATAGTCTGTTTTTAATACATTAAATCCGAAGCCACACTTCTTTGCTGCCTAAAAAAACTTAATGATTAAAAGATATATAAGTACTCCTCTAGTTTTGTAAAACAATTTACTTCTGTTTACAGGTTGTGGGGAAAGCTGCAAAACCGATACCAGTGATGATTCTTGGTGTTTTAATTGGACGCAAATCATACCCACTGAAGAAATACCTTTTTGTTCTCTTGATTGTGATTGGCGTTGCACTCTTCATGTATAAAGATCAAGGCAAAAAGACTTCCGATGACACCGGCATGGGAATTGGAGAACTCCTGCTTCTTGTATCATTAACCATGGATGGCCTGACTGGTGCTGTACAGGTATGTTATAAAGAATTGATCGCATATCACATATTATGATATTACTGTTTAGTTTAACTTAGCGAATTTAAATGTATATCTGCAAATTGAATTTGTAATTCAAGAAGAGTTGCCGTGTAACATTTTGAGTGAACTTTACTGCTATAAATGATGGAATACAATTGATGTGCTGTGCTTGTATACTATAAATAAATTGTACAATTCTTACTGTGTTGTGTGAAATGCAAACTTAGAATATTTGCACAAACATTGTATGTTATCGGATGACTTTATGATCTTTGCGGGTCTATCTCTGCTTCCAATCAATACATAAATTTGAATTATTTATTAACTTGGTGCTAACTAACTATGGATAGTGATTGTTGAAGAACTTGTATATATTCATGCCTGTTATCCTCTTTTTAAAAAAAAGAGATAACAGTGGAATCTTGTGGTGCGACGGAGAGTAACAATAATAAAATTTAACATTGATGTTACATGTTCATATAGCTTGCGTATCTTATGTTGTTATTTTGGATGTTTTTTTTCTTGTTTGTTATTAAATTTATGACGAATCATTTAAAGATTTTATTTTTCTTATTTCTAGGAACGTATAAAGAGTGAATCATCCCCAACCGCATATTCAATGATGCTGAACACAAATTGGTGGTAAGTTAAAAGACTAGCCATAAAACAATTGTCACAAATATGTGCTTAAATGCATCCTTATAATTATTAAAAGCTTTTACAAATATCTATAAACTAGCTTTCGCCCGGGACTCCGACCGCATGGAATTAAAAAAACAAAAGTGAGTAGCCTTTGTGTTTCAGCTTATCCTCTACGTCTATACCGAATATCATTAAAATCCGTTCAGCCTTTAGGCTACAAACTCTAACAAACATCCAAAAATCTAAACTTTCGCATTTATAATATTAGTGTGAAGTATCATAGTTTATGAAATTTACTGACTTATAATAATTATATATTTCAGGTCAACTATTATTTCGGCTATCGGCGTGCTTTTGAGTGGCGAAATATTCAAATTCGTGGCATTTGTGACACAGTATCCTGAGATCTTGGTCTATTTGATTAGTTTTGCACTGATGGGAGCTCTGGGACAACTGTTCATATTTTTCATGGTAAGTATTTTTTTAAATATCTTGTTTTAGCATAAACAATATCAATTTGAATTAAGAAAAATATAATGTTGGAGGTCAGGTAGTTTATTTTTTTAATAATATAAGGTGAGAAATATACAAGTGGTCACTGATTTACAAATCCACATTTGCAGATATGTTGCTTAACAGAGGAGCGGACACACAGAAATAGGATAGTTCCCAATTTACTCCTTCTGAAGTCACTTCCCTTTCCAATCCTTACCCTGTACGAAAAATGACAGTAGACTAAAATTAGTCCTCTAGCATGCACACTATTATATGACTCTATTTGCTATATGAAAGACTTATACTTGCCACATGTCTTCTGTGTGGTCGTGGTATTGCATTTATATTGAATTTAATTTCTAGGTATTGATTGTATAAAATGTTACTTTAAAACTTCTCCCGAAGTCAACCAATCCTAAACAGGGCTTAACATTAATAATAATTACTTAACACTTTTTAATAATGATCTCAGGTAGCAGAGTTTGGTCCATTACCATGCTCGGTGGTGACCACGACAAGGAAATTCTTCACCGTGTTGGCTTCGGTGCTCATCTTTGGGAATGTTTTATTCGGCCGTCAATGGATTGGTGCTGTACTTGTTTTCACTGGTTAGTATTTCTGTATTGTTGTAATTGTTGTATTCCCGATGTTAGATAATATCTGTCTATATTGTACAAGTATCTTGTGATAGTTTTTAATACTGACAGCGGAGCACTCGTGATCATAGTTATGGACCGACAAGTTATTTTATCCAGTATGTGTCAAATTATGATAGCTTATTAGCACCCTGAAAATATTATCAGTCTTTTTTGTATTGTAACTGTCATGTCCTTTTTATCCCATTTTGTATGTATATAGGTTTTGCATATTTCTGATAGAATTAATTGATAGCAGTGCTTATCGCACAGGGCTAGTCGTCTTGGTTGGAATATATATAGTACAACTAAGATATCTGGCCCGACGATAGAGCCGATGTGACCGCGGTTATACTGTCAGAAGCCACGTGGAATTAAAAAATACAAAACCAAATAACCTATGTGTTCTTCCAGAGTGTCCTCTACATTTATGCCAAATTTCATCGAGATCTGTTTAGCCGTTTAGGCTATAAACTCTAACAAACATCCATCCATCTAAACTTTCGCATTTATGATATTAGTAAGATATATTCTATGCCTACATAGTTTTAGTAACTGATATAGAAAAAACATGAATAGACTGTTACAGTACGAAAAGAACTTAGTGTCAATATTTTGTTATTGATAGAGGGAGATAGTGACCTGTCATAATTTAGTTTGACAGATGCCCGCTGGGTCAGATGGCTTTGTCATATACGGTGACAAGGATTTTTCTGACACTTTCTTGACTACTTGGCTACAAAATTGAGATTCAAAATGCCCACTCTTGTTGTCTTGTATAAATACTTGGTCAAATCTAAGTTTTTAATGTCTATTATACAATTGTATTGTGTTAATTAACATTTTTTCAAAATATTTTTCAGGACTATTCCTAGACATCATATACAGCAAGGGAAAAGGCCAACCGTCAAAAAGGATCTCAGATAAATAAGTTTTTCTAAGATATCGATAAAATAATCACTATTTAGTAAATGTAATTGGCATATTTATTTGTAGCAAAACATTAAGATTATCAAAGAAACAAGGTAATATTGAATATCAAATTTCCGATTTTCTTTTCTTATATTTAAAATATCAATGTAGTGGAAATAAATGTATTCACACTTTTTAAATATTAGTAACGTAATATAAGTAAATATAAATATTTATCGATTTTTGTATCAAGTATGCTATTCAATTGCTTTATTCCGTTTTCTTTAGGATTTATTGTAGTTCATCAAATAAACTTTTTATAAGGAAGGGCGGAATAAATACAAAATTTCAAAAACATTCATACCCAAATAATGTCACCGTGAAACTACATAATTAAGTTAAAAGTGTTGTTACCATTTCAAATATAAAACAGACTGATAGTTTTGATTTTTATATTTAGTTTTTAAGTCAACGTCTGTTGAAATTTCCATTTAATTATAGAATTATTATTCAAAGTTAGGTTTAATTTTCATTCTATTAATAAATGTGTTCATTTCATTGACTACGAACTAATTGTATTTTTTAATTTATTGTTAATGTATGATAATGAAAGGTATGAATTAAAAAAATAAATAAAATTATATGATTTTTTATACAAAAATGTCCTGTCCTCAGAATTAAATATGTACAGCAAAATTTAGATTAATCTATCAACTTTAACTTATTCATACAAATAAATTAGGTTAAATAAATACAGAATGTTTATTTGAATTCAATGGAAATGAAAGATTATATTTACACATGTCACAGACAATGTAATTTGTCTATGGATTTATTTTGGAAATTTTTTAAAAATTTTTAAAAGTTAAAAAAAAACAGTTTAAAAATATAAAATTGTTTAAATACGTTTGTTATACATTTTTATTTCAATTGAATTTGACTATAGACGTATTCCTTTTTAATTTCACTTCTTGAAACGCTGTTTTTTGCCAGTCATGATTTTTTTTTTCATATTTATGTAAATGTAATGTTAAAAATATTTTTTTAAATTTATATTATACCGTGAGACAATTTTATACAACTGTTTTGTGATTTTGGATTTCATATTTTAATTGTACAAAATATTGTAAACATTTTAACTGAAATTATTTTTAGGATTTAAATTCTTAAAATATTTTACAACTGTTTGTGCTATGGTATAGTTTAATATAGATTTTCATAAGCGCACATATTTATCATCAAATCCGCTATTTTTCCTAGTAATATTATAATTTGCTTAAAACGATTCCATTACGTTGTGTTTCAATATTCCATCAATTGTGGTATTTACTAATATTTATTGATGTATAGTGCCGTTAATTGATCTGACCCGGTGAAGTCTTAGACAAAGTAACATTCGATTATCGCCATCGCTGATCGAAAAGTCAAAAATGTATGGAAGTGACAATAACATTTGAAAGTCACGTACTTATCACGTATTCTTTCGTTTTGATACATTTTGTCGATTCTACAAGCGACATCGCTAATCGAAAGTCACTTTGTCTAGAGGGGCTGTTATTATTGTAAATTCTGTCAGAAAATATGTAAAAATGGTTACATTTATTAACATATAAGATGGTACAAAAAGAGGGCGCTAGTGAACTATCGTAATTTATACTTACCGGGTCAGAATCAGTTGGTGTACTTCTTTGTAAATGTAATATTAAAAAATAAAAAGGCTTATTAATTTTGTAAAAAAATCTTAAGTTGTAACTTCGTGATTTATCGCCATATAATTGGCCTCAACTAATTTATAAAGATATGAACGTAGTAAAAATGTATTCAAACTTTGAGAATTTTGTGAAATCTTTATGTTTTATTAAAAATATTTAAAACAGTATAATTTTTTTTAAAGTTCGATACTCATTCCAATGTTACATGTTTCAATGTAAGTGTAAAATATAATTTTTTATTCAAAAATCGTTTTTTTTTTAATTTTCTTTTTTAAAAAAAAAACTACTGAATTTTCCCAACAGAGAAACTTAAATCTTAGTATCTGTCGTAATTATTATGCAAAATAAAACACATAGACAATTAATCTTTTATTGACAGTAAAATCACATTATCCTAATATACATCAAATTCTTAACTATATACTTTTATAAATTGTATACTTGAAGTAAAAACACGAACATAGTTCAATAATAAAAAGAAAGCAGAGAGCTTGAAGCTGTCATTAGAAAAAAGGGAGCAAAAACCCGTTAAGCAGTTTGATATAAACAAAATATACAGATAAGTTACCTACGCCAATATCTCACAGAAACAAAGTAGAATTAAACAAAACTGCCTACAGAGAGCATAATAAAACTTTTTTTCACTAATCGAACTAGTGGAAATGTATTACAATCAAGTTACAATAACTTAGAATTAAGAAGTATAACTTATTCTACTTAATTATAATGTACTTACTAGTGTACAAAATTCTCGCCTATCAAAGATCAGTATTATATAGTAATAAAATGTAAACAATATTTATTACAGGGGTATTTTGACAGTAGAAACGGTAATTTAATTAGGAATTAAACCAATGATGTAATTATTAGTCTGTGTTGGTGGGAATTTATTGTTACTTACTGTTAAGCCCTCGTGTGAACACTTCAGCCCTCGTGTGAACACTACAGCCCTCGTGTGAAAACTTCAGCCCTCGTGTGAAAACTTAAGCCCTCGTGTGAACATTAGATGGGTAGCTGAAGTAAATCTATGATTGTTTAGATGTGACTTGTATTAACATATTGTAGTCTCTGTTTTGCCAAAGACAATGAAAGGGATAGCTATATGTGTTGATTCAAGATTCCCTACAATTGAGTTCTGCCGTTACATTTTTGTAGGGTACATACATACAGAAAATGTATTGTCAAGTAAATACACATATAAAATCTTACATTAATAAATTATGATTAATACATCGAAAGCGTATTTTTCCCTTAATGCGAAAAATCATGAATAAGTAAATTTAAGTTTAAGTAAAATAAAAAGGCTATAACAAAGTGTCTCTTGTCGAGTATTATGGTTTTATCGCTACACTCAGAGTCGTTTACTTAAGTAGTCCTATAGTGTAAATCAAATCATCCTAAATCCATACTGAGTGTTACCATTCAACGATTCTTTCAATTAGCCAAATAAACTTACTAATAAAATACCTACAACATTAAAGCAAATGACTATGCAGTCTGCACGTAGACGCCATGTCTATATTTAAATTTAATGGAACATTTGGTGTGGAACATCTCGCCAGGTTTCATCTGAAAAATATTGTTAGTAATTAAAACTTATTAACAAAAAAGAGTGGAGGGGGTGAGGGGGGAGAAGCAGTCGCTAGGCATGGACACAATTTGAAAGTTTATTATTAAAATTAAAATTTTGTTCAGTATTCATTTAACTCACGATTTATCTAGTGTAGTTGATTTCAGCAACCGTTGTCAGTTTATTGTTTACTATGGTTTCGCCAGTTTCCAAGTTCTCCGGGACGACGGGCGCAGGTTCAACTTTCTTTACTTTCCTAAAAGCAATATATGTAAATACTTTTCGATCGATAATTTTTTTTTTAAAATATTCCAGAACTATAATTAAACTAGCTTTCGCCCGCGACTCCGTCCGCGTGGTATTGAAAAAAACAAAAGTGAATAGCCTATGTGTTCTTCCAGACTATCCTCTACATCTATGCCAAATTTCATCGAAATCCGTTCAGCCGTTTAGGCTACAAACTCTAACAAACATCCATCCATCCATCCATCCATCTAAACATTCGCATTTATAATACTAGTAAGAAGTAAGATTAACATTAATTCATCACGATTAATCTAACAAGATAACATAATCTAGATTTTTCTTTCAAATACTTACTCTTGATTAATTTCTGGTCCCATTTCGGTAACTGATATCTCTTTGTTATCTTTCGTCGAGCTTCGTTTCCACTTCAATTTTCTCATTTGTACCCACGAAGAAGTTTCGCCTTCAATTTTGCTCCTGAAATTTTATTGCGATTATTGTGCGTAGGAAATTACTGTACATTTTAAACATGGCGTACTATTTTCGCTAAATTTTCTGTGAAACATATGTATAACAGTTACCTTGTTAGTTTTAAAATCAAATAAGTCATTGGAGAAAGATATATACAAAATCTAGTTAAATCAATTCAATTGATGAACGGTTAACTACTCTGAGTAGGCTTTTGCCTATTACGTATTACTATTGTTGTCATCTTGTTTAAGATAAATAATTAAATCACAGACCATATTTACTCTTCTTTGGTTAAAACGATTGCTAATGAATCAGTTTATTTGTATATATTGCAAGTACTCACTCTTTACGGGATCTCTCGGCAGAGCTGGAGACACGGGCAGGCCGGGGACCTCCTCGCATGCTCATATAATCTTCGTAATGTTTCTTCAACACCGTGCGAACCTTTGAACAAATAAAATTTTTAATAATGCATTTCGATCGATTCCTATTTAAATGTACATTTATATCGACTATACCTGGATCGTCGAAACGATTTGGATAAATAAAATCCATACACAGTTGCTTTTATTCGCATTTTATGCAAAAACGTCTGAATTTATTAAAGTAAACAAAAAACCTTTACAAACTGATATCCCTAAATCTCTGTATCCTGAACTAATCGAACCTAACCTACATGTCATATTTTGATGAAGTTTAATTTGTTAGTGCAAGTGACGTTGACTAGATAAGTGAGAGCATACCGAGTTGCGTTCAGGTGAGTGGGTGCCGTCGTTAGGGTACTCGAGTCGAGAGCTCTCCTCTAGTCTGTCCCAAACATAATGACAACGGCGGATGGCAGACAAAAGACAAGCCAAGGTCACCTTGACATAATTTGTTTTGAAAAATGAATTTAAATTAATTTTGAATGTGTATATCGTGGCTCTTTTAAGTAGTTAATAATCATGTAAGTATGTAAACTTTTTAGTTTTTATGTGACAGTATATTATATCCGCCAACATGGTATATAACACTTAAAGATGGGAATTCTTATTTGCATTATTCTAATGCAAATACGAGTATATAAATAAATCTATACTGTTGAAAAAGACAATGTGTGTTATATCACATTCTGTGAGTTAGTGTTTTCGATCACAATATAGGTAGCTTCATAATAGAATTGAATCTGGCTGGCAAATATGACATCACGTAATCGATGCGTATGTTTACCACGGCTTGAGTGGTCTAAAACACATTTCGGACGCACTCGACATATTGATTTCAGTCAATATCGTGACCTTCATGATGTGGATTCAATATTATAAAGGATATAGTTACTATAATCATTTCCTTAGCTTTTAGTTATATTTTAGATAGATATCCGCCTTAGCTACTTCTATTTGGCAAAGAATAGTCTCATATATTTTCTGTCATATCCATACCCTTCCCGTTGATGTAAAATATAGCCTATGTTACGCAGTGATAATGTTGCTTTGTAAAGAATTGTGAACTCGATTCTGAAGTTTCGGAACATATTCAATGCAAATAAACAATCACATCTTTCCTCTTCATAAGAGCGCGCGCATATCTTTGACTAAACTATCGCAAAACTGTTTCGCACACTACGCGATTGTTGTGCAACTAATCAGTTGAATTGGCTGCGAAACAGTCGAGAATCGCACAACGGTTGTGCGATAGTTTAATTAAAGGTGTGTGCCCACTCTTATATGTAGGTTTTTCTTTTATCTTAGAAATGTCTAATATATTTCACTGTCTTCAGATGAGGAAACTTATACGTTTTGTCGTTCTAAATATCTTTGTACCACATAACATATGATGTACAATCATTTGGTTGGCGCATAGAGTAGACGTAGACGATTCACCTATATTTTTTGCATAGCCAATTTTTATTTACCTCTCCGTTCAAGAAGCAGTAGATAAGAGCAATAAAGAAGCCCTGGAATGATCGAAGGAAATGCGTGCTGTAGCTCCATAGCCCAAACATCCAGACTCCGCTGTCCAGTGGCACTTCTACCAAGTTCAAGATGTTCGTGATCCCCAATAGTGGTAAAAGAACAAGTGCCGCTCGAACAGCTTTCCTGAAAATAAAACAAGCCGTAATAATCAATAACTCTTATTTAGCAAACTAATTTCCATAGGTCTATATAAATCTATACTTCTATACTAATAAAATATTGTAAAGAGGAAAGATTCGTATTTTTGGATTTTTGTATGTATTGTAATAACTCAAAAATTTCTGAATCAATTTCAAAAATTGCACAAAAAAAACTATGTTATCACTGAGTAACAAAGGCTATTTTTTCTAAAATTTTATTTGTGTGAAGTCGCGAGCAACAGCTAGTTAATTATAATTTCGTTTTTCGACGATGGGGTTTGTGTATGTCTTGCATGATATTTTTACCTGACTTTCTCCATTTCTGTACTCTGGGACTGGCGGAGTTTGACGATCAGCACTCTCATGATGTTCAAAAGGAATACTAGGTTTATCTGAAAATAAATTGTGACAATAATGAGTTTGGATCTGTGTCAATCGGTTACTAAAACCTTTTTAAAACTCGCTTTAATTTTCATACTACTACTATCTACATACTACTACATAAAGCAGTGGCATATACAGTGTAAACTCCACGTAACGTCACTCGATTAAACGACAAACTCCCGAAAGCGTCGAAATCAATTGGCTTTGGCTAGTTTAGCTTGGCTTCCATACAATAATACACTCTACATAGCATTACATCCACTCTTCATAACGACCACAATTGAGTAATAAAAAGTACATTTTAAGTTTAAAATTATTGAAAACTACGCAGCTGTGTACGTTCTTTTGTACTTTATCGCCAAGATGGCTCAATATTGCAAGATATGGATAAAATAAGTAAAAAAGCACAAAATAATTACTGGTGCAGCAAAAGACGTCAGACAAAAATAACAGACTATACGCAATAGCGTTCATATAAAATTATTTTTTATAAATGTAACTACTAACACTATTTTGAAATAAACTTTTCTTTTTCTAATTCTGATATTTTTATCTCCATTTAACGATAACTCTCTATAACGCCATAAAATGGACAGTCCCTTCATTATCGTTTTATAGAGTTTAGCCTGTATATAAAATGTGTACTTTGACAACATTAACTTAAACCCTACACTATCGAGAATTACCATATTTTAATGAACCAAGATCCAATATCGCTATGATCACAATGTCCCGTCTACACGTGCGACTTATCTATATCTATCTATACTAATGTAATAAAGCGCAAACATAATGTAATAGCATAATTGTAAACATCGGGAAACTAACTTTCGCTACTAAATAAAGAAAATTTCAATATATCCACAACGAGTGACTCATTGACAATTATGTACTTGTGTTATTTATTGCTCGAAATAAATACAATTATTTATGTTTATATAATGCTTCCAATAATTTACTACTTCAAGATTTAGCACATGTATTGGAAAACTTCCATCGTTTATCAAGAGCTCTCAAACACGTGTGTAAACGCACACAGAAATTTTACTAGTATCTTTTATTAGTTATCCAACTGGTTTCGCACGGGCTTTATTAACAAAATAGAATACAGTTTTCATTGATTTATATAATTAAAAATCAATAGGTGTGCGTGAAAAATATCTGCTGCATATATGTACTTAGTTATTGTCATGTACGAAGTCTGATCCGTTGCTGGCAAAAGGGGACAGGTTTCAAGTCCTTGTTTATAATTTAACATGTACTAATTTGCGTTTTAAACTACTCTATTCATATCGTAATTATCTCGTGAAGGATATTGGAGCAAATGCACTTCAATCTCCTTTACAGGACATCAGATAGTTTGTTTCTGGCATGATATTTATATTCCCATGTTGTTTATGCTTTTCAAAGATAACATGTGGAAGGATATTTTATACAAGTGCTCTGATAGTCGAAACCTACAGTTATAAACATTTGCTTACCATTATAACGGCCAGTCGAGGTCCTTGGACGATCCAATAGAGTGGGCTGAAATTGTATCCATACCAACACCTGTGAAATGTAAACACATTGATGCGGATAGCTCTGAGAGTTGAATCACGCTAGTCTAAATAGACACGCCGCGCCGCCGCGCCGCCGGCCAGCGGTCTGAACGTTAACTATTGCCTGTCGATTGACGCCGACTTTGTTTAGGTTTTTACGACATTTTGATGAGTATGGCCGGATACGTTAAGTATATTATGGAATAAATACAACAGATCAGTCCGTTTTTAATCTATCTTAAATTTTGGTTGTCGGCAGAAATAAGAACTCACTATAGTTGACTATGATATATTTTCCATTCGATTCGATTCGAACATTCGATTTTTTTAAAAGAAAATTACTGTTTTCTGAGTAGTGTTTATTCCAGCTGTAACTCTTTTAAATCGATATATAGTTTCGAAAACGCACACTAGATTTATTACAATGACTAAATAACGACTAAAGATCCATTATATTATAAAATACTTACGTCTCTAATCTCTCCCGTTGGTAATGCAAAGCCGTCATGGTGGCCCAGATCGCGGTGACTACAAACGGTATCCCCCATCCCGTGGCATAATACAATAAGTACGATATTCTCTCTCTGAGAGCGTTCGCAGTTACCACATTGTGTAAGTACAAGCCTTCGATAAACATCCACATGAACATCACCGTTATAGCATATTCCAGAAGCACGTACGAAGATTCGCAGAGGTATGGCTGAAAAAAAAATAATTCATCATATCACTATATGTACAGACTGTCGCCAGCGATTACACCAAGGGGAAGTAAAAAATCAGACTCAAAGATAACAGAAAAATCATTCTAAAAATCAAAAATAAATAGATAACAAATTTCGCATTAGCAATTTTAATAAATTACGCTCAAGCTTAATCTTTCGCACAATTTAAATAAATAAAGCTTAACAGTATTATTAATAGTTTAATGCTACTAGTTCGTACTATTAATAAAATAGAACCATAATTAGGTAGATGCAGTCTCAAATGATCCAAGTATTCGTCGGATAAGAAATTGCCTTGTGGGCAGTTTACACTTTCAAGGATTTTAAAGTGCCCTTGAAAAATACAAGTGTTCTTAAAATATGTTTGTACTAACCTTTAATTTGTAAGGTCGTTGAATTATAGACGACAAAACATTTGTTTCATGTATTTTTTTAAAATTCCTATACATACATTAATTGCACGTTTGTTTTATATTTTTATATCAAATGCATTTTTATCGCTGTGCTTATAATTATAGATATTTAGGATTTTTACGGCAAAGCTACAAATTAAAAACGTAAAAAAAAAAAGATAAATAGCAAGCGCTTCGCCATTTGATAACCTAGGTCTTATACGAAGTAGTTTTTATATCTATTTACATTTTTCTACTCTCTATGGGGGCACAATTGCCCTTCTCCCCCAACCTCCCTAACAAACCCACGAAAGGCATAATAAGAGTAGTCATAATCTATGACATGATGGAGCAGCTGTGTTATACAAGCAAATGGTGTTCTTAATTCCTAACTACGCTTCTTTGAGGTTAGTTTTTACCATATTATCTATCCCCTTAATAGTGAAGTTTCCGTAGGTTGAGTGGTCGCCCATTGGACTCCTGATGAGCGCCTGGTCGATGTAGACCGTCAGTCTTATGATAACTTGGACCAACATCGCGCAGAATAAGGATTTGTGGATTCTGGTCCTATTGTTACGTAAAGACCTGTAGCAAAGAATACATTAAGGTTGACTTATATAACTGATTTGTAAGCCGTCAACGACTCCTGTCAGTGATTCATAGAAAAATTGTAGTGCATAACCGTTAACATAACAAAAGTTTTATAGAAAGAAAATATTATAATATGAATTTTCTTTTCGCATACTTTTATCAACTAGTGAATGCGGAAGGCAAATGCCCTTTAATGATTCAAAAACTTCGTTATTTACTAAATCGGCTTTGTAAATATATTTTGTCGTATACCAAGTATTGACGTATAGTTCGTTATTTTGTGTTCGCATTTTGCTTGGAATTTCCTCGGAATAGGCATTCGATCAGTTATTTTTAAAAATAAATTTACCTGTAGTAAGAGAATATGATCAGAGATATGATCAAAGCCAACATCGAAATGCTAAATCCTGCTATCTCCATATACCTTGTCCGCTGAGCTATCTCGAATTTTAACTGAAACAATAAGGGGTATTGTGAGATTCAATGTTTATGGTGACTTGTTGTTAGCTAGGAACGCTTGTCACTGAAGACTTAGCCAGTTGTGAGTTAAGGGGAGTGCCGCGATCTCGCATCTTTTTACGTCAATATAGCATAAAATGGAAATGTGTCGTAGTGTCCCGGTCGAAGCGATCCGCCATAAAGTTTGAATGACAATCTACATTTGTTGTATACCATACTATATACAAGCCTTGAAATAAAGGGTTAGGAAGGGTATTCATCATATTAATTAATTAACCGTACAAAAATGTCTGGATAGGATGGAAAGATATTTTTATTAATTTTGATAATACTCCCCCAGATATTTCAAGTTATAAATTCTAAGATGCTTATGATGTCAAATATAGCTGAAGATTCTTTTCTTAAGAAATTTTCATACGCATCTTTGCAATAAATTTTATAAAAAAAAATAGTTAAACTAAGGTTGGACATGTACTATGACAGAGTTACAAACATCAACTCATTTCATATCAAATCTAACATTAATAGCATTAATTCCATATTCGATGAATCCTGCATTTCCTTTGAAGCATTTTCCTTTGAAGGTGACTTCAGCAAAGCCGTGTCAGATGTTTCAACTGCGCAATTACTAGTTTCCAAAAGTCTCAAAGCAATTTACCCACGGCCATTAGAGAGTTAAATATAACTCGATAAATACAAGATACGTTGAACCGAAGATGCGAGATGTTGAATATAAATTTATTCTATAGCTATTTATATAAATAAATTACATTCATAAATTTCTGAAAACCAGACTCAAGACAGCTGGTGTCCTTAAAATAATTTACACATTTGAATAATTATTTAACTAACACTAAATTTTCTAATGATGGTATAAGGGATGGCGGCGGTGCAGCAAAATAAAACACAAGTTTTCACAAAATGGGTGCGCACAGTTCGTTCGCCGGTCGACGTACAAGTAATATGCCGACCACCCTCAAATTTCACTTTATTTTTTTCACTTAAAAACTACCAACTGTTTTTACATGTACCTCGGTAGAAATTAGTAGTTTATTTTTAACAAAAATAATAAAATAAAAATAACACAATAAAGACAATAAAAAGGCTTTTAAAATTCTATCATCAACACCGCCCCCTAGTGCTGACTCTCAGCACTCTAAACCTATACCTCAAGCAAGGCTACGCGAGTGACTGGACGCTTTAACACGCCCGTGCGCGTCTGCACATCTACACAGCGCACCCTGCCGTCCTCACCGGCATGGGTCGCACTCACTACTCCTTGTCTCCACAAACCGCGCTCTAACTGTGAATCAACCATTAATACATAATCACCTACTGATAATGCTTTTGCCTCTTTAAACCATTTTAGCCTAGATAACAAATTTGTAAAATATTCTTTTAACCAAAGACACCAAAACAAATCGCCGAACTTCTGAGCTATTCTCCAACGCTTCTTATACTTACCGTATGTAACTCGATTCGCGAAACTGCCGATTAACAATGAGCTAAAGGTTAATTTAAGTAAGCGATTATTCTTAGATATATTTTTCTTTTGCTTGAAAGAATCAATTTTCAAAGAAAAACTATCATGTTGAATTGTTTTTAATAATAGTTCTTCTGCCCTATACATAAGATCTATATTAAATGTTACCTTTCTTTTGCGGCATCTATCTATAAACGTGAGCACGGTGACTGTCGAGCGGAGCAATCGCAACCAGGAAGAAAACCTTTCTTCATCTGGTAAACACAAGGAGAGGTCAGCTGGAGATGTACTAGTTATGATAGTATTTATACTACGCTGCTCGCAAGCTACCTCTTCGGAAATTTTCTCAGAACTACTTAAGTCTGCGGGCCAACTTACCTCTGGAAGTCGGAGGTACGCAGGTCCCTGGAACCACTGGCTCTCAATCGTGAGCGGTAGGGCATCCTCACGTGTGGCTACATCAGCTACATTTAAGGCCGTGGGTACATACCTCCACTCAGTGACGCGCGTTAGCTCGTCGATTTTGCCCAACCTGTGAGCGACATATGGCTTAAATGTACGAGGATCGCTTCGGATCCATTGCAAAACAGTTTTAGAGTCTGTCCAAAAATACCGTTTAGTCGGCGTGATGTCGGTGTGCTCCGTCCGAACCGTGTCCGCCAAACGTGCAGCTAGCAGTGCTGCTTGAAGTCCCAACCGGGGTACGGACACCGGTCGTAGCGGGCTCACTCGACTTTTGCTACTAACAAAACAAACAAATACTTTACCATCCGTGCGAATAAATCGCCAATAAACAACAGCTGCATATGCCTTTAAGGAGGCATCGCAAAATACATGCATCTCAGTGTTAACAATTCGTTCAGGATCACTTGCTCCTGTCTGGGGATAACAATCAGTCCACGTACCTGTGTTGTTGTACCAACGCGGGATACGTAGTTGTGCTAATAATTTTAAATCATTAAGCCACCTTAAAAAACATTCGTAATCTTTATCGTGGATAGGGCAATTCCAACCTACTCCACTTCTATGTACATTTTGTAAAATTATTTTACCCTTTATTGTTATAGGCGTTATAAACCTTGCATATCATATATCGACATAATTAAACTTAACATCTTTGCTTTAGTTGGTGCTTCACTACCTTTAAGTACATTATCGGATAATCGATTAAATGAAATATTAAATAAAAATGTGTCATCTGAAGGATGCCACATCAAACCAAGTGTGCGCTCGACTACATCTGTGGCGCCGTCTTTAAGTTGTATCGCGCTGCTAGCTAATGACTCATTAGGTAAACAATCTATTACCTGTTTACTGTTGCTCGTCCAACTTCGCATGTTGAAGCCGGCGTGTCCGTGAATTTCAGTAATATTTTTAATTAATTCAATCGCCTCACCCACAGAAGTCGTCGAATGTAAACAATCATCCATGTAATGATTATTCAAATAACTTTAACCGCCTCCGGATACAA
Source organism: Papilio protenor (assembly GCA_029286645.1). NCBI lineage: Eukaryota > Metazoa > Arthropoda > Insecta > Lepidoptera > Papilionidae > Papilio > Papilio protenor. Next base: position 1,323,241 of record JAGSMZ010000042.1, read on the forward strand.
ATCTTCGTACATGCATGCATTTTTATTTTTGACATATTGCGCTATAAAAGGTGAACACGTCGCGCCAAATATTAGACATTGCATTACACATACCTTGATCGGAGCATCGTCGCCAGCAGAGGGATCCTTCCATAAAAATCGAAAGACATGTTGGTTATTAGCGCGTATTTTAATACGTAGAAACATATCTTTTATGTCGCCGATGATAACAACTGGATGCGTGCGGAACCGTAACATTATGCCAAACAAAGAATTGTATAAATCGGGACCTGTCAACAGAAAATCATTAAGACATAAACCACTAACCTTAGCCGCTGCGTCGAACACTAGTCGCAATTTCCCTGGCTTATTAGGGTTCTGTACTCCGAAGTGTGGCAAATACCATACGTGACCCGATGTCTGTTCGTCGTTCGTAATCTCCCGCGCATAACCTTCATCGAACAATTTTTTAATTTCCCTGCTGTACCTGTTAGCATATTCCCTATTGTTATTAAATTTTCGACTCAACGACATCATTCGAGACAAAGCATTATCGTAGGAATCAGGCATAATAAAATCATCACATTTAAATGGTAAACTAACTTCATATTGTTCATTTACTTTACAAAAAGATTTATCTAAAATATCCACCGCACGAATGTGAGCTTTATTCTCACGGCGCAACGGCGATATTCCAATGGAGTCTATAGCGAAAGAATTTGTTATCAATTCCTGTAAGTCATTAAGCTGCTCGCTGTAGGAGTGAGCGAGATGCAAGATACTACGCGCGCCTGGAGTGTGAGTGCGACCGCAATAGCCGTGAATACACCAACCTAACCTGCAATGAGTTGCATAAGGTTCATTTTTGCTCCCACAAATTATTTGCAAAGGTACAATTAAATCATAATTATCTTCGCCTATCAATAATTTCGGAATTACATTTTCTTTACAAACATAGCCCTTTATACATGTTAAATGTTTACAATTAATGTTATTTACAACAGACAAATTTTGCATAGCTAAATTAAGCTTTGAAACTTTACGAAATTGAATTTTACAATCATAACAATTATTAATATCTGTACTGCTAATATGCGCCGTAACTTTAGGCGTGTCCGCCTGATATACTTCGATACCGAACGCGTCGACGAATCTAACCGCACTAGATTCGCTAGCTACTAGGCCTAACTGGTCGGCTAAGTTCGCGTCTATCACTGACACCGATGCGCCATCGTCCAGTAAGGCATGCGTTATAAGTTCAACACCGGACGGACCGCGTAATTTTACTCTCACCACTTTTAACAACACTTCGTCGCGCGCTGCACTGGAACCCGAAGCTAGGTGTGCCACGGTGTCCACCGCTGTGGGCGGCGGCGATGGCTGGACGGGCGGCGGCAACGGCTGGGCAAGCGGCGCGCGCGCGCTAGGCGGCGCGAGCGGCGCAAGCGAGCGCGGGCGAGCGGCGGCTCGCGCGTCGACCGGCGGCGCGTACACAGCTGCGTTATTAAAATGTAATAAGCGATGGTGTTGTCGTCCGCAGTTATCGACGTCGCATGGCGGTGCGTTGCATTGTATGCCGGCAGTATGCCGCGGATGTAAACAAACGAAGCAGAGGCCTTGCGTTTTTACAAAATTCCATCTGTCCCGCCGTAATGTACGCCGAAATATTCGACAATCAGTCAATTTGTGTACAGATTTATTACAAAACTTGCATATGTTATTTTCTCTGTAGTCTGTAGTGCTCAAATTAAATACATTGTTTCGTTTTCGTGACTTATTTTCTGTCTGCTGATCAGTGTAATTTTCAAACGGAATAGCTCCCACACTTAATAATATCTGTGATTCTTGTTTTAAGAATTGAGCTAATAATGTAAGCTTAGGTATATTTTCTAAGCGCTTACTATAAGCGTAATCTGTCCATTTACTGAGCAATGTGCTGGGCAATTTAAATGTAACTGCATTTATTAATTCTGGGCTTCGGAGATATTCTTCTTTATTTAGGGCTCCTAATGTTGCCACAGAATTTATTATTTTAGTGGAAAAATCTACTAAATTGCTCTGATAAAATAAGGGTAATGGTGGTAGCTTCTTGAGCTGTGTTGTGATTGTGTGAACAATAAAATCAGAACGTCCAAACCTCAGTTCCAGCGAGTCCATCACCTGCGAAGGCGCCGTGTTGCCGATGAGCAGGTCGGCCACCGCCTCCTTGGCTGCGCCGCGAAGCGCTCTTCTCAACCGCCACAAATTTTCACTGTCACTAAAGTTACATATCTTCGTAGACTCCTCGTAAGCATTTTTAAAGTGGAGCCACTCAATATAATCCCCATGAAATTCGGGAAGATCTCGTGGGGTGGCGAGGCGGCTCAGTAGCCTGTCTTCTCGCTGTGAACATGTTTGGGTCATCATCTCTTTGAGCACATGTGCCAGTTGTTGGACGTCAGATGTTGCCTCCTGCGGAAGCTGGTCGGTGGTCAGGGGCGTCGGATGTGTCCGAGCACGTGGCTCGGCAGCTGCACAAGGCTCACCTTGGCTATGTTCCAACCATACCCTTACACTTTCCTTCGTATGTTCGTCTGCAACGAACCGGCTTTCGGTGACGTCATCAGCCACGTCCTCCTCTTCCAATTGTGCTAGATCTGCCTCCAGCTTCTTTTCTATCAACTGTATTTGTATTTCGGCCTTCGCCTGTTCGGCTTTAAGCTCCAGATGTTTCCGTCTAGCATGAGACGAAGATGAACACGATCTCCTCGCTGTCGCCGACCGGAATGTGGTCGCGCTGGGTGGTCTCCTCGGTGTAACCTCTTCGGCAGGTGGGTCTCCTCGAGTGTAACCTCGTAGGCCAAGCGTGGTCTCCTCGCGAAATAAAAACATCAGCTCCACGAGAAGAAGGCAGTGCTACCTCCGGGGCAGGGTCCGAGGCCGACGCTTGGTGCTGACGCCGCGTCGTTGGCATCATTTGCCGTTTGTATTCCCGCGAAATAAACAAACAACTAGGTCCACGGGAAGCAACCGGTTCCAGATGCGGCTCGAAGTGACCAAAATTATAAGGGATGGCGGCGGTGCAGCAAAATAAAACACAAGTTTTCACAAAATGGGTGCGCACAGTTCGTTCGCCGGTCGACGTACAAGTAATATGCCGACCACCCTCAAATTTCACTTTATTTTTTTCACTTAAAAACTACCAACTGTTTTTACATGTACCTCGGTAGAAATTAGTAGTTTATATTTTAACAAAAATAATAAAATAAAAATAATACAATAAAGACAATAAAAAAGGCTTTCAAAATCCTATCATCAACACCGCCCCCTATGGCGCCCAACGTGGGGCGTGATGGTGATGATGATTGATTGTTAAACTTTAAAATTAACGATGGTCTAAACATCTACTTTCTTTGCCTAAAATCCAGTTAAAATGTTCTAAAAGATAATCACAACGTATGCATAAAATAATCAAACTACCGACCTGTGCTTCCTTTTCGTCGTCATAAACTTTACCGAAGAGCGTCTGAACTTCTGGCGGGAAACACGGCGTGTAGTTCGTCCATCCGATGACGCTGCTCTCGTTCGGCCGTCGACCTAGCCAGAGGCCGGAGTCACCGCACCGACGAAATGCAAGACCTGAAACAAATAAGTTAAAGTATAAAAATCGACAACAAAGAAAAATTAAAAATGTTGATGACGGTAGATTTTCACGGTGCGTTATTCTACAGACATACTACGAACGACCACGGACTCATTGGACACCAAATGAATAATCTATCCGACAAATAAATAGGAATCGTGCACGGCCAAAACTTTATTTGCTCTATCAAAAAATATTAATATTACAATGAAATACAATATACTCACGTGATGTGTCGCTAAGTCTTGCTGGTGGGCAGTTTTGTGTGGCGACTTCACCCGCAGGCGTTGGCGGCCAGCACAGGAACTTGTCGTAGGTTGCATTGCAGTATGTCTCTGAAATTATCATACAATCATTTAACATTTCTACAGAAGTTGACCCCATTATATATTCATTGCCTACTCCGCAACTGATGGAAGAAAACAACGGGCTCGTTTTGCTATTTTTTGGTACAATGGGTCATGAGAAACTGTTGAGCGTTGCACCAATTACCGAGTTTGTTGTTTTCCAGGGTTCAATATGATTTATAAAATCAGAAAAGCAATAACATTTATTGGTTCAAACTTTTAATTTTATTGTTGCCTCTTCGACTACGTATGTTATTCATAAGCTGCTTTTCACGAGAAAATTTTATTTGTTCAAACGACTTAGCGTGAAGAGGTTCTCAGGTAAAGATACAAATAAATATGTATTTTTTTTTAAGATCACAGATTTTTTTATTGTTATTAAATTGTTTTTTAACAAACAAATATACCTTATGATTTTGGTGCCAGTTCATCAACGCCTGTCACAAAATCTCAGCAAACAGGGAATGAAAGCTGACATAGAATAAAATCTAATGGAAAACTAGGAATCGATTGTTGAATAAAAGGACTTACTTTTTATTTCGTTTATTATTTCATGAAAACGTCAAACTATAATATAAATACATACATCTATAACATTTATCTAACAAGTCAATATCTAAAATTATTGTATAATTTTAATAAATCTTATTATCTAAAATCTAAAACAAATCGTAAACCAAGAAACAGATTATAAAAACTCTAGTATAAGTTATATAAATTCAATATGCCGATTTTTCCTTTGGTTTATACGTCAAGAAGTAATCCCTGAATTGAGGAACTAGAACCGGTGTTTGTCCTGGGAGTCCGCAATTAGTTAGTGTTTCCTTCATTTTCTCCAAATCCATGTCTTTCATTTCACACAGATCTTCAAGGAATTCTAGAAATTCGTCCCAATTCAATTCTGCTTTGCTGCAAGACAATCATTATAATTAAAACCAATTATGATAGAAGCTACAACATCAGTTTGCAAATAGCATCCCAAGGAGAGGAGTGAATTCATAGAAAAGTGAATATCACCTTCCAGTTAATTCGCCTCCTCTGTCCATTGAACAAATATAATTCAGTACTTACTTGAATTTATTAAATGATATTCCAGTATCAGTCATTGTGATTTTTCTATCGTCTAACAGTTTCGTCTGCCTCAACCAGTAGTCGAATCTGTACAGTGTGATGGTGAGACCATTTCTTTTATGGTCAAACAGTAGTGCGAACTCGTAAAACTGACCATCAAGAGTCGCCGCTTCTTCGTCACCCATAAATCAAGTCTGATAAAACTGCAAAATAAATTTTAGGTACTTGCTATCATCATCATCATCATCATCATCATCATCACCAGCTCACTATACGTCCCCACGGAGGGGGCTCGGAGCCTACCCTAATAAGGGGTGACTAGGCCATAGTCAACCACGCTGGCCCAATGCGGGTTGGTTGACTTCACTTCACTTCACTACTTGCTATCGAAAGTAATAAATTAAAAATATAACCAATTACCAAATTAAATTGATTACGAAGTTCAGTATTGCGACAGTTTTCAAAATATAACTATAGCAACTGGATCTGATTTCTTTGGTAAGTCTAAATGCAATGGTTAAAAATCTTGTAAAATGTTGAAAATTTTGTTTGATAGTGGAGTGAAGTGTTTTGTATTTTATCAGTGTTTGACATAATAAATCTCGTCGCATAGTTACCAAAAAACAGATACCAAACAGAATAGATCAGTTACAAGCGCAGGTGTGACAAATGTATGCGAAATTATTTTTTTTATGTATGACTAGCGTTCGCCCGTGACTCCGTCCGTGGAATTTAAAAAGTAAGTAGCGTGTGTGTTATTTGGTTTTGTTCTATATTTGTGCCATATTTCATCGATATCTGTTCAGCCGTTTTGGTGATAAACTCCGACAAGCATCCATCCATCTATCTACACTTTCGCATAACACTAGTAAGATCATTTAGTAAGCAATTAAACAAATTATACGATATCGAAATTTTCGTTGCCGTTCTGACGTGACCCCTGTTAGAAATGTATTCTCTCAGCTCCCAGCAAACAAGATACACTCGTTCTAAATAAAGTAAATCGTAATGGAATTTAAATAAAAGGAATTGAATTAATATTAAGTTTTATTTCTTAGTATAATAATAATTAAGGTAAAATGTCTTAGAGTATAGTTTCAACCTAAAATCATCTTTTCCCTTGGTTTATAAGTTAAGAAGAAGTCTCTATACTGGGGCACATTAACTGGTGTTTGACCTGGAAGTCCACAGTTAGTTAGTGTTTCTTTAGTTTTTTCCAAATCCATTTCTTTCAGTTCACACAGATCTTCAAGAAACTCCATCCATTCATCCCAGTTCAATTCTGTCTTACTGCCAAATAAAAACATTTCATAATATTATAAATAAAGTTGTTAAACTATCGATACGTTCTATTATTTAGGTTAAAAAAGTATATATTATGTATTTCTGGAAGCAATAATAGTAAAACTACATAATTCCGAGAAAGCCGGTTAAAATACCAAGACAAGGTGCTAGAGGACAGAAGGTAAGTTTGGACTATTCTGCTTTCTTATCTAATCTTCGGTATATGGATAAACGCTGGCGACGCAATTAGTCATCTTTTCTTTTCCACCATTTAGGAGAGAAGGATATAAACGAAGGGATCGATCACGAAGAAGACTAATGGAAAGGAAAAAAGGAAAAAGACAATTTTTATCCTTGCTTCGGGCTATTAAACAAATATTGTTCAATACACTTACTTATACTTATTAATAATATTCCAGTATCAGTCATAGTGATTTTCCTATCGTCTAGCAGTTTTGTCTGTCTCAACCAGTAGTCGAACCTGTACAGTGTGATGGTGAGACCATCTCTTTTGTTGTCGAACAAACGCGAGAATTCGTAAAACTGACCCTCGAGAGTCGCCGCTTCTTCTTCACCCATTGCTCAAGATAACTACAAAATAATAAATCAAAATTATAATATAAATCAATTGAACCAATACCTAATCACATCATAGGGAAAAGGGCAGGTTGATGATGATGTAATCGTTAAATTATAAAGACAGATCAAGATTTTGACAGTTTTCAAAACTATACGTACTGGGTCTTATTTCTAAATCTTGCATATACTTACCTTTTTCCAATGTGATATTTAACTTATTTTTCTTGCTGTAAGTTAAAAAATAACTTGTTACTATTTTAATTATCACAATCAAAGGCGTCGTATTCGCTAAATATCAATAGAGACAAATGTCAAAAGAAAACAATCAATTTTTTTTTCGAGCGATAATGTGACACAATCACGGAGACCGGTGACCAAAATGTGTTAATCCCAAAAATTTAATTTTTTAACCTTTACCTGTATTAATTAAGGGAAAATATTTTGTCCCTTTCGTTTAATATTTTTATCCTACGTCATTTCAACATCAAGCAACAAACAAAAGACTCACGACTCAATTACACCCACAACTACAACAATTGCTTAAAACGCGAATACTTATAGCTTCTAAGAATTGCAATGTTTTGCACGACACAATTCTTACTACCGCGATGCACAACTTAGTTTCGCAACAGTGACATTTTTTTCCAAATTATGAAACAACGTTCATAAAGTTATTTAAAAACACCATAGCCAGTTACTTCCAAGTCTTTAAAATGTTACAAGATGTTTGCATTAAAAATCCAACTTTAAACCTACCTGAAACAGAGCTCAAACTATAATTTAACATGTTTTCGTAAAGTATGATATGTATTGAATCGATGCTGTTATAAACATGATCTTTATAACGTTGAGGTTTCAGTGACTCCGCGGCAAAGTTTTGAATGTTACAAATTTAACTCGTGTGTATGTATAGCCATACGTATTATAAATGCTAAGTATAGTTTCGTAATTTATGGGAACGCATGTTTATATTTATCTCATGAAATATTTCATTGAGATATAGATTATATTTAATGGCGATGGATACCTATGCGTAGATAAATATAGGCCCAAGGTATAAAAGTGATGCTGAAAATTGGAAAGCCAACTAGAAATACTATATTGCTTATTGTGGATGAGTTATTTATTTAATTTCTTATTAAGATTACAAAGCATATAATTATTAAATAGCTTTATATATACAAATCTGTTAGTTTAGATAAATTATTTATAAAATCCTTTGTATATGTAACTTAAAATTTGGGCCAAGGCTTAAATATTTGAAGAATCGCCTCCTAAACATTTACACGAAGCCTTATCTCAATAAGTTTCTACAGAAATAATTTTTTGTGATAATTTTATTTAAAATATTGATTTTAGTTTACACTCCAGACTTCATCCCACCAGTATCCAACAAGGGTATGTAGAGAATACGGATTTTCATTTCTCATACACAGTTCTCTTACCTTGACCACATTCACATACGAGTATACGTATTCCCTTTATACCACGTTATAACGAACAATTAATTCTATATACTATAGTACGTTATAATATTTCAAATGAAAATTATATAAGTACTCACAATAATATAGATTATTTTTATTGTATGTATAAGAGTAAGTCAATTTCATTATTCATTCAATAATGATTTGAAGCACTTTTGATCTTCAAATGGATGCCGTCCACTCGGAAAATAAGATATTTTCATAATAAGCCTTACATTCATATTGCGATATTTCGAATGAGAACTACTTCCATTTATTGTTGGATAAAAATACATGCGTGTCAAAGGTTAAATTGGCAAAAGATTAATTTAATAGGATGGCCGGGAAAGATTTGTGCAACGGATTTTCATAGTTTTTAATTAAAATTTTAATCCATCTAGTGGTCACATCAACAGTTATGCGACGAGGCGATGGGGACATAAACCAGAAAGTGTTAAGATTGAATGTGGATGGCTACAAAGGTAGAGGAAGACCGAAGAAAGTATGGATGGATTGTGTGGAAGAGGATATGCTTAAGAAAGGAGTGGATATGAAGGCTCATAGAGATGTATGGAAGAGCAGCAAATACTGTGCTGTGTTTATTTTAATCATAAGTTGAACATCTTTGGCAACTTTTTTGTGGCTGTTGGATAGAATGTATTTGAAGATCCCGCGGGAAAAAGAATGATTGCCACTTTTATTGAAAGTGTCCTTTTATTCGTGTCTATCGTATTATCGGTTAAATATTTTATACATAAACTAGCTGTTCGCGTGCGGATTCATCCGCGTAAAATTATAAAAACTTTATTTTACATTTGTCAAATTATCAATAGCAAATGTCAAAATGACGTGACATGACATGACAAACCTTAGCAATCTTTCTTTCTTAATGTTGGCTGCAATTTATGGTCTCTTTCCCACATTACCAAAATGTTTACCCCCTAAGTTTAATGGCGTGAAAATATATAGCCTAAAGCCTGATTGTAAGTTTTGGGGTTTTTATTAAAAAATAATTATTTAAAAATATGCTGTAATTGCTGACATCTTAGGCAACAACGAAGTGTGTGTTTACGCTTTATTATAATAGTATAGGTCAGAATTGGGAATAGTCATAATTGTCCGCTGGCCAACGTTTACTTTCAAAGAACATAAAATTAAAATATCACATACTAACTAACAATTTTTCGTCTTTATTTTATTTAACAATACTTTTCTAGGATACACAAACCACGCAAGAGAAGTAGTCAGTTTAAAGTGCATTTAAATATGTCGAATAATTTGTTCCGTGGTTACGAACGTTTTCCTCGTGATTATTTTGAGTGCTTTTACGAATAGTATAAAGTTATGCAACAAGCAATTTCATATGAAAATCTTAGAAATGCAGATTGATATCAAGTTTAATTTCTAAGTAATGGTTTATGTAGAAAATGAGAAATAATATTTTAGAGATGTTTTACCCGGAGGGCTTTACATGTTCTCCTAACTACAACTTTATCAAACACTTCGATTGAGAGCTATTCTAAATGTTTTCCATCTATTTTAAGAACTAAGTAGTTATAATGAGATTACTTATTTGTGTGACTTTCAAACAGTATTTTTGTGATCATGTAAAATATTATTTCCTATACGGTATCATTATTAATTGGGAAATATAACAAGCGCCGTGTGTTACCAAAGGTACACACAAGCATAATGTCATCTTGATCTATATCTATACTATTATAATAAAGCGTAAACACACACTTCCTTGTTGCCTAAGATGTCAGCAATTACAGCATATTTTTGAATATTTTTTTTTAATAAAAAGCCCTACACTTACGTCACGCTTTAGGCTATATATTTTCACGCCATTAAACTTAGGGGGTAAATATTTTGGATAAAAACCCTAATGTGGGAAAGAGACCATAAGTTGCTGCGAACATCAAGAAAGAAAGATTGCTAAGGTTTGTCATCATGTCATAATTTTGACATTTGCTATTGATAATTTGACAAATGTAAACAATAAAATAAAATTTTATAATTTCACGCGGATGAATCCGCACGCAAACAGCTAGTTATTAATATTTGGAATTTAAACCAATCACAGTTTTGTAGTAAAGGACTTTATTTTCTCACAGAAAGATTGTATCTCTTATTTAAGTCACAAATAAAGTTGAAACTTTATTAGTCACCCCTAACTTAGGGTAACTAACCTCGGTGGAGACATATAGTGAGATGGTGAGTAAATCTGTTGCTTTCATATCGAAGCATATACGAGATAAAAAATAAATCATTGGGCTTACATTTACAATGTTCTGTTATGATTCACAATTCGATTTAGATAATATTGTACCTCAGTGTTTCAAACAATGTAACGAAATCTATTTATGTTTATAAATGTAATGTACATTTTTGAGATTTCGGCTCAGCTATTTTTAATATTTCTGCGTCATCGGTAATCTACAATAGTATAAATTATTGTGTGTAGATATAAACTAAAACCCGCTTTTCCAATCACTATAATGAAAAATAAGTTTTAACTAAATAATTAGTTTTATGTAAGTAATTTTACTCTGTTATTTGATAATTAACACAGATTGTAAGAACATAATAAGAGTAGTGTTAACAATAACATTGTTAAAGGTATCGTATCACTTGACCGGAAATTGGCTCCTCTAATTAATTGGTACTTCGATGTCGATATTACCAAATAACAAAATATTTCTTATTTCTTGTTATACAAAATAATAAGCGTCTTATATTTTTTTTGTTTACGACTGTAATCCAATTAATTCGCTTAACTTAGCGTGAAAGCAACATCAGTATTAATTGCTCCTCGTGTTTTCTTCAGGTCTTTGTTTATACAGAAATTAATTGACGGGCTAGGGTTGGCTCCAGGGCATCTAACTACCATATATGGTACCTGAAATAATTTCCCTTACCCGCCTTGTAGGCGAAGTCCGCGAACTTCTGAACGCAGGCCCGGTAGAGCCGCAGCAATTCATCTTTCTCCTTAGACGCCGACAGTTTTGCGCCCGTCTTGCCGGATTAGTATTGAGCAAATGTGAGACTGTAAAGAGAAATTAAAGTTTTATTTCCATTTATCAAGCTAAATTACCTACAGGGCCTGATAAGTTATTAGCACTGTACAGACAGTTGTTATAACTGTATCGATTTTAGCCAATTAAAATATTAATGTAGAGAAGAAGGAATTACCCTAACTGTCGACTGTGTATGCAACAGCGCAATGAAAGCCTGTTATCATTGAAGGGCTTGAATATTTTGTTTGTTGCAAACATTTCAACATTTCGTTGCTTATTGATTATAACATGTCAGCTTCCTGTGTTTATTCGCGTATCGCATGGCTCATCCTGCATAATGATATAAACATATAAATATTTTGAAATTCGCTATATCTAATCACTATTTCCGTGCCATGGTAGCACGCCTTAGTTATCAATGCAGACGGAGATTTGAATTCGAATCCGGATAAGTGCCAATGAATATTGGTATTTGAGTAGACAATATTTTAGAATTAGAATAAAGGTGTATACGGCCACTTAGTTCTAAGAGCGAGGGCTCACTTTAGGCTAGACTATTGCGCAACTGTTGTGCGATTGTCGATTGTTCAATCGCATCCAATTCAACTGTTTAGTTGTAGAACTAAAAATTTAGATGTGTGCGCACCTCCATATAAGCTCGTAGTAATCAAAGCGAGACTAAACAATTGTTTTTCTTTTTTTTTTTGTTGTCGCTGGGAATGCCTTTACGCACTGCACCGTCCGTGCTGCGGAGGCAGCAGGGACGGTTTCGTGTGGGACTCCCGGCCTTATAGACTAAACAATTGTGCTTTTAATCGTATTGTTAGGTTCAATTAACCTTTTTATATGTAGGTACTCGCTTTAAAATATCGTTTTAAATACTTCATTTTTAATTATTTTTTTTAGATACGATTTCACATTTAGATTCACTGTCATTAAAGCTTAAGAGCACACGTTGTTTGCTAAATAGTAATGTTTTTAACTACTAACCGTCCACTTTTCAGATATGAAATCTTTCCTATCAATATGCACGTAGAGATTTAATACGCTTCATGCCCTACGAGTTTTAATAGCTCCATCGTAGAGGGAGGGGGGGAGCTCCGGGTGGTAAAAAAGGGCATATTCTTTATGAGTAACTCAATAGATAATATATATACTGGATAGATTTTCAGTTCAGATAAATAAACAATATTGTATAATAAAATATTAAATCTTTTATTCTTGCGAAACTCTTAAGATATTAATCTCCAGTGAGGGCTAATCCTTTAAACAATAAAAGTTCTATAAATTAGCGAGCATTTAAAATAGGATTACAGGACTATAACAAACTAACAAGTCTGTTAAGGAGTAATTTGGCAATTATACATACTGGTCTTAATTAACATAGGAGTTAGCATGCTAAGGAGGTTTTAGATTTTATAATAATTTGGCATTTTTAAAACAATTGAAATATAATTCTTACGGTAATATACAGCTTATTTTTAATACTAAAAGGAATCTTTGTATGTTTCCCGTTGGACCGATCGGAATACCGATAAATTACCTAAATATCTTTGTCCTTTGAAAAAAATGATTGTCCTTTGTATGGTATAAAAGATATGAGATTCTCATTAATATGTAGAGATATTTTTAGACGTAAAGTGTTTTAAAAAACTCATCTTCTAAAAGGTAATGCTATAATGTAATATTGTAAGAAAATGTTAATGTAATAAGAGCGAACCATTTGCTTGGAAAAAATTCATTATCGGAGAGTATTATTGTGTAAAGTTTATACAGTTGTTGTTTTTAAAACATTTGAAAGGTTTTCATTAGAATTTAGTTTTCACATAATAATAAAGATTTGTAGTTATGATCGCCGTAGCTGTGCGCTACTCTTATTTGAATACGAGAATGTTCTAGCTATCATTTACATTATGATATTAAATAGATTTTAACTACTTAGTGTTAAGGTTATAATTAGTACCGCGCTGTAGAATTGGCGCAACACTAGATTATTGGCATAAACGTCACATCTCTAATTGACAGCTGTCAATGTCTTTAGAAGGATAGATATTCGCGCGCGATCCCGAGTCCTGACGAGAAGTGTTGCAATGAGTTTAAAACGACAGTAACAATTAAACAAATTGTTTAAAATCAGAAACATCCGTCTGTAGACCTGCCAGTGTTCCTGATTGAGGGTGAAAGAATCCTGTGCAGGATTCGCTTTTGCGTTAAGTTATTTATTGTTTACAAATGATTTTAATGTAATATCTCACGAATTAAATGTAGCATTTCTACTCTGCAAAGTATTGGATATGTTATTAATCTGTCTTATTTTATTATTATTAATTCCAGATGTGAAAGTAAAACACTATTAAAAGTAAACGTTGATATACACTGAGTTACACTAAAATAATATCCGGCGAGTAGAGATTTGGTAAAAGCTTATAAGCAATTCGTGGATTTATGTACAATCTTGCCGGAATAAAATATACATTGACTGCGTTAAAATATACATACATGAAATTATAGTGTCGGAAGTGGGCTTCCTACGCAACTGGTGTAGTGGTACAAAAAATGCGTACATTTTTAATACTACTACCATGTAGTGCAACTACATAGTTTTGATAGTTAACGCAACGATGTACTACGACTACATATTTTTGATATAACATTTTAACTGCAGCCCTAACAGTATTAATTCTTAACTAGAGAAGTTCCTATTCTATTACCATTTTATTGTTCCTTGTAATAAGATAGGTGATATAGGTATTGTCTTTTTCTCAAATAAATACTGTCTTCTTTCTTTATTATCCACTTCTAATATAAGTAAGGACAACAGATCTTTGCCATATAGAGTACAGATAAGTTCTATCCAATAAAATAGTCTAAGTGTAAGTGAAAAAAATGAACTTAAACTACAGTTTCAGTTACACTTAAAAAGAAAAAAGTTGAAAAAAAAAAGTTGGCATCGAATATAATATCAGCGTCGACGTACAGATTATTCACTTCTCACTTCATAAAATACCGTTTAAATTATTTCGTATCCAAAGTAAAATCTACACAGTACATAATAAATTAGAATTGTATTTATTTAAATTGGCCTCATACAATTCCTTTAACATTAGTCAGTTATTTTCTTTTTTTAGATTACTTTGCCACAGTTGCTGTGCGATTGTGGTTTGTTTTTAATCATCATCATCAATTATTTACAGCATGTTTGATTCTTAACCATTACAAGTTTGAAAAATAATCTCATTTCCGTCATTTTGTACATACTTTTACCCTAGGATACAGTTGTCAATATACTTCTGTTTTACATAGTACTTGTTTGCTAGTCATAAAAAATTCGGGAGTGTTAATGAGTGTAGGTTTTATGTTGCTGGGAGTGGCACTTAGGCAATGAGCCGACCTTGTCAATGAACCAATTTGCTTATATAACAAATCTATCAACTATTCATCGAATGAAAATTTTTGTTTCAGTTACTTTCCACATTTAATCATTTTTGGCTCTACTTATTTGAGACTAGAACCCAGAGGACATGGTTATACTGCGATCAACTTAGGGTCCGAATGATGCGTTGGAATGGTGTTAAGTTCTGTCAGATAAAATTCATCCTAAGTGATATATAATGCGTCGGAGCGTCGATGGCTCAGTGGTTTAAGCACTTGACTTGTAATCTACAGGTCTTGGGTTCGAATCCCGGCGTGTACCAATGTGGTTTTCGATTTTTCGAATATTCATATGTACATAATTTACCCGACGTTCTTACGGTAAAGGAAAACACCGTGATGCAACCTGCACATATCGACGAAGAAATTCAAAGATATGTGTGAAGTCAACCAACCCGCAGTGGGCCAGCGTGGTTGACTATGGCCTAGGCACCCTAACTTAGGGTAGGCTCCGAGCCCCTCGGTGGGGATGTATAGTGAGCTGGTGATGATGATGATATATAAAGTTTATAGACAACGTTACGTTTGGACATTATCCTTTTATATTACTTATGGATCACAATTATCTATGATACGTTGTATTATGTACATTAATGCTTATATAAACAAAATTATTTTTATAATCTCGTGATAGTAATAATTTGAATTATATTTTATAGGGATCCATTAATACGCAAACAATTGTTTGGACATACACTGTTTTCAATAATACCCAATTGTAAACAATTCAATGGACATACAGGAAAATGCTCATACTATTATAATGTTCAGGGAAAAATCACATCACTCGAATAATAAAAGAAAATATTATAAGTACCAACTTAAGGGCATTTTTAAAAGGGGTTTTCGCTTTTTTTTTTCAATTTATAGGAGAAGGTCCTGTCAATTGAACGTGATTACCGTGGGCGTGTCTTGGATCAGCTGCATAACAAACTGCCATTCCTCTCAACCTCATAGAAAAAGCAAAGATGGGTATATGTTATTGTACAATTGTTTCAGAGCTGTAAACCCACGGTTACATAATGAAAACAATTCAGACGTGAAATGTACTCAGCAGGTATTAATGAGTTGAACACATGTTACAGAGTGGGTTATACTTTTGTATCCATAATAAGCTTCTTTATGTCACTGTTGTTAGGCTATCTAGAGGATAGGGGTTGGGGTACCATTATTATGGTCATATTCGTAGTTTTTTATATCTATTTAATATTTTTCGATTCTCTAGCGCATGTTGGCTCCTCTGCTCCTCTCCAGCGACTTCCATTGTTTTTTTTTATCATGCTACCTACCGTTTTGGAACCAAAAATTGTATTGGAAACTTTGTTATGCATAAGTAACGGTTTTATTACATTTTTATTTTTCAATGACTTCAAATGACAGTTTACCCAGTAACATAACTGAAAAGTATTATTAAGTAAACAACAACCTGGTTTGTAAATGACGGTACTTAGTCATTGAACAATGGTATCGAATAACGTATTATCATTGTTTATTAATACCAGGTTTATTGGTTATACTAGCTGTTGCTCGTGACTTCGCCCGCGTAAAATTGAAAAATAATAGAAAATATAGCCTGTGTTACTCACAGATAAATTACCTTTCTAATGGTGAAAGATTTTTTGAAATCGGTCTAGTAGTTTTTACGTGAATCGAATCATACAGAAATACAAATCTTTCCGCTTTATAATATTAGTAAAGATTAATTTTGTTTTAATAAGGGAATATTGTAAGTAGTATGGTTATTCGTATTAGCTTCGCTTATTGTATGGTCTATTAACTAATACACAAGCGGCGAATAAGGCGGTAAATAAGACGTGCAAGTATGTAAGTTGAAGCGATATCAGCACCGTGTCAAACATAGGGCTGTGGTCTCTGCCTACTCCTGTGTGGTACTAGCGTGATTATGTTGTTTATTAACTGACCAATTAGTTATGTTATTGAATTAATTTCAAATATGATTTTCGTATTTTTTCTACTTTAATATGGAGAGTATTTTTTACTGCATTTGGCGTTTAAAGTCTGTCGTTTTAAAGATCGTCGTCAGGAGTGAATTATGGCGTAGTCGTATAGTTTAAGAGCTGTCACAGCAACTCCTAGACTGTAGTTACGTCTTTTAATATCACCCATAGGGATGTGAAATGACACATTAAAAGTTTCTTATCTTTTGTCGTATACTTACGTGTATCTTTAAATAGAAACAAGCAACAACACGTAAATGAAAGTACGGAGGGAATACAAGCGGTATAACATGAATATTTGCAAAAAATTCGTAACGTACTCGACAAAAATGGTATGAGATTTGTTGATGTACTACTCTTCCAAGCATGTATTTCAGCCGTCATATCTGAATTCACTACCTTCTAACATATCCTTTTTCACAATACATCCATACTTTTATCGGTGTTCCTCTACCTTTATAACCATCCATATTCCGTCGTTAATTTCTCGTTTATCGTCTCTCCGCATTATGCGTCCATACCACGGTAACCTTTTGCTTTTAAAATTATTCATCACCACCATTTAAAACAACTCTAAAACGATAGTTTGATGAAAGAGCTTGACGATTTTTCTTAACTTGATGGAAACACAATAACAATTGCGTAAAACAGTCACGTGCAGAATGACGTCAGCATACAGTTGCAAGCACTCACTGAATTGGAGTGCATGTTTAAAACTTAACCATGAGTTTCCACCGGCGAAACATCCGTACGAAAATACTTTCTTATCTCAACTATGAAGAAGAATGTAAGAGATTACACGTTGAAGAATGTTTCCGCAATGTAAACTCAAGATGAAACTCAGCCGAACTTATAATCTCCTTGTACATACTCAGTCTTCATAGCCAGGACAGTCACACAGTAAGCTGACTGTCCTGGCTTCTCGTCTCAATGATTGATCATTTTCAGCTCAATCAACTTATCTATTCCTGGTACCAAATACTCAACCGACTTCTAAAAGGATGAAGTTCTAAGTATTATGTCTGCCTTTTTAAATAAACAGGGGTCTACGAACAATAATACCAAATGTTCAGTGAGTATCGTCGAAAGTAGATACCTACGAACTAGTAGTACTATTCAGACTTCTTAAAGATACCTACGGCATAATTGTAATAGAAGTTAAAACATTCCAGATTGTTCTAAACCTTTACTGTATCATCCATAAATATTAAAATAGTTTCGCACAATTACTCAGTAAATGATAAGGCTTTAGGTCTTAAGTATCAGAATATATTTCAAACACAGGTTAAAGACGAAAATATTGTATAGACTAATATAAATTGATATAATAAGTTAACCGCCTAATTGTTCTATTATCAAATTTCATCCCTAAATTGTTGATATTATAAATAAATCTGAGACGAGAACCATAAAATTGAGAATCATCTTAGAAACAGATGCCTGACCAATTAACTAACCCTAAATTAATAAGTAATAATTGAAAATTGTTCCTTAAAATTACTTCGCTATTTATTTTAATTCTAATAGCAGTTATATCGTTCTATAAGTAATGTTTTGAAATAACAAAAAGATAAAAATTTTAAGCAAAATATTATTAAAACCTTGTTGTTACAGTGTATAATAATAGTATGTAAGTAATTCAGAATAAAAAAAAACTGTTATAACAATTCCTGTACATATTTTTACTTACCAGATGTCACGGATGCGATGCGATGACGGACCACAGAAAAACGCACAAAAACACTTTAAAACAGTTCACTTCTATAAATTTTAATTTATTTGTACAGAAAACTCGACGCGAATCAAATCAGGACAAACTTTGAAAATCGAATCGTAAAATACGAACACAAGGTACCGACACCGACGTCCGGCGTACTCTGCCGTGCGAACTTAAGTGAAGCCGAAGATACGCGCTATCAATCAAAAGCTCCAGACACTTTAACGAATAATTTTAATTTTATATTTCTCGTGTAACATTCTTGCTGATACTAAAGATAAAGACTGGGAAGATCGCACCATAAGTATGATCTAAGGCATATTTATACCTAAGTTTAACTAAATTTACATCTGTACCCATAATTATTGCTATGGATGAAATTAACAATATTCTCCGTCTATATTGTCTATACTATTATACTAAACTCTATTATATATTAAAGCGCGATTTACTAACGCCAATACACATATATTTATTTTTGCACATTTATCATATTTTTTTTATTTGTACATATGTTTCAGCAGCAGTTCACTGTTATTTTGAAAAATATGTAGGTGTATCGCTTCTTCTTTTTTATTTTCCTTTGAATCATATGAACGTCTCCGTTGCTTAGCAACGCTGATCTCCATTGTCAGACAGCACGACTCCCACGGCGTTCTATCACTAGTTTAAAACTGGAAAAAACCTATTTTATTGTAGCATTTTAACAATAAATCAATAATCATTCATGCTAAAAGGTAGAGGCAAATATTACGAACTTTATTTTGTCCGACTCCTTGTTCATCGATCTAGTTAGCTTTTTCTATATTCATCTTCAAATATTCTAGATATTGGTAGCATTTTAGTTTTGCAATAATTCCTATATCTATTTTATATTTTTCGATTCTCTAGGGGGAAGCAGCCGCTACCCCCTTAGCGACACCCATGGATGCTGATTGTTTTTATGAAATCCGTTGGGTATTGTATAATAAAATGTTTTACTCAGTACTCCAAATTTTTCTACAATCTGAGATTAAATGTTTTATGTAGATTTCTAAGCAGAAAACTCACGGTGAAGTAAAATGTTGAACAATAAAAACGTTAACTTCAGATTTTAGAAAGTCAAGGTTCATTTAAAACATTAATCTCACGCTCGGTGAAGCTATGTGTAATTTAGTTATAGGATTTTTTTATCGAAACACATGTATGCGAATCTACTCTAAACAAATGTCGTTTCTGTTTGTTAGTAGTACTAGAATTTAATATTTTGAGATCTTGTGTTAAGTATTTTTTTATAATAATTTGTAATCGTTTCAGAAAGTGATAACTGGTGCTTTGGTCTTGCAATATGTGCAAGCTGTGAGTCTTTCAAATAGGAACGGCCAGAGAAATGTCAAGTCCAATGCGTACGGCAACTTGGAGGACGGTATAAAATTTTTAATAAGATCCAAACACGACGGTCGAAGATGCGATTCGGATGAGAAGATGAAAAAGAAATATCTTATAGAGAGTTTAAGGATGCATATACCGAAGAACAAAGTTAATTTAATGCTGCGTGAGCAAAAATCGGAGACGACTGAAGCTATAGTGACACCGCGTAGCAAAAATTTCCTAGCAGAATTAGTGGAAGCCGAGCTTAAGTATGCTTTGGAGAAGAAATCATCAGCTCTGTACGATCGGCCGGTGGTCGAGCAAATGGGTAGGAATGACTTCCTCGTTATCAACCCTGGTGATGTTGACCCATTCGTTACGGTAATACCGAATGATATTTACTATAATCATGAGAAGACTTGCGTCAATTGGTTAGAAGACTGCAGCTATCAAGGGATGCGAGCGAGACTTTGGCAGAAGCTCAAGTCTCATGACATTTAAAATAAATACAGTCAAACAAGGATATCTGAGGCGCGGCTGTCGCGGTTAATTCTGTCGACAGCTGTAAAGAGAAAAGTCTTGTAAAACTTTTTTGACGTTGCCTGAGAACGCTAGTGAAATATATAATATCATAATTTAATTTAACTTCATCACGGAGTCAGATATCCTTGTAGATCTATTAACGACAGTTTTTTTATTTCTTCAGGACTGATCTTGGCAGTGATTTTACAATTGAACAGGATAAGCTTTAGTAGTTTTAACCGGTACAGTAGTTAAGTGAAAAATAATGATGCAAAATTGGATTATGAGAAAAACACAAGTTTTATTTATAAACAGTTTTATTGGTTTATTATTAGTCGTTCACTTAGTAGCGATATACAATAGAATTCCTTATTACATAGTTTCGATACAATATCAAGTTTCATCGTAACCGTACATAACATCAGTACTTTAAACTAATCACGATAAAATAGTATGCGTCAGCGCAGCTCACAGCTTACAGTAACCGACACATTTAATGCATTCAATGACTAAGTATAACTTAGTAAGCTAAATAGCATCACCGTCTTAACCAATTACAAGCAGTTATAAAGTAAATGCCACCGCACTGTTAAAACAAAATAAACGATATTTATTCCATTTATTTCATCGCTCTAAAATATATCTAAATACTTCATAGTAGCACATCGTATTCCTTAGATATTGAAAATAATATGAACTGTCTAATTACATAACTAAATCATAGAAAAAAGCAACGGCAGCAAATAAATGGCAGTGACTGAAACAATGAGATATTACAAAAACTAGTTGGACTGCTTTTGGCACATGGTAATTAAAATAAGGACTTCTTGATTAAAAAAGAGATTTTCTAATTTTAGAGAGAACTTTTAGAAAGCACACACTCTCAAGACAAGTGTATATATGTATACACTTTTTTATTATATATACTTATAAAAAGATAAAAATAAGCAAAGCTTAGTAGGCGAGCGGATGTTAATTTTGCAAGAAGATATATGCACGATAAAAAAAATAGTAACATAGTTACCCTAAGCCTAATAATAATAATAATAATGATTCAATCTTATGGCACCAGAACAACTCCTCACAGCACCGTCGCAGTATACGGAAATATTGAATAATATAATATAATACATAATAATTAAAATTCAATAATATTTTTATTATCTAAATACTAAGCTAGCAGTATTGTCCAAAACGGCGAAGTCCACTTAATACTAGATAAAACGGTACACATCATCAATAAATTCTCTACTAAAATTAACAAATATCAATCTGTAAAGATCACCAGAACTAATCCAATTATTAAATAAACTGATTAAGTAAAGAGCTAGTTACGCATTATGAAGGTAAATATATATTTTGAACAATTGACATGAGATAGTCGCTGCCAACGCAGCGGTCAGCAATAGTAGAGAAATTACAGACGTTACATTAAATTGACTTATTACTTATAAACATTATATCGGTCGATCTCCTTAAAGCGATCCGTCACCTGCAAGGAAAGTATTTGTATTAGATATCTAATATATATCGTCTTGTAATTATTATTTATCACTATGGAACAAATAGAACACGTCCTACTGAAAACTGTACATAGTATATAAACCCACGAAGTAAAATTATAATAACAATATAGTACACTTTAATACGGTATTCTAAATATAGTGAATATTGAAAATATATTTAAGATACGATACCTTGAATATCCATATTAGTAAACAGCATAGATGTCCGATTAGTAAGGAATGGCTAGATTATAGAATATTACAAAGGACGGAGCAGAAATAAGACAGATATTACAAATCAGGGCCGATTGGGATCTGGCCATTGACTTGAAGCCAGGTGCAGCATTGAAAACATCAATCTCATCGAAGAACGGATACCCATCGCCGAACATGTAACTGTTATCCAAGGCAGCGTGCAAACGACAGAAATGTTAGTTAATAATAACGCGATACTCGGTGGCGTGAATGGTTAGTAGAAGTCAGTTGTATTAGTATTTTTAAACTCTTACAATATTGTGTAATATTCTGTTAAAGGTTTAATTTACTGGAAGAATCAAATCTCCTTAGTAGCCGTTTCATTATCCGCGGCACATTCTGTTGTCAACGGGTAAATGTTACGCAGAAGCTGCGTGCTTGTTAGAGAGTATGTTTAAGACTAGTGTGTGTGAGTAAGCGGGATAGATAAATATTGTTGGGATATGTGATATGATTTTTTGTAAACACGTGGTGATTAAAGTGTATTGATTAGTGTAGTGGTAAAAGGTTAGCGTGGTATGGGCATGTTATGAGGAGAGATGAATCGCATGTTACAGGAACGACGTTAGTTATTAGTGTGGAAGGGTACACCGATAGAGGTAGACCTATAAAGAGATGAATCGATTGCGTGAGAGGTGACATGATCAAGAAGGGAATGATGACTGATGATAGTTATTTGGACGACGAAAACTCGGTGCGTCGACCCTACGGGAGTAAGATAAGGTAGGGGAGATGATGATGATGATGATTAGTGTAGTGGTATATTTATCACGATGTATATAATGTAATTGTTACTAACTCCTTGCATCGCTGGGTGTTTCTGCCGGCGACCGCAGTGCGGCCGAGTTGAATGGCGCGTGGCATGCCCATCAGCTCGACTTGCTCGATGCAGCCCTCCAGCCCCAGGTGCTGCTTGTAATTGAGGCGGTCGGGAATACCACCTAACAAACGTTATCATTGGATACATTAATATAGTTCAGTATTTATAGTAAAATAAAAATTAACTTTTCAACTCTTGGTCAGCGTTGTCACAAAGAAATTTAGAGTAGATTTTTAATGCTAAATCTATGTTAAACAAGTGGCCATTTTAGATGAAATAATTCAGTTTCTGTCGGTTTAAAAGCAAAATTAAACTTATCAGGCAATAAATGAATAAACCATAGATATCTTAATCTTACCTATATAGACATTAGAGTCGGCACTCATAACGTTGGCGAATCCGTTGGACAGTGCTTTCTTGGTAACGTTGTCGACAGACAGGTAAGCTTCGTTGTTTGCCAACAGTTTGGCGATAATCTGTAATTATTTATTAAATTAAAATGAATAGACGCAATTATTTCAAATTACCAGTGTCAGGAATAATGAAATACTTGAATGGGAAAATCACTCGTTACTTTGGTAAGGTATTTGTTTTTCAAATTACTTGTAGTTAAACAGTGAGCTGGTGATGATGATGATAATTAAATATGTAAGACATTAAGTTCTATAAAAACAGGCTTTGTTATTGTTAATTACCACGTGCCGCTCGCCGTCGGTGACTTGTACATTTTCAATGCGAATATCATTCAGTCCGCTGCCTAAGTCCCACTCCATTATCACTACTCCGTTTTCAACTGTAAAAGAAAATAATTATTAATAAGATGATTAGAAAACGTAAGTATAAATGACTGCAAAATACAAAACTGCTTTCTGCTCCTTCTTCGTCATTTGTTTCCTTTTGCTAAGATAATGATTACATAGGTAAAACGACCTCTTTTCTATATCTATACTAATATTATAAAGAGGAAAGATTTGTATTTTTGTATGTATTGAGATAACTCAAAAACTACTGCACTGATTTCCAAAATTCTTTCACCATTATAAAGTTACGTTACCAGTGTGTAACATAAACTATTTCTACTATGTTTTTAATTCCACGTGGACGAAGTTGCGAGCAACAGCTAGTTAAAAAACGATGTGGTTGATTAGAAATATATGCACGATCATTTTTTTTAATGACGTAGTTAAAGTGTCACGTCAATATTTTCCTATACATAAATTAGACACCCTGTGTTTTACACTTCCATACATTTGGTACTCATCTATTTTTTTAGCTAACTAAAACAATAAGACTCACTTCTGATGAGGATGTAATCTCCGGAATCTGGTGGCGCTTGAGCCTCGTGGTGGTAGAGCAGGACGCCGTCGCTATTTGTGACGATCGCGAGCGCCATGATAGCTGGATTTTCGCTGAGGTTCTCGTAATTCAACATGTTGCCCGGCAGCTCCACGTATCCGTTGCCGTTGAAACCAACGCTGTGCTGCAGCTCGAGTGCTGTACACAAATATTGCTCGATCAAAATTTAAAAAAGTATCAACAAAATCATGGCCGTCGTCAACCTTTGATCTAAGGAGGTAAATGATCAATGGACGGGGGGTTTAACAATTATTTTTTTTTATTCTAAAAATTCTATTCCATATTATATACTTACGCATCTGACAATTGGTGCCGGCGAAGCCTAGAGGGCAATCGCAAGTGTAGTTCATTTTGCTGGATCGGTCGAGTTTGCAGGTGCCGCCATTCCTGCAGGGGCGGGCGGCGCAAGGGTCGGTGTACGGCGCGCGGTACGAGGACCGGTTCTCGCAGTAAGTGCCGGAGAAACCCGAAGGGCAAGTGCAAGCTGTGGCGTCTAGGGAAGTGCACCTGCCGCCGTTACGACACAAGCTGCACACGCTGTACACCTGCAGCACACAAACCAACAAATCAAAATAATCAAAAGAGAGAAAGAAATGTAATTATCTCTAACTAGCTCCTCTAGCCTTACGTGCCTCCATCCGCGTGGATTAAAAAGAAACACTTAGTAATTAGCCTGCATGGTCTACCGGACTACGATCTACATCTGTGACAAATTTCATCAAGATCAGTGGAACCATTCTGGAAATATGTAGTAACAAACATTCATCCATCCATTTACAATATTAGCAAGATGTAAGATGACATAGTGAATTCACATCTCCTTTTATAGCTTAAGAATTTTATACAAAAACCCAAGTCTTAATAATGAATTAACTTTTATAAAATACTCACTTCTGGAATGTCTCCGCGGACGTCGTTGGGGCATTCTTGAATATTAGCAGACTGGATAGATGCGTTCACGATGTCCAGTTGATCTCTCTGGTTCAAGCGAACCTATCGAGCAAACGATGAAAATCGCACTGTAATAGCTAACTCGCGGAAAATAAAATAGACTGTTTAATTATTCTCTCCTCTATACACTTAAGTTTCTTTAAGATAAGGAAGCATTCTGCAGCATATTAGTTTGTCGTAAATGTCATGTAATAGGCAGCGGTCTCTTAACATCAAATTAATTGTTAGTTCTGTGATCGGTTATAAAAAAATACAAACTTCTTTAATGCAGCCGCTGAATCCTCCAATGACGCCAGTGCTGTTATCCAAGGTTATTGTCTCGTCCACACCGCCAACGTACATCGGCGAGTCGAGGATCACTTCCTGATAGACAAATAAGTACACAAATTATTACCGCAACCATTTTTGTGGCTTTTAATACGTGATTCCACTTCTCCCGGACCATATCTTTTCATTCTGTCTAATTCTACAATTATTTAGAATTTCAATTTGCAACTAAATCAATACAAATATGAACTTAAGTGGTATTAGTGTTAGCTTTAGATAAATACGTACCGTTTTGTTAGAGGCCAGTTTCTGTTCGTAAGTATCCACCTTGTTGATCTTCATAGAGATGTCTGTACCGACGCGCGCGATGTGTACGTCCGTCCATTCGTTCACATCCAGTGTCTTGTTACTAGTCAGTACTACCGGTTTACCTGTAGATATCATACCATACCTCTGTTACCATTTGTATGACGTACAAAAATAGTAACAGATGTATTGAAAACCACCTCTTTTTAGTCAGTTAAAAGGTAACCCAATAAAAGAAGATATTGAAGATCTCACAAAAGAGAACGGAAGTAGTCGCTTTTAAAAACCGATCATCAATCAAATATCATTTATTTTTATTTTCTATAGTTATATTTACCATCGCCAAGGTCGAATCGGTACTCTAGTTTTCCGTTGTGAACGGAGAGTGCGGTGTATCCGCCGCCGCGCGCCTTGCAGTACATGATGATCCCGTCAAGGACCGGCGGTGTCGCTTTAATCTTCATCGACATACGGAAGTAGCGACGCGATGGCGTCGGCAGCCTGATAGCTAGGAACGCACTGCCCGTGAACGCCGGGTACTCGATGTTTTGCTTTTGTTCGCAGCTAAAAATTAATTCCATCATTAGACGTTGAATGTGTCGCAGAGTCGGTACAATACACAAATTAAAGGAGTTTATGTAATCCCAGTATTTTTTTCTAGAACTTGCGTGACTACAGGATTTTCTTGATTAAATCAGTGACAGTTAAATAAAGTGACAGTATACACAGTGTAGATAGTTTGTATAGTTAGTGATCCTTACTTTTTGCCAGTGAAAGTGACGGGGCAGGCGCACTTGTAGCCGTCTGCGGTATCAGTACAACGACCGGGGCCGCAGAGGCCTGGCCGGCAAGCCTCACCCGTGCGGTCGCAACGCTCGCCAGCATACCCTGCGGGGCAGAGGCACACGTAGCCGCGCTCGTTGCGCGCCTCCTGTAAACAAAACAAACGTCAAATGATAATTCCATTTTAATTAGTAGCATCGATCGATTTTAAACTTTGATCTCACTTCCACATATGGAG
This sequence comes from Papilio protenor, assembly GCA_029286645.1. Taxonomy (NCBI): domain Eukaryota; kingdom Metazoa; phylum Arthropoda; class Insecta; order Lepidoptera; family Papilionidae; genus Papilio; species Papilio protenor. The sequence goes on from JAGSMZ010000042.1 coordinate 1,350,069, forward strand.
AAAATTTAATGAGAATAACACACAGTACGACGCATTATGACAAACCTGCAGCAAGAGGGATCATCGCTATTAGTTAAGTAATTGAGTCCCATAAAAAAGGATAAGGAATAGATAATATGTAACGCTAACCTGACACACTCCGCCGTGGAGACAGACATTAGGCACGCAGGAGTCGCATTCCTGCAGGTTGTTTTGGCTCGTGGTGTCAGCCATCATGTTAATCTCCTCGCGACCGAGGATCAGCATGCTCACGCACCCAATAAAGCTGCGTTTATAACATAATAATGTAGGTACTCTTTAAGTAGTTACAGGAAAGTTTTTTCCCAAAAAATAAAGATACTTACCCTGATGTACCGACGAGTTCTACCCGCAGTTGATTCAAGTCAGGCACACCGCCGATGTAAAGCGGTTGTTTCAAGTCTAACACATCCCACTGCTGGGAAGACTCCGATGTGAACGGACCCTTGTTATCCACGTCCATAGTCACTGCATCCAAAAAGAAATTATGAAGTAATAAAAGAAAAAAATATCTCTCTAACATCGATTTTATTATTTAAAAGTAATGTTACCTTTAGAGTTTGTCCTACTGATTCTGATGGTATGCCAGGTGTTGAGTAGAAGAGGTCTGTCACCGGATACAGATACTGGGCCATTGCCTGTGTCGAACACGAAGGTTGGCACGCCATCTATCAGCTGTAGTGCCAAGTAGTCTCCGCTGCGATCCAAATTCTGACCATTGTACAGAATAAGGCCGTTGTTATCTGCAAAATAAGAAATACTTTTTTTAAGGAGTCAATTCAATTATATCCAAGTGCCAAATGTCTCATTTTCGAGTCAATTCCTCAAGACCCTTTAGGATGTTGGTCAGAATTAGAGTTGCCTCTAGAGAGAACGATCTGCTTCAACCGACTTCTGTCCAGCGCGAATATCGAAGTTAAATGGATAAACAAAAGTTTTAACATGTGTTATGTAGTAGATCCTTAACCGATCCTTTGATTTACAGTATCTTCCCACTGTTCTTGGTTACTGGATAGTGTCTTTGACCCTATTGTGTGTTGTTTTGCTTAAAACCTACCGCTAGGTTTGAATGAGATCTCAATGTCGAATTGCATGTAAGCGTCCTTTATCATGGGCAGAGCGAGCCAGCTGTCGCCGCTGAAGCGTGGCACAATGCCCGTCACCCGCAAGATGGCGCGCGTCTCCACCGCCGCACGATTGTTGCTCACCCGGCAGATGTAAGTGCCGGCGTCGGTCTCACTTACGCTGTCCAGGTTCAGCACGGGCTGCACGAGACAACATATTATAATAAACAAAAAATGCATTTGTGATTGCAGTACGACTGAGAAAATCCTCTGATAGTGTGATTCATTATAAAGTATAGTAACATTGAGTTGGATCAAGCAGGTCCAATACTAAGCATATTTCTACAATGGTCTAGGCTCATATTCGAAGTAGTTTCCATGTATGTTTTACATTTTTCGGTCCTCTAGAGTGGAGTGGGGTTATCCTTTTACGATCCTGGAAATGGCCATAGATCTGGCCCCTCGTTTGAGACTTATATAACTATGACAGTGGTTTAACTATCGGACGGAAGTAAACTATTAAAATGGTATACTTACTTCGTTAGTTCTGACGTCGGTTGGCAAATGAGAATACTCTTTCGTCCACTCGATATTAACAGGTTGTTCCAGGTTGTGACTGCAGGGTAGGTGAACGGAGTCCCAAAGACGAGCCGTGTATGCTTGCGTCTGGGACTCGGCCGGTATTAATTGATTGTTAGAAACTAAAATGTTAAAACATGTTCTTTCATATCAAACCAACTAATTCTATTTATAAAAAGATCTACATTTCTGATGTTGAAAATTACCTGGTACTACACCGAGGTTGAAATCATCGTAGGACATGACTCCGTAGGGGTCGCGGCCGATACACCGATACAACCCTGCGTCAGCTTCTTGCACTCCTTGGAGAATCAGCACCGCGCCGTCGCCGTATGTCTGTTCACAAACATACACATACACTCAAAAATTATATCCTCAATGTAATAGTAATAGACAATTGCATTTGGTTTTTTGACCAAAAATTAATGAAAACAAGTATTTTGTACAGCATTTCGTAGAACTCTACTGCCCTTGATACTTTGACGAAAGAAGTATCACAATATGTATTAACTAGATTTCGCCCGCGACTCCGTCCGGGTGGAATTAAAAAAAAACAAAAGTGAGTAGTCTATGTGTTCTTCCAGATTATCCTCTACATCTATACCAAATTTAACCGAAATCGGTTCAGCCGTTTAGGCTACAAACTCTAACAAACATCCATCTATCCATCCATCCATCTAAACTTTCGCATTTATAATATTAGTAAGAGTAAGATATAAGTGTCATTTATAACATAATAATTGAAATCAATTACCCTTGAAACTACATATTGATTTGTGCCGTATCTCTCCCAGTATACTCGGATGTCTCTTGAAATTGTCTTGCACATGACCTCGACATTTTCTCCAACTATGTACTGCTTCTTGGGTTGTTCGATTGATACTAGATCAGCGTTACTGCGGGCTCCTAAAATAAATTAGACCAAAATATAATAATATATACCAAATCGAAGTATTATAGAAGTAAACCAATAAATATTTCACAAAATTACAGATTACAGTAGAAGCTAAGACATGCAGGCACGACAATATACGAAATCATGCTAAGCACAACCACATAAATATATCTACATATTGCACCATATCTACGTCTATCAATAATAAAACTATAATAAAACACAAATAATATAATATATAAAATTACATGAACATATAGGACATTCGACAGAACAACATTTAGCTTGTGTTAATAACATTTACTAACGATACTTTCGTACGTTATCCTATATACCCCTTCCCAAACTGTTTTTTATATTACGAACATGTGAAAATACTGTTTTATAATTGAAGCTAGACGTACTAGCAATTTTAATTTTGGTATTTTTAAAGTTCTAATCACAACTTTCAAGGCCGAGAAACATAGTACAAAACACTTTTAAACAGTAATCCACAGTCATATAATACCGAATAAATATCCCGTATGAGTTTCCAGTATAACGACACAACCAAACACGACCCGACCCCCTCTTCCCAAATTTACCGGCGGAATTCATGTCAGAGTCCGATAAGGTCTCCGAGTACCGATCGTCCGACGAGAGGCAGGTCTCTTCGTCGCTAGAATCTTGACAGTCGCTGAATCCATCGCACAGTAGCACCTTCTCTATGCAACCGGAGTCATCGAGACATCGAAATTGTGATCTCAAGCATTCAACACCTTCGTGTAAGAATAAAAAGGTCAGCACAGAATGGTACAAATAAAAACAAATACTAATAAAAATATTTCAAGCCCGCGTTATGTATACAGCTAACGATAAGTAGGAAACGACAGAGGCGAAGCATGACAATTTTACCCGCCGCCGCAAGCAATGAGGGAGACAGGGTCGGAAACGGTCGTTCAAGCTCCAACTACGAGTACTGTAGAATTCGGTTTGACTATAACTGACCCTCGATGTGCAGGTTGATGTAATTGCTAGTCTTTCTGCCGTACTGATCATAAATGATGCAGATATAACGTCCGCTGTCGGACGTCTGCGCGAGTCGTATGAAGAGAGATCCGTCGTCGTTCTGTCGCGCAGAGCGCGGTAGTGCCGTGCCGTCCTTGCTCCAGCGGATGCGCTGACTGGGGCGCGTCACGTTGCAGCTCAGCTGTACCGCCGCGCCCACGTACGCTCTCTGCTCGTTATCGTGCGACTCCGTGCCTCTTCCCGCACTCTCTTCTATGGATTTTATCGTCACATGCGTACCAAAAGCGATTCAACAACTTTTAAAGCGTCATTAGAGTGGATTCACTCTCGACCGGAAGATGGATTGGGAGGAACTAATGCGATTCTTTGACTAAATACTGCAATAACTATGAGCTGAATTTTTTCAGCGTTGTTCCGAACGATCCACCTCTCGGCCAAGAATATGCAATTTAAATCTAAGTATATGGTGCGGTGAGGAATCCTGTACACGGTGACTTAAGCGTAGTTCTTCGTCTCTTTTCGCTGTTTTTGCGCTATACAACTATATTTCAGTGTCGGTGCAATTGTTTGTGTTTAACATGAAGCATCGTTAAAGAAATGAGGCGGACAGTCTTACCGCTGACGATGACTTCCGCGACGGCGGAGGCATTCGCGATGGGGTTCCGAGCGAAGCATTCGTATTGGCCGGCGTCTTCTACTTCTATTTGGCGGAATATCAGCGTGGAGCCCCGGATTTCGATACGGCTATAAGAATCGTATTGTTATTATCTTTTTCGACTGAAATGTCGTTTAAAAGCGTGGTAGTTAAGGATGCTGAACCACCTTGAGGGCTGTCTGTTGACGGGTATCCAGGTGATGTCGCGGATGTCGTCCCCGCTGACGACGCATTCGACGGTGGGCGATTGTCCGGGCTGCACGGTCTGCGTGGCGGGGCGCAGCGAGATGCGCGGCGCCGCCATCACCGTCAGTCTGATCGCCGTCACCTGCTGCAGCTCGCCCGTCTTCCGACTCCTCAGCAGGCACTCGTACACTCCCGAATCAGATTTTGTCGCCTATTCACATATAATACAATTGTAAGGTAATGTTTGTAAAATCAATGATATATACCAAGGTGAGAAACGATCACCGATGCAACACCTAAAGGAAATTACGGTAGTTGGATATTAACTACTTACATTTTTAATAATGAGCTCCGTGCCTCGCGCTTCTACGTTGTATTTCAGTCTATCGTTGTCCTTGAGCCACGCGACATCGAAATCGGAAGATCCATTGCAACTGTATGGCGGTCAAAATATTTTAAATACTTTATAACTATTCATAGTTATTTAAATATTGACGTTTAAGATAATGTGATTTTATAGCTTTATATTTTGTAGGCTACGAAAAGATGCTAAAAGTGAAAAAAAAATGAAATATAAAAAGGGTACCTTAATAGAGCATCCCTGCCTTCGATGGCGATGCTGTTAGACGGTCTGTTTTCGTACACTGGAGGTTGATCCACGTTTATGTCGACCTCTCCACTGCCCTCTATAACGCCAAATTAGCATTAGCAACGACATGTATGCATAATACAGCTTAGTGTTAGTTTAGAGCGAAGGAGAAAAACACTAACCGAAATCGCCGACGCCGCCGTCGCCGCGGTCGACGCGGATGACAAACTGCTGGTCGATGGTGGCGGCGGCGGAGGTAGCTGTGCACACGTACATGCCGTCGTCGCGCTCGCTCGCGGCTGCCACTCGCAGCACTGCCATGCCGCGTGACGGCGCCACCCCCTGCCGCATCTCCGAGCCCACTGCAACAACTTTTTGCATAAATATTCCATAATATACCACAAAACGTGCAGATACGGCACCTCAAAAATAATCTTAATACATTACTTACTCTTTATGGATACCATGGGTTCGGGATACCCACGGCCGCGGCATTCGACCGTGACGGAGTCTCCTCGCACCACCTCCATGTAGTCATTGGGCGTGATTATGATCTCCGGCGGGGAGCGCACCTTGATGACCGTGCTCGACTGGTGGCTGCCGGCCTCGTTCGACGCCGTGCAAATGTACTCGCCTTCGTCGTTTACGTCCACTTTTTCGAAACTGCACAAAGATATCACTTTGATAAATAATTTGGAACGTTGCATATGTGAAATACGAGGAAATGCAAACTTTGGAAGTCGATGAACGGCTTTATCTAGCGGCGGACCGAAACAGGCCGATGATAAAATGAGCTGTAATTTTTGTACTCTATGTAAAAATAAATGAACGATGCAAATCCTTAAAATGAAAATGAATTGAAGTAATGATTATAATTACTTGAGGACGTGGTTGGGCTCTAGATGAACGTAAGGGGCGAGACTGCGCCCGCCGGCGCGCTCCCAGGTGACGACGGGCTCGGGGTCGCCGGCCAGCACGCGGCACGTCAGCGCGAATGGGCCGCCCAGCACCACCACGGCCTGCTCGCCCTGCGGCCACACGCTGACTCGCGGGACCTCGCGCTCTATTACGTTTAAGTTCATATTTTCAATGTTCTAAATTGTTTCATTCGGCATTACTTTCTAGTAACAGGGAGTAATCTTTTGAATAGGGCAATCAAAGTTCTGTTGGTGTTGGTTCTTTGTTACTACTTCGTTAATAAAATAAAGCAATGTAAAGTTAACTCACTCTCGACGGAAAGATAAACGTATATGATGGAGATAGTTCGATCGTCGACGGTTCCCTCGCATACGTAGTAGCCCTCATCGCTCGGCTCCGCGTTGGATATCAACAGTGTGTTGTAGCGCTGGCTGACACCGGCACCGAACTGGTTTTGATACTGCGCACACATTTACTTTTAATGTTAAAATTACCAAATTTTACCTTCAACTTCATTAATTTAAATGGATAATTAAATCTATTTGTTTTATTAGCGGGACCTACTTTGGTCCATTTAATCAAAGGCAGGGGGTATCCAGTGGGAGTGCACTCGACGGACCCGCTGCCTCCGGCGTGTAATCTCAAACTTTTCTCAGAAACGGTGATGTTGGAAGCTTCGCCGGGAGCGGGCGTAGCAAGCGGTATGACAGTGACGACGGTGGCCACTGGAGCGATCTCTGTGGATATGGAATGGCATACGTAGATGCCCTGGTTCTCCACTTTCGCGCGGTCGATGTACAGAACTCCATTGTCCGATCGCACGTTCTCCGACAGTCGACCACCATCTTGTCTGTGGAAATTAAGCGAATTGAGTAAAGAATGGAATCGAAGTCAAAAGAGGAACGGCCAAAATTGATGAATAAAATACCTGATCCATTCAATGGTGCCAGCGGGCACGTTGGCAGTGGCCGTGCAGACGACGCGCGTGCTTTGGCCTTCCGTAAGGTTAGCGGCAGTGGCGGACACCGTGAGTTTTTCCCTAACCGGCCTCGACGGGCGAGCGCGTACCGAAATTACAATTGAATTGTCCGATGAACCCATGGAATTTGAACCGATGCATCTGAAAAAAGCAGGCAGTGCTCAACTTACATACAGATACCGGCACAGAGACATTACGAGAGCTGACGTGATAATATACAGGCGGAATATTTAGTGCTATATGAATTACCTATACTCTCCGGTATCTTCTTCGAGAGCGCTTTCGATGATGAAGAGGGAGTCGTACTGAGAAGCTCTGTACAGAGGCTTGTTAGCCGCTCGCTGCCAGGTAATAGTCGGAGCCGGATTGCCCGAGACCTGGCACTCTAGTTCGATCCTATCACCTTCGTAGTAATCAGTAGCGGCAGGTATGATCTGCACGATCGGTAGTGTCATTGGATTGCCTGCCAAAAAAAATTACAACTTATAAATTGTTCAAGAAAGTTGTTGAGTATCGTTCATGTCAATAATGCGACACATAATTATACTTTGAAATGAATACCTTTTGCGTAGAATACCCAATCAGGCACAACTATTCCATTAATGAATGCATTAAAATTGATATCCATTAATAAACCAAATATAAGATTTAAAGATCATGAATAAAAACGTGATATATTTCATTTAAAAAAAAAAAGTTAAGTCACCTGGTACTTTAAGTGTTGCTGTAGCTTGACCTGTAGATATACCATCACTGGTCTGGCAGATGTACTGTCCACTATCAGTCACCTGCAGGTTCGTGATGAGGAGTTCTCCAGTTCGAGTATCGAGATAGGTTCTGTCCAATGGCAAGAACCCGTCGACCTTGGTCCAGTTGACTCGCAGCGTATTATGAGTGTACAGACTTTGGGCCTCGCATATAAATTTAACTGAGCTTCCCACTTCTTGGATTCTTATTAGTGGGTTTACAATCTTAATGGAAACAGTCGACTGTGGCGGGGGAGGCAGCGACGTTTCGTTCTTATTCTCTCCACCTGTGAATATGTACACGGTTAGAATTTGCTAATAATTATTGTTAATCGAAGATATGTGTAACGTAAGAAAAAATTGAATCACAATACAAATAAACGAATAAACATAACATAGATGACATCACAAAAGACACGCAACGCCGTTCATAACAAAATAAAAAGCTTCCGTACTCCAACTTCCACTACATCAATAGAGCATAGTTGTAATATAACACTCAGTGGAATAAACTGTTGTTATTTTAAAGCTGAAGCATGACATAATTTGTTCGACGTTCACAATGTAACAAATATCCACAGCTTCTGTCTACCTTTCTCTGGCAAAGTTGTAGTCAATACCCCGAGAGTGAAACCCTTTTCTGTTACTGTATGACATTCGTATATTTCTCCTTGACGCCGCGTGTCCCAAACAGTTTGCCAACTGTGCTCGCCTCGCCAACCGTCATCGAACAGTGCCGACTCATTGTAATATTTCACGGGTAGCATTTCTCTACCCTTAAAATAAAACTTAATAGTCAACGGTTCCGGCGCTCTATATTTGCACGTGAACGTCACCCTCCGCATAAACGGGTTCAAGTCACTGCTGTCGCGGATTTTCGGATGGAGTTCCATGATCAAGCCTAAATAGTTTTACATTTGTTATAAATGACATTATATATTTTTAAGTACTTTTATATAATGAGCGAAAGTGTCTCACCGACGGTCGAGCAGTTGGGGCCCGTGTACGGCGGTCGGCAGTTGCATACGACCTCCCTGAAGGCACCGAGTTGGCAGTCATGGCCGTTGCAGTTGCACGGCTTGCACAGACCCGTCGGGTCCTTGTAGTACCCAGATCTGCACGTCTCGCAACTGGTTCCCGTATAACCTTTGGGACACATACAAATCTGCAACAAACACAACATATTAGTAAAAGGTAACCGGTCGGTACTTTTTCAATAATAAATGTTTCATAATGTTAACTAATCTACCTCGACACCCTTGGCTGGACGAGAGCCAGTGCTATAAATTTCAGAAGCGGTGTCTAGAGAGACGTCGGCGATAGCAGAGGAGGCGACGTTGGGGGAGAGCGTGGCCTTCACCAAGACTCTCTTGAGGTCTTGCAGTATGTACATGAAGTCCTCGCGGCTGGCAGGCGTCGGCGTGTTCAGCACGTACCAATCACTCTCTTGCATAGGCACTTGGTAGCTCTGCACATTTTAAAATAACGTCAAAGATTTTATTATTCTTTAATCTGAATCGAGTACGGTATCGTGTACAGTAATAGGACACATTATTCAATGTTATTTAGAATACGACTGAATTTGGTATTGCATATCAAATACATCATTATGTTAGCTTTATTTTCAGAAATTCAAAATTATTGTTTTATAGTGTTTAAGCATCAGTCCACAAAATATATATACTAAAACAATCGTGGCCTGCAAAGGGGGAAAGTATTATTTTGAAGTCCCGATTAGTGCTTAATCTTACGGAAAAGACTTTATTGACTTACCACAGCTGTACCAGATGGTATGGGATTGGGACTAGACCAAGAGATTGATCTCGCGCTACCCACTAGGATGATGACAGCGTTTCCTTGATCAGGTACACCTCCGGTTTCAAAGCTCTGTGTGAGCATCAGACTACCGCCGTAAGATAACACGCGGTTGCCTGTATACATTAAAACAATAAATAATGAAAAAAAACAAAGATAGCAAAAGAGTTTTTAAAACCGGCCTGCTACAGCAGGTACACCGTTTATTGAACATATTAATTACACGAAAAAATCATCTTTATTATACTTATTAGTCTAGATATAGATGTATAGGTAATGTTCCACGATCCTCACATCTTACTGAAAAAACTTCTAGACTTTATTCTTCTTCTAAACATTGTATTGGAAAAGGGGGCTCTATTGCATCATTATTTTAAGTTTAAATATTAAATGTATCTTACCCGGGAAGACGGGCAGTGACCAGTACAAGTCCTGATTCGGAGGCTTGGTGAAGACATATCTGAGCTCGCTTTCGATAGGCACGGAGACGAACTGGTCGTTGATAACAACGGAGCCTTGCAAGTCCATCAGAGTGTATCCGACCCTGTCGCCGAACACTGGCGCCGCAAGTTGTATGCGCGAGTAGTGTGTTGCCTGATAATTAAGAGAAAATTAACACTGGTTATTGAATAGACACACCACAAGTTTCTAAAGAAAAATCTTGAAATGTAATATGATCTTCATACGAGTTATATGGTGAAATGACTTACTTCATGGCACTCAGTAGTAGCCCCTGAACAGTAGCAGGAATGGCAGCCGAGAGGGTTGTCGGAGTCAAGGCCGAAGGTACCAGGTCGGCAGCGATCGCAAGACTGGCCTTCCACGTTCTGCTTGCAGCGACAGTAACCTTGACTATCGCACGAACCCTCCGCCCCGCGGGAATCACAACTGTAAGAGAAGCAGAAAATTCACGTTAGCACGTGGTTCGTTAATTCATAGTATTTTAATATGTAAAACAGATACATGTAGGCCAGTTCTAGTAGCCGTCGGGCCGTATGAAGCGGTCGTCGAACGGCCAGCTGTATTTTTAGTTGTGACTGTGTAAATTGTCCTTTACGGTAAATAACAAACAACTACTGGTTTTGTTACTTTTGAACCAATCCGTGGAGACCATTTAATATAAATTATACCTACTTCTAGAATTGTGCTTCTATATTTTTCATTAGTTGCGATTAGCTGATATACAAAAAGGTTACACTTATTTTATCTAAATACTAAATTCTTTCAAGTTAATGAGTAAATTTAAGAAATTCATGTAAAATATTCCTAGCTCTAGTTCCGTGGCCTGACAAGTTGTTTTTCGGTACTACTATACTTACTAGCATGAAGGCGATGTCGTGGACTCATACACACAGTTGCCGGAGGCGTCCTTTACGTAGCCTGGCTTGCAGAACTCGCAGCTAGGACCATCGGTGTTATGGGCGCAGTCCTACAAAACATTCCATCTTTCACTTATGGTAACATAAATGTACACAGTCTAAAAATATGAACATCTTAGCTTAAATATTTTCGCCAATCTAAAGTTCAAGTTGCTATGATGATTGCCAACCTTTATTTCTAGATGGTACCAAAAGAATATACTGCCGCACGATCTTGTTGTACATTTAGTTTAAGAAATCTACCAATTAACGACAGAGAAGATAGCAAATAGAGTAACCAATAGTATCCGTAGGCTGCAAACTATACGTAAAGTAGTTAGATGCTTTGTCTCTGTCCCGTTTATCTACACATATATCATTATACAATTATAGTATTATTCGTGACTGTAATGAACAATGAATTATAATATGTTGTATTTTTTATATATTATTCCATACGGCATAAATGATACTTACGTAACACTCACGGGTCTCCGGGTGACACATTGACGAGTGACCGTTGCACTCGCATGGTTCACAGACCTTCAGATATAATCCTCTCTCCAAGCTCCTAAAAACATGATGGAATATTTGGTTAACAATTAGTATACGATTTTATTAACTATATTTCAAGATTAGTTAATTCGTCAAGGTTAAATAAATGCTAAACCTTATTTTATTTTTGTACTAATTTTCATTATATACGTTGTTGTTTGAGTTATTACTAATAAACATACATACATCCATCCAAATTTTCGCAATAATATTAAAGTATGCAGTGACGTTTGTTATTTTTTTTTATATCGTAATATGGTAAACGAGCAAGCGACCACTGCATAAACTGTATAAAATATCCGCAAAAGCAGATGCGATGCCTAGTTTCGATATTCCACTTCTGCTTTCCATCATTTCCTTATAAGAAAAGGGTGAAAAGGGGAAGGGTGACTAACAGACCTTTGGCAAGCAGACTCAGAAAACTCGGTATTGCTTTCAATCTACGCCTATGCTGTGTATCTTAATACGTTATTTTCTATTTGTTAAAGATAATTTAATTTTGGAGTAAGTATAAATCAGTGATGCAACTAACCTTGTGTACCCAGGCGCGCAGTTTTCGCAAGATGTACCAATGTAGCCTTCGGGACAGACGCATTGCTCTACGTGAAGGGCTAAACGTCCATTGCCGTTGGCCTCTGCGATCTCCAGGCTCGCAGTAGATATCGGTGACACGTCATTCGTGGAATATGTCGCTTTTATCAATATAGTCTTCAAATGAGATAACGCTAACAGGAAGTGTATACGAGACACCTCTTTGCCGTCAGGTCTGGAAATAGACAAATAAATTACCTATGCTCTAGAGGAAGTTACACGGCCGGATACTATTGTTCTTATAGTAGTATTATAATATTTTTTAGTAGCTAAGTTACGTTAAGTATTCACAATATTCTATACACTGGTATTCAAGAGTAACGTAAAGATTCGATTAAAAGAAATTTGGTTCGTAAATTATAGAGTGAAAGAGTTCATTTTCCATATCTCTGAAAAATTTATTTCTGCTACTATTCCTCTTTGTACACAAAGTTTATAGAATAACTACGAGTACATCGGAATTATTTTAATATTTAGTATGTTTACATACATAAATGAATATAGTTTAAGTTTGTTTAGATTTAGTTAAAAACATTATAAATTTGATTATATAGTTACCTTTGCCATCCTTTTTCCAAAAGTTGCACGCTAGCTGTTAATGTGCCGTCGCTATTTGGTTCAAAGTTACCGAAATAGTGGAAGGTAACATCCTGTAAAATGTATTTTTAATTTTTAATAGTTATGAAATATAATTTGATGTTCATCATCATCTCCTTATCCTAAGTTGTAAGTTATAATTGATAATTAGAGATATTTTTGTATAAACAATATACTAACGCTGATGAGTTGTATATCCGCAGCATTGTTTCTAGTTAGATAAGGTGACACGTTATTGATGGTGTAGTTCAAATACCCTCCGTATGACGTCACTTTGTCGCCGGCGTAACTGAAAAAATAATTGTTATAGGTTATTTACTATAAAGAAATTAATAACGGCTTTATTTCTCAATTTCATGATTACTCTCGCGCAATTCTTATCTAAACTTTTTTATTGCATTTCGATGTTCTTTCTTGGTACACAGTACGATCACTTTTTAAAGAGAAACTTCAAGGATTTAATTAATAGCAACGAAGTAATTAATGATATAAAGAAAAATTAATTAATTTAGGGAATCCTATTAAGGGTATGGTCCTCTTAAATGTTATTGTTGCAATTGGTACCTAGGTGGTAAACTCCAGTAGTATATGGCAGGTCTTGATCTATCAACTTCTGGTAAATTGACCTCTCCTCGTTGTAGGCTTGGTTGCAGGTCAGTTTCCACCGGGGCGTTGTATTTTATAGTGCCGGCTCTGCTCGAGGGGGCGCTGGAGTACACTTTCATTTGGTTCACAACGTTAGGTACATTAAAGCTGACGGTGGTCGCCCTTCTGCGCAGGTTGGTGCTGCTTGTACATTGCTGAGACACCCCAGAGCAGAAGCAAGGAGCACATCCTTGTCTGCAATAATATCACAATTATAACATTAGAGATGACCAGAGAAAATTTATATGTCAAAAGTAATTATTTAAGCACATCTAAATGTAATGTTTAATTTAAATATCGGACCTGAAGTCTTGGGAGAGATAGAAAGAGCCATTCTTGCATCGATCGCAGAAGCGACCCTCCACGTTGTCTTTGCAAATGCATTCGTCGGGTGGTCTGACGACGCTGGTGCCTTCGGGGTTGCAATTGTCAGTCGGCTTGGGTTTACACGAGTCTCCCGGTACCAGTGGGTTGCCGACATAGCCCGCAGCGCAGTAGGCACACTGAGTGCCCTCGTAACTGCAAATTAATTTACATACAATACTCACATATACGAGTATGTTATGAATAACATTCGTACAGAAATAAATATTATTAATTAAAAAAAATAGCAGATTTTATGATGTCGAATGTGGTCAAAATAAAATTGTTTCAGTTTTAACGGAAGAGATACAACATAATTGATGATTTGAAAGCAGTACTTACCCAGGGAAACAATCGCAGGTGACTTGACCGCTGGGTCCAATAGAACAGGAGGTCGCGAATCTGTTTCCGGTGTTGGTGAGCGGGCAGGGGCAAGGCTTGCATTCGTAGCCACTATTGGGGTCGCCGTACGTGCCTGCTGGACAATTCCTCCTCGGGACACAATCGCCGAGCCACGGCCCGTTCTTAACTCGTACGTAGTTCGCGGCGCATTTCTGTACCAATTCATATACATTGACATCTGCTCTTTTAAGATTCATTAAATTAAACAGTTCTTCTCTTCGACGTTTACCTGACAGGATAATCCTTCATATCCGGGAGGACAGGTGCACTCCTCGACGAGGCTGGCGGCACCGAGGCCCACGTTGATGTGCTGCGCTGATTCCATCGCGAAGTCAGTAATGTTGACACCAGCGTTATTGATTCCGGCACGGAGCAGGATCATTTCGATGTTGTCCAAACTACCAATATGAGATAGAATGAGGATTATCTAGAATGAGGATTATCTATCTTATTTAAACAAAAAAACAAATGTTCTTGTATATCAACTTACGCCATCATAATATCTTCCCTGGACGCAGCCTCCGGTCCTCTTGTAGTGGGTTTCAACCAGTTGCCATGGATAAGACGAGCCTCGATGTATGAACCACGTGAAATTTCGCCGCCGTGTTTATAGATCAGGCTCTGATACTTGCCCTACGATAATAACAAAATTTGTTGATTAAAAAAATATTCGTGACGTGAATAATAAGTGTAATTATTTAAATAAAAATCTCAGTCACCTTGATGATAATGTCAGGTGTTCTGTCGGTGGTAAATCTGGTGGAATGAGGCGACAGGTTATATCTTATGTGTCCGCCGTAGGACGTGAGTTGGTTGCCGTTGTACGTCTCCGGTAGGGTAAGGAAAGGCTGGACGTCGGGGCTATTGTACCTCGAGGCGAGATCAAGTTTCGTAACCTGAAAGAGATTGAAATGATAAATATCGTTTTGATGTTTCATTCAAGCTTTAACTAAGCCTACCTTTTTGTTCAGCGAAAAACATAGGTAACAGTTTTACATATGCTAGAAAGCTTTCGAATCGAAGTATGTTGGTGGTTAAAATATTTTTTAATTACTAATAATCTTACAGTGGCTCCATTCCGCAGGGACTGGTAGTAGTATTGGTCAGTGATGGGCTGCGTAGCGATCTGCACGTCGCCGGAGTAAGGTTGTGTGACGCCGACGAGCCGGGTGCCGCCCTCGCCGAGCGGTGTCGGCATATTGTACGTGAATAGGTCAGCGCTTCGGCACACACTCGACTCACCGAAGCAGAAGCAACGGATGCATTCGTTTTGTGAACGCGCCTCGCTGCGTTAACAATTACATTATACAAAGATGTTAATAATAGCGTATGTTGTTGAGTTAAGAATAGTAGACTGTCAGAGTTATATAACTCCAGTGGTGTACAAAGTGTTAAACCTACTATTTTGTGTCGTTTAGTTTGAGGACTATTTTCATCGTTCGCAATTTTATTGAAATCAGTTATTTTTTAAATTCTTTACGGGAAAATTCAGATAGAACATTCGAAGGATATTATCTGAAAAAAATATCTATGTATTTAACTTACCTATTGAAGTAACCAGTTGGACAGACGTCGGTTTTGTTAACGTACACAATTGAATCAGGCACAGCGAAAGTTGTGCCACCTCTATTAATAGCTTCACAAGAGTAGGCTCCGCTGTCTTCGGGCTGAAAAATATCTAGCGTTATAATTGGTTCTAAAAGATACGATCTTAAAACACTACACTAAGAGAACGCTGATGCTAAAAAAATCAATCTTCGTTTTCACTACGAGTGACAATCGTAGTGCCCAATTTCGAAGTAGTTACTATTGGTTGAACTAGAAGCACATGTAACAACAGCATTTTCTTGACTGTCCGCAAATGCATCTGAAGCCCGTGGTCGGCTGAGGCTTCGATCGAAACTTATGCCAATCTTTCACACAAGACCAGAATAGTATGGCAGATGTACACACGCACATACACAGTACAGTATAACTGTTGTTTGAATGCTTAGTTTTAAAACAGTATTGCGTTATTATACATACGTGTGCTTTCAAATGTTCAAATATCAGTTTTGCACTGTCTGCTACCTCACTGTTGGTTTTCGTGTGGAAAGGCGTTAAGGTTGCAAGTGAAGATATCTCAGAAATTTACCTGCATGTTATTACAGGTGAGTGTTCCGACGCCATCGATGCTTGTGGAAGTACACTTGGGAGGCACGTGGCCCCAGTTGAGTCGCCAGGAGATGAGCGGCAAGGGCACGCCCACCGCCTCGCACACCAACACCAAGCTCTCTCCAGGGTTCAGTCTCACGTTCGCTGGCGCCGGAGGTCTCTTCACGTGCACCGGAGCTGATCAAATATGATTATTTTTTAGATATGTAACATGTAGAAGGATGACACTCTTTATATTTTTGATAGAGTTTTTTAGTTTAATCTGGATATCTAACTATGGTCGTGACTTAAGTATTCAGAAAAGTATTATGTCTTGTATTAAGGTATCAAAAACATACCACAGCCAATTTCATCGGTGCCGTCTTGGCAGTCGACGTGACCATCGCAATGGTAAGACTTCGGTATGCACTGCAGGTTTGCGCACGAGAACTCAACCGCGGAGCAAGCTTGACCGGGCTGGGGGTAACAATCGCGTTCGTCCGACCCATCGCCGCAATCGTCCTCGGAGTCACATAACCACGTCTTCAACACACACTTCCTGTTGTCGCAAACGTACTGGTTCGGTTCACACCGACCGTTCATATCTGGAATTGTTATTACAGTTAATAGAAAGGGATATTTTGATAGGATGGTAACTACTGCAAAAAGGTTGATATAAGATTTAAAAATAGGACACCAGTACATTGAGAACTGGACAGAGTAATGATGAAAATATATTCAACACAAGTTACATAAAAGAATCGGCCCAATATGCGTAATGTTCCATCTTTTTAGCATTTATCACTAGTTGCGGAACATCGAATGCATAAGCATAACATAAGTTCCATATTCCGATCCAAAGTGCTCAAAGAGAAGTAATGATGTAATAAAAATAACTTACTGCAAGACTCTTCGTCCGATTTATCATCGCAGTCGGGTTTTCCGTCGCACAACACGGATTTCGGAATGCATTGACCGTTGCCGCAAGTTGCCTCAGAGAAATTGCACGCCTTGTAAGGAAATCTTGGCACTTGAGCTAAGGTACATATAACAATATTAATTGTTAGTGGTCGACTGAACTTTAGGTTTCGAAAAGTTTCGGCAATAAATCTAGTTTAGGCCTTAGTTTCGGTTTCAGCCCCACCGAAACTGAAATGTTTGTGAAGTTTAGTGCGTCGTACGGTAAACTACGGAGCTAATTGCCTCCGTAAGATCGGATTTTTCTGCATAAATAAAAATGCCAGAGGGTTTTAAACCACATTTTAGAAAAGATAATGTATATAAACATTAATTACAGCGTGCCAACATTGGAGAAAAAGAAGTTACATTTAATGAAAATATTCAAATATTATAATACGTTCTGTATTCTCGTTTGAGTAACCAATAAGCCTTCCGATACGAAATTCCGACAAATAGGTGTCCTGGGTAAACTCAGATTTTTTTTAAGTAAAATAAAATAACTGCATCTGCTGAAAATCGTGTAACACAAAATATTACGCTTTTGACCCGTCGATTAAGAAGTAAAAGCAAAAATTTGTTAAAAGTACACTATATTACATAATCGTAATCTTAAATGTGTTTTCGGTAGTTTCGGTTCCCGTTACTGTTTCGGCCGAAACAGAGAGTAAGGCCGAAAGTTCGATTTCGGATTTGACTGAAAACCTATTCCGTCGATACTATTCATTGTATCATTTTTACTAAGTTTATAAAGAAGTTTATAAGTTTAGATACTTACGTGTGCTTTCAACTATCAAAGAGACTCGAGCTTCTGAGCCACGATAGCCCAAATATCTGGTTGCTTGGCAAATATAGTTTCCACTATCCTGTACCTGAATATATAAAAATTATGTAAAAGCCTTGCATTTTATAAAATGGCTGAGCATGTGACTTCTATTCTGAGCATGTGATGATTCATGAAATGGCTGAGCATGTGACTGATACTTCCGCGTTGAATTTAAAAAATCTACCTTTGCAGTAATCCAGAATGTAATCTATCTCTGTTATTGTTATTTAGTAGCGTTATGTACACATGTCACACATCTATACCTACGTCGATTCATCTATCCAAACTTTAACATTTATAATGTTACCAATCTTCCTGTCCTTATTCCACTCATGTAGGGTCGTGTAAATTGTTGTAAACTAAAAAATAATGTTCTTCGACAGTATACAATGCTTACCGATACTTTGGTCATTTCCAAACGACCTTTGCGGTCAACAGAACCAGGTTTGAGAGGTCTACCGCCTTCCTTGATCCAACGAACGGCAGCACGCAAGGGACCTTCATCTCGGCACTGGAAGACCACGTCCCCACCTAGAGAAGATATCATTTTAAAATTTCTCTTCGTTAAAATATAAGTACAGTCCCTCGGATGCACCAGCATTCTGTTACAAGAAAAAATAAACCCACTAATTAATGATATATCCAGGGCCGTCTTAAACCGCCGTAAGGACACATCCGGTCGTGAAGGCCAAGCGTTAGCACCTACGGGGCGCCAGCCAAGGTACGTACACTATTGAGGGCGACTGATTTTCGCAGCCAGACTCCAATGTGGTTAAGACGGCCTTGATTTTAAACCCAAATGTGCCATGAGAATTTACTTTTTTATTTAAACATATGACGTTTTCTTATCTTCCTTTATTTTTGATATGTAACTAAATGTTTAGATGTATAATTTTTAAATATCTGTGAGAAAATAACGCTACATATAAATGATAATAAGTATTTTTTTTAATATTTCGTAATAGTAAAAATATTAACAATTTAGGTGTTTAATGAAATTATCAATAAAACCAGTAAAACACGTTGAATTTAATAACTGATTAATTTGAAATTCTTCGTTAATAATTTAAGTATTAATAATAAATACCTTTCAGTTCTTTACAATAACCCAAAGTCATGCGATGAAAAGTATATTATAATTATGTGTTTTTTTGATATACGTATCTGTAACTGTTCTAATGATCGGCAGATTACTGAAACGAATCTTATAGTTTCTTTCGTAAGCGCCGTTTACAATCTTACAGACGTCGAAATTGTAATGGAAGAGAAGCGTGGCCGTGTCCATTTATGGCGATATTACATATTTAAATGTCATATCAGATAATGAACTAAGGTTGTGACAATTCCATATGAGTTTCCATTGTACACCTGTATAAAACGTAATTTCAAAAAAACCATGCACCTATAGCCCTATAGTAGTGTATCTACCTATAGACAAACAAGGATATCTAGCCCAGTGAGATTCGCTGTTAAAAACAATATCTATATCTATACTTCTATACTAATATTATAAAGAGGAAACATTTGTATTTTTGTATGTATTGAAATAACTCAAAAACTACTGGGCCGATTTTAAAAAATCTTTCACCGTTAGAAAGGTAATTTATCTGTGAGTAACATAGGATATATTTTTTTTATTTCACGCGGGCGAAGTCGCGAGCAACAGCTAGTTTAAAATATACATGGACATAGAAAATAATGTAAAAAAAAGGACGACAGTTACGGTAGAGGGAGCCAGTCAGCTAACATAATTTGTCTTACCGGGTCAGATAACTTGTCGGTCTATATGTTATTAGAACAATTACAGATTAATAATAACTTATAGTATGATAGAAGATAAATAAATCAAATTATATGAGTATAGAAAATCGATGTTATATGAAATGTAAATCCAATTTAAATGCACCCAAATATTTTTTACACTCGAACTCACCAGTGAAGACTGTACCACCACCATGGAAGAAATAATTTTAATTAATAATCAGATAGTAATATAATACAACGAAAATATCTTATTTGATTTCTATTTTGTAGTATACCTAGAAATGTCCGCTGTCCTCCACCAAATATAAGATTAAAAAAAGATAGTGGTTTAGAATACTGTTTTCAATTAAAACAAAATGCAATAGATAACTTTGTCATCGGTAAGAAAACCGTAAAGAAATATTACACTCTAAAACAAGCAATCCTATTGCATACATTGTAGTAAAAAACCTAAATATTTAACCCGAGCGTCGCAAGGACTAATTGTAATTATTACTTAAACATAGAACATAGATTACTTACCGTTTCGTACCGTCTGAGACGAGGGGTATGTCTTCAAATTCAAAGCGGTATAATCTCGTCCTAGAAAGACAAATGATTTGGTTTAATAAATCCAGATAAAAACAAGTATAGTATACAGAAATTTATCATAATCCGCAAACCGCCTTACCTGACATTCCGAGATTAATTATTATTTTAAAATAAAAAAAGAATTTTAATATCATTGCACATTGACCGATTAATGTTAGTAATCACATTGAAACTAGAATGCTTATTATTTAATAACATATACCTAAAATTAGATCGTTAAACATCTATTAGGAACTTTCACCCCTAATTTCAATTAAAAGGAAACAATGTTCTCCAATCTCCAATTTCCTATTATTCTTAGTACATAGGTTTTATTCAAAAGAAGAGATATATTCCATGCTGTTAATAAATAAATTGTTAATAATGCGTGAGTTTAATCGTATTAAGTCAATTCGCTTTTAATTAGTGAACGATTTATTTGTGGATTTTAATTGAAGCATTGATATTTGTTGGTTGGTCTTACTGTCGGAGGGACAGTCTAGCTCGTCGCTGCTGTCGCGGGGACAGTCGATGCGACCGTCGCAACGTCGACGCGAATCAATGCATGGGCCATTTTCGCAGCGCCATTCATTCGAGGCGCACCCATCTATTCAAAATTTTGCACACCCATGATAAGCCAAATTGTAACTTTACGTAAATTCGGAAGTAAAAATAGTTTTAACTCAACTTAAAACAACTCGACCTTAGATCATTGAGTATTTTAAGACATCAGTACTTAAAAACACTAACATAGAATTTAAATAAAAGTACCTGTATTAGGGACGCCGCGTGGTCCGGTAGTTGTATACAAATCAGGTAGACGAGTGGATATATCGCGGATGGTGGCTTGTGTGGTTGTTGCGACTGGGGGGACAAAGATGATGGGGGGACGTGTGAAGGGGATGGGAGGCAACGTGGTAGTAACGCAGTCTTGCTCGTCGGATGTGTCCGTGCAGTCCAACAAACCATCGCAGCGCGCTTGTATCGGAACACACTGGCCAGTTATGCATTGCCATTCGTTTTCTTTGCAAGCTAAAAATATAATACAACTATTAATAAGTATTAAATATAGTAATATAATTAATAGATTATTAGTGTTAAATAACTCGGAAATAACAATAATAAATGGGAATAAAACATAGAAGTAAACGTATTTGATAACTAAAACCCATTCATACATTATAAATAAATATTTAGAAATGCATATATTTAAAAGCTCCTGACACCTTTTAAATTATCAGAAAAATATAAATGCTTCTTTCGTGACTTAAATTCCCATTGTTTGAACTCTGAAGAATTTAACAAAATATTTGACTTAGAATTTAGACATAAAATCACCTAATTACGAGTATATTTCATATCATTTCACCCAACAATATTAAACTGTTTTGAACACATGCGAAGTTTAGGTCACAAAATTTATAAAATATATTAGCTTTATGTAGGAATGAAATAAATAAATAAACGTCACACTGTACTTAAATGGCGATGTTTAAAAAAATCCTATTTAAAACTACCTAAAATAAATCATGCGTAATAACTAAATCTAATGCAATACGATCTATTGGGTCTAAAAAAAGCTAAGGAAAACATGGTATTAAGTGCTAACTAGTTATTAAAACTCTTATACTCAGATTACTACCAATATCGTACCACGTAGCCATCAACTAACTTATAAAAAAACACTGATTAAAACGAGCAAACGAATCGATTAACGGAACGAGCTCTTCGAGCAAAATAAACGTAATTATGTTCGGGGATAATAAAGAGTATGGTTGAACACGCAAACAACATTCCAATCAATGGGTAAAAGGGTATATTGTACCAGAGTGGTAACATTTTTGCTCGTCGGAGAAGTCTGAGCAATCGTAAATATTGTCACATCGGCGTATGTGTGGTATGCATCGGCCGTCGTAACACGTGAATTCAGATTCATGGCACGGCGGCGACGCAAGGGTTGGCTGCTCCACCGCCCACGCTGTACATTAGCTACGTTTCAATACTCTATCTAAACAACTTACAATACTTATTTATATACTCATTGAATTTAATTACTATTATTCAAACGAACATAAAATACTGGTTATAATACAGTACGTTGATTTTATTTATTTATTTATTTAAGTACAACCACAACATATATATTATACACCTACAATGAGTTAGTTCACAGTATCGTTTCTTATATATATATTTTCTATTCTAAATACATTAATCGCATGTGTTATCATGTGTAAAAAGAAATAAGAAAGTGATCTTTGTGAATATATCGTGTTACAATTATTAAGCAATTAAAAAAACTTTAATCTATAATTTCAGTGTAAAGTGAAAATAGTATAGTGCGTTAATTGGCGAAGCATCGTGAAGTGCAAGTTAATTTTTTTTTTATTTTAAGCACTCATTGTTTTTGGCAGTGTGAAGCGCATGTGTGCACTGTGCTTGACTTAACAATATATCAATAATCATATTCTAAAGTATATACCTTATTTCTTTAACCACAAACATATACAATCAATACATAGTATAATCTCTTAGTATCCAGTATTTTCAGGACGGACATCAATCAGATATTTACACAAAAAGTAATATTATTATAACACATATTTTGAATAGGCGGTATTCGTTAAAATGTAGAATCATTTAAAATTGAAAATAGTTTTGTCAAAGTATGATTTTTTTATGAAAAAGAAATTTAATCCAATAGTTTACTAAAACTTACGGCAGTTGTCTTCATCGGAATTGTCAAAGCAGTCATAGTTTCCGTCGCACGAGAACTGGATGTCGATGCAAGTGCCGTCCTGGCAGCGGAACTGGTAGTCGTTGCACTCATCTGTACACAAAAGTTGCACATATTACACTCCGACCAATTAAAGTTACTAATAAATACCCTCCATCCAACATATTAAAATTTTCTTTAGAATGATTTTATCGATCCAATACGTATATTTTTCAGAAATTGTAAATTTTGAATTGAATAGTAGAAAATCCAAAAATAAATGAAAGGTACTGTATAATGAAGGGACAGTAGGTACCTGTTGATGGCAAGGTGTTATTGCAATTCTTCTCGTCGCTGGAGTCGGGACAGTCGTTGAGGCCGTTGCAACGGTGGATGATATTTATACATTCGCCGTTCGCACATCTACGGCAAACCAACAATATTTAGGATACGATAGATTCACACCCTTAAGACGCAAGCTGAGAGAAACGCACAGCAATATCAGACGCAATGCTATACAAACTCGCGTGTTAAATATCATTTAAAAATAAATAAACACAGCATTAAAGCACAGCTTAAGTCGTTGCGTTACCTGAAGTCTTCGAGGCTATCGCACGTAGGACACGAAAGTTCGTCAGACGCGTCGCTACAATCCGGCACGCCGTTGCAAATGAGATGGTCCTCCAAGCACCGACCGTCGCACCCGTGGCTGCATTCTTAAAAGAAATACGAGTAAGTCGTCAATTTATACGGAATATTTAATTTGATGGATACTTACTACCAAATTTGATAATTATATAGTATTTCTTGCAAGAAAGTAATTAGGAACATGAAAATATCAAAATCATTCAAACATGTTAATTTCGCAATATGTGTTGTGTTATAAGTGCAATGAGCGCGTCATTTGTTTTATATCAGTTTTCACAACAACCAATCGCATTGCTCAAAAACATTAAAAGTAAAACAATTTATCTAAATTACACATTTGAAAATTTTATAGCAAAAGGACAAAATTTAAAAAATGCGCAGCGCTATTACATAATATTAACACTCCCTTAATAGTATTCAAGATTATCACACATACAATAATTGTAAGACTTTTTCGCTACTAATTTTACAAATTAAAACCAGTTTAATAAATAGATATCTATGTTTGTTACCGATAGTCCCAGACATGTCAGATTAATTATTGAAGATGAAGTTTTTGAAATCAAATACGGAACAATAATCAAAACGTATTATTGTAGTATTCAATCAAATTGTACACAAATAGAATAGTTTAATAGATAATGTTATATGGTGTGATTTGTATTTACCCATGCATTCAAGTTCATCTTCGCCGTTGTCGCACTCATGTCTACCGTCGCAGCGGCGTGCGCACCCCGGTCTCGAGTCTACAGTACATGCGAAGCTGTCAGCCGGACAACTTGGTTCACCTGAAGAACAATATGAATATTAATTTAAAGCAAAATCAATTTTCAATTCTAGTTGTAAATCAATAGGTTCAATGGGACGTGTTCTGATCCTTGATTTCATTACTTCTTCAGTGTAGTTTACTGATTCACTTATTTCAACCAATTTACATACAATTGTTGAAAAAAGTGAGTAATTTAAGAAGTCTTTTCTTGACATGTCGTATTAAAACATACAGAAGACGCTGTCACTTAAGATTATAAAGGAAAAGTTATCACAAAATTCAGGAGTCCAAATTAAAAGAAGGTTAACCACAACTAACTACTAACCAAAACACAAAAACAAAAATATGACAAATTAGAGATATCAGCCACAAAAACATAAAGAAGTTGAAAATATCCACGAAATTATGAAAAATACAAAATCAAAGAGAGGACGAAATAAATAATGTACGAAACCATAAAATGAAATAAACGAGTGATGTAATTTGAAACAAAGCAATAACAACCACAATGTTACTTCAAACAAAACAAAATGATTGCAACGGTTCCTTTATAAAATTAACGTAAAGCCCGTAAACTTGCTCGATCAGAGAAAATTTCTCTCTGCAGGTCGCATCAAATATTATGCAAAGAAATCAAATAATTTCATTGATATTAGATTCATTTTTTTGTACAGCTACAGTACTCCCGTTTATTGATCCAATTTGATATTTTTATGATTATTCACACAATTGTTATAACTAAGGAAATGTAATCACATTCAAAATGCATTAGGTACTAATGTTAATCTCCAAATAAACAAGTTCATGCAAAGTATAGCTACTACATAATGACTTTAATGGTTACAATACAAATTTTAAGTATGGCCAATATGAGGGATGTTATCTATAAAGTACTTACGATTAGCAATACGGTAAATTAATTTACATTAATACCAAAGTACTACGATAGTTCGACAGAGAATTAAGAACCAAGAGATTGCTCCACACTTTCGAAGGTGCTTTACTCACCGCAGTTATATTCGTCTTCACCATTCGGACAGTCTTTTCGACCATTACATCGCAATGCGATATTAATACAAGTACCATCGCGACATTCAATCTCGTCCCTTTTGCAAGGGCAGTTTCTTTCGTCTGAACCATCGTTGCACTCCTTTGTTCCATTGCACCAGGATTCAGCTTTCACGCACTGTCCGCTCGAGCATTTATATTCATAAGCCATGCATATTGTGCCTGCCATAATAATATATATTGCACAAACCGTAACCAAAAATATTTACAAGTTAGGATTTATGCAAAATGCAAAAATAATATTAGTAAAAAATTTTATCGTTTTCATTGGCATTTTGATAACAATTGATTCTTAAAATGATATTTATCCAATTTTAACAGTAGATATACTTTTATTGTTAATATTAAAATAACCAAATGAAGCTTTATATGCAGTTAATGGATAAAAGGAGCTTTGCTGTAGCTCAGAATTTTTATTCTTTACAACCAAATACAAATTTAGACTTGCGATTTAAATGAATCGTGTTCGATAAAAATTTTGATGGAATTAAATAAATCAAACCATAAATGCAACCGCGTTCATCGGAACGATCCTGACAGTCATGCGTTCTGTCACAGTGTTTGGATGCAGGGATGCAGTATCCATTGTCACATTTGAAGTCGTCGACACCACATGCTGACCGGTAAAAGAAAATACTAAGTACACGACTTTTTATATAATAACAGGAAAAACTGACAGTCATTGGAACGACTACAAAAATACTTATGGTAATAGCAGAGAGACAGAAAACAGTGCAGAGAATTGAAACATACTAATGTTTAACTTCTAAAAGCTGGCGATTGTGCAATGCTATATTAAAGAAGACGTATGAAGTCAGTTGCAGATAAAAGTATAGAAACAAGAAATAGGAAACGTAACGAGATTAACGTAAGAAGAAACGAAACTACAAAGGCAATTGAAAAGTAGAAAGAGATTTAAGAATCTGAACGAAAGGCTTCTGTGAATTGATAAACTTACGACAATTTTGTTCATCGGAATAGTCGCCCGGGTCGCAATCGTACTTGCGATTGCATCTCATACTCTGTGCTAAAATCTTCCCATTTCTGCATCTAAAGTATTCAATTGCTGGAAATATATGCAAAGCATTGTAATAACTGTTATGATTGTGATGGTTTACGGGCTACGTATATATGCGTCACTCATTTAATCGGTAACCGTTTAAAATCGACATGTTTTTCAGGCATACTAGAGAATCAATTTTATCTAGTATTAAGAATTGTTTTAAAATGTGACAGAATATAAGCATCTTACCGAAGCAATTCCTTTCATCGGATCTGTCAGTAGGACAATCGACTCGGCCGTCGCAGCGTTTGTTGCGCTTGATACATGTCCCAAAATCACATTGCCAGAAATCCGGTCCGCATGCTTGTTATACGTAACAATTATTTGAAAATATACTTACTGTATGCACATTTAATCTTATTGTTTGATTTCATATTTGCTTAAAGCCCATGATATAAACAAGAACTAACAACTTTTTGTAGGTAAAGACAAGGATATTGGTTTTAAAATTAAAAGAATTATTAAAAAACACATCAGAATAACTACGAGTATATTCTGTCAACTAGAACATGTTTCGATTGTTTGAGCTCCTCGTGTAAACGCCAATTCTACCTGTAACTTATTAGCTCTCAAGAAAATCTTCGGGGGTGTATAAAAACAGAACTTTAAGCTCATATAAAATCACGTGGAGAAATAAATATACATACGACAGTCAATTTCGTCGCTGCCGTCTTTGACGCAGTCTCTGAAGCCATCGCACCGGAGTAGAATCGAAATACAACTACCGTCTTTGCAGAGGAACCTTCCACTCCTCTGGCAGACATGCTCACCTGTCCAGCTGATATTCCGAGAGACTTACCGATCCAAATGGTAAAGCATGTGCAAAGACACATTTTAATGGCGTTAAAGCTTGTCTCATTGTCTTGCACGATTTTGAAATTAGTGATGATGCTTACCGCAATTATTTTCATCCGAGTTGTCGCTGCAATGTCCGACGCCGTCGCACCGCTTTCTGCTCTCGATACAGAAACCGTCCGATTGGCAGCGGAACTCCTCCGGTCGACATTCTATATGCCAATACAGTTTTTAATTATATTAAAAAAACGATTTTTTTCCAGTATGAGCAGTATGAGCAGTGTATATATTTATTATCATAAGTATCAAGAGTTGAGCGTGCAAAGTGGCTTAATTGATTATTATTTATGTCTCATATACACTACAAAAAACTTACCGCAGTTCTGTTCGTCATCTTGGTCTCTGCAATCAGCGACGCGATCACAAACCCTTGCACTTTCGATACATCGCCCATCGTGACAACGGAAGTCATCAGCGCCACATGTTTCTAAAACAAAACAAACACCAACATGAAACGTGAACTATAATTAATTAACTAAACTACGTAAGCTAAAACATATTCATTAAGTGAATGTAATATAGCTGGATCAGGAATATAAAACTGGATGTTGCGGAAAAATATGGAACTGGCCAGGACTTTTAAAATCCGGAATAGGCTTAAATTAAAATTAATAACACATTTTTATTGAATAAAAACACACATAGATTTTTATACATCAAAATATAGTTATATTACTATATTTTATAACTATATTTTGATGTATACTTGTGCACACTCTCATTACCCGCTAAACATCCTCTCTGTATCGAATGGTTAGCTGTAAGATAACTCTTATAAAGTTAAGTTCACCTGTACTACAACCTTTCAATTTATATTTATAAAAAAATTGTTTTCTTTTGTGTACAAAGTTTAAATACGTAAATAAAAAAAACTATAGAATATTCAGCCAGCACATTTGATTTCTTGTTACCATTCCGTTGCAATGACTTAGATAACCTTTTCTTTAACAGCGACATCTATGTTTTATATGAGTAAATGTAAACGCGTTTTAACGATATTAACAGCAAAATGTTACGTATGTAACCGCTAGAGGGTTCTGTAGTTATATTTCAAAGTTTTCTCCGGATTCGTGAAAATAAATATGCAGTAGGTAGTTTGTTTTTAAGTAACTAAGCTTAGTATAGAAGACCAGCCCAAAAGAGCCATGCAACACCATGAATTCCGACCACAATAGACCATATCTCTATTAGACTAGATGTCTAAGGAGTTGGAGACAAAATATTATCTCTTGCTAACCTCAGACCGTCAGTGTACAAAAATCTCAAAGGTTTTGTTTTAAATTGTATTATTTCTTATTAAAAATTACGTAATTATTGACACAGTAGTAATACTTTTGGATCTGTATACGAGTAATTAACAATAAAGAACGTGTGAATATAAACTCCAATAGCAGATAACGTCAATGCTATATTTTGATGATACGAACTATGATAATTCGACGCTACACCGGGATCACGTAAAACACATTCAAACAAGTTCTCGTTATCCGACAATAAAGGAGAAGAAAAAAAAACTGGCTTTTCACGCCGATTTTCCTAACACTTTATCCTGGGCATAAACATTTTCTGAAACACCTTCGCAATATTTAAAATTCAGGTGTCGCGAAGTCTACGTGATATACTTATCGTGGTTATACTAAATAGGTAAACGTAAAGTTTCAGAGTGCGAGCATACAGTACAGCATAAACTTTGAGATAATCTTTTTCTTCATAAAAAAATTTTGCACTGTTATCGATTCATTATTTTTAGTTTTTAGTCACACATTTTGATTCGTTTCTTCTACTCTGTCGTTTCTGCCTTGACAGGGACTCACCTGACTTTTAATTGGTTTAAAATAGAATGAAATCGAGCAGTTTAAATTTTTTACATCTATAATTGAGAACGAAGGCGAGGAGATTGACGTGATTTATTTAAGGACGTGCCGTCAGCATCGGTTTATAATCTACATCGTGGGTGTTATCATGGTCGACAAGTAACCTATTTTATTACATTACGTACATAACTACTAAAATCTTTAAACATGTGTAAGTCCCTCGCCTTTTGTCTAATACTGTTTTTTCTGATTTCTTGTTAACCAAAGTGTTTTCAAAGTTAAGTAGTTTTAAAATTAATCAATAAATAAAGAAAGAAATTCATTTGAAATGTGCTGCGGTGTGTACCGAAGCGCCGGTTTTCAATGAACCCTATAATAGGGGATCATATATAAGAGAAGATAAAGAAAGTACTTATTACACTTAGTTACAATTAGAAAACTTAAACTAAACCAAAGGAAAAAAATCGGTTTTAGATTTTACTATTCTCTAATCTCGTCACTTCAAGGACCTCATCGACATTCGACGAAACTAGTAATATTCCATATCAGATGTTGATGAAACGAATTGTTTCCGATAAAGTCTTTCACATTAAAAACTTAACAGCACATTTAAAATTAAACTTTATATAAAATTTAAATGTTAGCTCGCCGCAAATCTCGTCTGCAGATAGACAGTCTAGGTCATATTTCCGATTATTTCTGGACGTTCATTAATAAGTTCAGGTATAGGAAACTATACATCGCCTTATCTTACTTATTAATTATTAATATTATAAATGCGAAAGTTTAGATGGATGGATGGATGGATGTTTGTTAGAGTTTGTAGCCTAAACGGCTAAATCCAATTTCGTTGAAATTTGGTACAGATGTAGAGGATGGTCTGGAAGAACACATAGGCTACTCACTTTTGTTTTTTTTTAATCCCACGCGGACGGAGTATGAAGATAAGTGCCAATTTATATCACGAAATTACTCAAAGCACTAATGTACATTTGTACACTGTACTAGTGTACTTGTATACTAAGTAATTGTATACTTGATTACTGTAGAGCTTTGAATTCTGACCTCCTGCTGCTTTGGCTTGAATTATGTTGAATAGTAAGATGTTATTCCATACATTCGTATTCTGAAAGTGTTACAGCCTTTACAACTATAGTACAGTTGTCATTATAATAATAATATTATTCCTTGATTTCATAAATACATAATTTATACATCTTAATATCTCAATAGCTACTTTTTACTTAAAAGAGTTACATCGGCGGAGCTTCTGTCGTGGCCCGAACTCCGAAAGCTTTTAATAAACATTGTTATATGACGAGAATACGCTAGCCTACAAAATCTAATTTATACGCGTTCTTCCACATAAATTCGACGTGCATTTTTGTCGAATCCTCTACAAGACTGCATATTTCGTAATTATGCGAAAAGATCTATGATTGTTGAGTATGCATGCAAATTTCTATAGTTTTACTTCGATGTCCTTCGTAGCGATTTATTTTTAAAATATTTATGAAGACAATACCTATATAAATGAAATACCAACATCGAGAGATGATCATTACTAAGTTCTAAACACAAAATAAGTAATACTTAAACTTTTTATAGAAAATAGTATTAAGAGATTGATACAAATGCTAAAAGTCAGTTGCCCCGTCATGTAATATAGACAAAGTAAGGTTGGCAAATAAATTAAGCTTGGTAATAAGTTGGCTGCACCAGGTACAGGGTGGCCCTTATTACCGAATTGTCCCCGCTACTTCGTGACATGACCACTGCTAAGTTGCGAAGCACTTCCACTAACTGGGACAGTCAGCCCGAAGTTACCACGATTGATTACTACTTTACTACCTATTGCGCCTTTTAGTTATAGAAAACTAGCGAGGAATTTAAAATAGAAAGTAACCAAAGAGTTCTTTCAGACTATCATCTACATCTATGCCTTAAAAATATTAAAAAATTATATAGAAATAATTTACAGTTTTAACAAAACTTTTTGCTTGTGCTTTATGTTCACATAAGTTTGAGTGAATTATAAAGATTGATTTTGCGTGTTACGTTTTTTGTAGTCGTTAAAATATGTCTAGATGGAAAAAAAACGTATTTAAGAAATAGCATAAAAAGACTTTTCAGGGTACTATTCGAACCACAGACACGCGATACTTTTTGTCATAACTATGGTAAGTTTCGTTGAACTTTTCAACTTCGTCGGAGGACTGGGGCAAACATCTTTTTAACTTTATGTAAAATGAAATATATACATTTACTTTTTCGACTTTTTCTTGATTGTAAGGTATAAAACCTTATAACAATCAAGGATAATAAAGTATTTTTAATGAGAATTGCTGGTTTGTCGAATGTTCCGCTAAAGTATTAGTTTGCATTCAGCCTTATGTAGAAATATATGATGGTCTCGCAATTATTTCGTCTGTTATAATTTTGTACAGAAATATGTCTATGTTATGAATGGCATAAACATTCTCTTTGTATTACTATGCTTGAATTTGTAAGAAGTTGCTTTGTATTTTTTTCTACATATTAGTATTCCGTCCGCAAAATCGCTGTCACCTCTATGAGCAATGTGCAGCCAGATCTCAAGCCTGCGTTGATTTACAGCACGTTTTGCATATTAGCGATCCGAATGCCGCGGCATTCCTTGATACAAAGTATTTAATTTATCTCTATCATTTTTACCAGTTTAGAAAAATTGGTATTCATACGTAACACTCAAATCGCCAAATAAAAAAAACTGTAACTATAAGAGAGGATGAAAATAAAAGAGTCGCCAAACACGAACTTATTAAAGCGGTTGGCAGTTTACATACACAGGCCGCAGTTTGTAGTTGCCGCTAAAAAAAGTCCGCGCATGGCGGCCCTCACTAATATCTCATCGAAATTAATAACTTGCGAATTAACTAAGTATAACATTAACTACATTTTAAAAATACATTGCTGAATATTATTTTTTTGATGCACAATAGGTGTATTAAGAAATTTTTTTTTTATCTAAAAAAGAAAAACACTTTCCTACATAT
Source organism: Papilio protenor (assembly GCA_029286645.1). NCBI lineage: Eukaryota > Metazoa > Arthropoda > Insecta > Lepidoptera > Papilionidae > Papilio > Papilio protenor. Next base: position 1,382,250 of record JAGSMZ010000042.1, read on the forward strand.
TTATTAAATCTACGAGTATAAGTAAACGTGTAGATTAATATTTGTTTGAGTTCATTCGAACTTATAATTAAGTTCTCAAATGAATAGCGCAGTTCAAAATCCGGTTGTGCATTGTATCGCTCACAATTGACTACATACTTCTTACGTACTCCGAAGTCGCATCGACGCAGCGAGCTCTCATTGTTTGGTGGACAACAAAAAATATCACTTGAATTATAATCATCCTATGGGTAAACGACCTGTGTAACTAGTCAAATACCAACGCTCTATTTAAATTTTATAAAATACAACACGTCAAAGAGACGGGGTCTTAATAAATCCGTTGGGGACCGTAATATTTGTATATCGTTTGTGGAGACAGCCCAACAATGGTGATTGATTTAATATGCAAAACAACCCCTTATTAAACTCAGATTCCAAAACGACATATGAAAAAGTTATTATTGTTAATCCTTAAAAAGAACTAGTAACAATTCTCTGCTAACATTGATCTACATCTATATCTATACTCTATACTATTATAATAAAGCGTAAACACACACTTCTTTGTTGCCTAAGATGTTTATTTATTGTTTATATTATGTTAATTCTTTTTTTAATAATTAGCCCTATATTTACGTCATGCTTTAGGCTATATATTTTCGCGCCATTAAACTTAGGGGGTAAATATTTTGGATAAAAACCCTAATGTGGGAAAGAGACCATAAGTTGCTGCCAACATCAAGAAAGAAAGATTGCTAAGGTTTGTCATGTCATGTCATTTTGACATTTGCTATTGATAATTTGACAAATGTAAACAATAAAATAAAGTTTTTATAATTTACGCGGATGAATCCGCACACGAACAGCTAGTCTATAAAAAGAGGAAATATTTGTATTTTTGTATCTATTAGAATAACTCAAAAATTACTGGGCCAAATTCTATCCCCAACAAAAAGCTACGTTAACACTAAATAACATAGACTATGTCTAAATATATACCTATTATTATTTTATTTAATACCCCGGGGACGAAGTCGCAAACAACGGCTAGTGTATATAATCTTAAAAAATGGAATTCTCTATATAAAATAAATATTATAGCTACTTTTAATTGTATGGTTATTACACTGACAAGACTATCCAAAAATGTTTAGTAAAAACATTGACATTATGGTTCTTAAGTATTTAGTTTTAAGCTCCAAGTTATATTAATTTTTAACCATAATCTCGCAGTAGCTGAAGCCCTCTGTCATGTTAATAACATCTGCGATGACGGTGGTTAATCTTTCGTGAACCGGAGGGTCGTTTGCTAAAAATTAGAGGCTCCAGAAATGCATACATTTCCATAATAATATCAGCATTAGCTTTATCGTTGGTGACGCTATCTTTTTCTAATGGCTTACATAGAGATGTATTCATTTTTCATTGAAAGATTATTGATATTTAAAATTAAAGAGTGCGTTTCATGGATTTTTTTAGTTCGGACATCTTGTGAAATTGATGAAGTGGGCAGATACTTTTGTTCAATTTCTTTATATGTCTCAGCAAGAAATTTTAATTTCTACATGTGAAATTTGAATTCTAAAGACCACAAACATCTTTTATGTTGGTTACTTTAGGGGCAAAAATGTTTAAAGTAAAGGCAGCTAGAAAGTCAAGTTAATATTAAATACGCCTTTATGTATTTTTTTCTCTAACTATGTTATAGTGTTTTTCATTTTTACCTAAGTTGATATAGAAACGATCGCTATCGATTCACATTATTGGGTGTGTAGAGGCGAGGCTCAAGTGCGTTACCTCTTGTCGGGGGATTTATTGAAAAATCAGCCGTTTCGTAGTAAATATTGAGTGTGTCACAAAGGGCCGATGAATATTTAAAAGCTTCGTCTTATCAGATCAAATACCTCGTGACCGAGTAGCGACACGCTGCTAAATAAGAAACACTTACGTTCACTTTACCGCCTTCATATAAGAACTCTTCATATACTAATAAATTACCGAAGCACATAAATTAATTTAAAAACAAAAACTAGAAATTCAAATCAATAAGCCCGACCAACGTACTCGTATAAGGGCCAACATACAAACTGCTTGAACTGGAAAGAGGATGTTTCCACAGTTCGGAAGCAGTTTATGTTCGCTGTACACGAACCGCAGTTTGTTGCAAACTGTCTTAAGTTATCATAACTTCGATTTTAAATTAAAATTCTAGATATCCAACTAGCAGTATATCAACTGTTTTTGTAGGGATAACGGTGTCGAACTATTCAGCTGTATAAAAACTAGCTTTCGACCGCGATTCCGTTCGCGTGGAATTAAAAAACACAAGTCAGTAACTTACATATGTATTCTTCCAGACTGATCTACATCTATGCGAAATCTCATCGAAATCAGTACAGTCGTTTAAGCTACAAACTCTAAAAAACCATCCATCCAAATATTACATTTATGATATTAGTAAGAAGTAAGATATGCATAGGTAAATCGATAGAGTTATTGCTTGTTGACTAGACTTTCTCGTAAGCTTGTTTACTGTCCGCTTGCGTTTATATCAAGAAAGGCAAAATGTTAATTCAAGTGAATAAATTTCAGACGTATTTAATTTATGCTTAGATCGAATATGATAATGTACGGATAAAAATAGCAAGATGATCACAGTCTGTATCTCAAATGAGACGACGATAAACCGTGCTAAAACACGATTGCTCGGAATAAAAAAAAACAATAGCTCTGTTATAGATAAATTTACGAGTGTCGGTCGTAAGTGAGCCCGGTCGCGGCCAGCTCGCTACAGAAGATGCAATTACAATGTTTTGTGGCGAGATTGGTCCGACTCTGTCTGATTATGCTCCGCCTCTAAGCGCCATAGAGTTACAATTTAATAGAATAGTCTAACACTTTAATACACACTATTCATACCACATGATTTGCATCTTATTGTTATGACATTATAATATAACTACCGAAATACTGAAAGACAGGGAAAGATTTAAGTTTTCTTTTAGCTACCAGATGTTTATAATTTATATTTTGAGGTAAATTGGAAGCCAATGTTAATTTAGGAATACATTTATTTAGTCTATTAGGGAATTTAAGTCCTCGTGCCAGCAGAATTTTGTTTAGTATTATTTAAAATAATTGCCATGTCTAAAAGTATTAAAGCTACGCAAATTTAGATAAATCGACAGGACAATAGTATGATTAAAAACGCCTTTGCGGGACGATTTTGGGAGTACAAAAAATTAACTCTAAGTAATTACATTAGTTTAGATAATTATTATATGAGTACCTTTTGTGTTTACCTTCCTAATGAATTAATAATTACATAACAATCGCTTAATGGTACAATGAAATGCTAAATGATACTAATATGTGACATACATATGAAGTTGATAACATTTCATAGAGCTTGAGATAAAAGCTAACTGCGTCAGAGCTTCGATAAAATAAAAGTTTTGATGTACAGGCGACGGAAACAGTTGATTTAAGTTCTCACGACGAACATAATGCCACCGTGCGGTGCGAATCGAGCAAAAAGCACAAGCACAAAAAATCATCTCGCGAATGATGGAATGGGTTGGTACAAATGTGTATCGCTGTACAGTCAGAAGATTAATAAAATAAATCTTTACACTTTCATTTTTCACGCTTTACTTTTATTCATAGACAAAACAAATGAGTCGCAGATTATATAATGATGGTTTAAATATTTTAATTAGACAACACCGAATAGCGACGGGTTTCCTCTCATCTGGTTATGTTCAGAAATTTTAAGAGACGTTAAACTCGGAATCCTTACTTACACACTTACTTTTATAAACTACTAGTCGTTGCTCACGACTTCGTCCGCGTGAAATTAAAAGAATATAAAAATGTGGCCTTTGTTACGCACTGATAACGTAGCTTTTGAATGGTGAAAGTATTTATTAAATCTGTCGAGAAGTTTTTTAGTTATTTCAATACGTACAAAAATCCAGAAATACAAATTTTTCTCTTTAAACTATTAGTACATATAAATCATGACGCTTTACCTCTACAGGAAAAGCAATTGTTATAATTTGTCATTACGTTCTTTACAGGGGTTATTGTGTGCATGACAGATTTCATAACGATAAGTAGTCGATGTTTAAGATTGGATTTTGCAGGTATCGCCACCACCTTTTGCGTCCCTAACTTTACGAAAAAGAAAGAACTTTTAATGCGGCTTACGAGTTATGAATTTCGCGATACCCGAGTAAAATTGATAGCAGTTGCGCTCAACTAAGTGGATATGCATTTAAGGCACTTATATCCAATTCAAAGTTTACCAAAGCAAACGCTAAAACGATAGACGACGTGGGCGACAAATTTCACTTGTACAGTATATTTCGAGTTTCATGTCAACAAGTTCGTTCATAAGGCGAACGTGTGGGTGCTTAAGCGGATTTCAAAATTCAAGAAATTAATGTTCACATTTCACGTAATTGCTTGTATCAACATAAGTTCTTATAAAAAATGTATTTGTATTTGGAAACTACCGTGGAATCCAACATCAATTGTCTTGCTAGACGTAAAAGACGGTACACACCAGCGACATAAAAAGGTGAAATAACAATAAATAAAGTTTAAAATCTAAATGATACTTACGTCGGAACTGCGCTTGAATATGTCCCGCACATTGTATGGCGATGAGGAGACACAGGACCGCCCTCGCCCCCATGGTAGCAATCACTTGTGCTCACTAAAGAATCGCATCTATGTCGTTCGAGTTCGGTTACGAGTCGACAGCTGTTTGATAATACCAAATTGTAATACTCTTCTATTGTGTTAGCCTTTTACGTTCTCCACACAGCTGTTTTTTAAAAAAATCGCCCACGAAACAAGTTTGAATGTATCCTTATCTATTATATTTTAAAGAAAATGAGGGTTTAAAAAAATCTTCATAGGAAAAGTCTTGTTTGTACTGTTGAAAGAAATTTTGCGTACAATTTTTTACGTAATGAGTGGAAATAAATATTTTACTTCATACTTTTTAATTCTTTTCAACAGTAACAGTTGGATGTTTTACACGGTATAGCGATTAGTGTTGTTATTATCTATTATTTTTGTAACTAAAATTGTCAGACAACATTACGTGGTATATTAAATTGCGCCACGACAGCGACAGTATAGTGCGGCACACCTTTGATTAAACTATCGCACAATTGTTTAGTCGCGCTATGGTTCCTATGAGATTATATGGATATGCGCACACTCCTCGATATTAGATTGTGCAACTAAACAGTTCAATTGTATGCGAAACAATCGACAATCCCACAACAGTTGTGCGATTGTCTATTTCACCTAACATTTCATAAGTCTCAAAGAGATAGCAAAAACAATTTCGTTAATGTTTTCAATTAATTCTTTAATATGCTATTCTTATTTAACATGTTTGTAAATACATAACTTATGAAGTACAAAGTGTTAGTTTCTTGAAACAGTTTCCCTTTGTTGCCTCGTCGTCGCTAAGCTTGAATACATCTCTTAAACTATATTATGTTCGTATGTTTTTCTTACAAATGAGTATTCTGCTCTTAAATACTCTACATGAATACTACGAATACATGAACAATGTTTTTCGTGTGCATTTTTTTACTTTACGCGTATTGGGTAGTGAATTAAATTCTTTGACTATACCTATAAAGGAATCTAATTGTGATGTCATTTATTGGCTAAGTTTCTAAATAATTCGCTAAAACTCTATAATCCATACGTTTGCGCTAGATGTATTTACCGTCGCTAATTTTAGTTATCTGGTAATACAAATGAACCATTATAATAAATCTGCTCGTGTAACTTTTTTTTAACTATGAAGCAAGCGTGTTTTAAATAAAGATATGAGATAATTGTAACATACGCCTGGTACTAAAAGTATTTTATTTTTGATCGGGAGCCCTTGAAATCGCCAACATCTGGTTTTTATTGAGAACGCCTGGATGTCAGTCAATGTACGAGTACCATGCTAACATATCACAGAAATACAAAAATAACATTCGTCATTCATGTTCACTGTCGAATAGTTGTATTAAGATATATTTAATACTAGCTGTTGCCCGCGACTTCGTCCACGCAATATTAAGATAAAAAAGTAGCCTATAAATATGCCCGTCTATCTCAACTACCCTTCAGTGAAAGTCCGGTCGAAATCGGCCCAGCCGTTTCGGAGATTACCCGGAACAAACACGGCTTGCGGACAGACAGAAAGAGAAAAAAAAATTAAAAAAAATAATGCGATTTTCATTACCAGCAACGCAAATATATCATTTTCCCGAAAACTGGAATTTTTATTTTGATATCACAGACACTCCAATTCTATTATATGTATACGTATCTTTTTGAACAAAATGTAATACCACGAGTGGAATCAACTGCAACTAGCAATTCGACTTGGGAATTAACTCAATGCCATCGAAGTCGAAGTAGAGTACCATTAATGTAAGAAGTGATTGTTTGAAGACGAAATTATTTTTATTGTAGAAATATTAAATCCTGATAACTAAAGAAAATATCAAATGTTATTGACAGTTAGAAATAACAAATATATTAAAGAGTATAAATCCATCTATTATTTAATCTATATAGTTTGAAACAGCGAAACATCAATGGCATGACTAGTATACAGTAATGTTCTATTGATCATTATCTACGAACACAACTAAATGTCTAGTCTAGCATGAATATCACGTCGTTTCAGACTTTACGTTTTAATTACCTGTCTATCATATTTATGAAGCTACATTTGTAGGTATAGAATTGTATCTTATAAATTTACCTTTACAATTATTTTCTAAATTCAAAAATTCATATCAATCAATAATCACATCAAATAATAATTTTTTTTTTAATTTTACATATTCACTAAATATCACAAAACTAAATAAAAACCGTCTTGTAGTTGTTCATTTATTTGATTATTCGAATTTTCCACGAATAGATACTGCTGTTGGATTTCCAACGTATCTTATTGTCAAAAATGTTTATAAATAAGCTTTATAAATATTATAATTTAATGCTAAACAAAGATTACATGTTTTTGATATAAAACGGTGTGAATAGATAGTGATAAATAGGGAAGCTATTTAAAGAAATGGTAACAAAAATAAATCAATGAAAGAATTTTGATACCTAATATTTTAATTACTTTTAAAATTGAATTTACGTGAACAAGGACCATGTTACAGCTCACCTTTTATCTTAAGAACTAAGAAATAGAAGTGCGGTGAGAATGGAAATGTGTCAGTTCTTTTCACAGTCTTTGGACGACAAAAAAGCTTGGCGTAATCAGCGCCACTGTCTCGCTTACTTAACCTTTCTTTGTCGAGCCGGTATTTTGAGGTTGTAAACTTTTCGTTCATATCATTTTAAAGGATAAATTTTAGATATTAAATATCTGATTCAAACTACAAAAATGTGAAAGGTTCGGTTCGGTGATCGATTTTTTTTTCATTTTCAATTTCGTACCTAAGCGTTGATTTACAGCAACTGTTTGCATTCTAGCAATCTTTTAAAAGTATTAAAAATAGAAAAGTGATTCTGTAAGACTAGAGTTGTAACGAAACTGTCAATTGGTTTAAAAATTCATAAGTGACAATCAAACATTGATTTTTTCTTTAGTAAAGCCTCAAACAACCGTTCAGTTAGGTAGCTGGCGTAATAAAAATTGTTCGCAACCGAACACCAATGAGGTATTCAACGTAAAATATAATCAAATAGATTGCCTTTAGCTATCTTCGTCCACATAGATACGTAAGCTTTTTAAATTTAGCCAATGTATCGACATTCCGCACTTTTGTATGTAGAAAAAAATCGAGTCATTGCGACGGTTTTTGCTCGCTTCTGTGCTTGTTCTATTTGGAATAATCAATAACTTCAACTAACTTTTGAAACGATAACGTTAATCAATATCTGTATGTTACGTTATAAATTATTTTTAGAATAACTCCTATTTGGAAAAAAAATCTATATCTTCTATATACATATGTATAATATAATTGGAGTGTTTGTTTGTAATATCAAAAGAAAAATTTCAGATTTCGGGAAGATGTATTTGCGTTGCTGATAATGAAAATCGCATTTAAAAAATTTTTGTCTTTCTGTCTGTCCGCAAGCCGCTTTTGTTCCGGGTAATCTCCGAAACGGCTGGGCCGATTTCGACCGGACTTTCACTGAAGGGTAGCTGACATAGATGGGCATGTTATAGGCTACTTTTTATCTTAATATTGCGTGGACGATGTCGCGACAACGGCTAGTATAACTATAATTTAAGAAATGAAAAATATTTCATTCTATTAATTAAAGTTTAAGCGAGTTATAGCACACGAAAATAGTATAGGAACACTTGTTACATTGTCCCCACGTATTCATTGGTAAATTAAACATGAAGGACCAACTGCCGTTTTCTTTAAGCAAGTACACGCAGAACAGTTTGTATGTACTAGTTGCATCGCACACGCTATATCAAAGGTAACGTCAGCAAAGTTGAGGAATGTCCTTCAGTGGAAGTTTTACTATTTGAAAATTTTGCCCATTAAAAGATGCTGTAGGAATCGTCATGAAAGAAAACTTCCTTCGTACTTTTTCGAGTTATTTTACTGAGTGAGTTATTTTATTAGTCCCTTTCTTGAATTATTGCTTCATGATATGTGAAAATATAAAATGAAAATAGCAAAGATTGTACATAACTTATTCATAATAATGTTTACCATAATTCTAATAGTATTAACTTATTTTGAAAGCTGATATTAATTCTGCGATGGGCTGGTTTCGCGTGCACGGTCCCCAGTTCTTTGGCGCGTCCCGAGTTATAAGCGACAGAAAGATATGCATTTGCGATTAGAAATCGGATTGTCAGGAACAAAACGTTCTATTTCATATTTATAATTACAGCTTCTTTTTGAAGTAAATGGCAGGTATGAAAATCTATCTATAAATTTATTTAAATGATAATGCAGTTATCTACATTAAAACTAGTTTAGCTTTTTTTTTATAACATAAGGTGGCAAACGAGCAAGTGGCCACCTGAATCCTCCGAAATGGAAAGCGACCGCTGCCCATAAACATCCGCAATTGGAGATGCGTTGCCTACCCTTATTGACGGAGGAGGAGACGCACATAAAGAGGACATTTCCCCTTCCTATGCGTCTCCTCCACCGTCAAATCCACTTTTCCTTCCCATCCTTTCCTCTTAAGAAAAGGTTGGAAAGGGAAAGGGACTAAAATTAGGCCTCCGGCACCAGACTCATCAGACGAAACGCAGAATTGCTTCCACTTCACGCCTGTCTTCTGTGTGGTCGTGGTATTGCACCGGGCGAGCCGGCCCATTCGCGCGAAGATGTTAAAGCGGACTCTACCACTGTTAAAAGTTTTCGGAAGTGGACAGTGTTGCGGACGCGTTATATTGAATTTGATAACTTTCGAGGTTTAATATATTTCTTAAAATTCCGCTTTCGCTTTTCACTTACACCACACTAAGTGATCGTAAATAGTTACTCTTTATGCAATACCGGGACCGTCACGACATCTCCCTTGTTTTGTCATTTAGCGTGCGGTAACATTTTTCTGAACTATAATATTTGCCTTGTAAAATTATCCATGAATTTCTTGCAGTTTTCACTAGCATATTTTACCTTGTCTATAAAAATATTGATTTTTATAACATTTGAAGCGTGTTTAGGAATTAGAGCGATATTGGTTTACTACGAAGTATGTAGTTCACATATAATTTAAATATTGGAAAAATCAAACGAGTTTATAAAAAAATCTTTAAAACGCATAACATCTCGACTCAAAGCTGCTCAAATACAATTAGTTATGCATGAACAATACTCCAAATTGATTGCATGCGATCCTTGATTATAGAGTTAATATGGGCTCCTTCGAAATGCCGGTGAGCGGGGGCCGCAATTCAAGTTGATCGGCCATTCACATCGTATCAATTAGTTAAGCGACTTGACTTTAACCGCCACGATCCATCGAAACGATTTGAATTAGATGCATTCCGAAGATATGCGATAGATTCAGGATATGCGTCTATGACCTATTAATCCATAGCTTTATTTGAAAACAAAGACACGCAGAACAAAGCTGACGAGTGTAAAAAAGAAGTTATTTTCTTAATGTGAATTTAATCGAAGTTTAATATAATAATAAACCACTATTAAATAAAAAACTATTAATTCACAAAATCTTACTAAAATTTTTCATACTGAGGTTGAAATGTATTTTGTAATAGTTCTCATTTTCACCAACTATTATATCAACAAGCGGGATGTTTTCATATCTGTAATATATTGTGTTTAATGTAGGTAGGTTTGCATAACCTACCGTCAGTTGATTTAAAATAAATCAGTCCCAAACCAACCGCCGTTTCATTACCACCTATACATTACAATATCAAATGAAAATATAAGTAATTTCCAAGGAGCTCCAATTGAAATATATTTGTAAGTAGAATTTAAGTTACTTGTACAATAGGAAAATCGGATCGAGAGCGAACATTCACGAGTTCCATTGCTGAAGTTGTAATTCCGTGGAAGTAGTGCTTCAGTAACCTACACCGAAGAAACTCGATTGTTCTTACTAAATGCCGCCTTCAAAGTTTGCAATAAACCAATACAACGTAAATTAGTTGTTGAAATAAAGTTATATTTGCGTTCATAATAGTCTTAAGAACTAAAATAGCTTGAATGGGAGGTATAAATCATACTTCATTTTAAAACCACTCATTGGTTCGTAGCAGTCGGTAGTTTATTGACTCTAGTAATAAATACAGTAATTATAAAGCACAAGCAACGCGTCAATCAAACTCACGAGTGCTCTCGTTATTGTTCAATTTGTATGAAGATTGATGGCACCTCCTATTAAGTGACCGACGTTAGAGACATTAAACGAAATATTTGAATGACTCTGTCACATTCCCTGCCACTAACAGAGCCGTTAAGTGAGCTTTCTGAGTATAGATTAATTATGAGAAATGTACACTATTTTTTAAACAATTAAGACTACGATTGTAGATTGTTTTTAATTGTAGATATAATAGATTCACAGATTTTTATATTTAAATTCTGTGCATGTATGTAAAACTGCCTACAACATACACTATGTATGCTATTACCCAACAAGAAAGAAATGACCACGTCAAGATGATATATCTGATTCGGTAGAAATAAGTAAAAAATTCGATCAACATTCGCATCACGTCAATGGCACATAATTCACTAAGCTCGTAAACTTAACAAGGACTTAAAAAGGCGTATCTATAATTCCAAATTGAACAAAAAATAGAATCTTAACCTTGGTACGATATATGCTAAATTTGGTTATCTAAACAATTTCAACTACCTACTTTTAGGTTTATAATCTATACTAATATTATAAAGAGGAAAGATTTGGATTTTTTTGTATTCGATTCACGTAAAAACTACTGGGCCGATTTCAAAAATTCTTTCACCATTAGAAAGGTAATTTATCTGTGAGTAACATAGGCTATGTTATTTTTTTAATTTCACGCGGGCGAAGTCGCGGGCAACAATTAGTCTAATTATACAAATTTAAAGATATAAACACAGTCCGAACTGGATCTTAAGACATAAAATGTTGAAGAGAGTGTTCTATTAACGTAGACGAGCAGAATGATATTTAAAAAGTCATGCACTAGGACTAAAGAATGGAATTAAAGTTGGTATGTAAATGTTCTTCCTACATGAGGACTAAAATAGTACACCATGTAATGCCAATTAACGGTTTCGTATCAGTGTGGTTGTTAAACTTTATCAAGTTAGACATTTAGCTATTTACTCGCTGTACATTTAATTTGTATCTCTGTACATCGTATTTGAACCGTGTTCTGAGAATTAAGCCCACGCATGTCTATACATGTCAATTGTATGTCGTACACTTTGTCATCTCACCCACAACACGCATGATCGGAAACGGTTCACAGCTTTAATGTTCTGATTTATTGTTGCCCAGAATAGAATAGACCACGCCAATTAATACGTAGCGGCTTATGAAAGTGCTTTTAAAAAGGTCACTGGAAATCGCCTGTTTATAAAGTTCGTAATTTCGATGGCTTCTACGCTTATAGTAATGAAAAAGCAAATTTTCCGGAAAGTCATTTTAGTGTAAGATAATAATATATAAATGTTACCGTGTTAAGGTATATTCCGTGGTGTATTCTATTAAAATTTACAAGATTTGAACAAGTTATTAATAATTTCATTTCAGGAATATAAAAGTTCTATTGACAAAAAGTAAATTTGCTAAAAAGACGAGTTACAACCTTTTGCGTAGGAACCGCCGATGTGTAAAGTATACTTTCCTAGTATAAATAGGCGGATCAATTCTTAGAGGCATAGTTTACGGTGTCAATGAATCGATAAGATTGTTTACACATCACGAGTTGGAGTTTATCTCCATAAGGGTACTTAGAGCCACGTATACGACGATAACTTAGGTGTCAAAGGGCTTGTGATCTTGAACGAAGTCTGCGACCAGTTGTTAAGCAAACATTTAAACATAAAGTTATAAAAAATCAGTGATTCCATCTTAAGCGTTATGTATACGACCTTTATCGTTTATTTTCTATTATGAATAACGTTATCACATATAAAGAATTACAATTAAAATCTACCAGCGAATGTATTCAATAGTTGTAAGTCAATATGGACACGCTAGATGGCACTGTATTAAAAGAGAACAGCTCTCAAACGCACTTATGTGTTCAACACAATACAAACATCCGTGTCACAAAGCCTTACCGCGATCTCACATCAAAGCGCGTGTTTAAATGTTGACGATATCAAAATAACAGTTTGTGGCGCACAGTACTCATTGTTTTACACAAAATAAACCCCTTTATCCTTTTATGGAGGTATATATTATAGGTACGAAACATTGTTATAAAAATATGTGAATAATAACCAATCACATAAAAATGTTACATTTGTGTTTAAAAGTATTTCAAAAGTGTACAAACTTAAGTTAAATAGCACTTATTAGTTGAACTCGTACTTTTAAAATCGTATCATCGACAGTAACAAAGCAATCGTTTTCGTCCCACAATCGTTTCAAATTCTATTTTATATTTATTTATATAAAAAACGAAACGCGACAGCGATCGTGGAAACAAAATAAACATTTGTGTAATTTTTATGCCGCCTTCAAGTTTCAGTTTTGTTTCGATAACAACTGCGAGAGACGTATTCCCTTTGATGGCAAGACTTTGACACACACATGGCCACATCAAAGCACATACTTGATCTTAAACAAATACTCAGATGAATTGAACAAAGCATTTATATTTTCTTATAATCTTATTAACATTTATACTCTAAATATATTAGGATATGACCGAATTTCAATACAATAAGTTTTATTCTCTTACATAGTCAAAGAGCTATGTAGTTTTAAATGCGTGAAGCGATATTCTTGATCTGCCTTTAGGAGCTTCGCTAGCACTATCTTCATTTGTTTTCTGCTCTACTAGCCATAAATTCATTTATTCTACTAACCAAGACATGCAATACTAACTTGTGGGGACTTAACAAACTTTATATGACTATTCACTCTAATAGCAAGACCTATCAAAGTTGTTATCGAACAAGCTTAAATTCAAGTACCTCACATCTTGGAACTAAATTCATAACTGTTGTACCTTATTACTTAATAGAGCTTAATGTAATAAATTCATTCCATAGTTATCGCAATACTTTGAATAACAAGAAACCATTAGATCGATACATAATTCAAATGAAATGCTCGTAAGAAATCTAACACCTCACCATAAGTGTGACGTGAAACATAAACAAAAATCACAACAGTAAATCAATACAAGTAGGAATCACCTTGTTCCGCCTACGTTTGTCCAATGACTAACGTTTCCAATTACATGTCCGCTCTACAAGTTATTTTTACTTCTTTCTTTTTGTTTGGACTATTTATTTTCTTCTAATAAAATCATTTATTACATAACTATTCAATAAAACTCTATGAATAGATAAATCTATACTAATTACTATAATATTATAAAGAGGAAAGATTTGTATTTTTGTATGTATTGAAATAACTCAAAAACTGTTTTAAAAATTCTTTCATCGTTAGAAAGGTAATTAAATTTCACGCGGGCGAAGTCGCGAGCAACAGCTAGTAACGTATAATTTTGCAGTTAAAGTCAGTTAGTACAAAAGGGAAGCTTTAACTGCTTGGTACGGACAGGGTTGATAACCCGAACCGTTTCGTACAATCGAGTACCGTTAGAATCGGGCGAGGCCTGTGCTCTCGCGCATCTAGACTTTACCAATGAATACGTACTTATGTATTTCTAAGATCACTTTGCCTTTGTCATTATAATTTCTATATCGACCGATAGAGGGTCATACGATCGTCGGTCATTTTCAATAGAGATGTCTTGTAAATTATATATTTGTTTAGAAGTTTTGAAATGACTACTACCATTTTTTCTTCTCATTTATATTAGACTAGCAATCGCCCGCGACTCCGTCCGCGTGGTAATAAAAAAAACAAAACCAAGTAGCCTATGTGTTCTTCCAGACTATCCCCTACATCCATGCCAAATTTCATTGAGATCCGTTCAGCAGTTTAGGCTACAAACTCTAACAAACATCCGTCCATCCATCTAAACTTTCACATTTATAATATTAGTATGAAGTATGATTAGTATGATTTTGTCGTAAACAAAGATCGATGATATTAAAACATTTCGATCGTGTATTTGAATTATCATCAGTATTGTTGAATTCATTGAAGTTACATATAATGTCCAACATAATCCCATGTAAATGTATCTTGCAATATAAGTTGAAATATCAGAAATCATTATTGAAATTTACCGATACAATTGTTAGTTGAAGCCTACAATATGCAAAATCAAATCGAATGTTAACAATTCTATAATATACCGGACCGGATGAAATATTAAACATCAAAATGAATCGCTAGATAAATATGATAGCGTTTTAGATGCACTTTGCCAAAACTTTTACAAAATAAATATTACCACATGTCTAATTAATCTCATCCAACGTTAACATATAAAGTTGCTTTACCGTTTGAAAGAGTAAATAGCATAAAATATAGTGAGTTTATAAAGAGCTCGCGTTCACCGACTGTATTAAAGTCAATAAAATGTGATTTTAATTTCGCTCTGCAAATAAACTGTTTAAAACATCAACCTTTGATACCATACAACATTCAAACACGATCAAATAACTATTTATAACTAACAAAAGTTAACAGTCAATGAGTCGCTCAGAGTTTACGTGTAATTCCAATTTTTATATGTTTTCTTACACGTCTGACGCAGTATTGAAAGACGTAAATTTAATATTACGAAGGTAATTTCAGTCCGATCTCCGGCCATGACGGTGAAGTAACAGATTCGTACACTATCGGCTGAATACTGAATCGAATTTTAATCTGATATTGGTCACACGGGACGTAATTTTTTAAATTTTTAGAGAAATCTGATTTTTTAATAATTTTTTTTAAACCAGACTTTTTCTCCTGTCAAATTAAAGGTAACTTCGCCTCGTAAGCCTCACACAATCTGGCTAATGACAAATTTAATGGAGTTTAAGCGTGGCTTTATAATTTAAGACGCTGCAACAAATATAAATGTCGTTTCAGTATCCGACCGTATGTCGCTGCAAACTTCAATACGTCGCTTTTCTATCCAGGAGTCGCTATTCGCTTTTAGAAACGCATCTATATTTTTAAATCATTTTAAACGTGGGAGCTAGTGTAATACCCTTCCGTGTTTACTGTATTAGTACTACTTTTAATAATACTAGATTAATACTTGAAGTAACCAAGTAATGAAGAAACCGATCATTATTAAAACACGAGCTGTCGCCCGCAAACTTCGTTAGCGTGGAATTAAAAAAAATTGGTCGTCTATAACATTCCCCCGTGTCTCTACTTTTTACCAGCTACCTACCAATCAAAGTCCCGTCCAAATCGGTCCACCCGTTCCAGAGATAGCGGTCCGGTCGCCATTTTGACAGCGCGGAATTAAAAAAAAAGTAGTCTATAATATGCCCGTCTATGTCAGCTACCCTTCAGTGAAAGTCCGGTCGAAATCGGTCCAGCCGTTTCGCGGATTACGCGAAACAAACGCGGCTTGCGGACAGACAGACAGACAATTTTTTTTTAAATGCGATTTTCGTTATCAGCAACGCAAATACATCATCTTCCCGAAATCTGGACTTTTTCTTTTTATATTACAAACAGACACTCCAATTTTATTATATGTATAGATTAATTTTTATTTTCGAAATAGCTATAAAAAAACGTATCACTGTCTCTGTTCAAACAGTAAGAAAAGGACGACAGTTATTTCCAAGGAGGAAATCGTGTCCGGTCTTTAAGAATTATTATTACGGCGCATTTCGAAATTGATTAAACAGGCATAGATTACTTTATACAACGTATTACCTATATTTTTTTAATTAGTATTATAAGTTGAAATTAATGTTCATTATCAAACGATTATTTGCAGTCGCATGGAATATTAAAAGCTATGCAAAGAAATTTAATCGTTCGTAACAATTTGTGGAGGCTTCAAGGCTAGTGACGGAGCTTCTAAGTAGCCTTAATTCAATTGTGCCAACAGAATGCTATGATAATAACAAAATTAACTGCATTGAACATTTATTTAATATTTCATGCATTTTAATGAGATGCATATTTTTGTCGTCTTATGTTACATTTATTTATATTTTACTAGTTTTCGCTCGCGACTCCGTCCACGTGGAATTGAAAAAACAAAAGTGAATAGCCTATGTGTTCTTCCAGACTATCTTCTACGACTATGCTATATTTCATCGAGATCCGTTCAGCCGTTTAGGCTACAAACTCTAACAAACATCCATCCATCCATCCATCTAAACTTTCGCATTTATAATATTAGTAAGATTAGAAATGATTTAAAACAATATAGTGTTTGATAGAACCTGATAAGTAAAGATTTTAATATCAAATATACCTTACGATTTCCTAGACCGTTTACCATTTGACCGAATTTCTAAAAAAACGCTACAATTTAGTTGGTAGTAAGTATTCTTCTATCGTTTATTGGACTTTTATACGGAAACCTTAGTTCCAGATGTATCTAACATATCGGCAGTTATCCTTAAAAACGTATGGATTTTAACACAACGTATCATTCAAATTTAATCCTTAAGCAATTGCAAATCGTGTCAAAATGGGTTGTAAAGAAAACTTGGAAAACACTGCCCTGAATGAGAATAGGATTATATGGCGTTGTGTATATATATATACGTGTATGTCATCGGTAAATCTTGAAAGTCGCCTTCTCATGAAATCGGCCAATAAAGAGGCCTCAATTAGAAAACGCCGACGTCATTGCTACTATCAATGTAATACCTATACGAATTGCCGAAATATAAAACGTAATTTTTTGAATGAATATATCGGATAAACATTTTTTTTAGAAAAATCACAAACTGGCGAAATTCACAATTTGTCGGCGGTACATAGTGTAGCCGCTTTAGTGTTTTGGCTAGGTACCAAAGTGCACCGGCTAGATTCGTGCAAATGTCTTTATTGTATCAACAGGTTTACAGAGCCGAACTCAAAACAAGCGAGCTCTTTGAGCCTTCAAGATAAATCAATGAACAATTTCGCAGAACAAACAAGAAAATAAATCTAATAACACCTACGATGGCGATTGTTGGAATTGAAATATGTTTGGTAAGAGTATTCCGAAGCGTGTTTTAATAACAATAAATAGAACACGTGCCGGTTTCAATAGAATATAGGATATGGGCTGTGAAAAATAAGGCCGCGGGTTCGAATCGGAAAATCGAAAATTGACAAAAACCAACACAATCTTAAACATTAGTAGTACATTTTTTAATATATGTACACAAACACGACGATACTTAAAAAATATGAAGTTGTTTAGTGAATGGAATATTTTTATTTTCAATAGATTAAATATATTTTTTTAAACAGTGTAATATTTATTTTTGGTATTTTTGGCCAGTCCGTGTCAATTTAATAATGAAATTAATTTGCAAACGCATGATTTTACAATTACATGTATAAAATGCTGAATTTATAAAATCAGAATGAAAAACCAAAAACCCAAAAACCCATCTCCAAGCATTAAACATAACAGCTCCAAGAAATGAAGTAAAACTTCACAAAGAAATTTTGTAATAAATAACTAAACAGCACAGTAAGATCTTCAAGGTGATTAAATCCTGAAACTTGCTGCTAAAATATGAAGTCATCATCAAATTTTACGGCTGTAGATAATCTAGGTTGAGCGTCAAGAAATATTTGCCGCGTGACGTTGCTATCAATTTGATTTAACTTTTGTTTGCACTGATAACAGCATTACATTATTTTTAAACTTTAAGAGAAAATATTTTTTCAAACAGACAAATTAAAACATTCAAACTTGTTTCTTATAGCACGGTATCGACAAAAACGAATCGTCAACACTTTTCGAAGTTAAAAACTGTTTAAAAAGTTTTTAGTTTGTCAGTTTACCGTACTGTTGGGCGTTTGAACTGGCGCGTTGCTGTGTGGAGATCGAGGCTTGCACAAAACTTACGGGTTCGTAACGCGCGACTGGTCGTAGACGTGCGCTTGCACGCACGGTTCGGCGACGACTGACGGACGGGCGGATGGTATGGTGGATCCTGAGGCGCAGAATGACGCGATGCATCTGCCCCCTGCTTCACTCTATAGCCTCTCCGCCTACGCCTGGACGGAGCCTTAACTTCCGAAATAGACATTACCAAGAATAATAATTTAATTCGACCTAATTACAGACATTTTATTAAAGTATTAGCAATTTTTTTATAGTATATATAGTTTATAATTTACTAATACATTATTCGTGATACAGGTTCCGATAATAGCTAAATAAAGGATTCCATCACAGAAGAGCCTTTCGCAGATCCTAATTTTGCATTTATCAACAAATATAGTTATTGATTGACGGTTGATGTAAGCTGATGATGATGATGAAAGTAGTTATTTCGTTAAAAAGTACTGAATTGCGCAAATTCATGTTACAATAAAAAAATAAAGGTATGTTAATAATATACAAAATAGGTTACATAGCTGAATAACATGGTGACACTTTGCATTTAAATAGTCGTCGCACGCGTGAATGCACACCGCGCTGTTAGAATTGAAAACGTCCAATTTGAAAACTAAACGCTTACAAAAATAGTGATCGTAAACATTTTTTCCTTGAAATACAAAAAGTTTAATTGTCACTGAAACTAATAAACATGTTGTCTTTCTAATTTTTGAGTTCGAAAATGCGTTTTGTTTTAGGATCTCTACCATTCTTTGTTTTATATTCGTTCGCAAGTAAAGGACAGAATTCAACGTAAGTCCTAATGAAAAATCTTTGAGCTATGAGAACCATAGACTTTAGTGAAGATACGACATTCCAGGATTTATTAAAAGGACGCTTTAGTAACACGACACGCAACTCTAATCCTACAGCCGGGGATTTTAAATCACAAATTCTGAATAAAACGAAGTTTTCTTTAACCACTTACATTTTAATCTTCACTATGAAAACCAAGAATCATCTCTGCTGATACTGTGCTGGGATTCATTTTAATTTGACGGTTTTACTTTTTTTAATTCAAGCTGGAACAAATTATTAGATAATGTATATCTATGTATCTAAGTGCATATCAATTGCATTTATGAAATCCGCATGTATTTACCCCCCCTTTTCTTAAGTGTAACAATTTATTTGCTTACTTTGAACGAATTAAGAGTATTGAGTATTGTAATCTAAGAGTAGAAATAACAGTTTCAAAATCCTCACAAAAGCCATAGTGCTTTCAAACTTCTCGACGCATTAATGAAGAGGCAATCGTATTCAGGTTTCATTACCGTCTCTTGGTTAGAAGGTGACCGTTCCAGAGAAGTTATCCAAGTGACCAAGTGTAGTTGAAAAGTTGCCGTTCCCTACCATCGGCTGACTGTGAAAACTTTACAAGTACGTGCGAATACGCGATTTTAAAAGTCCTAAAGCTCGCTCACTTTGTCGCCATATTTAAAAGATGTTACTCCGTTTACGTGTGAGATAAAGATTTTATAACATGTTTTAATACATAGTGTTATATAACATTAGCTTTCGCCCACGACACCGTCCGCGTGGAATTGAAAAAAAAAACAAAAGTGAATAGCCTATGTCTATGCCATATTTCATCGAAATCTGTTCAGCCGTTTAGGCTACAAACTCTAACAAACATCCATCCATCTAAACTTTCGCATTTATAATATTAGTATGATTAAAAGTTTTTAATTACAAATATTAAATTGCATTCTCTTTTTGTTTGAATAAAATGGAATATACGATACGATGATAGCTACAAGGGAAGAGTAAAACCGAATTGGTTCGACTATGTGAACATGATCATGGGAAAAATTATTAATGTATTGATTTAGATATAACGACTGATAGAGATATATGTAAAATATTGTATATTGTGGCTCTTCATAGTGAAAATGTCAAGATGATTACATTTCCCTTTTGTATTAAATTTCCTTACAATTAAGCGTTGTCCTTCAACCATGAAAATTAGTCTAACCGGTACATCGATATATTAACCGCTTAGCACATTTCTCTGTAAAAGGATTAGTCGTGAACTTAAGTGCTAGAAGAAACTGTCTGTCAATCGAGACGCTACGGTACGCTGTACCTCTACGGCTTCCTTTCACTGAACATTGATATTGATAAAATATCCCATAGATTTAAAAGCCTTATCATAATAAAAAAATAAATTACATTGCGATGCTACTTAATATCAAGTTAACGATATATAATTTCAAATAGAAGCAAAATAACTGCTCCTAGAACATAAATTCGAAACTTTTGCTAACTTCCTTTTCCCAGATGTTTGTCTATCACGGAAATTTCAGTTGAAAAACTTTAACCAAATAAATGCTACAATTTACTGAGTGATGTTGCAATTATTTGAAGACTGTCGGCGTTCGAAGTTATAATATACTAGCTGTTCCAGTGCGATTTCATCAGCATAAAATTATTTTATTGTTTACATGTGTCAAATTGTCAATTGCAAATGTAAAAATGACATGACAAAACTTGGCAATCTTGCTTCCTTGATGTTGGCAGCAACTTATGGTCTCTTTCCCACATTAGGGTTTTTATCCAAAATATTTACCCCTAAGTTTAATGGCGTGAAAATATATAGCTTAAAGCGTGACGTAAGTGTAGGGCTTTTTATTAAAAAAAGAATTATTAAAAAATATGCTGTAATTTCTGATATCTTAGGCAACAAAGAAGTGTGTGTTTACGCTTTTTTATATTAGTATAGATTTGTAATTAATAATACATTCTACACAAGATATTTGTCATTTTATACGAGTGTTGAAATGTTAAGTGAAAATAACTAACACAGTGCGTAGCTTGAAAGTAAATTCCCACACCGCAGCTACACTTGACATATCCGCCTCTAAGTAACAAAAAGTGTAACCTATTTGAGCAAAGCAACCTCGAGGATCGCTCTTTAAGTAACATTAATCGGGTTTCGTCGCGTTCGTGTGTTTACTATTTTATTTTCTAAGCATCGCAGCGATGGAATATTTTTTGTTGGAAAATGAACCTTGTTGACATACGAATTAAGTGTAAAATATTATGAAGTATTACGGTATTGCATCAAAAGAATTAAGCCTTCACGAACTTGATGCGCTCGGTGCATCCGAGTGGAGCACCTTCATAAGTGCGAGATTAAATCGAGATTGACAATAAAAAATGTACCAAATCTGTAGCGTGAAGGAGTCAGTTTTTAAATACTTCCTTTCTTTTAATGGTACATTGAAAGACAATAAAAGCAAGACATTATTTGTCTATGAGATATTAATTTTTAAATATCTTTAAAATTTAAATAAAAGCCTAATTGTATAATTTTAAGTGTTTCATTATAAATGTAAATTTGAATAGTTAGAAATGATTCTATTATAAAAGTGACTTAGATAACAAGGTTCTTTGTAAGTGAGTGTAGAAAAACGTTTTTATAATAAAATCAGTCTGTGGAAGGTAACAAGCCTTTTAACGTTTAACTAAAATGGTTCTTTATTCAAGTTGCATTAACATGCTAAGTTGTAATTTATATAACGTTTTTTCCATTATATTAATTTTGCAAAGTACTAGTACATTTTAGAATAAGAACTATCGAGCATTCAACAAGCTTTGTCGAAAATGTTCGCGTTGCTTAGCAACGGTTATTGAGTCAACGGCGCAGTCTTTGCGTTATCAATTAATTATAACGATTGTATGACCTTTTTAGTAGGCTATCAATAAATAAAATCGAATGAAACTTCCAATATTTTATAAATATTTATCAAGTTGATTTACAATAATAAATCGATTGTTACTAAGCGATAATGCTAACACAATAACCTTAAAAATTACGCGCTTAACCTAGAGGGTGAAGAATACGGTTTTCCAATTACCGCGATATCTTTTTCATATTCTTATTTTATAAATACAAACTATTATTTCTCATATATCGTTATTTTAATATTTTGTGTATGACATATTTGACATGACTTATAAAAATAAAACATAGTAACTATAGAACACCACCGGCTGCGGAATTCGATGACTCAAGCAACCAGTGGTCAGGGATGCAAGACAGGAACCTACTCACCAACCGTGCGGTTTCTAAAAAACCCCTTTTTGAATCGGGCCTTGAATACAACTGTCTAGCGAGAACTTTGAGATGTTGGTCGAAGCTCTCCGCTATTAGTCCATATTATTTCGATTATTATCTATCTAAAATGGACTAATAATTAGGAACTTTTGTACCTTGATTGAATTAAATTATTTCAAGTTTTATTTATTTATACAAATAACAAGTAGTAGTAAATATTCGCATTAAAAAAGGCATTTACCTTTTCACGGTAATGTAAAATAGAGAGGGATTTGATAAATCCATGATTAAACATCGGTATCAATCGCGGCGCCAGTTCTGACTATTAGCATTTACCATGTTTGCAGTCATACAATACAAATACCAACATTGACGAGCTCAAAGCGAATTATGTATTTGAAAATGAAACAGTTTTATTAACAATTTGCGTATTTAAAATTAACATCAGATGGATTTTTTATTTATTATTTATTTAATATGGTTTATCATTAACATTTTAGTTACGTTTCTTAAATTATTAACCCAGATAGAGATGGCAACATCTAACCACAACGCTTTAAGTATCTATTAATGCGTATACCCTGACTTTACTTACTGCTTACTAATGCTATAAATGTTTGTATGTATGGACGAATGTTACAAGGTATCTCCTAAACCGCCGAACGGATCTCCATGAAATTTGGCACAGATGTAGAGCATAGTCTGCGAGAACACTGGCTACTTGACCATTTTTTTAATTCCGCGCGGACTGAGACGCAGCTAACATTTTCACTAAAACTTGTGTATATACCTGTCATGGTTCTCAAATGGAAGAGACTTTATGTTAGTGTGATCTAAAATCTACTACACAATATCAGAATTTGAAATCAAATATTTACTCCAAAGTTCGCTTGTTATGTTTGAAACCGGATTTTCAAATTTCGAATACAAGTCGGAAACAATTGCACTTACTCTATATTTCCCAATAAGTCTATGCAAGGGTCATATGCCATTTACGTGGTAAATGTTAGGCAAGTAGCGCCAGCTACTTGCCAATTGCATCGCTATTTTTAATTTATATCAAATTGTTTAAACGTTAATGAGACATTATACGGTTAACACGCGAGTAAAAGTGACACTACCGACCAATTTCGGATTCGTCGTGGTCCATCTTCAAAGCAATAAACCCTTTATTGGCTATCTTCGCGATTCTTTAAAATTTAACCAGGTTACAAATGGTATCAAGATTAAATACCGTATGCTAAAAATGGTAAAATCAATGTGAACGGTAGTTAAAGAAAAAATATTTACAACAAATATGAATATAACAAACTGCACAAACGCGTGAATCAACTTGAGTTTGCAGTTCCGTGTGCTAAATTCGCGTTGCATACGCCAGCAGCAGATTCGAATGCGCGTATTTGAACTCTAATTATCTGCTAATTGGCATTTTAAGACACGTTAAACGCAGTGATTATATAAACACAAACATTATTAAATTAAATTAGTAACTTCATCGCTGTGAAAATGTTACTATTTTACTTTTCAATGTTATTAATATTGTAAATGCGAAAGTTTTGAATGTATGTTTTTGTTACGATGTAACTGCAGATTGGACGAAGAAATCTGGATAAAATTTGGAACATAGTTAACAGCCCGAAAGGTATAGACTATTAACTCAGTTTTTTAATTGCTTGTGAACGATGTCGCGAGCAACTGCTAGTAAATAATAAATGATGTCAAATTGCCGCATGATTTTTTATATTAACGTTCGTTTTTATTGATGACATATGAGTGACATGCCTAAAATACGGAAAAGGAACGTAATATTTCAAGATCAAATAATTCTTTGAACAGTTGACAGTATTGACGGACGTTGGGAATCGGCCGTTTGCTTATGCATTGAAAGAATGTTTTCACTCAACATTTACTTTGATTTACAAAACTTATGATAGATATAAATTTTTTTTAGAAATCATCACCAGCTCACTATACGTCCCCACCGAGTGGCTCGGAGCCTACCCTAAGATAGGGTGACTAGGCCATAGTCAACCACGCTGGCCAAGTGTGGGTTGGTTGACTTCACACATATCTTTGAATTTCTCCGCTGATATGTGCAGGTTTCCTCACGATGTTTTTTTTTTAGACATTTCTAAAAAAAGTTGTTATGTTATGTTATGTTGTTATGTCTAAAAAAAAATTAAGAATGACCGAAGAGTTGTGGTAGGATGTTTTTAAACACATATTTATAAGAGTAGATAATCAAAAATATTTTTATTGTATTGATAGATAGTAAAATTATTTCATTTCCGATGTACTTTTTGCGTGATTCGATTAATTAATGAACAGTCGGATAGTTAGTGATTTTGGGCATATTGTTACATCGCTTGTTTGTTTCGTTATTGGATTGCGATAGCTCGTTTGTCCGCTTGTCCGATATTTTTGAATAACAATTGAGTGTTCGCGTACCAGCCGACTGTTTAATTTGCACGTAAATTCAAAGCTTAGGTTTCACTGCTGAATTTTACTACAGCTCTCTACATTGTATTTATTCAAGAATAGATTGCATGGAACATCTTTATAATTTTTAAACGCTTACTAAATAGCCTATGTGTTATTTGGACTATGTTTTATCGAGATACTGATACCTTTTAAGAAATATCCGTCCACCCGATTATAGTTTCTCCTTAAATTCATACTAGCATTAGCCCGCGACTCCGTCCGCGTGGAATTAAAAAAAACTAAAGTGAGTAGTCTATGTGGTCTTCCAGACTATCCTCTACATCTGTACCAAATTTCATTGAAATCCTTTCAGCCGTTTAGACTACAAACTATAACAAACATCCATCTATCCATCCATCCATCTAAGCTTTCACATTTATAATATTAGTATGATTAATACGAATGTTTAGATGTTTGTTAACACAGAACTATATAGAATACAGTCTGGAAGAACATATATGCTACCTAATATTTTTTTGTGTAAGTAATAAGATTTTTAATCTGCGCAGACGGAGTCGCAGCCATCATTAACTTGCCCTTATCCCTTATGGAGGGTCGGCACAGTATGTGCTGCTCTTCCACACATCTCTATCGGCCGTCATATCTGAAACCACTCCTTTCTTAAGCATATCCTCTTTTACACAATCTATCCATACTTTCTTCGGTCTTCCTCTTCCTCTGTAGCCATCCACATCACAGACGGAGTCGCAGCCGTCAGCTAGTTAATATTATTAGTAAGAACTAAGATTACTTTAATAAGTAAAGTGTTAAAAGGTATAATTAAAGTTGCATCTATGGTGTTCGTGAGGGTCACCTGGGGACGGGACCCAATTACCGCGCTAAAGCAGTCGCTGTAAAAGTTAAACGGCAATCGAGATGCGAATAGTCTAACTCTATTAATGTTAACACTTTATTTAAAAGCTTTCTACCAACGGTTTTTACAATACCTGATGAGATACATGAGAAAGATTTCTTTGAGCTCCAATGTTATATTTCCTAAAAAAAAAACAATTTAAAAAAGCTGATGTCTTACAAACAAGTTTTTACTTAGTATATTAAACAAGCAGCGCCATCTATTCATCCTAAAAAAAACCATTGTCGAATGTAGTATTGTACTTTATTTTTTTCCAGGAATTGTTACCATGGTCTTGTATTGAGATAGTAATTACGCTATGTGAGGTCGGTGTTAAACTATATAAACGATTGTATTACATCGCCGAGTTAGTTTGAATTAATCCGCTAGTCATAACAATTAACATGTTATGTCAAGATCATTTAGCATACACTCGCGGAAATCCGCGGTGTTCCATTTACAGAAAAATTGCCTTACTCCTTGCAACGAGGCGAACTCCATCTCTTCTTACAAGTTACCAATTAGGTAGCAGTTCCGCAAACTACGGGATAAGATTGAAAAGCAATTATCCGTGTCCGAGCGACCTTTTTCGTACAGACATTTAATAGCTGAGTCCTATTGGTTATTGTTCCGCGCGTCTAAATGCGTACAAAATGTTCAAACGAATGTAGCTTTTAAAGTCTAACACCGCCAGATTCCTCGATTGTACTTATGTAATATGATTGGGTGCGCCATTAAAGTGTTCTTTTTATTAACTAATTTAACAGAAGGAATTTGATCCAGTATATCATTTATATCCCTTCAAACATAAGAATACATACAAAACAAAAATATTAAAATTGTACGCTAACTTTTTTTTCAAAAAAATTGAACTTATAGTATGAGTTATTTTATTTGTACCTCTAAATCAAGTTGTCGTGAACATGCCCGATTGAATACGGTATCGACAAATGACTCTAGTTTTATTTTAGTACGTGTTATAAACAACAGTTCCATAGAATTTACACGATAATTCTCTGCATGATGTCAGAGCTAGACGTGTCGCCGGGAAGTAGATCAAAGCCTATCTTTACGAGACTTTAGTCTCGGTCGCGTAACGACCAGAAATAATAACTTGGCAACCATTTACAAGCATTGTTTTAAACGGTCGCCTAGTCAGAATTCAACAAGTCTTTGTTACGAAATCTACGTAAGCTGAGCATGTTTTATATACCATCTCGGAATCGATAGATGGCGCTGTTATGTAAAATAAGAAACGATATTAAAATAATCCGGTGACGTTGACGCTGTTTTTTTTTTACAGTTACAAGAAATATATTTAGGCGTAGAAGATGACACACATATAAGTCGTGGCAAAACAGCTAAATACTTTTTTTTCGTGTCCACTGGACCAGATACTTTTTTACATATTACGTAGGTCATAACAACTATATTTATGCCAAAAAGAGATTTATAATAATTCAAATTAACAAACCTTTCAAAAAGCAAGCGTATAAGTTTAGATTTATGAAAACGTTACTGTCTATTACTTTTAGATTTACATTTTCCATTTCCTTTACGTTACGTAGTTTTATTTTAGGCCGTGTTTTTGTACAAATTGGTTCAACTTGTATTCAATCTAACTAATATAAAGAGGAAACATTTGTATTTTTGTATGTATTGGAAGAATTCAAAAACTACTGATCCGGTTTTAAAAATTCACCATTAAAAAGCTACTGACAGTGAGTTTTTATTTTTTTTTCTCGCAGACGAAGTCGCGAGCAATAGCTAGTTCAATAAATCTATACGTAGCATAGTATAGGTATTAGGTAACATAAATTGGTTATTATTAATGTTCGTTTAATTAGTCATCAGTCGCCTCAAATGACTTCACTCGGATTATCAGCGCGTACATTGCACATTCCTAAATTCTCGGCTAAACAAACTACGCCTTGTCATAACAGAGTAATATAAGAAGGAATTATAAAGCATTAGCTATTGCCGCGACTCCGTCTGCATTGAGTTGAACAAGAAATTACGTCATTATTTTAATGGGAACGTTCGGTATAGGATAAATGTAGTTTTAATTAAGAAAATTCAAGATCGATAAACTTCAGTGAATATCGTGTCATAACGCCTGTTTTATGATAATATTGCTAGCTTATTTTGTTCGGGAAAAAAGAGTTAGCAATATTGTTCGCTTACAACATAATTGCATTTGAAATTGGTGATAACAATAAATGAGTTAAACAATTGTCGCAGTTTTTTTCAGCTTATGTTACTCCGATGATGAGCGGCAACAAACTTCGGACAGTTCGTAGTTTGTCATCATCATCATCACCAGTGTCTATCATGAAATGTAACTTCCTGTCGTTCGTGCGAGATCAACTCGTCTAGTTGTCATTCTAATTATATGAATGATAATATTTTATCGTTCATTCCACTCCAGGCAGATGGAATTTGTAATATGTCCAAGGTTTCTAGATATCTTTTTACATTGTAACAAATGTAGGACGTTCAACCTATTAGTAAATACAGAATGACTAGCTTTAAATTCTAATATATCAGTTTTTATGATGGTTATCTTGTAAAAGAAGGCATACTTTTAATATCTTTTGGCAATTTTTATTACGATTTTCTTATACGAATAACGCAATGAGATATTTAGGGTGAAAGGTGCAGTATTTAGCAGTTTGGAAGTTTATCTTGTATTTTAAAATAAAATTCTAAGTCCATAATGTTCGAATTAGTTTTACTATCTATATGAAGTGTGTACTCTGTTGTAAGTTTTTGTCCGTTGGACGGGGACGTGATCACAGCGTGGCTGACAGACACGGTTTAAACAAAAAAAGTGATATAGTACCGCGGAACTATGTCATAAAATTCAGTGAACGGTGGCACCGCACGCAAGGACCCGGCCGGAGCTGGAATGAAGTCACCGACTTCTAAAATTACAAAGACTATGTATATGAGATTTTTATGAGTAAATGTAATTCAGGTCACTTGGTCGAAGCCAGATGACTCAATGGTTCAGTTTGTACGCAGGTGATAAAACGGCCAACTGTTTATATTATGAACAGCTATTACGTTATCATAACTAACACTAATTTTAGTGCGGGATATTTCACCAGTCAAATTCTATTCACATTTATTAAATCTGTATTTACGCTTACTCTGAATTATACGACGTTTTTTATCAAAACCGAGTAGAAATGAAATGTCTAACATGCATGTGTAAGAAGCTAGCTAGCTACGTGTGCTAAGACCGCATCGAATAGAGATATTTGATTGCTTCGTCACAAGCTTCATTGCTATGGATGAATATTCAGATAAACAATTTTCAGATAAATCACTTGAAATATTAACAACGGTCAACAATCGTCGTCGCTCTTATAAAGTGTCGGGACGAAATTAAAATGCGTTACAATTGCCGCTCATTGACATGATAAGAGAAGAGTCAGTGCTCTTATTGAGATTGATTTATAGCTGATGGTGCTCGACATTAGGGTACGTACACATATGACGAATGCGCCGAAAAACCACATTAAGGTTTACGTTTAAGTTAATTTTGCCTAAGAGATACCTAATCTAACAGAGAGACAGAAAATTGACGTAGCTTTGAACTTTGTATTTTCCCACGCTTATATAGTAGGCCATTGATACTCTGGGTGATATCGCGAGCATACATACATTTACCAGATGTGTTCGCACCCTTATGACAATACCGGCGAATGATACACGGCTTGCGTCAGCGTAGTGACATCAGCTACCATATAAACAGATAAAGTCGCCACCAATTAAAATTGTACGTGCTAAGGTCTATATTTCTATAGCAATCACAACTCAATACTAAAGAACAAACTACCAAGATAAGCATGAATAAGATGAATTAAATCAGCACTTCTTGTTATATTATTTTAAAACAGTTTTTATATGAATTTTGAATTTTAACCATCGCGCGCTCCTATGTTATATATTACTAGCTTTCGCCCGAAATTCCGTCCGCGCGGAATTTAAAAAAACAAATGCAAGTAGCCTATCTGTTGCTCCACATTATCCTCTACATCTATGCCAAATTCTGTCAAAATCCGTTCAGCCGTTTAGGCTACCAAATCTAACAAACATCTATCCATCCATCTAAACTTTCGCATTTATAATATTAGTATGAAGTATGATGTACTTTATCTTAAGATATATTTGCTAATATGTATTTATGTATATCTGTAAGTTAACTTTCATTATGTAAATACGTAGGCTTGTTGGCGAGTCGTAAGTTTGTCGGTATAGTCAGGCACATAAATCTGGTGCGAGCGACACGCGGGTGATAATGTCGCGATCGGAATGTCGCGGGGTTTCGGCGTGCGACGGAAGCCACGTCGAGTGCGTCCGACTTCAGCCGACTCCTGCCCACGTACTCCTGTTTATTCCTACCCGCTCCTGCCTACAGCTGCTTCATTCACAAAAGAACATTGTTATGCTACATACACATTGCTATTTTATCTTTATTAAAGAAAATAACTTTTGCCCGCGACTTCGTCCGCGTGTAATTTAAAAATAATAATGAAGAAATGAAAAAATATACCCTATGTTACTAACAGATAAATTACCTTTCTAACGGTGAAAGAATCGGACAACAAGTTTTTGAGCCTATTCATTACAATCAAACAAACAAAGTTTTCCTCTTTATAATATTAGTATATAGATTAAAACGCAATGATGAACAAATTATAATTTTGATAAACCATTATGCATATAGATAATTACCAGTTTTATGTGTGGGGAAGTTTTAGATGTCATTTTCATATGACTTTAATATTTACATAATCTCTACATAAATTGAAGAAATAATATTGCATGTACAAACAATTATTATTAATTAACTAATTGATAAAATCTGACATGGCCGTGAATGTATTTTAAAATAATGAGAAAAGTTCAAGGCTTACTTCATGTAATAGCTCACTAACAACATAGATAAGGATTGAGGCATACATCAAGCTTATCTCGCGCCCTACCGCGGAACTACGGTCACGGTATTGTTTGTACCAGACCTAAAGGTCTCACCAGTTAAACTAACAAACGCGTTGATTACAACACTTATTGTACGCATGTACAGTTACAAGTTATTAATATTTTATTATAACAATTTGAATAAACTTATTTCAGCAAATCTTTGAACTATTAAAGTAACTGAGCTGCCAGAAACTTGATAACCGTTCTATAAATATTAGATATGAAATTCGTAGTAAAATGACAAACAAAAGAAGCACGCTGTAAACACATGCTCTCTATCGTAATTTAACCACAATAACCCCTAAATAAAGGTTATCGTTTGGCCAAACATTGACCGAAGTTATCGGGCCCTAACCAGGACGAGTCTGCCAATTTAATTCATAACCCATTAGGGTTTGAGAGAGACATCGGTTGCGGGTAAATCGTAAAATGAAGGCGAGCACGCGATCCGACCAGTATTCAATTTCATAGAGAAACTTATTTTATGCCGCCGGGGTTACCGCGCACGAAAGCATCTTATTGATCAGTACTGTCAAAGATTAAAGAACACTGCTCATTTAATACCTATATACTTAGTAGAAATAATAATAGACTCATTAACTTCATCAACCTGCCCTCTCCCTACGTAGGGTCGGCGCAGAGCTACACTTTCATACATCTTTATCAACCATTATATCTGAATTCACGCCCTTCTTACGCAAATCTTCTTTCACGCAACCCAAATACTTTCTTCGGTCTTTGTCTAACTTTTTGACAATTAAAAAATTAGTAATTGACTGACAAATTTCACATGACACGAAATAGTTAAAAATGCAATAACTAAACATTGAAGGTTTTATTACAAACGGTAGATGTTTTAAAATAGATTTTTTAATTACACAGTTTAATGTAAAAGAAACGCAAGTAAAAATGTTTATATGACAAATTCATAAGATTACTAGGAAACTATGAAAGTGAGAATAGAACAATACCTCAAGTTTTTTATCACCAAAACTACTTACTCTTTGAAATGACCGCAAAAACTACAATCTACGAGTACATGTATTATATTGTGAGCAGACAGAGCCTGGAGTTGTGATTTGCGTGAACATTTACAATTTACAAAATAAAAACATAGAAAATGTCTTCCTACGTCGATGGGACTCGCTTCATGCAATGTCAGGAACTATTTAAGTAATCTAATTTGTTATGAAAAGTTTCCAAGTTTCGAGAAAATTACGTACATTTATCAAATAATTGGGTTAAAGTTGAACGAAGCGGTAACAAGAAGGGCCAGGACAAATAGAAAACAAACGCTTATATTTAAAAAACTAAATTTTATTTAAGACTAGCTGTTGCCCGCGACTTCTTCCACGCAATATTAAGATAAAAAAGCCTATAATATACCCGTTTAAGTCAGCTACCCTTCAGTGAAACTTCGGTCGAAATCGGTCCAGCCGTTTCGGCGTTTACCCGGAACAAACGCGGTTTGCGGCCAGATAAACAGACAGACAGACCAACATTTTTTAAATGCGCTTTTCGTTCCCGAAATGTGAAATTTTCTTTTGATATTACAAACAGACACTCCAATTTTATTATATGAATAGAAGATTGTATCTATGTAACTATCTTCTGTCCCGTGGATTTTGTATAATATCAAAATGTGCCTAGACCACTGACCTCTATAAATGGATAAGCTCTTAGAAGTAGAATTTTGCGCCTATTTGATTTTCGCTATTTTGGCGTTGACGGTGCGGTTGGTAGCGGTGGTGGTCAACAGGCGCTTTTAATTCAGACCGAAATAAAAGCTCTCATTTTCAAGTAATCGCCTACCCATTTATACAGATTAGTGGCCTAAACGAAGATGACGTACTTAGGCTTATGATTCAATTCATCAACGAAGTACTTATAGGGTAAACGGTACAAAACGTGTTCAGTTTATATCATGACTTTATATGACTAATTATTACACGGAAGGGAATTTAAATGCATACGTGTATGACTGGTGGATTAAATAATGTTAATTGATAGAAATATGTGACTTGCTACCTTGTACGTCGTGTGTGGACAAAACAATTTTTATTTAACGATATTCCGATGTTTGATGTGACGAATATATTAAATTTACTGATTGTTTTCTCTCAATCAAGGAAAGTCAGTTCGAATGAAATTCACTGTTGTTGACGGGAACAAACATTTATGTTTTTGTCGTAACTCATACGAAGATAAACTATATTAATAAACACAAGTAAGGTTTGAATATACAAGATTCTTTCCAAAAATAACTTAATAAGCGAAGAGAAAAATATGCACTAATTGGGTATTAGCACATGTTAGTTTCATACGACGCCGAAGCAGTAGAAAATGAATTGGTATAAGCACGCGCAAAAACAGAAAAAACATTGTATTATGTATAATACTTTGTCTTTCTGTTCTACCCTCGTGTAAAACTAGCATAAGTATGTAACATATCGTTTGTACTGCGGAAACATAAACATATTTCTATTACAAAATAGCATTCAACAAGTGTGCAAATTGAATCGAGTTCAAGCCCAGCTAGTGTAGGAATATCAGGTCCTGTCACAATAACCTAGTCATTCAAAATATACGTTAGACCGTCACAATGGGAAGCACTTGACGAAATCTTACATTTTTATACTACAATAGACACCAACGAGTACATTAACGGTAGTAACAAATAGTCTTGTGTCATGACTTATTCAGTTCTTATTATAGCTCTTGCAAGTAAAAATTAAAAAAAAAACAAACTATAACAAATAATTGTAATGTCTAAGCTAAATAACTCATTAATTCACAATCTCAACATATAAGCGTTAAATAAGTCTACGCCTCGTTACATATCATTTTTATTAATATTTCTTAACTAGCTTTCGCCCGCGACACTGTCTGCGTGAAATTAAAAAAAAAAGTAAGTAGCCTACGTGTTCTTCCAGATTATCCTCTACATCTGTGCCAAATTTCATCGAGATCCGTCCAGCCGTTTAGGCTACAAACTCTAACAAACATCCATCCATCCATCCATCCATCCATCTAAACTTTCGCATTTTTAATATTAGTAAGAAGTAAGATAAGATCATTTTCGAATACATCAAAACTTTTTTCTTTTCTCATTCAGAATACGCAAAAAACAGACATCGTATTGATCTCATTTTATAGAAATTCACGAACTCCAACGAGAACGCTGCGGTGTCGAATACACTATATGCGTTATTTGAACTGTCTCTTTTACAAAAGGAACAAGAACAAGAGCTCACTTTAGTTACTAAAACAGTGCCATTTCAGTAACATTTTAAGATATGTTTTAAAAATTATTTTAATATGAATAAAGTATTCTCTAAATTTAATAAAGAATCATAACTTTAATTTACGTTGTTATTATATTTTTTATATTTGTAAGTATTTTTCCTCATAACATTTTTCATATAATATAAAATGTAGTGTTTTTCAATACAAATTTAAAGAGCCCTCCCAACAATAACGCGCAACTATGATCGTCTAAATATTTTCATCAGCAAACCTTGGAATTGTTTGTCCACTTAAACTAAGTACTACAAGGCTCTTTGAGATAATCATTACTTTAGTATAACTATTCGAAGAATGCTATGACTAATCTACGAGTACATTGAATATAAATTTATCTCCTTAAAACTATAAGTAAGATAAAAATACAAAATTAATAAAAGTATTTGCTTTGCTCGCAACTACATCCGCGCGGAATTAACAAATCAAGTCATCTAAATCAAAATTTTCAAAATAGGAAACAACATGCACGTCACGGCTTCTGATTGGCGGACAAAGATAGCGTCATATTGCAATGCGTCCTCTGATTGGCGGAGCGAATTGCGCGCGCCTGTGACTATTACACTCGGTACTGTGCCCGCCAATTTTAAGTGCGGTGCCGATGCGCGCCAATTCGAAGGCCGATACCGAATCAAATCCCCTAAGCTGCTTGCCTAGGAGGTTAACCAAATTCAACGAAAACTATTCAGGCAAAGGCTTTTATTATGTGCATTGCAAACCCTGTAATTCAATTTATTTTTACACCATCTAATGATAAAAAAGATATCAAAGTATCGTTAAACCGAATTTATAAGATTTTTACTCTTAAGATTTTGTCTTGTTTTTACTTTTACGGTAAGAAACTATTTCACTTTTAAACTACGCCATTATCTTAGTTGTTTAAAAGAAGAGAACACTATTATCAATTACACTGTACTGATGTGGTTATAAAAACGACCGTAAATTAAAAGACCTCTGTTCGTTTGATCATCAAATAAATTTATATTTAAAATTACATGACCTCTCGGCACCGCAATAAATCTTTATTTTGACATGGCAGCCAACAAATGAACTATGTAAGCGATGAAATAATTGAAACTGGCAAAAGTCATCATAATAAAACAGTTACTGCGAAAACCATTACTGCTTTAATGGCTTTAACGAATGATCTTCAAATTGAAACGGTCTCCTTTGAGATAACGCTATAAATATAACAATTGAACAATTGCTACAGATGTATGGAACAGCGGTATGCTGTGCCTTTCGTAGGGACAGGGGCAGGTTGATGATGATGTTAAAGACCTACATGAAGCCAAAAAAGATTCTATGAACACGTTATCTCATGACCTATATATAAGATTTGTTAAATTCTTGGTATATTTACTGTTATGGAAGGTTTTAGCATGATACATCTCTCTAAGCTCCTTTGGAGGCCGGCAGGAATTCGCTTAGCACTTAAGATCATCTTACGTAGGCGAGCAGTTTGAGTTAATTGATTGCTTTAATGTTATAATTATTGTGGTGCTTGAATTTCGGATTGCCACAGATCTACTCGACATTCCAACAGTAAATGCAATACAGACATAGGTATGTTACAGCTAATGTAACCACTAACCATTGTGAATTGTCAAGCTCATTTAAATATTTTTGGATAATTATTAAAATTGTATTACAAATTGTTTAAAACCGTTGTAACTTGTACGTATTCGCTTTTTAAGTTAATATAAAATTAATAAATCACCCAGAATAGAGTAAAATTAAAATATCTAATTCTAATAGACAGTGATATTGACTACCTATCAACCTATTGATTTGTAATTAGTTTTTATTAAACATTACGGGATTTTTTTAATTCCTTATAACAAGTATAATAAAATCAGAAAAAAGCCAAAGATAGTTGGCTTGTAGTAGTTGTATATGAATTTAAAAAAAACTAAATAATAATGATAAATTCTATTTTAAATAATAATAAAAGCAACCATATGGTTACCCTAGTCCAGCTATGATTGCTATTTTAACTTCCCAGTTCTCGAATCCGAACCCGATCAGTGTCCACTCAACGCTAAAATTAATGGCTCTACTGGTCCTCAGAGAGTTTGCAATGGACAGACGTTTTGATTGCTCGTTCTGTACACAACGCTTGCTTGACTGCATGCCAATTACTTGCACATACAGATCTTAGGATTTAATCCAGTATCAACACAAATGTACAAAACACTTTAAAATATATTTAACAGCTTTTAGCAGTTCTATGTTCATAAAAAATTCTTCACGTGACCATTTTCAATTCATTTTAAACTGAATCGACGTTCCAAATTGTATTAAATACAATCCAACTATTGCTAAATTTAATGCTATCGTATTACCAGGAGAACAATCGTCTATTTACGATAGAAGGAAATGCCGTGCTAAATACGTCACTCAATATGTTTTATCGTGATCCGTTTCAAATTAATAGTTCCTGTAAATTTAAAATTAAACCTAAGGGAATTTGCTGTTTGCTAAAAAGTTAAAGAATAGGATGACTAACGACTAAAGACATACACAAAATGTCTGCGTGATGCCTGTTGCATTAAAAACAATGTACAAAGAAGCCTGCTTTCTGCGATATATAACTAATAACAGCTACTTTAGATGTGTCTTGTAGGCGTATTTACTCTGTTCAGTAGAGGCCTGTGATGATTGAGAAATAGATTGTAGTCAATAGACTTACCTGGTGGGCAGTCCGCTTCGTCCGTACCGTCGTCGCAGTCCTGTTGGCGGTCGCAGCGTTGCCTCAGGTGGATGCATCGTGTGTTGTCACATCGGAGCTCATACGCCGCACACACTGTATCACAAACACAAGGCTTTCATTATGTAGGTTCGGTTTTTCATTCAAATTCACTTCTCCTTCCGATCGTTTATGAAAAAAGTGAAAAAGATAAAGGATTAAAATTTGGCCTCCGTCATACACACTTATCATACTAAACGTGGTATTCCATGTTATGTCTTGTGGTTGAGGATAATATATTTTATATTATGTGATGTAATTTTCGAATTTCATATGTACATAATTTACCCGACGTTCTTACGGTGATGGAAAACATCGTGATGCAACCAGCACATATCGGCGAAGAAATTCAAAGATATGTGTGAAATTAACCAACCCGCACTGGGCCAGCGTGGTTGACTATGGCCTAGTCACTCCTTACATAGGGTAGGCTCAGAGCCCCCTTAGTGGGGACGTATAGGGAGATGGTGATGGTAGAGGTATTGCACCGGGACAGGTATTCATGCGACAGCTAACGCTGCTGTAGACTGTACCATTATTAAAAATCTTGTTGCGTGTATCTAAGGGTTATAACATTGTTTGGTTGACACTACAACTTCACAATTGACACAAAAAGTAAAATTGTTTCTCTTATTTCTAAATCTAAATCATTAACATAACAAATGTTGAAGCGCCAATAGCCTAATGGTTTGGGGTACGGACTACCGATCGTGAGGTCGAGGGTTCGAATCCTGCCATTCGACTATTGTCGTGAACCATATCCTAGCACAAGCCTAGAGCTTAGTTGGAATGGTTAAAGGAAATATTAGTAAATTAACAAAAATGTACTAATATTTTTACAAAAAAAAAATGTTATAAATTCCTTATTATTACTTAACAAAAGTTACATAGTTTAGTGCCTCACTTATGCTTTAAATAGGTAATTAGGGAACACCTTAGTATAGATCCAGACACTTTTAAATTAAGTTTAGTAAAAAATACTAATTTACTATTATAAAATTATATGTGTTGTTTCAAATAGGCTCTAGGCTTTGACAATAATGAAATAGCGGGATTTGAACCCTAGACCACGATGATGGAATCTTCGTATCCTTAACCATTTGGCTGTTGGCTTTCTTGTGCACTGAGTGAGTCAGTTACAGTACAAATAGATAAATATTACATAAATACGTTACAATACAATAGTCGGTACTAGATTTTTTTATTATAAGAAACTTTATAATAGTCTGAATACGCCATGAGAAGAACTACTAAGTAATAATTAATGCTGATATGCGATAATCCAATTTAGGTAGTAATTCCTTGGTGAGAGAAGAATTGCTGGGACCCCATATTTTTCCAATAGAATGCATTTTCCAAAAAGATTAGAAGAAAAAGGGAAGAATTCGATTTTCCAAGAAGAATAGATAAGAATGATTATGGAATAATGAATAGCATGAAGTTATGACACTTGTAGCACGATAGAAAAAAAAAAGAAAAAAATATTTACAATTATTTTCGTTTGTAGTTGTTTCTGGTACAAGTACATTTTCTGTTTCACTTGAGGTGGTATCGTCACCCTCATCGCCATCCCCGCCTAAATTATGAAGAAAAAAAAAATAAAAATCTACGAACAACTTAATTTTTCTTTAGTTCTTAATCCAATTCCCATTTTAAATAATTACGGTATAAAGAAAAATACATATTTACGTTCTAAGCGAGGTGTAGTTGTCTCTGGAATTGTATTTTTTTCTCCGTTCGTTGCAACGCTCAACGTATTAAGGCCTTCTGAACAAAAGAAAAACAAATTGCGAATAAAATGTCGATAAAAACAAATTGGTTAACAAAAATTCAACAAAAAATTTTACAACGAAAAATTATAAAAAAAAATTATCAAAAGAAATAAATGCTGAATTCAAATCACCATTATCTGGTATCCTTTGACTTTCTGTCGTCGTCGAAGTCTGTTGGTCGACTTCATTGGTCTGTTCTTCGTCTTTAGAATCTAGTAAACAATAAATAAAAAAAAAAAAACAAAATTAAAACGTAAAAGTGAGATTTTAAGTAAAAAAACATTATAAAAATGGAATACACCCTCTGTTACCAATTACTTTTCTATTACTCTGTTCTATACGATGCAATTCTCTTTAATTAAATAATAAAAAAAAAATAAAAAAAAATAAAAAAAAAACCTTGATTTTGGCATGACGCTTCGTCACTGCCGTCTGGACAGTCCCGGGCACCGTCACACCAAGCCCAGCCAGCAATACAATGATTATCGTCACACTTACTCTCGTCAGCAGCACACTCCAGATTGGTGGTACCTAAGTAATACAACATACGCAGTGTGTTTGTACAATTCTGCATAATCTCAAGAACTTGGAATCTTGAGAGACATTGCCAGAAACAATGATCAATGAACAAGAATTAGTTACAGTAGGTAACTGGAAAGGTTGAAGGAAAAATAGGCTATGCACCATATATGCATTTGATGAACAAATTTTCTCTATACTCGTATAAGACCCCATCGCCTAAATCAAAGAAGGAACAAAATGTGATAGTGCATCATGTTTTTAAAGTCAGGGGTGATGGTTGTCATGTCTCTAAATTAGTAGTACGACTAGAAGAGCAATTCTATATTCTTCTCCATATTGATATACATATAACTAAGAATTGACACCACCCCATCTGGTCTAAGCATTTTTGTATCTTTAACGTGTCATGGGTTACATTGGCACACTGTACAAAGCTGTTCTATACATTTATGCTTAATTTTACATGTTATTCTCATTTATTAATACAAAAAAAATCTATCGCTTCTAAGACCGTATGAGGCATATACTATAAACATACATTTTGTTAACGGTACTTATGCTTCTATTGTTATAACAATGATTTACTAATAACTACTACCTAATAACTACTAATTGGTAATAATAAGGATGGAACTATCCTATTGAAATTTGCTGCATTCAACTGATGTAATACAAACCTGGGTCTGAAAAATCGGTGGATACGAATTCGGTTTCGTTTATTGTGAAGACACCAAGTTGTCTTCTTCGCCTGATGTGATCTTGAAGGATCCTCGCCAATTCCTTGGTATCATCGTACCCAGATGTTGTGATATCCATGGTCACTTTGCAGGAAAACTCGTCTGATAGCCTCGACCTGAAAAACAAAATTAGAGTGTTAAGCCAGTTTAATGACAATAAAATATAAAATAAAAAGTATGCATCACGATCTCGTGATGAACAAGATCACTATTCAGGCATCTGCTCGGAAGACGTTTAACATCTCAGTTAACTTTCTGACTATCACAAACCTTTGAATTTTTCACTAGATAACATCGACTTGTCAGTTAAGTTATTAAAAGTCGCACATAAATGAGAAAGCGGCCACCTGAATCCACCGAAATGGAAAGCGACCGCTGCCCATAAACATCCGCAATTGCAGATTTGTTGCCTACCCTTAATTGACGGAGGAGGAGACGCACATAAAGAGGATATTTCCCCTTCCTGTGCGTCTCCTCCACCGTCAAATCCACTTTTCCTTCCCATCCTTTCCTCTTAAGAAAAGGGTGAAAAGGGAAAGGGACTAAAATAAGGCCTCCGGCACCACACTCATCAGACGAAACGAGACGGAATTTCTTCCACTTCACGCCTGTTTTCTGTGTGGTCGTGGTATTACACCGGGCGAGCCGGCACATTCGTGCGAAGATGTTACAGCGGGCTTTACCACTGTTAACTTTGATGCTATAGACAATTTAACCAGAATCAAAATACTCACTGTATTCTGACGAGACTAGCTCTTTGAGTTCCGGGAACTTTATCGAACAGGCTGTTGACAGCGTCTGCGAGTCCTATTGAGATATTCTGGAACTGCTCCGAGTTTCTGTTGTAATATTCGATCTGGAAGGGCTCCATCACCACGAAAGTAACTCGGAGTGTCTCTGCAAGTTAACGATATTTGGTTCAAGTTATTTAGTGAAACTTAAAGCTGACATGGTGGAGTTTGGGCATCTGTAATGTCTCTATTTATTTAGCGATTTTTGCAACAGATGTGAAAATAAATCTTAAAGTTTTTTTTTTAATATCTGGCGTAATATAGTTGTAATACTTACTTTCTCTGCTATCAGGATCTCTCCTGAAAGTTCCTGAACCTTCGATTGGAGTTTCCTCATCATCGACATCGTTCCTGTAACAAAATATAAATAATTTTCATAACATCAATTGAATACTCATATTATTCTATTCTAATTAATTTGATTTTGATCTCATAATAGTGGAACAGGTAAATGTTTCATATTAACTAAAAGACATGTAAAATATTACCCTCCTTTTAATTAGGCTATATATAAACTAACTGAAATAGAATATAGAGAACTTACTCGTTTTCATCGAACTGATCGGACGTAGCTGATTCGTACTCCGTTGGATCCTCAGTTGTATCGCCGTATGAAGCTGGAAATTTTAACAGTTTCTCATTAGTTTATCTCACAATTACATACGCTCAGTTCTAACTGACAGATAATTTTACTAATATTATAAATGCCATAGGTATCATAATCAATGTAATATTATAGATGCGAAAGTTTAGATGGATGTATGAATGGATGTTTGTTAGAGTTTATAGCCTTAGCTGCTGAACCAATCGCGATGAAATTTGGCATAGATGTAGATGATAGTCTGGAAGAACATATAGGCTTACTTTTGTTTTTTATTTTAATTCCACGCTTACGGAGTCGCAGGCGAAAGCTAGTACAAAATAATGGCATGTTTCTTTTAAACTTGTGAATTTAAATTTGTTAAGACGTTCCGGAGTTGAGTTTTCTGTACATCTATACATCCAACCAAATATTCGTTGTAACACCAAAGGAAAGGTTACTTACGAAACAGCTGTCTCTTCAAGCGTCGCAAATGACTGATGAGTCCCGACTCCGGTTCTTTAACCTCTAGGAACTCGTTCAAGGAATCATCTTCATCCTCCCAGTATATGTCTCCTGCTGTTGCAGTCTGAAAAGAATATTTATATAAAATTAATATTAATATTAATTAACTTTGGGTCACGATCACAGACATCTTATGGGTGTTGTCTGAACACAATACCAACATTACAACAAATCTATAAACGAATAGAGGGGAAAAATCAAGCATTGATTTTCATACAAATAGTTTCATACAACTAGATGTCTATTAGCAATATCTCTTCTAAAAATTCTTTAATTTAAATATACCAAAAAAATCTCTAGAACATCTTGGTGTCTAAAAACGCCTGAAAGACTTTCGATGTGTTGCTTTAATTTATTTTCCATTTTTGATACGGTGAAAACGACGTAGACATCTTCACAAGAAGAAGTGGAGGTTAGGAGTAAGTTAGTGTTTAAGCAAATTTGGACCACATTTCATAATGGAAAAAGAATTGTTGATTACTCGAAAGATTTTATTAACAATTTCAGTCCACTGTGAAAACTGTGCAAGTTATCTTTCAATGTTTATCCCATATTTCGTCGTTTATTTCAGATGATGGTGATTTAGCACATTATTAAGTTGTGTAAAGGTCAACGGCAGATTTGACTCCGCTGACTTCAGAAATAGGTACTTATCAATGTTTGTGGATTGGTCGGCTTAGGTCCCGCCCCGCCTTAATAACGATCCCGATTTGCCGGCCCCTTCGCCTTCTTACTATAAATTTTCAGCTTTTATTCAACTTGAGAGTATTCAAAAACATTTGAATATATCTTATTACTTAGCTTTTAATCTATTTCAGTATGTGCAATGATATATCTTTGTTTTATGTCTAAACTAGCTGTTATCCGCGACTTCGTCCGGACAGTATTAAAAAAACAAAGGAAAACAAAAATCTATTTATCCCTCGAGAACCTGACATTTTTCAGGGATGAATCGTATCCCATATGTTAATCCTTTCTTTGTTTTATATCTGTGCCTAATTTCAATAAGATATATCGAGCCGTTGCAGAATTATCGAGTAAACATGAAAAAACAAATTTAATGTATACCAGGGGAACACCTGAAAAACATTATTTTTCAGACATACAAAAAATATGATCAACTAAGTGTATTGACAATCTATCATTACATAGAGAAAATGAACCACTATGTATATATTTAAACGATTATAATTCAGGTTGCACGTAAAGTCCATCGCTAAGGTAACAGATCACGATTCATAAATAAATCGTTGGACAACGGGGCAATTAGAGTGTGGGGAGACGAGTGCTTGGAAGATTTCTTGGCAATTTCGTATAGTCCAACATGATCCCCACCCGGGTGAGAAGAACGCGCCGCGCAAGTTAACTACCACAAGGGTTGGCAAGCGTTAATTTCAAATTTATAAGAAACTTCCCGAACAAAATTTGATATACCAAGCATATTTATAATGACTAATGTTTTATTAAGATTATGTTAATACCATATTATTTATGTTTTGTAAATAATGTGATAACATTTACTAAATTACTAGCTGTTGCCCGCGACTTCGTCCACGCAATATTGAGATTTTTTTTTTTTTATAATATAAGAAGGCAAACGAGCAAGCGGCCACCTGAATCCACCGAAATGGAAAGCGACCGCTGCCCATAAACATCCTCAATTACAGATGCGTTGCCGACCCATAATTGACGGAGGAAGACGCACATAAAGAGGACATTTGCCCTTCCTATGCGTCTCCTCCACCGTCAAATCCACTTCTCCTTCCAATCTTTTCCTCTCAAGAAAAGGGTGGAAAGGGAAAGGGATTACAATTAGGCCTCCGGCACCACACTCGTCAGACGAAACGCGGAATTGCTTCCACTTCACGCTTGTTTTCTGTGTGGTCGTGGTATTTCACCGGGCGAGCCGGCCCATTCGTGCGAAGATGTTAAAGCGGGCTCTACCACTGTTGAAAAGATGAAGATAAAAAGTAGCCTATGATATGCCCGTCTATATTAGCTAGGCTTCAGTGAAAGTCCGTTCGAAATCGGCCCAGCCGTATAAACAGGCCGCAGGAACAAACGCGGCTTGCGAACAGACAGACAGACAGACAGACAGACAAAAATGTTTAAATGCGATTTTTGTTATCAGCAACGCAAATACATCATCTTCCCGAAATCTTGAATTTTTCTTTTGATATTACAAACAGACCCTCCAATTTTATTATATGTATATAGATGTAGATATAGATAGATGTTCTTATTTTAATCATAAATAATGAGAAGAGAAGATAGAGTTACATATTTTTCATTAAAGTTAACCAGATTAATCATCGAAGAACCAAAATATCAGTTAATGATATCAATTTAACGTCAAAAAAAAAACAAATGTATAAGATTTACAGATCAATTAGGTTAACGATCGTCTTTACATACGATTGTCCCCGTTCGTTAAATGAATTGATAAGCAACGACTTTTATACATTTACGACATCAGTATAAAACTGTCCTACACAGATATTTATTGTTATGCACAAAGTGTCGGATCTTAAATGGTACAATTTAAAGATATATTGTGTTACTCTAAACAAACGTTTGACCCACAATGCGATTGGCCTGATTCTGACAAATTTCTTGTTACCAATAATCATAAACCTAGTAAGATTTTGGTACACGCGTTGCATTTGAGATTATTCATTATTATACACTGGTTTAACAATGAATTCGGCCTATCTTAGATATGTAGTCTATATCTATAC
Source organism: Papilio protenor (assembly GCA_029286645.1). NCBI lineage: Eukaryota > Metazoa > Arthropoda > Insecta > Lepidoptera > Papilionidae > Papilio > Papilio protenor. The sequence continues at coordinate 1,426,990 of JAGSMZ010000042.1, forward strand.
TAATATTATAAAGAGGAAATATTTGTATTTTTATACGTTTTTGATTCACGCAAAAACTACTGGGCCGATTTAAAAAATTCTTTCACCATTAGAAAGGTATTTTTTCTGTGAGTAACATAGGCTATGATTTTAATTTATTTTTAAATTTTACGCGGGCAAAGTCGCGAGCAACAGCTAGTTACAAATAAAGTAGTGACTATACTTGTTATAAGTCCAAATCTCATATAATTTTACTGATCATCATCTTCCTGGCCTTATCCTATTCCCGTCTACATCCCAATCATCAATTACCGAACTATGTTAATAATATAAAAGTGTACAAAATTGTTTAAATGTATTATTACATTTGTCGAAAACATCTAGGCTAAGAAAACATTGTTGCCAAGTTGCTTATGCTTGCTAGCGGGACGCGTGATGTTTGCGCCATGTCGAAATCTCAAACTGTAATGAGAATTTAAAATACGTCCGTTCCCTAAATAACATTAAGACCATAACAGAAACATTTATAAATTAAATGTACAATAATAAACATTTAATATTACTAACTGAACCTTTGACACTGAGAATGACTAAACAAAGACGTCAAAATATTCCATTTTGTAAAACGCTTTATTTTAAAATCCTTTATTCATCTTTTAGGTCGTGCATGAAAAAGTTTATCACAATCTATTTAGTGATTTAGGAATGCGTAAAGGACTATCATAGCTTGATCTTATCTTGGCGCACACCTTTGTATAAACAATTGCACAACTGTTGTATGATTGTCGATTGTTTCGCAGCAAATTCAACTGTTTAGTTGCTGAACTAAAAATCGAGTAGTGTGCGCACCTCCATATAAGCTCATATGAACCAAAGTGCGACGAAACAGTTGTGCGATAGTTAAGTCAAAGGTGTGCGCGCGCTCTTAATGACAACTAGCGGTTTAATCTGGGATACCTGATGGAATCAAATGTATTGTTGCTAAAGATGTAGTCCACTTTACAAGAACTATAGTAATATTCAGTCTTAAGCTCAAAACAATATCATTCATCCTATAAATTAGTCTATTCGAATAAATCCGGTTATATAACATAGTGCTAAGTAATGCTGGAAATCCTCACGAGTTGTATAAAAGAGATGCTCAAAAGAAAATCTAGGATACGACTAACCGAGAAAGCTCGTTCTGTTTTAGTTCTTAGAATTAATTTCAGTTTTATACAGACGAATCTACATATCATATTTTATAAATAAGGGACTGATTCACAAAGAACTGTTAACTATATTAATAGTTTGTGCTTTTAATATTAATAGTTACGTTATTATTAGTACAAAAATTATTACAAAACTGAATTGCAGACGCGACCTTTCTAGTAATTTATTGCATAAACATTATAAAACCAATCAAGGTATATCTGACGATATCAAAAACTCCCACATATATCGTCAATATTATTTGAAGCTTTACAAAGAACGGCTGTTAATGTTTTTACGGTAACATTATAAGTTATTGTAAAAGGTTTAACCGCGACCCCGCGGTAAAAGTAATCCCGCGATCGCTTTGGATGCTTTTACATCATTATTGTCTATTGTAATTGACACTCCACCTTTCTAATTGTCTTCTCAATTACTATCATAATGTTTGTTATAATTTTGAAAATTCGAAGCGAGAGTTTAACTTTCATAACTAAACAGATTTCTACGATAAGTTAAATTTGAACTTTGAATAAAATTGTTAATTTGAAATACTCCAGATAATCAAAAACACTTAGAGATGGAATGTTAATTTCTGATTTTTGACATTATTTTCAAAAATTAAGCAACGCACGTCAGTTTCCAGGTTAAATATAACCGTAGAATTCCATTGCCATGAAGCATGTACAAATGTAAGGATGACAATAATGTATTGATAGTGTTACGGCAATGGAACTCTGCTGTTAGAATCACAAATAAGATGAACGCAGCGGCTAACAAGTGGGGTAGTAGGGCGAAGGGCGAAGGGCGACTTGTTCAGATGTCAGACTCGAGCGCCCTACACGCTGTCTACACATCCGCGCTCACAAACTTAAGGGATCCCAATTAGATTACTCGTAAAGCCCTACTTTACTTAGCCTGTATTTAAAGCTTTGGCTTGTGTTTTCTAAATTTGGTATATAATTTTAGTCGAATTCGATTTATCGAATGTGTTTAAGAAGAATAAACGATATCGAAATAATAGTTCTAATAATTCAAAGTTAGCTTAGCAACATTTTACCATAAATGGACTTATGTGACTAGTGGTGATCTCAGCGTTTCTATAATTAACATTTTTGCATAACTTTTAGAAAAAAAAAGCCAACTAGTATCTCACGGAAGCTAAACTGGCCAGCATTCTCACTTGTTTTTATGAAAGCGATTAAATCACTGATTTTTTGGAAGAATTAAGAACCACTTTACATATCTTCAAATAACTTTTGTCTGACACAAGTAAAATTGAACGAATAATATAAAGTACCTATTCATATAAACTGAAAGAAAACCGTTTGATTTTAAGCTCTACCCAATTTAAAAAGTAAGTAAAATAAATTGTTGGTATTTCTACAAAAGTCTTGTAACATTCGTTAAAAAAACTAGATTAACTTCGTGTATATTTGTAAAAGACTGAGATACGTTGTTAAACAGGAAATTATTATCAATACTTGTAAATAAGTAACGCAAATAAAACCAGATGTTTCCTGCCCGTATCCCAGACCTTGAAGATACGTTGCCCAAAATCTATTAATAATATTTATATTGTACCCACATAGATAGCGTTGATAAATAGAGCAAGTCATCACTAAATATACTATCAATGTCATGACATTTGACAAAAAACTGTTATAGCTTACTGCAGCAAACATACTGTAGATATAACTTAAGTCAACCGTATACTTTTAGACTGAAAATGTAATAGATTTCTACAATTTACCCATAGAAGTATTTTTAAAAGCAACGTAGTTGTTTACGCGACAGGATTCTAGACTTATTGACAACGTGATAGCGTCATAACAATACGGCAAGTTCACACAATATTGCAAGTGACAGCGACCTCTAGTGACAAAGAAAAAATTAGCTCATTATAATTCTACGCGCAATCTCATGCATGCAAACTTATAGATTAATAAACAATGTGAGATGGACAGGAAACGACGTGCAAAAATACAATTTGATATGACTTTCTAGGAAACAGTCGATGATTAGATTCTGCGAAGAATTCTTTGTTATCCTAGTTCCCAGATTTGTTCAAGTAATCATGGGTTCTCACTGCCTGGACATCTATACAAAACATACATTATCTCAATTGGATCAAATTGAACGATAGAATTTGTTTTAACCGACATACCAAAAGGTGTATGTATGTTTCTACATTGTAAGCTGATGGGGATATTTGCTTTATGTTTGGAATAGAACGGAATTAAATGTAATGTTAGTTCATTTTAAATATCGTTGTACAAACGGTTATTTAACTCCATGTTAAACTTTTAAACTGTTTGAGTCACAACAATACTTTGCATGTCGCGTCGCTACTAAATCACTGTTGTAAACAGCAAACAGATCAAATAGGAACTCTATAACTACTATTAAAAAGTTATTACGAAATGCTTTATTACAAAAATGCTCGTTGTTTACAACAGTCCGCGTACAGGCATTGCCTTAAACGTTAACTGAGATGTATAAGCCTTTTGTAAAAACTTTCGAGTCGTGAAACAGTTTTTTGACAAACGAAACAAACGACTCAGGTTGTTATGTAAGTATGATTTTTAATTTGTGTTTAAATTAATACAAAATTAATGCCATCTACGAATTTGAATACCTATATAAAATCACGTATTGTTCGGACTCGAATGAAGATTAAATAAAATAATTTTTATTTGAATACTATTTAAATTAAATAAAGAAGCTTTATTTATTAAATTGAGCGCTGTAAAGATTATTTCGTCTCTTTGTAATGTTGGACATAAAATTTATTTTCAGAGAAATAAAATTGAAACCGCATAGTTCGATATAATCTTAATGGAACTGCATTAATTGACGAAACAATAATACGAATAAATAATTAAACACTGGCTGTTGTTTCGGCTTCGTCCGTGTGGAATTAAAAAAAAACTAATTTTTAAATAGCATGTTAGTGATAATGAATCTAACGGCAAAATGATTTTTCACAACAGTCCAGTATGTTTTGAGCTTATTACATACAAAAATACAAATCATTCCTTTTATAATATTAGTATAGGAGTATAGCCTTAATATCACTGTATCTGTTTTTTAGATAAAGGGCAAAGGAAACTATATCGACCTCATTATTGATTTATGTTTCTTACAAACCAGATATTACATATTGATGGGCTGTCGAGTAACAGGAATGTTTTACTTATAAATAACATAAACTATGATGAACATTTCGCAGTAAGGTCATGCCATTGTATGGAATCTATACTATTATAATAAAGCGTAAACAGACACTTCTTTGTTGCCTAAGATGTCAGCAATTACAGCATATTTTTGAATAATTTATTTTTTAATAAAGAGCCCTACACTTACGTCATGCTTTAGGCTATATATTTTCAAGCCATTAAACTTAGGGGGTAAATATTTTGGATAAAAACCATAATGTGGGAAAGAGACTATAAGTTGCTGCCAACATCAAGAAAGAAAGATTGCTAAGGTTTGTCATGTCATGTCATGTCATTTTGACATTTGCTATTGATAATTTGACGCGGATGAATCCGCACGCGAACAGCTAGTAGTCAAATAAAATGTGATGTTCTATTTCATCAATATATCAATGCGTGAAGCGAAAACTTTCTACCGCTCTGAGACCTCTGAGAAAATTGCACAAACGGATAAACGAGTTTTGATTTAAGTTAAAGTAAACGTGAAGATGATGATGATGAAATGAAGAATGAATGATTGTGAAAAAGAAAGGCATAGAACTATTTTTAGGCGACCACCAGTAGAGATAATTCGTAAACATAATAATGTATCCTAAAGCTCACTAGAATCTACGTTCATATCCATAAGTACGTTTAGAAGGGAGAATTTAATAATACCAACAAATCTATCAAGGGAAATTTAATCTATTCACATTTCATTACAAAACATAAAATAATTAGTTCTGACATAATAGAATAGTTAAAAACGTCGAGGGTTCGGAATATATCCACTTAAACGGGCATAATTAAATCGTAACTTGATATGGTTCCCATTAATTTCGGCTCGGCCACAAACAGCGCACTTCGCGGACGGCTGCATAGAAACTTTCCAAGCGGTTCTAATGCTTTTATAATATTTCTGGCAAAGATTTAAATGCGTAGACACGACAATGAATCTAAGAGCGAACCCTCACGACAACGCTTGCACTATTCAAATGCATTTGTACCCATGAATTTATTAAATCCATACTTAAGTACGTTCAATTAATGTTTTCTAACATGAAACGGACCTATAGATAAATCAATAATGTTATGTGTGATTTGAGATCAATATACCTATGGAAACCAAATAAAATGTGCATATGTTCCTACATAAGTGCAGATTCACAGTTATCGACGCGCGTCCGTCCCCAGAAGTAAACCATTGAAGCCGCCATTACAATGTTTTACATATATGAAATACAATCTCAAAACAGGTTGGTGCAATGAGTGCAGTAATCTGTATGAACAAGCCACAACTCGAATGTTTCTGACCGAGCACTTAGCATATTACTCGCCTAAACAGATGACTGCGTTTTTCATATCGTCGCCTCATCAGGGAAATATTTGACAAATAGCATTGTTAATACGTCGTTAAGTGGTCTCAGTACAACGTCCGACTCCTTGAATTTGTAGGAAAATAATAAGTTTGGCTGAATCGTATCAAGCTGCTAGGAAATATAATATAAAAATCTTATATGGAAATATCCGACCAAAGCTTTCTGTCCAACTACTAAGCTACTAAGTAATTGCTCGTCATAAAATTCATTTATCAATGTACAATAATTTTATTAAATTGTTTTTAAAAATGTCCAGTTCAAAAACACAAAGATATATTTCGCTGTTACAAATAAATCCGCTTATACATTTACAATGTTCCATACCGAGTCTCCATGTAGAAATTAATATTTTTGGAACGAATTGAATTCAACGTAAAATAGTTTTAATCCTTAAGTATGTTATTCCATTTATTTTAGTTGCGATGACGATATATTTTATGCGAATATGTATTTTCTGTTCAGACTGCTTTTGGAAATTCATTAATTACACAGCAATCATATTACAGGGATAATTGAAACTTATAGAATGATGTTGCAAAACATAAATTCATGTGTTTCCATTGCGTTAATACATGTACAAACTACGTAAGTAACATGTTATACAAGTTTGGCAGAGTACTAAGGCAGTGTTTGGACTGAAGTTCAAGTGAGAACTTTATATTTACGATTATTGGTTCCATTACTTATCATTTATATTTCGTCTCTGAGTTCAATTGAAGCAGAAAAGGCACGAGTCAAGGGAGAATCAATCAATTGCTGTCGACGCGTATAAAATTTAAGTGAATTGTAGTGCCAACAGACTAATTCGTTTGTATTTAACTTTCAATATATTCTGAGACAGACGTACTATGCTATGAATGTTGTAGAAATATAACTATACTAATATTATCTTCTCCTGAAAATTGAATCCATAAACAAGTGTTTTTTTATTTGAAATTAAATATTCCGTTTTTTCATACACTTCTTTATAAATAAATTATTTTATAACATAAGCTGGGATAACAAAATCAATTGAAAAATAATATTTCTATTCATTGCATTTACGGGATTTTGTATATAAAAAAAGATTGCTTTTTATAACAATTAATGTACAGTAAATATAAATAAATTATAAACTCTTACGCATAATCTAAATTATACATTTATTTTTAGTTGCTTCATTAGAATAATCACAGTCTCAAAATGTACTGGGAGACTGGATTTTTTTAAACAGGTATCGTGTAAGTCAGACAGCGTCGTCGGCCGAGTGTCCTTTGTCACTGCGCTCGCTCTCAGCAACCAAACAATTGTTAAAGATTTCCACATAGCTCGCACTTTAATGAATTGTCTTTATAGTGCAGTTCGTAAATATAACACTACTCTTAGCTACTTCTTTAGATTCACTTCATAGGAATTCTGATATATATTTTCTCAACTAACGGTCGTTTAATGTTCAGATTTTCGAACGAATTTTATTATCAAAAAGATTTTTTCATTGTATTTTTTTCTACATTTAACTGTGTCAAGAATCATTTTCAAAAAAAAGGAAATTTTAAAAAATTCATGTCCATTCATCATCAACTTGCCCTTATCCCTTACGGAGGGTCGGCACAGTATGTGCTGCACTTCCATACATCTCTATCAGCTGTCATATCTGAATCCAATCCTTTCTTAAGCATATCCTCTTTCACTTAATCCATCCATACTTTCTTCGGTCTTCCTCTACCTTTGTAGCCATCTACATTCAATCTTAACAAAAAAATCATGTCCATTGTAAGTTTAGAAAAAATATCTGATCATAAATGCATCTGAGAAAGCAGCTTTAAATTATTCAGATATTTTCAATAGTAAATAGTCAGACTTTTTACTATGACCTTGATAAATTACATTCTTCATAAACACGTGTAGAGAGTCTCATTACAAATACATTTCACTGAGTTGAGCACTTTGCAATATTAATACAAGTTTTAATTTAAGCGAATCTAAACGGTAATGTTTTCATATAATGTATAGTTGACATATTTGCTTGATATTTGATCTGTTACTTATTATTATATTTTGAAATACATTAAAATCGTTTAAGTGCAACTATTGTTAAAGTTCTAATGTAGTAAACTTACTTATATTTAGATTTCGTAACAATGATATTGTTTTTATTTTTAATCGATAATCGATCATTAAATAAATCTGAAAAATTTTAGTCAAAAAAAAATAGTTTATGGTACTCAGTCATTGCATTAGTTGTGTAACTAAATGTGGCATTTATTTTAACGATAAGCAAAATCTGTGCTAGTAGATAATGCTAGGGCCGCGGAACACGTCGGGTAACGCTCTATTAAACATTTACTCTGTGACTGTTCGCTTGAATGACGCTGCGTGCTTTTAGGTGCCGTGAAAATCCACTGCTGTGACTAACTCATACGAGTATATGTCTCTGTTTTTTCCATAGAGAGTGATAGTAACAATATACTCGTACTAGTATAATCGAATCGTACAGTTATGATGACAAATCAAATTGAGTTTTACTCAAATTTCGTCGAATCCACTCAATACACGAGTTATACCTATAATGATTAATGGTAAGGAAATTACTACAGCTTTTTTTAATCCATGAATGGATCACTGGTTTGGATTCAATCTAATTTATCACAGAAATAAATGGAGTTATCAATATTAGATGAATACATTAGGAGACTGACATAGAGTAATATAATGACAGACTGTTTTTGAATAACTACAGATCGCTTTATTGATTACTGAAAGCATGTATTAAAAAATAAGATAAGATTTATGCTGTAATGAAGGCAAAGGTCCAGTAAAATGTATTTTATGATGAGAAAAATAAAATTTCTTAAGTAAGACATAAAGATATTCTGATACAGAAGACATTTGCAAAATGTGTACTAGATTGAGTGCAGAATAAATATCAATGGTTCTTCTAATAATGAATACTGGCATATTTATAACTCATTTTAAATGACAATTCAAATATCATACGAGACAAAAATGATACAAACGACATGAAATAAAAAAATATTTTCGATTTCACTGTATTTATGAATTTGAACTGAAACATTTAGCAAATAGCGAAATTCTAGCATATGCTTATTTACTTTGTCGTCATCAATGTTTGATATTTACAATTCGATTTTGTGTTTATATCGCATACATAGCATATAAAATTACAATATTTTAGTGATATTTCCTAACATAAAATACAAGGCGATGTAAGTTACAATATAATTGCGTCGATCAGGAGACGTAAAGCTGTCTTGAATCGCGACAAATCTCGTGTGAGTGAGCTCTTAATGCCCCCCTTTCGGTGCTTCAACGGCTTATCATTTGCCACGGCAGAGAACAGAATGCACACAAAGATTGCAGAATAATGTCCCTTAGAGAACGAAAGTGCGTCACATACTGGCTACCTTTTCTAGGTAATTTGAAAGTTAGAAAGAAAAAATACATCTAAATATTTCCTTTGTTCAAAACAATTAAATTAATTTTTAATTACAAAAAGTGATTGACCTTTTTGACCTTGAAAAGTCTTGGTTTTAAACTAATTATTTATCGTACCACCGTCAGAGGGTTCTTTTACAAAAGTTTTAACGAAAGCAAGTTTTATATTACATGTACTCATACTACAAAAAGTTTAATTCATATCAATATCTTGAGGTGGAAGGATTGGATTTTGTTTGTCCTAAATAATCTCGAAATTATGGAACTAATTTAAAAAATCTTCAATTCCTAAAAAGCTCTTCACTTAAGGAGTAAAAAAGGCTATTTTTTTATCTACCAAAGCATATCTGGGTCGGACTGCTAGATTATAAATTACAATTGCCATTAAGATTCTGTTGACTAATTTGACAACCTCACAGCTAAATGTCTGTATAAATCTGAGGACATCACTAAAGCTGCTATCCCGTGACGTCATTATTTATACATACTTGATTGTAGCTGCTCTATGCATATAAAATGCAGTAAAATCGGATACATTACCTGTGAAATAAAAAAATATGATTAGAAAAAAATACTGTGACCTTATAAACGAATTGCATAATATTTTGTACCGACATTATAAAGAAGAAAGATTTGTTGTTTGTAATGTAACGAATGAACTCAAAAACTCCTGGTCCAAATTCAAAAATTCTATTGCCATTAAAAAGCTAAATTATTACTGAGTAACATAGGCTATAAACTCTAACAAACATCCATCCATCCATCCATCCATCCATCTAAACTTTCACATTTATAATATTAGTAAGATTTTAACGACATCGTGGGCAAAAACTAGTTCAATATTTAAAGTACGTATTTAATTCAAACCAATATAAAAAAACTTTACATTGTTTCATAATAATCAATAAAGTAGGATGATAACTTTCCATAACTTAGTTTTTTTCTTATAAAGATTTGACATACATTTATCAAAGTATTCTAATATACGAACGTGTAGAATTAAATAATGAAGTACAAAACAAAAAAGGACTGCACAGCTCTATGTAAATATAAATCTGTACAGAGGGGTTGTGTGTAATAGCTCATGAAATGTATGGAATCAAGAGGAGGCTGTGTCGACGCGCGACCGGCGACGAGTAAATACTCTGTCGAGAGGCCGCAGATTCATTGTGTATCGCCAAAGAGATTCAAAAAATGTATAGAGTAGGCATATTTGACACTTCACTTGAAACATTTTTCACATAATCTTAGTAATCCTATCCATGAATAGATCCTCGAAACCACATGTCAATATAGTTAATTGTATTTAAATTAATTGCCAATAGATGTCATTTAATAATGTTTAAATATTAACTAAACTCTATTTTGTAAATACTGTTTAATGTATTTTTTAGCAAAAGATGGAGATTAGTAAAATTTTGTAAAATGTTTTTTTACATATCAATACAAGGAAACGAGATGGTGTACTAAACTTGACAAATCTTTCAGAGTAAGTACCGGTGAAAAAAAATTGTCATTATGCCTAGTCTATATATTTTAAACGTCTTTGTGTATCGCACTCGTAATTCCTTTTCGGATAAAAGAACTTTTTTTTATCAAAGGGAGATATCTTCCAGATTTTATACACGCTTATGGATTGTTTTAAATTGCGTCGTTTGAGATAATCGCTACTTATATTTTTCAGGTGACATTTCCAAAAGAAGATACTAGAAAGAACTGAAATATCGATTATTGAATACGCGAATCCATTTTCTGATACTTATAATACTTACTAGTTTATAAACTTTTTTATTTCACAAGTAAACGTCGAGAACTTTTAATTTCCTACCTATTTAATTACTTCCATTATACACAACTCTCATAGGCTCACAATAATCTGAAAACAAAAATCTTCATATTTTAGAAAAATATATTTTAGCGACTAATTAAGTCTGCAGAACACTCAAACTTTGAACTAGATGTATAAAGATTAAATATCCGGTCTTAAAAAAATGAGTTATTATGAATAATATGATGTTCACGTGATTCACGTGAAAGAGCGTGTAATCCTCTCAATGAGCGGCCGAACCTATATAGAGTTACTGGATAGCCTACGAGACATAATGACGACGGCATTCTTCCCCTAGGAACGGCGGGACTCATCTCAAACGCCAGCATTCATCAACAAAAATATGATCGTTAAAACCTCGCTTCAAAAACGACTAACCCTAACGCTGAAATAAGTAAACTAAATGAATTTCAAGCGCTTCCCACTTAAGTTCGAATATCGTACAACAAACCGTTAACTCAAAACACTAAAGCCTGCTGCACACCTTCAGATTTAACAGTTCTTAATTTTACTTATACAATCAGACTTTTCAGTTAAAACTGAAAAATGAAAAAAAAAAATTTTTTTTTGTTTTTTTTTTTTTATTATTTTTTTTTTTGTGAAGGAACTGAAGGTGTGTTACTAGCTTTAACAGGTTTGTTTATATCTGACCAGATTTTGACCTAATTAAATTATGTGTTAAATTACAGTTTTCAGAAATGGGTAGGAAATAAAGATCCTACGTTTCACCAGCGATTTATAATAACGACGCGCCTAGAATTCGGTTGTACCTAATTGAGGTCAATCATCAAGATAAAAATATGCTATCTATTGAGTTTGATCAAACACGGTGACTAAATTCTTTAGGACTCGAAATGTATTGGACGTCAGTAAAATTAATTGTTAAACAAGACCGATAATTCATTTTGGACTGTTTTTGAAAAATACAATAATTAATTATAATTAAAATTTAAAAATTGTATACAGTCGCTGTTAATACACGAATGATATATGACAATGAAAAACTTCAAGTATTACCCACTGTTTAAAGTAATAAATTACAATTACAACTCTAATGTGTAACACTTTAAAATAGTTTGCACATGTCTAAGTAATAAGGACACTTGATTGATTAACTGATGACGAACAATCTTAACAGCCAGATGTCTTGTGAAAAATAATAATAGTCAGATGTAAAACCCAAGCCTACAATAATCACTAAAATCAAATGATATTTGCTGTCTTTATTTAAACAAATAATTAAGATTTACCTGTTAATACAAAATAATTATTTGAATTACATATTAACTAGATTTTCTCTGACAAAACACTAACAAGTTTGTGGGTAATCAAATTTTCAATGCAATTAAACACAACAGACTAATAAAGATCCCGAGTTAACGCCATAGATGTAAATAAAGAGCAAACGTTACTGGATGTGGTATTAGGTTATTTAAATTTTACTAAATCGTAACTGTTGTAACTAATCTATAGCTTTTAAGTTAAGATCACGTTTTTTCGTAACTGTAAACTCATATTGTCGAGTTTACACCGAAATGTAGCCAATTAAAAAGAACAGATAGCTCTTATATGTTCCAATATAACCGACCTTATTTACGGGTTTATTTTCGCGCGCCAAAACAAGTTTACTAATGATTTCTTTAAATCGGGACCCTTAAGATTGCAATTAAAAATTTAAAAATCAACGTCGCTTTGCTTTTAAATATCGTAAAACAACATATTCCACGTCGATATCTGCTACATGTTGTTTGTATTCATTTATAATAATGATGGAATTCGAAACTAGTAGATTCTGCGAAATCCAACAATGGAATACAAATTACTCTGAACTGTAAAATAATGTATTATTATTGTAATGTCTTAAAAAAAAGATATTTCATTTAAAATGCATATATTCATATCGTAATGGCATGTTCATGTCATCCGACGGCCCGGGGATTAGGAGCATTGTTATTCGACTGGGATATCAAGATCCGTGCTCTACAAATTTTTGCAGCGGCCCCGCTTTTACAATCAACATTGCAATCCCTCCATTTTCTGATCAAATAAAGTTCCTGGATACTTCTATGAAATCTTATTTATATCATTAATCTACTCAGAATTAGTCAGTGTCAAATATTAATTTCAATTCACATACGAATAACAAAAAGAGAAATAAATATTATCTCGAGGACCACGTGGACAATGCAATATAGGTAAGACTGATGCTCGTACTCTAAATAACTTAGGGCAAACTTTCTAAAAGCTTTAGCGCAGTTTAAAAATGAAGTTAGAAGTCAGTCAATAAAACTATCAAAACATCGGTAAGTCCGCTCGAGGGACATGCAGGGATCAATCAATGTGCTATCATACAAGTAGCGGCCGCGGGTCGCTAAGAGGGGTTCCTTGTCCACGGCAACGCTTTCCGTTCCGACGTCATCCAGCCCGCATTGAGATTGATGTTAGGAACGAAACGAGGAGTCAGCCTCCCGCGGAATACTAAGAGGGGAGCCTTCCTTGCCCAATTAGACCGACCCCTCTCACCCGCGTACATTCCGCCGCGTTTTGTCCCGCTTCGATCATGCTATGCGACACTACGCCGCATACAAAATTACCGCCATATTTTTCATGTAAGCCCTGCGATCAAAGTATCGTTGAACAGCCAACTTGGACCGTCCGCGATCTTTCAACGCTATTATGTGTCCTAAGTGGATTTTGTTCCGTTCGCTTGCAGCTTTTTAAGTAAAGCTTACTCTATATTTCGACGGGGTATAGCATTGAACATTTTAAAAACTTAAAATGTTATCCTATTAATTAATAAATGACATGTTTGTTTCATTTATTTGCAAACAAGGACAAATCTTTTAACGTAAGTTGTCAATGTCAAGCCAGAATATTCAATCAATACAAGAGCAACTATGAGACAATAACGAAATCAAAAAACTGTGAATAGTCTCCACAAAAAGTACATTTTGACCTTTTGACTTACATTAATATCTTTATTGCAAATAGTTTGAAACTTTGTATGTTGTTTTAATTAAAAAAATGTATTTTATTTTAAAATAAGCGATAAATAACGAGGTATTGTTTGTTACCACCGGGCTGGCACAAGTTTAAAAACAAGCAATATAATTCGGTCCGTGGGCGTCGTTTCCGAGCTGCGTCGTTTCGTTAAACCTGCTAATTAGCCTAGCTTTTAAGGGCGTAGAGGGGACGCGTGTGTAGCGAACAATAAAAATACGCTTCCGTTAATTAGCAATAACCTAATATCGCGAGATAATTTGTCGCTCTTAACTTCCTTTCGTCGTTACTAAGGATATTTTCCTTAGTTATTTAACAGTTACTTAAGCTGTCAAGATTCACACCATCGATCATTGAAGTCCATAATATCAATCAGAGGCAGCCAGAGTTAAAACACGTGTCTAGCTAAACAGTGACTGATAATTTAAATATATTACTAATGTTATAAAAGCGAATGTTTGAATGGATTGATGAATGTTTGTAAGAGTTTGTGGCCTTAACGGTTGAATGAATCTCGATGAAATTTGGCATAGATGTAGGGGATGGTCTAGAAGAACACGTAGGCTACTTACTATTATTTTCTTCGCGGACGGAGTCGCGGGCTAAATCTAGTTAGGAAATAAAGTTATTACAGTTACGTACGCAGTGAAGATGACTTCATGTATAGAACAGAGAATTGTCACAAGGTCACATATGAAAAGGTAGTTAGTGAACTTGAAGGTTGTGTTTTTAGTCACATATTTATTGCCCTGTCTGTCAGAATGCACGTGTACGAGTCTTTACGCTTTAAATGCCATTTTATTTGTATGTAAAGAGCTTTTCAATGGCAAAGCTCGCTTTCGCTATAATAAAGGATAGAAACCCGTTAATGAGCTTAATCCTCATGGATTTCTGGTTATAATTATCAATTCCATGAATTCCTAAAAAATTCACAATTATTTTTAAATAAAACGGGTATCAATACGTTTAAACAAAATGTAGTAACGGATGTTGTGTTGTAAGAATTCCAATTATAAATACCTACTTTTACACATCGAGTGTTAGAAAAATTGTTTATTTGTGAAAAATTTAAACAATTTAAATACTCTTCGCACTATTCAAGGCCTGTTTACGTTGACGCGATAGTTTAAATTTAGCGTTTATTAGTCGAGTTAAGGCGCGTTCCCACTGGCGCGTAACAGGAGATATTAAAAAAAATCAAACGGTTTTTTTTTAATATTATAACTCTATTGTATTATCAGAGAGAAACTTCGATAATTTTAAATTCCATGGAATAAAAGGCATTTTTATTTTATTTATTTATTATGAGAGAGAGTAAGTCGTGTGGATGTTAAGCACGTGGTAGATCGAAGCTAAGATGACTGGATGTCGTCGATCGCGATTTTAAGAATATCGGCAGCAAATTAAAAAGGCCATAGGAGACCGACATGGAGAAATTTACTGGACCAAACCCTGGTCTACCCGCGGCTGTAATGCCTCAGATGATGATATTGTCATGGGAGTCAAAGGTGACGTATGCATGTTTGGCAGATAATTTATTGAGTTGTATTAAAATATTCCTAGATTAATCTACGTATGTACGTATCGATTTGTTAGAGCATCGCTATTGTCACGTTCGCCGTCCTTGATACGTACTAAGAATAAGGAGAATCAGACAGCCCCTCAGGATGTCAACAAGGTAAGATACTTATTTATACGTTGTGATGTTAGATATGAGATCATACAATAAAATACGAGAATAATTAGCAAATAAAAATCTTACTAATGTTATAAATGCAAAAGTTTAGATGGATGGATGTTTGTTAGAGTATGTAGCCTAAACGGCTGAACGGATATCGATGAAATTTGGCATAGACGTACAGGATAGTATGAAAGAATACGTGGGCTACTAGCTTTAGTTTTTTTTAATTCCATGCGGACGGTGTCGCGGGCGTAAGCTAGTGTTTAATTAGTTAGTGCTAGAACAATAATAACAACTGAAACTTCGTAATCAATCAAGTCTTTTATATTAAATCGTAAATTATAAGTCATAATACACATAAAAACTAGCTTACATATTCTTAAAAGATCACTATGATTATCTTAGTATTTAAGCAGTTGGTAACACTGATTCGTCTCGGACCATAAACAACAGACAATGAACTCTTCATGTAAAAATGATCGTAAATTTTATTTAGTTATAGTTTGAAACGGTCAAGGTTTCAAACACTGACTCTGTTTAATATTAAATTCGATTTATCTAATAAAGAAGATATACTAACTATGTATAAACAGTTCATTGCGATACATAACTTTATATTATAGAGTCTCCATAGATATGCTTCCGGAGGACTTTTGCTCCGATGATTTTATCCCTCAGTCTTGTTTGTTACACAAATTGACGCAAAATCAACTCTCAAATAAGCAAGACGACATAAGCCATCTATAGATTATAATGCACTTAAAATAGATTATTGAAGTCCATAATATCAATCAGAGGCAGCCAGAGTTAAAACACGTGTTTAGCTAAACAGTGACTGATAATTTAAATATATTACTAATGTTATAAATGCAAAAGTTTAGATGGATGGATGTTTGTTAGAGTAGGTAGCCTAAACGGCTGAACGGATATCGATGAAATTTGGCATAGACGTACAGGATAGTATGAAAGAATACGTGGGCTACTAGCTTTAGTTTTTTTTAATATTATAACTCTATTGTATTATCAGAGAGAAACTTCGATAATTTTAAATTCCATGGAATAAAAGGCATTTTTATTTTATTTATTTATTATGAGAGAGAGTAAGTCGTGTGGATGTTAAGCACGTGGTAGATCGAAGCTAAGATGACTGGATGTCGTCGATCGCGATTTTAAGAATATCGGCAGCAAATTAAAAAGGCCATAGGAGACCGACATGGAGAAATTTACTGGACCAAACCCTGGTCTACCCGCGGCTGTAATGCCTCAGATGATGATATTGTCATGGGAGTCAAAGGTGACGTATGCATGTTTGGCAGATAATTTATTGAGTTGTATTAAAATATTCCTAGATTAATCTACGTATGTACGTATCGATTTGTTAGAGCATCGCTATTGTCACGTTCGCCGTCCTTGATACGTACTAAGAATAAGGAGAATCAGACAGCCCCTCAGGATGTCAACAAGGTAAGATACTTATTTATACGTTGTGATGTTAGATATGAGATCATACAATAAAATACGAGAATAATTAGCAAATAAAAATCTTACTAATGTTATAAATGCAAAAGTTTAGATGGATGGATGTTTGTTAGAGTATGTAGCCTAAACGGCTGAACGGATATCGATGAAATTTGGCATAGACGTACAGGATAGTATGAAAGAATACGTGGGCTACTAGCTTTAGTTTTTTTTAATTCCATGCGGACGGTGTCGCGGGCGTAAGCTAGTGTTTAATTAGTTAGTGCTAGAACAATAATAACAACTGAAACTTCGTAATCAATCAAGTCTTTTATATTAAATCGTAAATTATAAGTCATAATACACATAAAAACTAGCTTACATATTCTTAAAAGATCACTATGATTATCTTAGTATTTAAGCAGTTGGTAACACTGATTCGTCTCGGACCATAAACAACAGACAATGAACTCTTCATGTAAAAATGATCGTAAATTTTATTTAGTTATAGTTTGAAACGGTCAAGGTTTCAAACACTGACTCTGTTTAATATTAAATTCGATTTATCTAATAAAGAAGATATACTAACTATGTATAAACAGTTCATTGCGATACATAACTTTATATTATAGAGTCTCCATAGATATGCTTCCGGAGGACTTTTGCTCCGATGATTTTATCCCTCAGTCTTGTTTGTTACACAAATTGACGCAAAATCAACTCTCAAATAAGCAAGACGACATAAGCCATCTATAGATTATAAATGCACTTAAAATAAATTTATTTAATTTGAAATAATGAATTTCGTTAGTTGGGTTTGCAAGTCGAAAAAAGTCCAAAATATACAATTTCACGTAACGATAAAGATATTGTTTGAGGAAAAAAATATATTTTCCGTCTATGAGTTCATTTTACTTGAATTCTGGACTCGTAAAGTCATCGGTTAAATTTAAATGTGTCTAAACATGACGATTTAAATGAGGACATGTGTCACTGCGAGTTATGGTCAATACAATATTGCGTTATGTCTAATTATAGGACATGTTTAAGGCTTATGTTATATATCAATTTATATTGTCCTAACTACTTTATCAACTGACCTAGTGGTTTGCAGTAACTTTGCTTTGAAATTAATGGTGCTAGTCGATTTCCTTTTAGATTTAATGTGATTCAATACAGAATTTATTTGTCAAAATCGCATTTTGCATATTAATGCTTCTATTATAAAGGGGTAAACGTATGTTTATCTAAAATGTATTAGGAACACTGTCTAAGTTTTTTATGGTTAAACCCCTACAGCTTCACAAATAAACGCGGTATAAAGTTAAACTCAGGAATAAACTGAGTATAAGCAAAATATTAGTACATATTTTGCTTATACTCAGTTTATTCCTATGCTAGTTTTAAGAAATAAGCAATTAGAATTAAGTGTACAGTGTCTAAGTAATGACGCAAATTAACGCATGACCCCGTCTAACTTTTTGTCAGCATAATATCCTTATTACCATATTTTCAGACAATTAACCTAAGAAAAACTACAATAAATTAACTGCAGTAAATTCCGTTTAGGATTAGAGCATTTCTTTCCCTTTTTGATTTTCTCAGTATATTTTTATGATTAAAATATGAATATTCCTAATTAATAAATTCAGCTCAACATATTTTATATTTTTATTTACGTAATAATCTTTAGTATTTATTAACCGAAGCCACAATACAATACTTTTTGCCAAGATTAATATTTTCCGAACTTAAAATTCTACGAGCAAAGTATGCACTTAAAATTAAAAAAAAAACAAAAGCATTCATTCAAAATTAAAATAGTCATTGAATCCGAAAACGCGAGCGCTAATTAGTCCGGACTCAATACTTTAGCGTCGTACATTTTATAAATTCAATCACAGTAAAATAAGTTATTTATCAGTCGTGACATTTACTACGTAACTAGTTAATAGAATTTCAAACAAGACTTCGTTGTATATCATTAAGTACTGTACCAGATATAACAAAAGTGTTTGCTGGCGCCATTGCGAACGATGACGAAATCTTTCCTAGAAAAGCATCTGCAAACGCGACGCGTTTCCACTGTATAGAAACAAACGCGTCATCTCAATGCCGACGTCTGGATGTAAACTGAAGAGTTTAAGTTTCGAACGTTCTTATCTTAACAGAATGATTTGATTGTAAACAGTGAATTTTTAATAATAGTTAATTTATACAAAATTTAAGAAGCTATATTAGTGACGATACACTGATAAAATATATCTGTATATATTTTTTTATAGATGTAATCTTTTTGATGGATGTTTTTTTGAATGTATCTGCAGAACGATTCAATGGACTCTGATGTTGGGTCATAAGTAGAAAATAGTCTGGAAGAACACATACGCTTACTTTGTTTTTAAACTCTGAACGGTCGAAGTCGCAAAGTACATTATTCTATAGATAAAATAAATTATTGCTAAGTTTATACATTATAGAAACGTATTCGTTTTAAACTTTATGTTTAAATACGATAATGCACCGACATTACTACAACATAACTAAACAATAGAATAATTTTCAAAATTAACTATGGAAGGCTATTTAACAACCGCTCAGTTAAGTTCACAAACCGGTTTTGTTGATACACCAACGGGGCTACAACGACTTTGTTTGCAGATTTTGTTTTAATGTTTCTTCCTTACGTCTATTACGCATGCGGTGGATAGAAATGAAAAATGTATAGCTAATTTTATTCATATCTTTTTGACTTAACTGCTATATGCAGCTATAACTGAGCGTGTGTGTAGCGGGCTTTAAATAAAATCAAGATATAGTGACATAATCTTACTAATATTATAAATGTGAAAGTTTAGATGGATGGATGGATGTTTGTTAGTGTTTGTAGCCCAAACGGCTGAACGGATTTCGATGAAATTTGGCATAGATGTAGAAGATAGTCTGGAAGAACACATAGGCTACTCACTTTTGTTTTTTTCAATACCACGCGGACGGAATCGCGGGCAAAAGCTAGTAATTTGGATAATAATAATCGACCGATTTCCTTCAACGCGAAACAAAGCCGTAGTGAAGGATTTAATGGAGCAACAGGATGCGGCACGATAGAAAAGAATTAAAATCAACACAGAGCATGTTTGCGATAATTAAATCAGCCATAATCCCTCCATACAGCTTTCGTTGTGTACGTCACGGTACGTAGTTTAACCGATGCTGGTACCTGTATCGCATCCCACTTTATACTTTATGTCACCGGGAAATTCTGTATACAGCAACTTTGAAATTTGCCTAACCAAATCTTAAAGACGCGGAAAATCCTTTATCGAACGAATTCATTCTACAAATTAACATATTATATGTATTTGACACACACTTCTTTGTTGTTATTTCAAGTAGGCTATAGAGTACGGCCGATATAGAACACAACATTTTTGTAACTAAATTCTTCAATGTCAAAATTGCCGAGTCTACGATTTACCTATGCGAATTACAAACGGACGGCGTACTTTATTTCACGGTGACAAATATAAAGGCTGGAAGTTACTAAAAAAAATTTTTCAAATCAATTCTCAGCGACATTAAAGTATCAAAAAACAGGTTTCAGCAGCTGCATTTTATGTATGTATAAACCGAATGGTTTGTCGGTCATTGTAACTGTGAGTCACAGCTTCTCAGTACAATGCCTTACGTATCCTTAATCCCATCATAAAAAAACAGCAACTTTCATCCCTGGAATTTAATTTGAGTTTTTTTGATCATGCTATACAAAGTTGATGAATAAGATAAACCCCCGTGTATTTTGTTAAAATTGTATCCGAACGAGATGGGGAAGATAGTTGACAGAATACAAATACGACAGATAACAAAACATTGTTGAATCCCTTTTCCCTATACAGGTCATTCTCTTCCACACGTCTCTATCAGCCGTCAAATTTTTACCTTCTTTTCTATCAATCTTTCTCTACCTTTGTAGCCATCCACAGTCTTGTTCTTTAAGATAGTAAATAGTAACGGTATTACTTATTAAAAAGTCTCGTGTTAAATTTAATGTCGCTCGAAGCTTTAAGAGGAAATAAAGGATCGATGTAAAGTCGTCTGGCAGGATGACCTCGATTTTTATAATTCAAGTTGACAATATACGACGATTCCAAGAAGGCGTTGTGGTAACATACAAGATAACTTGCTTACCATGCTGCCCATACAATTTCAACTCTACCACCTTAACGTTAAGATTGGATTTGCAGCGAACCATTCAATTCGGCGCATACACACGACCTGGCTGTTAAATCCCGTAGCCGATAAATTGCTTATAACACAACTGTAATAGTAATCATAATGAAAGAATATAATAGCGTATTGTTTAAACTAAAGACAACCTCGAAGTACGTGTGTCATATTTGGACCCATTCGACGAAAAGAGTTGCATCTCTTGAGAAAATCTTGTTATAATTTTCGTCGGAATTATTTCGTTCATTTGTTTATATCATGCATGCACATTTCAGGATAAACCTCAGTCGGATATTCGACATTAAAATATAAAATGTTTTTCGAAATAAAACGATTGAATATCCATGTCAATCTGTAATGAAACTGAAATGTACATTTTTGTTTATATATTTTGTAGCAAATTCAAATATTCTTACTGATAGCTGATGCCTGTGGCTCGTATATTTTCAGTTATTTTCCTGGCGGAAATTCATGTAGGTAATGTTGTACTATAAATAATAATATCCCTCAATATATAAAAACGTTTTTTTTATCTTCTATACCCTGGCAACACGTACTCAAAATTACATCTATCAACATTAACAAACAAACTTAACAAGCAATCATACATTGCTATAATCTTATTCACATCACACATAGTTAGGCTTAAAACTTAATGTGTTATTAATCATGACACTATAAGCTGTTTAGAAGAGGCGATAGACGTAATTTGAAGTTATCTTATCAGCAAAGGAAAAGTAAACAATCAGAGATAAACGAAAGATGGGGTAAAGACCTTTCGGACGTGCTAATAATGTAAAATATGTGCTCCAAATACATATTAGAAAAAATGCTAGTTTTATACGAAAATTGCTTCGAAAAAAACTTGATAAAATACGGAATTCTTGATTCGTTAGACGATACATTTAAAGTGTACCAAAAAAATCAAATATTAGAGGGTTTTGACCTCATTAAATAAGCACTTTTTATTTATTTGATAAGACTGTCGCCTGTTTAGTATACAAGGCAGATCGAGCGTTGAACTTGTATTATCTAATTCGTACAACTAATTCATACCTACTATTTGTGGTCATCTTTAGCGATACGTACGATATAAGGCGTTGTTTACATTAGAACCAAGGTCTTCTACGAATTGCCGGTAAAACGAATTACGTAAGTGACAAAAACGAGGGAAAATCTAAATGATGCGTGTTAAAAAAAAGACGAAACGTGTTACATAGGCAACCGGTCTACGTCAATCGTCAGCATATTGTAAATAGGTTTATAGTATAGCTTTATAAGCAAAATTCTTCAACGAATATAAACTGACGCTTATACACATTTACCTACAGTACGTTTCAAAAAATGTGCATGAACCCGGACCATATTGTGAATTGTGACGTCATAACAATCTCAAAAATAGATAGGATCAGTAAAAATTTTTTTTTATTCTTTAAGTTCTTTTTCTTCTTGAATTTTGTTCTTATTCATATAACTTGTTATAGATAAAAGTCATCGATGTGTAGCAACATTTATTTTAAAAGAGTACTTGATGTATGACGAAGACAAATAATAATGCAATATAGATTTTATTAATTCCAGAGTATGTCTATATAGTAATCATTTTACCAGAGATAAAAATATGCTTTTACATAATTCTAAGGAATGACTTAAGCTTGACTCGGACCACCTTGTATCTAATCTAATATCTATGTCTATCTAAACATATAATAAAATTGGAGTGTCTGTTTGTAATATCAAAAGAAAAATTCCAGATTTCGGGAAGATGATGTATTTGCGTTGCTGATAACGAAAATCGCATTTAAAAATGTTTTGTCTGTCTGTCTATCTGTCTGTCCGCAAGCCGCGTTTGTTCCGGGTAATCTCCGAAACGGCTGGGCCGATTTCGACCGGACTTTCACCGAAGAGTAGCTGTAACGGGCATATTATAGGCTACTTTTTTTATCTTAATATTGCGTGGACGAAGTCACGGGCAACAACTAGTCTTTAATAAATCTAAATCATACATGTACAATCTTCAAGATAACAATGACATATGTGAACACAGCTCATGTATACATAATGTACATAAGTCGAGTCATTCGTTTACGATGACCATATTTGCATAAGAAATGATAACGAACTTGCTTGAAAATGTGAGCATTTTTGCAATACTATCCTGGGTTAAGAGTCTTGTATCCTGATTGTATGTTTATTACTTACTAGCTTTTGCCCGTAACTCCATACGCGTGGAATTGAAAAAAAGTAAGAAGCCTATGTGTTCTTTCAGACTATGTTCATTAATTTCATAAACGTCCATCCATCGATGAAAACTTTCGCATTTATACACAAACAATGATTTAATTCGAAGAACAAGACTTGATATCTGAGATAATATTTCTACGTAAAACGTCTCTCGTATTACATTTAAGGGAATTCTAATAAACAATTGTATTGTCTAACGAATATAATATTTATTAAATGAACAAACAATTCTCATCGCAAATTAGCGCTACAACGAGCCTGAAAGCGGCGAACTGTAATAACTATCTGTTTATCCGAAACAATTCTTCCCAATAATTATTGGATTTAATATAACAAAATATTAGACTTTCTTTTACTGATACTGATTTCTTAGCATAACACGTTCTCAAAAAATATCGTTGTAACAATAAATGTATTATTTTTTCATTATTTGTGTATCTATGCTATATATTTATTTATTTAATGGAAATAAATATTATTTGTCATTATCCCTCTTCTAAAAACTCTTTTAACCTCTTAATTCCCTATCTTTCTACTCGTATCATCTCTGTTACTATACAAAAAATTACGACTTACGGAGTTAAATTATTTTATATTTATAATGTAAATAAAGTTTCAAGTGATTTGAATGCCCATAATGACGACGGAGCTTAGTAATTATAATACCAAAAAAAAAGTGATGTCGCAGCCACAAGTACGCACGGCAGTAATGTCAGCCGCGTCAACTAGCTCCAACAAGTGTTTTGTGCAAGTCAACAGGCGTTTAATTGCTTTAACATCGTGCAGATTAGGTAACACTGATAACGGGATATGGGCCAGACCTTATCGTTATCGCAACAACGCGTACTTTCGCCGGAGACAGGAGAATATGCGTGGAATACGGTAAATCTCTATACATACGGCGGACGTAAAGACTAACAACCAACATAAGTCTCATTGTAGCAAGCTTAAAAGTAAGACTCACTTAGGAAGACTTTAGTGTAGATATAACTTACTAATGGATTTCCTTAGTAATGATTGAGAGAGAAATAAATATATTGCAAAATATCAGTAGTAAGTGCCCGGAATGTATTTCATTATATCGTTAAACATATTCCTATATTTATATAATATATAAGTAAGTAAATATTATGTAGTAATTAATAAAAAATCTAAATAAACTCAACCGACTATGTCCCTATAACAATCAGGTGAAGAATACGGTGGACAATTATTTTTTAATGGTATTGTAAAACATAATAAAAATCCCTTTATACAGATCAACATTGTTTTTTGAACGAATGTGTTTTTAATCGCGGCGGTTACCAGAACGCCGGCAAAACGGCTTTGTTCCTGTCAATTATCACAGATAGACAAAATGCAATTTTTGTTAATGGAAATACGAAATCCATTTCGGATCCAAGTATCCCGTTAGCTTAAATAAATCAAGTTTCTAGATTTAAAGAAAAATATATGTTATAATTGAATCTACCAGAAAAACGTTAATCTATACTAGCTTTCGCCCGCGACTCCGTCCGCGTGGAATTAAAAAAAACAAATGCGAGTAGCCCATGTGATCTTCCAAATTGTCCTCCATATCTATGCCAAATTTCATCGAGATCCGATCAGCATTTTAAGCTACAAACTCTAACAAACATCCATCCATCTAAACTTTCGCATTTATAACATTAGTTAGATAGGTATTATTATTTATTTTGTTATCTAAATACCATTTAAGTAGCTATTACTTAAAAATATAGTCAGATAATGGTTAGTTGGCCGCGTCTTTTTGACCGCCATTGATTGATGAAATGCACGTTAACATTTCAATATAAATACTCGTACGTCACCACACTGCATTCTGTATGAATTAGTTTAGTTTTCGGTTAAGTTTTGTGTTCGCTGCATGAAATTGTTAACTTTCTCAAACTCCCGAAAGTGTCAATAGTCTGTTAAACTATCTTCATATTCACTGTTATTATCTTCCTGGGGTACATGAAATCTAATAAACGTATGATTTTGTAGATTTATGTGCTTATGAAAATGATTCTATACATTCAATTTCCAAACACTTTTGCAGTTAATTAAAAAAGTTTTTAACTATTGAAAAAAATGGATGAAATTTTTATCTATATAATGTATAACGAAATGGTATAAATATTAACTATCGATTGACGGATTTAACAGTTTAAATTTTTATCTACAAGTAGACTTTTTTAACGAGCCAATATCTCGTATTAGGACTTGGAGACGAAGAATCTACTAATATTTGTAATCATTAAAAATACATTTTAACGGTAATTTTTTACAAAGATTAGTGGTGTTTTATATAACCTTTAACCAACATTTTTTTTTTCTTAATAACTTTGTGTTTCATATCGAACAAGAAGCGAAACTCTTATCATCGTATTGTGCAAACCGAACAAGGGTTAGGCCACGACGATAACCAGCCAGATAATTGGACTGAAAAATTAAAAAAGATAAATATATACTCGTTTAATTATCACTACAACTATAACTAATAATATGAGATTGACACAAAATGATAGTGTCCGAAATGTTATCATGGGTGATAACCCTACAGGCAATCATTCAGGTCGACTTAAAAATAGCGGTTGGCATTTAACTGTTACCGTTACTTACATCTATATTCACGCTTTTGCCAATTTCTACTAACAATTTTTCTTCATAACGATTATTAACTAATAACTCTTATGGCTTCACAAATGAAATGTTCGTATATTTGTCCGCAGACCTGTTCCTCAACCACTAACAGATTTTGATGAAACTTAGGCGGTAAGTTCTGAGATCGCCAGAGTGGGTTTGTTCAGCATACATATACCAAGACTGTTACAACTTTGCTATCTCATTAACTTATATATATTCCACTGTTTTAGATGAATAAATTATTATCAATAAAAAATAAATGTACTCAAGTCAAACTAGGCCAAATTTATCGGCTTTGACCTTTGTTGAGAAGAAAAAAATATGTATTTATTACTGAATATCGGGAAGTGACCGACATACCAGTAAAGTTAACAACACGCGATAAGGCAGGAATAAATGCAGTTTAATGATTGTAATGAAATCGATTCAATTTAACATCGGCAATAACTAACATGAGTGCAGATTTACGAGGCACATATTTTTGTAAACATCCATCAGATTAAACTTACTAATATAATGGCGATCGTTTGGATGGATGTTTGTTACTATGTTCCAAAAGGGCTAATTGCATCTGGATAATACTAATGCTAAAGTTATATAACATAGATATTGTTTTTATAAAAACGTTTTTACCGCAATAAACTTTGCCAAAAAAAAGATTTATTAAGTGAAACTAAAGTCGGATTTGTATTTAATCTATTTTAATTTCTCGGCAAATTAGAATTATTTTGCTGCAAGTTCAAGGAACTCCGAATACCATCCCAGTTACAAACTGTTCGGAATTTATCCGTTAACAGAAATCCGTAACGAAACGCTTCATATTCATTATTGTTATTCAATAAACGACAGTTGAATAGATCTGAAACACGAAGCGAGCACATGTCTGAATGTCCAACATTTCACTTTGGGTTTTATAAAAAATAATAATAATGTTTGTTTTTAAAATGATTTTTACTTCTTTCTGTTGATACGTAGCAATAAACATCCATCCACCTAAACTTTCGCATTTAAAATATTAGAGACTAGCTCTAGCTCGCGACTTCGCCCGCGTGGAATTAAGAAATTTAAAAAAATTTAGTCATATAGCCCATGTCACTCACAGATAAATTGCCTTTTTAATGGTGATAGAATTTTTAAAATCGGCTCAGTAGTTTTTACGTGAATCGGACATACAAAATTCCAAAAATACAAATCTTTCCTCTTTATAATATTAGTATAGATTTATAAGTAGATCTTTTTGATGTGGCAAATGTCAACAGTAATCTACCATAGATGCACTTCAAAATGACAATGAGTCGATATTAATTTAGGCATCTACATATCTATAGTTGCCGGGAAGCTAAGATAAGAATGATAAATATGCGTCGCGGATTTGACCGGGTGACCGCTTCGGACCCGATATGTTGACATCTCACAATTGATATACGTTTTGTCACAAAACATACTTTTTATAGTCTAAGATAAACAAAGGTACAAAAAGGTCATTTAAGTACATAATTATATAAACAATTCATCTCCGTTATTACATTATTATCGTATTACTTTTAAACGTTTTCTTCACGATTCTTTAAAACGCGATGCTAAATTAAAATCTCGGAGCTTTGGTAACAAGAGACTGCAGCAAGTAAGTAGGGAACAATAAGAAATCCGTTGCAAGCGCACAAACTCACGACAAACTTCTCGCGAAACTAACTAGCGGGTAATGTTAACTAATTACTTAAAACATCTTAATTTTCTATTGTATGGCTGAGTAGGCGGATGTCTTCTGTTACATAGACTTGAGTCTACAATTTAACTTAAAATAAATTATTGTTAAGTTTTTAAAGTATCATTAACATACTAAAGCGGGCTTTAGTTACGAGTATCATTCGCTATGTAGTACAATAAAGACATAAAATCGGTATAAATACCGATGTTTTCATTTAATTAAAACGAATCGCATGAATTGAAACATTTCATATGACAAAGAAACCATTCAATAAGTTTTTCCACGAAATACATTTGTATATTCGGTATTTAACATCAGTTATGATTTAACAGTAGGTTTACACTGTTGGCGCACTTCTATATAAACATATTGCTGTCACTTGTATAAACCCAATCCGGTAATAATAACGAAGTAACGGCTCGTGCCATGCTCCTGAGGGAGCCCTCGAGCTTAGTTACTCATAAACGAGGTTTAGGCTAAGCGTCATCTGCGCTCGGCCACCTCAAGCCCGGTGAATCTGTAAATGCCTCATCAAGGCAAACAGTGACCATTCAGTCACAACAAAAAAAACAACTTGCAAAAATGCAGACAACATTGATAATTAATGTATATTACAACAGTAGCATCCCACCGGTAATGAATATCAAAAGCGGCAATTTGTGTATCTGTGAACTACAATAAAGGAGCTTATTTAATCCGAAAATCTTACAAAACGATAAGGAGAACGTCGACACACACAAAGACGTAATCAAAACTATTCTGATTTAGCAAGAACAATTAATAAAAAATTGCAGACGTCTATAGCCAACGGTCGTTTTGCTACTTCGGCGAATCCAAGTGGATGTTTTCTCGTTTGCCACCTTTTATCATTAAAAAAACATCGAGGAAACTTTACAGAAACAGAGTTTAAAAAACAGGTTTTTTATTTAATTAAAGCTCCAATTAATAATCTAATAGTTTGGGGTCCGATCGATCTATCGATTAAACCGATCCTGCGTTTAAAGTCAGCTAAATTCATTTCGATAATGAACTGAAATTATTAAAAAAAAATACATTATCCCAGTCACTACATCCGTAGAACAATTAATTATAATAAAAGGCCAATTAAAAAATTCCGACTACATGTGTCTTTGATGTACAGTTGAATCGAGTGTTATTTTAAAATCAGTTCATTTTTTGCAAAAGCAAGTCACAATGTAACGAACTTAATTGTTATTTAAAATTTCCTCGAGCAATTAACTACGTCGAAACTTATGTTCGGATAATATTTTTCGACATCACCCTATCCAGCCTTCCTAACGAGACGTTCCTACGTTATTAACGTACTGAAATTGCATCAAGATTTTCTACAAGCTTACGTTACCTTCATCTATTGTATAAAGCTCAAGATAACAAAAGGGGTGTCTGATTTCAAACTGAAAGGGGAAATAAACACCTTTCTAATTTATTCAACGAATTAATTTCATCATCGGATCGGATAGATTTGGACTCAGAGTCTACCATAAATTAGGCCTAGTCAACCACGCTGGCCCACTGTAGGTTGATTGACTTCACACATATCTTTAAATTTCATCGCCGATATGTTCCTGTTGCATCATGTTTTACCGCAAGAACATCGGGTAATTTATGTACATATGAAATTCGAAAATCCAAAAGGACATTGGTACATGGCGGGATTCGAACCCAGAATCTGTTGATTTCTACTTTAACTAATGAACTACCAACGCGAATTAATTAAAAAAAAATCAAACAATATAAGTTATTCTTATTATTTGCTATCTTCGTATGTTACTGTCCGTACAGACTAATTACGGTTTTGAATTCACGATGCTCTCCAATTAGATAACTTGCGTGAATCGAGTTCGATATAGTTAGTATATACACCTAACAAGATTTTTTTTCTAAATAAGCATTAATTATAGCGTTTAGCGATTCGTATGGTATCCGGCATCCGAAAGGAAAAAATATACATTTTTAACGTTAAAATTACCAATACATTTTAACTGGCATCCTATTTTCCTCAAAGCAATAGGGGAATATTAATATATCTATAACAATATTATAAAGAGGAAACATTTGTATTTTTGCATTGGAAACCCTCAAAAATGATGGGCCGATTTCAAACATTTTTTCACCAATATAAAGCAACGTTATCAGCGAGTAACATAGATTATATTATTTATTATTTTTTAATTACACGCGGGCGAAGTCGCGAGCAACATCTAGTACATAACATAAATCTGTGAGTAAGCTAATAGAAATTGAATTGACAATGTCGAAGCATTTCTTCTATGAACAGCTTGCGTCCACCATCCCGGTCGACTCGTAATTCTTGTTAATCGCAATCCGTGCTTATCAGTGAATTACTTTGAATTAGTCACAAGACACATCATCGAAACGATTATCTTATAACATTGAAATTATTAACAACCACACTTCATACCACCGTGGTTAAGTTCACTCTTAGTTTCAATTTAGTCTAAGAAACGTACAAAAAGGACAGTTAAAAATTAACGCGTCTACGATCGTAAGAGAAGCCCTTAGTGGAGATTTAGAATTAGATATTTACACTAATGGCTGTTTAAAGAAGTTTGAGTGAAACTTGTAAGTAAGATTTTATAGAATTTGTCACATGAAAAATATTTGATAATAATATTAATAATAAGTGATGCCTTTGTTATTTCCATGTTAGAGGCAAAGGCGTTTAATGCATAAAGAGTTCAGGAGCAAAGCTTTTAAGAAGTGTCCTATTTTCAAGATGGCAAATTGAGTTCCCGGTGCGGCGCGTATTTATGATACATTATGTATAGGTACGTAGTCTGGTTGAATTCACTTTAAGGATATACGTCCGTTACAATTTGATATGGACATTTTGCATCGCCCAATCGACAAATGATAAAACCCTGCTCGACAATTTAATCACTGTAACGCATACGAGTTTTGGGGTCCCCCTTTTTGTAAAAATAAATATACTCCTTATATTAACAATGTTCAATTTTTTTTCTTTAAAATCAGTGT
Source organism: Papilio protenor (assembly GCA_029286645.1). Classification (NCBI taxonomy): domain Eukaryota; kingdom Metazoa; phylum Arthropoda; class Insecta; order Lepidoptera; family Papilionidae; genus Papilio; species Papilio protenor. The sequence goes on from JAGSMZ010000042.1 coordinate 1,457,981, forward strand.
ACTGTAAAATTGGACAGAGATTTTTTATGTATGGATTTAATATAGAAGACACGAAAGAAGTATGTTAAAATAACTTTTTTTTACTAGTTTCGAACTGCGAGTTATGAGTTTGAATGCATGTGTTTTTTACAAAGATTTTTCTTTTTTTTATAGTATAAACACCCATTAATCGTTTAAATATGATATACATGAAAAGACAATAATAAATTTCGCATTATTAAATAGCTCAATATCGGCAAAATGTTAAACTTAGTATTAAGGAGTACTTAATATATTATGTGTTTATGCCATAGTCTTCTAGCTGACGCAGAGGTATCATGTGACAAAGGAATATGTATTTCGATCAATGACCGATAGTTTCTAAGTCAATATATAATATATAATATACTAGCTTTCGCCCGCGACTCCGATCGCGTGTAATTAAAAAAAAAACGAAAGTGAGTAGCCTATGTGTTCTTCCAGACTATCCTCTACATCTATACCAAATTTCATCGAAATCCGTTCAGCCGTTTAGGCTACAAACTCTAACAAACATCCATCCATCCATCCATCTAAACTTTCACATTTATAATATTAGTATGAAGTATGATTAGTATGATAATATATAATATATATTATAGTAAACACTGTTCTGTGCTATATATGACAAAGTGACTGAAACATAATCCTTCACAATCGTGAAAAAAGTAACACCTCTTTAAATATCTACCTCATTTCAATGTTTGTATTTAAATACCAAGATTTCTACATACTACTAATAATAAGTGTAAAAGTTTAAATGTGTTTGCCACAAAAAAGGAATTAAAGCATCACTTTTTAATTCCATACGGATGTAATCGGGGGCAACAGCTAGTTCATAAAAGACATTTATAACACCGAATATCAAACAACAATAACTCTGAGTGTATCGACAACTCCTAGATAAAATCAATCTTTCATTATTAGCTATAACATTATTATAGAAACATAATAGAAAAAGCTCCTATACTCTGAGTGCCATAACAAAGCGGAATCAAAGTGCGAATAAGCCTTTCTTTACGTGATGACATCTTTGTAATAACACAATAGATCGCTAATAAGTCCCATGAGGAAGATATCGTGTTACAATAATATCAAACAAAAGATACATTAAGTATATATTTTTATATGATTCATAAGTCAAGGATGTGAATTAGATGTTAGGGCCGCGGTACACGGACAATCAACATGCAACGAGCAGCATCACCTAAAATCAGCCGAACGTTTAAAGCTGTTGCTCCCGCTTGCTTGTCCGTGTACAGCGGCCTTTAATTTCTCAATCATACTAATATTATAAATGCGAAAGTTTGGATGGATGGATGGATGGATGGATGGATGTTTGTTAGAGTTTGTAGCCTTAACGGCTGAACTGATTCCGATGAAATTTGGCACAGATGTAGAGGATAGTCTGGAAGAACACATAGGCTATTCACTTTTGTTTTTTTTTTAAATTTCACGCGGACGGAGTCGCGGGCGGAAGCTAGTATTATATAAATCAAGATCTTTTATCATAATTCTGTAACTACTTTAGGTCGTCGTAATGCCTTCCGAAGTAGGCTCTCGAAAGAGCACTTTTTTCATATCAATAAAATCAAATACTCCGTTAAAAAAACTTGAAATCTAAATGAAATAATTAAACATAATAATTAAAACTACAAATAAGTCGCGTGGCATGAAATTTTAATAAATATTTATTCTAATGATCTACGAGTTCGCAAGCTTTACATGTGAATTCAATAATTTCAATGTATACCAAGTGAATTTCATCTAATCTACTGAGTTTCGCCATCTTACATCTCTCCGGTGCACGACAATTTAATTACAATATGGAACTGCACTGTTAACTTGCTACTAAATCCAGATACATTCAGAAGTTCTTTTGAAACCGATAAATCAACTTAGTATTTGCAAAAGACTTTTCAACTCTTTGAGAAGAAAGATGAAGTAAAAGCATTACATCTCTGCGAGGTAATAGAAATTTTAAGTAGCGAAATTTTAGGCTAGTTTTCTGTAAATAATAATTTATACAACCAATCTATTAACGATACGATGAAATGTTCTACTGCAGTATATCTTACTAATATTATAAATGCAAAAGTTTAGATGAATGGATGGATGGATGTTTGTTAGAGTTTGTAGAACCGTTGAACAGATCTCGGTGAAATTTGACATAGATGTAGAGCATAGTCTGGAAGGACACATAGGCTACTGGCTTTTGTTTTGTTTTTTAATTCCACGCAGACGGAGTCGCGGGCGAAAACTAGATAAAATATAAACTTGAAAAACACCCTCTACTTTGATTTGCTTCAATAACTGTTTTATAACAATTGAAATAAATGATAATGTGTCAAATCAAGTTCATTACAAAGTAACATTTGAAAGGTATCCTTTATAAATTACAACGCTAGATCAAAAATCACAGCAAAAAAAACATTTGTACCTTTTGTAAAAAGAGCTTTGTGCTTAGTTAGACGAAAATAAATTAAAAGTCTATTTCAATATTAAAATGTATTATATAAAATATTTTCTATTGTCTATTGTATCATGAGCACATTATTCAGCCAGACAGCATTCTATCGAGAAAATAGAAATTTAATATTAAACCGTCTTTAATTTTATAATAAAAATTTATACCTTCTCAATAAGTGGAATGTGAAAACCTATCGCTACTTTGTGTTTGAAATGCTTTACAAGTATTAAACTATTTAATAAAATTACAAAATATTAAAACTTTCTGCGGTACGACGGCAAGTTGAATTGTTTAAGCAATTAAAATCATTTGAAATCAATATCTATACTATCTATGTCTATATCTATATCTATACTCTATACTATTATTATAAAGAGGAAAGATTTGTATTTTTGGATTTTTGTATGTATTCGATTCACGTAAAAACTACTGGACCGATTTTAAAAATTCTTTCACCATTAGAAAGGTGATTTATCCGTGAGTAGCATAGGCTATATTTGATTATTACTAATGTTTAGGAACTATTAATAAAAATCGTATTGCTGGACCGCGGCGTTAATAATAATTAAATTTTAACTTTTCTTAGCTTACGCTGCCTAAACCGTTAGAGGTATATAAAAATGATGTATGAAAGAATTGTAGATCTCAAAAGTTCTACAGAAAAGTCCGCGATAGCATATATCTATCTTTAACGGTTTTCTTACAATAACCACTTTTTTGTTTACAAAATGAATTAAAAAACGCATGCTACTTGCGTCGTTATTTTATTGGTTTCGATATTAATCCTTATCCAAATAAATGCGTTTGTTCTCAGGAAAATTTAATGTAGAATAACATTGTCCTTTACAGTATTTAAATTGGACAAACAGTTTAGAAGATATCGCGAACACAAACAATAAGGTAACCGAAAAATCAGCTCACAAACTACGGGGCTTAGAAATTTGGAATCTTGCATCAGTATATTTCTGTTATTACGTAGATTACTAGTAAGTTAATACTTTTGGTAATAGGGTGAAAAAAGGGGCGAACGTAAGTTTTGAATTTTTTTAATTTTACGCGGACGAAATCGCGGGCAACAGCTAGTTATAAATAAAATAATAATGCTCTTATGATTGATTTAATAGGACAAATGTATGTTATTAACTTCCTATTACTTTCCTTAACAATTTTTATTTAAATGTCGTATTTAACTTTTTTCAAAGTAATAATAACTGAATTTTATCAAAATATTACAATACAAAAAACAATATTCCATTTACATGTTATTATATATACATATAGTGCATACACTGTTTGTTCAAATGATTTCAGCAAACTTTTAGTATTACCGTCTGTTTGTAAATGAAACTTAGTACAAAAACTCTGTTAACTTAAATAGTTGTATGAACTTTGATCGAAGTAAATCCTACTAGACAAAATTTTGTGTAACCAAAAAAACATATAGAAATTACCATCGGCGGTAAAAAATATTCGCGCCGTGTATAATGCATGGTTAAGTTATAAAATACGTGAAACAACCTCGAACCGGCTCCGGCGACTCCAGGTTTATTATTTTTAGCTAGGTTAGTTCAAATGGTCACTGGTCAAGATTCTACCAAGTTCGGGAGAGGAGAGAATTTCGCGGACGAAGTTTAAAAAGTTCTTAAACTTTGTTAAGTGTCGTTTAAGTTGACTTACCTGTATAAGAAGTGTAAGGGCTAAGAGGAGGGCTGTGGAACAGACCCTCATGGTGGCAAGCTACTTCTGGACTGGAATGGTTCTAAGTTTTGTGCGCGTTGCGGCGAGTGCGTAGGCACCGTGCGTGCCTCGCAAGCGTCGGACCGCGAATGCCGAATGTTCAGCGCGCTGGGGCCAGCGAGCGAACAGCGAACGCCGAACAGCCACTCCGCGACAACAGGCGCCTCAGCTACGAACCTTACAGCACACTTGCGCTTTAACACACTTCGCCGCTGAATTTACAAATGAAATAAAACTTTTTCATTACCTCGATCTTAAACATGTACAATTTAATTCAAAAATCAACTTATCTACGTCACAAATTAATCGTGTTTTTTTTAGTATTGAAAATAATATTTTAAATATAATATTAAAAGTATAACACGGTTACTATAATTTCACAATGATTACAAAGTTCAAGAGGTTTTAGGTCATATTTGTGTTAGATAAGGAAAGTGATATAATAAAATGTGTTCGATATCGTATGAACTGCATTTTTTCTGAAGTATAATTACCGATATATTGTTAACCACTGAGACATTTTAATTAGTTTAAAGAAGTTAATTGCAAAAAACTTTTTAAAAGGCATTGTATGGCGGAGGCGTAAAATTATCTTCTTTTTTCGTATTCAAAAACTGCAACCGAAGGTATAATCTCACCTGTATGCAAAGTGGGCCGAGCGAGATGGATGCAAGGAAAATACCTCTCTTTCCAGCTGACTTGCATGGTGATAAATCAAAACTTGACTGCATTGACCTTGAGAGAAACAATATAGACATATTGATAGTAGTAAATATTTTTTTCACTACAAAATAAATTAAAAATGCATATTTGTCATTTCTTTTATTTATTAGTATGAACTTTTCACTCATTCGCGACTATGAATATATTCAAAATTCTAACGTAAACGATCTGTAGCATAAAATGTTAGAACGACTTTATTAATTTAGGTGTCTTTCGATTCATAACGTTCCGAGGTGTCATATGGTGTCATGATGGTGCCATTGCCATAGTGAAATGAGTATATTGGCATAAAGTACACTTGGTAAGTATAACGTTTGTTTAACAGGTAGAACAGTGTTCTACCCTAGACTAACTTTAACATTATCAAATTCTATCAGAATAACTTGAAAAGGAAGCTTCTCGGAGGGGAATTAATGGTATTAGGAAACCCAATTAGTGATTTAATGGGCGACATATTTATAAATATGAGGTACAATGTCTCTATAATTCAATTGAAAATGGTATTGTTTGACTGTTGACATTATTATAAAGTGCTTCGTCGGAAAACTAGTTTTCTTTTTAAGAAGTAGTAAGTAAGCATACATGCAATTGACGTTAAGTAAGTAACGCTAATCATTAACATCTACAAAAAAGAGAAAAGTTTGTATCCGAAATGCGTAAGGTATGTTGATAGCCGTTATGTAGAAAAATTAGGCCAAACATAGGGACCAGAAGACTTATCACGAATATTCGTGAGAACGTTTTCGTAAAGTCATCGATAAAATTTGTAATAGACTTGTGCTGCGCCCATACCGAGCGTAAAGCACACCAACAATTTTCAAACAAATTTTGTCGATAACGTTTCGAAAACGTTCTCGAAACTTACACGTACAAATATTCGTAATATACCCTAAGTTTCTTAGAAGGGACGAAATAAATGATTATGTATGAATTCTTCTTTAGATGAAAGACTGTTATTACACTATATTTCAAGTGTTTGTATTGGTAGAACGTAATGCGATTAGAGATCGTGTATGAAAATTAAATATTAATAATTATTTTATAAAATGTTTTAAACACTTTCCAGATATTTTCGATAGACAACCTAGGTTTCTCCAGGTTAAATATATCTTTTTGTTCTATCTAACTGCTTCAAGCTGTATTAGCTTAACTTAATTTGGTTGAGGATTTGAACCGACTGTTTTAAAATCAACTATTGATCTCTTGATCCACTCGTACTACTATATCTGAGCCTTGGAGCATATCTTGATCAAAATGCTATAAGGATGGCGATGATGATTAAAACGTGCAATCTGAATACGCACTCTACAAAGTCCCCTTAATAGACTGTGTCAAATAGAATACTATTAAGAGTAATCTACTCAGGCAGGAGACTCCCAGCCGAAATACAGTAATTTAATCGTGCAATCCCAATAGGAACACTGTAAGCTAGATTACTATGAGCAGACACAGATTTGGATAAATCCCCTTATCGAAATATATCTCATACGCCGTTTGTGGTTGAAATTGTTTACACACTACGTGGGCAGTTATTTCATAGTAATTAAACACGGCGTGCGTTCCAACTCAAAGTGATGAATTGAAATTCATTTTTCATCAAATTTAAAACTGTTTACGAAGAAAAAATGTATAATATTCTTAGCGATTGGGGAATTATATGAATTAATATTGCTGGACATCTTATATCAAATTTATCTGAATTTCTGACTTACGATCTAGTGTTAATTTCGATACAATCTATTTAACGGCATCTTACAATCTAAAAGGAACAGCGAAAGCAGCAGACTTGCTTCTAAGTACACAATGAAAAGTTGTTGAGGACTACTCTTTCCATTTAATTAATTATCTTCGTTGTCTGTGACATTGTTTTTTTTTCTATTAGTTTTTACTAAGCTTAGCTTAGTCTGTACGCAATATTTATAGAGATAAAGTAGAGACTTTCATGATAAGTTAGTTATTAACAGTTGACAATTGACAATTGACAATTGACAATTGAAAATACCCAAATCTAAGAGATACGACCCACGAAACAGTAATCCCAAAAATGTAGTGTTCTATTGCGAGATAAAAAAATGTTTAATGTGTTTAGTAATTTGACTTTATCTTACCATTAGTTCTACTAATTTAGTTATGAGAAGTCTTGTAGTTCCAAGTCGACACGTGTACCTAAAGATTGAAAAATGAGATGATAATAAACGTCAGGAGGTCAATTTAATTTGATATGTAGAAGTGGATGGAATATACTGATTGTGATAAATCGTTAAAAGTTAACTGCACTATTCCTTGTTCATTTTTTGGACGTTCTAATGCCATATTGAATTTTACTTAGAAAACAATTTCCCATTACGTTGATACGTTCATCGGATTCTGTGCACCCAGTAGACAATTCCATCTTTGTTGTGTATTTTTGTTTTTATTTGACGTTCATTAAACTTTTTAAATATGTGACAAAGACATGATTTTATTCATCTTCCTATTAGGTAGAATATTCTTTATTCATTTTTTAAATCATTAGCAATATAGCGTCCGTTGTGGTACTGCAGGTCCGGACCGAACAAGCATCAGCGCCAGCCTACTCTGTGGAGTTCTTTGACCTTTATGCGTTTATCAACGCGAACTGCTCTAAAACTAGAAGTACAAACAGCATAAATTGTGATATTTAAAATTGATCCTTATTAAAACGCAATAAGGTTGTTGTGTTTGAAGAAGCAATTGATAAAATGTATTTAATTTCGCGCTTTCAATTTCATAAGTGTAAGACAACGCGAAATTCAAAACCTACAAGTTTGTTGCAATTGAATCCACGACTAATCTTATATGATGGCCAGATACATTTTATGAGTATTTTCTGCGGCTACAGTGACCTTATAAACTACTAGCTTTCTCCTGTGACTCCGTTCTCGTGGAACTAAAAAAGAAGCAAAAGTAGCCTATATGTTCTTCCAGACTAGCCTCTACATCCGTGCCAAATTTCGTCGAGATCCGTTAAGCCGTTTAGGGTAAAAAAATCTATCCATCCATCTAAACTTTTGCACTTATAATATTGGTGATATTTAAAAAGTTTCAAATAAGGTTTTATTAACGACAGAGTTTTGTTCGGTGTCTTTTTTACGCTTATTCCGCTTCTTTAAATTTGTACGTTCTTAGGTTTATGAAGTTTTAAAATTATTTTTTTACGTCAACAGGCCGTTTCAAGATAACTTTTAAACTCTTAACTTCACAGGTCACAATCCGGCTGTGTTAATTTACTTTTGTTACAGAATAACGGCCAAATACCAAAACGATATTTAAATTAGTAGCGTCTTAAAAGATAAGGCCACACTTAAACTGCTAATTCCAATAAAATTTAGTCATCTGATTGATTGTAGGCGGCGCTTAAAAAGCAAAACGTTTAAGATTGCCATTAATGTTATACTTTCATGACTTTATAAGTTCCTTCAAGTAGCGAGCGAACCAACGAAACAAAGTATACATCTAGAATCGACTAAGAATAATGTCAATTTTTTACAACAATAAAACATTGCATTACTGCTTTTTTGATTATGTGCGTTGTCCTACTGATCTGCCTCACTGCTCTACCTTCATATAAAACTAACATTAGGTAATCCAAAACACTGAATGTTTTATTTTAATAATTCCTATACAGTTCTAGCTTAAGAAAATCGGGCAAATGAATCATCAGTTAAATTCAAACTCTCATTTCAAACACTATTTTATAGCCAATTACCAATATTTACTAAACAGAAGCGGCTATTTCCAATCGCAATAGGAAACAATGCCGTTTCTAAGCTGAAATTACGATAGTTATAATAATAATCTGTACTAATATAAAGAGGAAAGATTTGTATTTATGTATGTATTGAAATAACTCAAAACTACTAGGCTGATTTCAAAAATTATTTCACCATTAGAAAGCTACGTTATCGCTGAGTAACTTTATTTTTAAACTAGGTGTTCGCGTGCGGATTCATCCACGTGTATTTATAAAAACTTTATTTTATTGTTTACATTTGTCATATTATCAATAGCAAATGTCAAAATAACATGACATGACATGACAAACCTTAGCAATCTTTCTTTCTTGATGTTGGCAGCAACTTATGGTCTCTTTCCCACATTAGGGTTTTTATCCAAAATATTTACCCCCTAAGTTTAATGGCGTGAAAATATATAGCCTAAAGCATGACGTAAGTGTAGGGCTTTTTATTAAAAAAAGAATTATTCAAAAATATGCTGTAATTGCTGACATCGTAGGCAACAAAGAAGTGTGTGTTTACGCTTTATAGATATAGATATAGAAGATATAGATATAGATTTCACTTGGACGAAGTCGCCAGCAACACCAAGTTTAAAATATTATACTACCAAACTATTATAACACTCACTGGAAAAATACGAATGACACCTTACTTGTTAAAATTGGTTTCGTCGTTTAGGCTACAAATCTAAATGGATAGGCATACAAACCTGCATATATACGAGTATACCTTGATATGTACAGCGTTAAACATTACCCCAAGCCAAGACGGGTAATGTTTAATGTTATAAATGCCATAAGTTTCGATCAACGGGTGTTTGTTGTTACCTACTCGTACATATCTCTACAGCAGCTTAACGGATCTCGATGAAAGGCACATGAAGAACATAGTCTTGAAAAACATATAGGCTATTTTTTTTTAAATGGCGCGAACGAAAGCTAACTTTGAGTGTTATCTTTTTATAATTAAACGCCTAAACTTGAAATTTATTTTTCATAAAGAAAACTGAGTTGAAATTATCTTACAAAATTATAAATGCGAAAGTTTGCTAAACGACTGAACGGATTTGGATGAAATTTGGCATAGATTTAGAGCATAGTCTGGAAGAACACATAGGCTACTTACTTTTGTTTTATTTTAAATCGACGCGGACGTAGTCGCTGGCGAATGCTAGTATTTTTTATAAGAATAACTTTATTTCCAGCTACAATTTATTATAAAGTAGAAATTATTTATTATTAAATCTTAATAGATATTAAAGGAGTCTTGGCCCTCACCTCTAAGATATATAAGAGCATAACATGCAAATATCACAATAAATCAAATCACATGACCCATATTTTTTATCGAAATGCAATAAAGCGTGTCTTTATCAGCGTAGACTTCCACTGCAGCGATAATCACATAACGTTGTCTTTTTTACTTAAGGATACAAGTGTAATTACAGTGAGGTTTTACGGCTAGTTTATATTCTTCAGTTCCTTTTTTTTACATACTAGCTTTAGACTACGACATCGTCTGTGAGGAATGAAAGAAAAAACATAATACGTAGCCTGTGTGTTCTTCCAGATTGTATTCTACATCTGTGCCAAAACAAAAAAGAATAAGAATATTAACATTGTAATAAAATCAAAAGCAATTACCGCAGTTTGTTGTTTTAGATAACATTGAATCCTAAAACGTACAGTACAGAATTTCAATTGTTCTAAACTTATAAACTATAGTAAAAATAAAACCAACAAAAACGTCACTGTATAATATATTTCTCAAATATTTTATTTCATTTTATAAAACAACACAAAACCATCAAAATATTTTTCCAGTCCTTCATACATATTTTCCAAGTAAAATACCAAACTTGTATTGTATTTTGTGGATGTAGACTTCGCCAGGGTTCAATACAGAGTTTGGGAAATTTTTCTGAAAATAAAGAAAATCAATTGATTTAAATATCACAAACAAATCAAGTAAAACGATGGTATAATAGTTATCGGATATCTTGGAGGCTCGGAATATCGTACGAGTCGCTGCGAACTCAATTTTCGGTATAGCGAGGAGACTGCGTTTCGTGTCGGTTTCCATAAGCCGCCAAGATATTTGAATAGTATTATACTAACGATTTCTCAACTTCGTTATATTTCAAACTAGCTGTTGCTCGCGACCTCGCCCGGGAAATTAAAAAAATATAGCCTATGTTACTCACAGATAAACCTTTCTAACGGTGTAAGAATTTTAAAATCGGCCCAATAGTTTTTGAGTTATTTCAATACATCGAAAAATACAAATCTTTCCTCTTTATACTCGTAAAATATTAGTATAGATTTAAAATTGCCTCGCAACAAACATGTCTATAAGAAGGTTTTAATCTTTATTTTTTTTAAAACACGCTATTGTTACCACTGACTTTTTATAACCCATACACATTTAAAAGTTACTTTCTATTCATCATTATTTGTGCGTATTCGTGAATTCGTACCATTTCTTTTTGGATATATAAAGCCCGCTACAAACGCTCAGTTTTATCTGAACAGTCCGATCTTACAGATAGGTCTAACACACGTTAGAATAGAACGTACCGACTGTTCAGATAAAACTTAGTGTGTGTAGCGGGCTTTATACCATTGTATATAAGTATCTATATTTATTATTTATTTATGTACTTAAACTCACATGATTGATCGCATCTGGATAATTTTGTGGCAGCAAACAGAAAAGTCCATGTTTCTTGTAAAACGTCCCACCTTTCCCGGCCAACGGCACATAACCGTAATGCTCTTTGCCCTGGGGAAATACATTACATATAGTATTAATAGTTAAAAAATATGGTATAGCTAAACTTAGAATATGGTAGCTTTTTATGTTTTAAATGACAACGAACAAGCCTGGTTTCGTCTTCGCTGAAATGACCTATCCCTACAGACATCTGCATTTTCAGACGCGTTACCAATCTCTAATCGCCGACGCAAATCCCCCCCATCCTCCAATCTCTTTTCCTTCCTTCTCAGGATAGAAAGAGAACTATTTGGCAGATTCATATTTTCAAACAACACTTTATTTCCTTCGTCTCTTAAAAACTATTATTAATTCATCACTCATACATCGTAGTGAATATATTAATATCAAAGATTAAGCAAACAGAAGGATACCAGTTTTTACAATCACACCAGAATATCTGAGGGTCTATCATGAATATTTGGGCGACACTTGCGAGAACATATTCGTAACGTCAACGACTTTGTATTAGATTTGTGCAGTCCCCTACCGGGCGTGAAGCACAGCAACAAATTCCATACAAATTTTCTCATATATCGTTAACTCATCATCAACTTGCCCTTATCCCTTATGGAGGGTCGGCACAGTATGTGCTGCTCTTCCATACATCTCTATCAGCCGTAATATAATCATATATATCGTTAACTAGTGCATTCTAATATTCAATGTTCACCTCTCGTCCATCCGCAATGTCCTGGACAGTTCTCTCCTCCTCGTCCTCAGCACTCGCCTCGCTCTCGCTCTGCTCCGCTCCTTCTTCCTCTCCTCCAGACAAAGCCTTTTAAAAACACAACGCAATCATTACAACTTACAAATCTGTTATTAAAACTTATCAGGCACTATCCACATTTATTCAATACCAAATATTCACAAGACTAATGTAACTATTCATTTACAAAAAAGATATTTTTTTAACAAGTAAAAACAAAGGAACTTAAATATTCTTTTCTTGATATACTTTTAACTTTTATAGAACCATCAATTTCAAAAGTACACCGAAAGCCTCAAGGCAAGACTTTCAAAACCCTTATTCCACTAGGCCACTAATCGCACGATTGCTTTTTCTATGAGCAATGTTTACATTCATACTGTCATAGAAAAATTCGCAGCCGTCTGCCAGGCTTGTTGCTTAGTGGAAGTAGGGCCTTATGTACGTACCGCAACTATTCTATCCGGGTCCGGTAGTCGGTTCCCCGTGTAGAACTGCAGACCTGGCTGGTTGCTATACACTTCTAGCACACGCCCAGTGTCCGGATGGAGAGCTCTGAAACATTACATATGTCTTCAACTTCACTAAGTTGGCGAAATTATTTAAGTATCAAATTGCATATATTCTGAGCACAAATTTTCTGTGGAGACAACAGAATATTATTCAACCATATGTATAATATATCTATTAATATATATATATATATATATATATATATAATATATATATATATTATACATACATATTTTATTGACCCTAATAAGTAAATAAAAAATAAATAAAATTGTTTTATTAAAATTTTTCCTATTTATTAGGATTTTTTTTTTTATAATATTAGTTGGCAAACGAGCAAGCGGCCACCTGAATCCGCCAAAATAGCGAAGCGACCGCTGCCCATAGACATCCGCAATTGCAGATGCGTTGCCTACCCTTAATCGACGGAGGGGACACACATAAAGAGGATATTTCCCCTTCCTATGCGTCTCCTCCACCGTCAAATCCACTTTTCCTTCCCATCCTTTCCTCTTAAGAAAAGGGTGGAAAGGGAAAGGGACTAAAATTAGGCCTCCGGCACCACACTCATCAGACGAAACGCGGAATTCCATTTCACGCCAGTTTTCTGTGTGGTCGTGGTATTACACCGGGCGAGCCGGCCCTACAGTGCGAAGATGTTAAAGCGGGCTTTACCACTGTTAAAGTATAAGTATAAGAATGTATAAGTGACAAACATAGATATACAAATAAAAATAATAGTAGTAATAATGTAGTTTAAGCATAGATATTTTTAGAAAATTTCTCAGAATATAACCTGGCGTGGAAGGTCAAATCCTGCGCAGTGGCTTGAGTAATGCAGAAGTTGACGTCATACCCTCCTTTGGGTATTTTCGGCAGCATTGCCTTCAAGCAGCGGGGAACTCGGAAGTCAAATGCCGTACCACCGACAACCTTCTTCTCTCCTGAAAACGACATACAAATATCTTCAATACATGCATTATGTTCGTATACATCACAACATACTTGTTTGCCAGTTCCTTATACTCTAATAGTTTTTTATCTTGTCATTAATTTTTGCACTATTAGTTTTTTTAACTCACCAGTAACCAATCCTTCGTCGTCGACTTGGGTGTATTTGTCAGCATTGACGGTGATTATGTGATCGTACATTGACTCCGAGCCTCGATGCTGTAACATAACATATACAAAAATGTTAATAGGTATATGTTAACAATGAATTAAATAGTAAAAAAGGGAAATTAAAGTTTAGCAGCGCTTTAGCTTTTACTCCCGACATTCTAATAATTAGCGCTCGGTCAATCGGTCGCTAAGGGAGACCTTTAAGGTATATTAAGTGTGTAAAATCTTCACTACGTATGTTTATATGACCATTAAAGGACTCTGTCATCAGTTTATTTCCAGCGTTGACTAATGATGCACTAAAACTATTCAAAAACTTACATGTCCGGCTAGATTGAAGTACGGTGCGTTACTAAGGTTAATGATAGTCGGTTCGGTTGTCGTGCACTTCATTTCAATATTGATTGTGTTGTCGCAGGTGACTTCGAAGCTGAGCTGCGTCATCACAGTGCCCGGGTAACCCTCGTGGAAACGATCTGATACGTGGCTCATGTAAACTTTGTTGCCCACAACATGTGACCGCCAGTTCACCTAGAATTCAATAAAGAACTATGAGAAATGAAATAGTTGATGTAGAGATTGCTGTTTAGCTAGACTTTGAATTCAAGAAATCATTTTGACTAATTCAAACTCTTGGATTTAATGTGTTTGAAATATTAAGGCCTTGTCAAATTCAACTATCAATTTAGTTTTAAAACAAGAAAACAACTCAAGGTTTGGTAAACTATTAAATTATGGAAATCAATGAATCCGGCCTGTGTCATTAACATGAGTGAAACATAGAGAAAAAGAACATTGCTTTTGTACCTACTCATCCAACTGTAAGTTGAAATAGAACAATTAGCGGACACTATTTTTATAATAGATGTCTTTTACGTTTTGACAAAGCAGCGCCTTTCACTGTGACGACGTCTTTGTCGAAATCGTCTCGAAAGTCGTTGTGTCACAGTGTAGTAGTCGGTGGAACCATTCCGTGGGAACTCTGATTCTTACACTTACGAAATAAGGGAGCTGAGTTAATTCAACTGAACTATGATCAACAACCGTGGTGCATATGGGGATGAATGTGTTCTAATTAACACGTTCACTGCGACCGACTCGTCTTGACTGACACCTATGTATACTCGTACTATTAAGACAAAAAAACAAAACCGACTTCCAAACAAAATACACTAAAAACAAAATACACTAAAAACAAAATACACTAAAAACAAAATCTTCTCAAAAAAACAGTACACTAAAAAGTAACGAAATAATTTCTTGAAAATAGTAAACCTCCCTTATTGTAGCTGTTATGTCTATATTGTACAATTATTATCACTTTGATGTCGGTGTCAGCCGAGGTATATGCAGTGATATTTCTACGTAAGGTTTTCTACATTTTTACCATAACAATTGACAATTGAAAGTATAGTAACGTTTTTAGTAATGACTGACACCGACTTCAAAGTAATAATAATTGTACAATATAGACATAACAGCTACAATAAGGGAGGTTTACTATTTTCAAGAAATTATTTCGTTACTTTTTAGTGTACTGTTTTTTGAGAAGATTTTGTTTTTAGTGTATTTTGTTTTTAGTGTATTTTGTTTGGAAGTCGGTTTTGTTTTTTATTAAAAAGTTTATTTATTTCTCGATTTTTAGTGAATCTAGACATCGCAGTATGATAATCACTAGCTTTCAAACAAATAATGAGTTATCTAAATCGATTATCTAAGAAATTAAGTAAACAACTAATACATCGTTGCGATCATTCACTCATAATTCGGTGCGGCCGCGCGCCGTTGTTGCCCGTGAGTTTTAATATTTTGATAACTTCTAGAATCTTGCACAGAATTACATACTGTAAAAGGCAATTACGATCTACATATAATACTCTATCGTGAAAACATATTTATTTGGATAAGGATTCATACCAAATAAGAATAAAAGCGTTTTAAATAAAGTCGATTGCACTTATTTGACGGTTTTCTCGAAACAAACGGTTATTGTGCGACAACCTTAAGAGATAGATATATGCTATCGCAGACTTTAATTCAGCTAATTGAATGACCTACAATTCTTTCATACATCATTTTTATGTAGGTCTTATAGTTTAGGCTACGTAAGCCAAGAAAGCAAACTTTGTTACAAGTTGGTATTTTTTTCTGCGACTCGTAATTTGCTATTTATGATATCTCCTAAACTATTTATCGGAATTACACAGTTCCAAGGGTATTATAATCTACATTAAATTCTCTTGATGATGGACACATTTATTTTGATAAGGATTCATACCGAACACGAGTAATAGCGTTGAAAGTGGGGTATAGATTTTGATCGAAATTTTAATGAAAAAAGTGGTTATTGTGCGACAACCTTAAGAGATAGATATATGCTATCGCTGACTTTTATTTAGCAAATTTAAAGGGCTACAATTCTTCCATACATAATTTTTGTGTAAGTCTTATAGTTTAGGCTACGTAAGCATAGAAAGCAAAAAAGACACCAAATTTCGTCACGCAATTTTGAGCTAAACTATTTAACTACGCCGTAGTCTTTGACTCCAAAAATCAAACAAAAAAATGGGACCCACCTGCAAGCACTACCTCTCGGATAAAAAAAGAATTTTCAAAATCGGTCTACCAGGGGCGGAGTTATGCCGTAACACACATAAAAAAAAAAAAATAAAAAAAAAAAAAAAAAAACATATGGACGAATTGAGTACCTCCTTCTTTTGGGAAGTCGGTCAAAAAAAACATGAACATCGTGCGACATATGGCAAGCGATGAAGTGGTATCAATGCGTAGTCTCAACTTTGATAAGCCTTCTAAGTGACGTTGTCATCCTGTATCTCAATTTTATACAAAAAAATCGTGCCATCTGTCTCAGAGGTTTCGGGGCATGCCGGCAGATGTGAAATAATAACATAATACCTGTATTGAGATCAAATACAAATAACCTACTGGATATGTTGGTAGATAAATACAAACATATTTTAGCCATCGTTGCGTTTGTTAACTACATTATACCAATTAGAAAGAGTACACCTAAAGTAAATTTTTCACGTAGAGAATTGCCTCAATAATGATAAACAAGGGCGTGATGAATAATATAACGAATGGTACATCATTTTGGAAGACTTGTTTTGTCAATACCACTTAGAGTATGAATAGGTCAGGGAGAAATTGAAAGGACAAATAAAATAATATTGATCAGTGACTGTTAGCTTACCTTGTCAAATCCTACGTAACCGCCATTGCAGTGATTGGGTCCCAAATTAGAAGACAACATGTACATTCTTCCCATTGGCCGGACAGACATCGTAGCGTTGCGGATAATGTTTGCGTATCGTCCGATAGTAGCACCAAAATACGGGTTGCGAGGTTGAAAGTATTCTGTTTACAATAAATGTACTAGTAATACAAGAGTATTGCAAAGTTATATTTATAGTCAGTATCGCTCGTAATATTAAAAAAGCAGTCGCACATAACATGGTACGCGATGAGTAAACACGTGGGACAGAAGACTACTCTTGTTCCCGACGCGTCATATCTGTTGCCGGGTACTTTAGGGCGGGAATACAAATGCCAGTAGCTGGCATAATTACATGCAAGCTCCAGACACATGCTAGCAAGAACATTTTCTGACAGGCACGTATCGTTTCGTACGATGTCGGAACTAGCATGCAAGCTATTACTCCATTTTACTGGCGTCTGTATCCCCGCCCTATTTCCATAAACATCAGACAATTTTCCTACCGACAGTGCTATGCAATATTGGATAGGATAATTTTAAATGCAAAAATTAAAATGTTGTATTTTACGAATAAAGATCTAAGGATGTGTTCAGAATATACCTTCAAGAGTCTCAAAACCAGCGATGACGTCATCTGGGACACCTTTCTTGTCTGGTACTTGTATAGTCGTTATTGTCGCACCATAAGTGATCACCTGTGAGTGATCAATATTAACTTAAGTTACACGTCGTTAGATATAGCAGCTTTACGAGTACCCGTATAACTGTTTAAATCTACACTATTACACGGATTGACGTAAGCCCCTAATACTAACAACCAAATTCAACCATCTTGATTTAGCATGAATTTATCAACATTCAATCGTTGTGAACCAAATGCAAAATATCTCAATCATTAAATTCTAAATCTGACTCATAGGAAGTACCATAGTTTTTTTTTTAATTTCTTAAACATATAAATATTAAGTAACAAGAAGGACGTTAGTTATGAATATGGAGGGGTACACCGGTAGAGGTAGACCTAGAAAGAGATGGATGGATTGCGTGAAAGGTGACATGATTAAGAAGGAAGTGATGATCGAGATGACGGATAATAGAGTTATTTGGAGGACGAAAACCTGGTGCGCCGACCCTACGGGAGTAGGATAAGGCAGGGGAGATGATGATGATGATATAAATATTCAGACCTGGACTGTCATCCTGTTTTTCGTTTTCCATGTGAACCTCCTAACAACGTCTATATTACTACTTGATGCACAAGGAGTAGTTACAACTTCCGGGGTCATGATCTCTTTTATTTCTTTCGATTTCTTGCGGCCATTTTTTTTAGTTTGATCTATAGACACCTGTTTAGGCATGAAACCGAAGCCATCAACAGTTAGCTCTACATCGGGAACCTTGACGGGTTCTGGTTCAGGAATAACTGATTTGTGTTCTGAAGCCTCGGATACGACATCACCGCTCGCTTTATCATCTACTTCTTCCGTCATTATAATTTAGAATTTAGGTATATGTGTTTTATTAAATTTAGATGTTTTTTTTAATATTTTTTACATTTATTTATTTATACAAAAAATTTATGAAGGCACTGACATTAAAAATGATTAAAAAATAGGCTTCATTTTTTAATTTATTTATGTCATCGGTCACGAAAACAGTAAAGAAAAAAGGTTATATGAAATTAACAACTTTTGAAATGTTTTTTTTTTTATTAATTAATAAGAAAACCAAAGTTATTATATGAATACAATCTAATAGCCGCATCAGGTAACTGAACTAAAAACATTTACAAGGCTATTTGTATCTCAAACCTATTGAAGTAATATAAATTAAATGTGTAAATTATTTTAACACTAAAATAATTTCTTTCGAACACAATTAAGATTCATTTTAATACATACTTATAAATAGATACAAATTTATAAAACAAAATCATATTTGAACTGCATCGAGTACACGAACAGTCGGTGGTCAATATTTGTACACTGCGGCTAAAAGGTCAAACCCAAAACACTTTCATGCTTTGTTTATTCATTTCGATAGTATCCGCTTTCCATTTTTTCTTTTCTTCTATAATATTAGGTATCTCTTGCAAATAATCAACTTCCTTGCACGGCGAAGGAGGTATAATGCTAATGAGTGGTATTCCTATTTCTTGAAACGAACTCATCGAAGAAAAGCCACTTTCATCCTCGATAAAGTTCGATACACCATTGTAGTCATTTAATTTACCAATAACTTGAGTTTGTTTTCCGTTGGGTGATTCTGTTCCACTTTTATTATCGGCATGATCATTTTCAAGTGTCTTTATCTCCGGTAATTCTTCGCCCAAGTCACTTGAAGTAGTCGAAGTGGATTCAACGTGTTTAAGAGAATTCGTCCCGTTGGTTGTAGTTATTTTGTTCGTGATGCAACTATGGGATTTCGTGTCCTCAGTCTTTACAGTACGACCCTCTTCTAATATAAAATTCATGGCAATATTCGATAGGTTTAGTGACGCAGGTCTCTCTTTTTTATTTTCTACAAATTTGAGATCAATCTCAGAGTTTTTGTCGACGCAAGCACAAGCGAGATCAGGCAGTTTCGTGCTTAGCACCGTGTTGGCAAGAGTAATCAGTCTCGACATTTCCTCGCTAATTTTTTGCGATGATTCATGTTCAGGCACAAGATATAATTTCGACTGGCTCCTGAAATTCAAAACGAACATGACTTTAGTGTCAAATAACTTTTACTATGATTATTTTTTAAATAAGCACGTTCCGCTTAATAATCCGCTTAATACATTTTTGTGATGAAGCATATTTTTCGTTATAAAAGGTTAAAGAAATATTGGTATTACTAAGGTATATCTATTTAACAAAGTTATGTAATTGTGTTAACATTTACCAAAGTCCATTGCAATCTTTGTAACCATTGACGTTACTGATAGATTTGCTAATTTTCCTTGTACTTATCTTCTTGGCTGGAGTTATGGCATATTCTATATTTTTGTTAACGTGCCACACAGAATGAGCGCGCGGGAAATCATTGAAGTTGAGAGACCTGGCGATCATTCGGGGTGGAACGTTCTTTCTTAGTAAATCTTCGTTTTTCTCGCCGTCAAAATGCTCCTTCATTCTGTTCAGGAAAGTTACTATTTGCTTAAGTAATGCTATGTGCATCTGTCTGTTCGCCTCAGTCTGAAAATAATTACGCTCACATTGGCAAATTATAAACCGAGCAATAATATAAATAAACGCGCAGCTGATATCACATTCGCGAGACACAACCGCTCAGCAATTTCGCAATTCTCATAAATAACGACAAGCTTTGGTGCACCAAATTCGCGTTCAGTTAGAAAACTTATGATTAATGTACCTGTGCTAATTGCCATCTCAGTGTTTCGACCTCCATATTAAGAACATTTATTTCTGTTTTTCGTATGTTCTCGTTAGTGTTGTTGTGCTTGTCTGGCGGCTTCTCAGGCTCCTCGGTCTGCTCCGTACTTGCGCTCTTAGAAAGTTGAGTGCAAATCTCAATTCTTTCTGGAACCTGTAACAATATTAAAGTGATATTAAAAACCGTGTCATTGAACAGTAATGTATCATTACGAATTCAAAGGAAAAGATGTCGAATATCGCGTGTAGTAATTTCACTTCACATTGTTGAATCTGCAATTTGGGCTGACTAATCATGGGAAGCAGTAATGATTTGGAAAGTAGAAAGAAACATTAAAGCAATACAAAAATAATAATATATTTAGAACGCATTTCAGTACACGCACTGGTGTTTAGTGTGAAGACAATGCCGTAAGCGCTCATTTTGTTTGGTATTTTACATTCTAAATAACTATTCTAACAAACAGGTCTTACTCTCATTTGTGCTTGTGAGAAACAAAACTGCCGTATGCGGTGTGTAATTTACCTTACATAACAGTACCTACAGTGCATAAAAACAAATCTCAACAGAATTCTCGTTAGCGACTCTTTTGTATGTGCGTTTGCAAAAAACTCGCGCACAAACACGTATTAGATCGGCGACGTCAGACTCATCCCACGCTTTTGCTAAGACGTAGCTTATTGACCTCTATGCGAACAATGAAAAATGTTCCTAGCACCCGTTAACTTGATCAGACAGCCGGCTGAACTGGAATGCATTTAACTATTGAATGAACATAGATTAAAATTTTTTGCCGGTTTGTCTCTCGAATTTGTGTTCAAATTTTTTAAACGCTATCTTGCGGATTTGCTTTTTTGTTGGTACCGTTTCCATTTAAGAATTTTATGAAAGTGATGGCGAAACTATTTTGTTAAAAGGCTTTCACAAATTGTGAGACAAAAACTAATTAAGAGTAGATGAAGTCAAAACTAAAATGTGACCAAGGGTGCGAATTTAGACGGAATTCATAACCTGCTCGTTTGAAGATCGATGACTTTAACTGGTGATATGTTAAATTATCGGCGTTAGTACATCTTTCAAGATATAACATAACATATCTTCACTTCTTCTTTCAGATAATATTACGTTAAAATCTTAATTATGTGAAAGTTGACACCTAGATTCGCACAGACTAAAGATTACCGGATTACGTCGAGGTTAAGAAAATCACACGTAGATCCTGAAATCTTGATCGAAACACATTTATATTATAAAATTACTACCGTTACTTATTTTCAACAATACATTTAATCAATATTAATGAAAGAGATTTTACGATTACATTCAACATCCACTAACCTGGCTGTACGTTAATTTGCGATTTAAATAATAATGCCAGTATTAAAACCGTATAGTAAAAAATGTTAGGAGTGAATAATACCTACAACAAAACACGAAATAGCGACTACACATTCAGCGGCAGACCGTCAGTTAATGCTAGTTTTCCACGAGGGCAGAACTGGGAGACAGTTCAGTAGTGGCTACTGCTATTGTTTGCCAGGCTGAGACAGAAAAGAACCAGTTAACAATGTAACGTTCGATTAACGACATAGTAGAATGGTCAAAATGTTGTATAGCAATTAATTTTAGATACACGTCACATGTTAATAGTTATCAGCTTCATTTAATTTGTTTTTTTATTCAATCGAATGTTACTTTGTCTATGCGGGCTGGGTACAGTACATACTAGGTATAGTATTTTGATAGTACACTGTCGTACTGTAATATCTCACTGTTTAGCCCTGGTGTGAAACTAACATAACGGCCACATCGGTGTACTGGTAATCTGAATTACTCTCGAATTAGGTCACTATACGCGTATTCATAACAAATTACGGTGAATTTCAATGAGCGAATGAGATGTTATTGTTGATTTATCTCAAGCAAATGCCAAGGGATTTGATCAAAATATAATAAGTACCAAAAGTTTCAGTAATTGAAAGTTTAATTATTATTAGCAATCCAATAGTTTAGGAATAAACAAGGTCCCGTCGTCCTCCACCCGATTTTTCCTCCTGATTTTTTTTAAATTGTGGGGTGTACAAATAAAGAGAAACATGACCTTAGTCTGAATTACACTCTAATAGAAAGAAATATCCAAAGTATAAATTACAAAGTTGTGTAGAGAAATGTAATCTGATCTGTTGACCCCATTTCCTTCAATGGACGGGATTAGTTACAGTGTCGTGTGTCACAGGTGCAGAGTTTCCATCGGCTCGTGTGTCACGGGCAGTGGATCGGAACCCTTTGCCAAGGCCAATAGAACAGTCTACATTAACACTTCAAATACCTCTCAATTAACCAATCGATTCAATCTAATATGAGGCCTATTAAAAATTTAGATATGATAAGTTCAGATTTTCTAACATTTTCTGATATTAGTCTGGGTTCTGTGTAATTATAAATTCCCTATTCCTGGTGGATAAGAAAACCTTCTACAGCTTTCAAATTCTTTTCTTTACGAAATCTTTTGTTAATTACTCTTTGAAATTGATCAGAGTTAGAACAACGACGCCATTTTTCATGGTTTTATACGTTCCCATTAAGTCATCTTCAACAACTAAAGACCTCTTACAAAGAGTAACTTGTAAATCCAGCACCACAACGTTAATGTTGTTCTTATATGGGTCAATGGCAAGTAGAAACCATTGTGGCCACAGCACGCGTCGATAACGTATCATTTTCACTGAGGTTACGCAACTGTGATTCACTGTGACGCGTTAAGCGGATTTCGGACGTACGATTGTCTGGTGTGACTTATTATGATATAGGTATTTAATTTTAATAGTTTGCTAATTCTGAAACCTTTTGTCAAGTGACTGCAACGATACGACATAAATGGAACACCAAAGAATAGGGATAATGTTATTACAACTCCGGTTAAAAATCAAATAATGTAAAGGGAGAATCCCAACCTTAAGGTTAAGCGCTAACGCTGTCGGTTAAGCGATAACTCAAGATTTCTTGGCTTAGTAGTGAATTATAATAACTTAACTAAAATAATAAAAATATGAGAAGAAAAAAAATGTAGGAATTTTATTTTTATAAAAAAACAAACTTAAAATATTGTGTATTTACTTTACCACGAACTTTATAAATATGTATTCATCGTGTGTTATGAGCCTAACAGTGGCTGTGAGGCAAGCTGGTCTCGGTCCGGCGACGACGCGTGACGCCGCATCCGGCCGGCCCTCGGAAGCTTCGCCCCACCTTACTCATTGTCTGTCTGTACTCTACTGTACCGAGTGCTGCGCCCGATTAAAATGGTACAATTATAACGGTACGTTAATCAGAGTATGGTAAAGTGTACTTAAGATAGAAATATGTTCTTAAACATACTTATGCATGTTGTAAAAATGTACTGCCATTGTTTACGTAAGTATTATTAGAGTGGAATATCACAGTTAGTGTAAAATAATAAGGATAATGCAAGAAAAATAATTGCAATAAGTTGATAAAGTTTTATTGCTTAAAGATAAATGGCAGACGAATGGTTCTGCGGCTTGTTTTTTATGATCCTATCAAATTTATTTACAAACTAGCTGTTGCTCGCGACTTCGTTCCCGTAAAAGCCTATGTTATTCACAGATAAATTACCTTTCTAATGGTGAAAGAATTTTTGAAATCGACCCCTTTAGTTTTTTAGTTATTTCAACACATACAAAAATGCAAATCTTTCCTCTTTATAATAATAGTATAGATTAACATTCTCAAAGGCCTTTAAATTCACGTTTATGAAAACGATGCAAGCTTAAATAACACCGATGAATCCAAAGGCGCCAGAAGTCCGTACGTCTTTATTCATTCAAGACACTCTTGTACTTATCTTTCAAGGACCGATCACAACATCGGAGGGAGAAGCGATTGTTTAGTTCAATATACAATGCCTATTCTGTTTGTTTTTGCTTATTAGCATACGTGTTGTTTGCCTTTTGAATGTGTCATGGATGACAAAGATCAGTTATCGCCAAATCCATATTTTAAAAAGGAACATTTAACAAACAAAGAATATTGAAACCCAGTGTAAGATTAAGCATGTGTACACTGATTTTGTTTAAATCTTTT
Source organism: Papilio protenor (assembly GCA_029286645.1). Classification (NCBI taxonomy): domain Eukaryota; kingdom Metazoa; phylum Arthropoda; class Insecta; order Lepidoptera; family Papilionidae; genus Papilio; species Papilio protenor. Next base: position 1,482,523 of record JAGSMZ010000042.1, read on the forward strand.
CTTTTATTAATACTGTTTTGAAGGCTGAGTAAGCTGAGGGCGGATTAGTATTAGCCATGTATGTCTTCTAATCTAATTTAAGTAAATATAAACATTTTTGTTAGTGATTTTAATAATGAAATTACTTGCGCGGCTTTTGCGTGATTGTTTTATTTATTAACTTAGAATTAGTTATCCTAACACGTATCATAATAAATCCAAAAAGAGAAACGAGTATTTGGTAAAGATAATACGTACTATAGGTATATCACAGATTTCGCTTAATCGTAAAAATGACCTGAGCAATGCTTGTAGTTTAAATTAATCGGCCTACGACGCCACTTGCCGCCGGCCAGCAATGTATTTATTTACAATACAAATGCAATTGCTTACTTGGTTCTCATGTATATGTATAGTGTATATTTCTACGGCAAGTTACTACTAGAATATAAATTTGCACGTCCGATAGGTTCAGAAAAAGATTTTGCTACATATGTACAAAATATATTTTTTTATTTAATTTATGTTAGCCACTTTATGAGCCTAAAACTCGGTGAGCAAGAACTGCACGGAATAGACTTCAGTAAGCCCTCATCATCATCATCATCTTCACGCCACTTCCCTATGGGAGGCCTGCGCGGCATAATCTGAACTTACATACATTTCTATGATCATCTCTGATGAAAGGCTTAATATAGTTATACCAGCAAATAATATTTCCGTAATAATTGCTATAAAATAACAAATACGCGTCTATTGATAGGGTTCGTGTTGTTTATATTGACAAAACAAAGCGTGTGATTGCGTGCACCATGGACACGAGCCATCGATGTATGCCGTTCACGTCAGCAGTCCGTGTCGCTTCATCTGTTCATGTTAGATCCGGTAACAATATTTATTATGCGTGGACACCATTAACCGCCGGAAAACTGGCGGAAGGGCAACCAAAACAAAGGTTCATTAAAATTGGTGATTTCTAAACGATACTGACCGGTTGCAGGCGCTAGACATAAAAAAATACAAACTAATTGACGACCTTCTTTTAAGAAATGGTTCATAAAAATAGAAGCATTTTCATATATAATTTACATATGTAAGTAACATAAATGAATTTTAACGCTTACTTGAAATGTTTGGTGGCGTGTAGGTGATAGAATTATACGGAGAACATAACACTCGTCAACGCAGAAACGATACAGTTATTGACCTCTTACTAAAGGACTTATAATGTGTTTTTTAGGGCAAAGACCTGCTTTCTTTCCATATGTTGCATAATTGATATTTTTTATTACTCTCTAGTTAAGGAATCTGTCAAACAGAAACTTTCGCTATAGTTTTTCCTCTTTTATTTTTTAAATAAAATAAGTTTTATAGAACGATTCGATGAAGCGTTGCCCGAGTACTTAAAATAAGATCTCTATTCATCGATATTGAAGATATTTCACGCCAAATAACATAATAATAGCCAGAGATGGTTTGCCTTTGTTTACGTACTATATAAAAAATATTCAATTTATTACATTGGGTTTGACTTTCACTGTGTCGAAATACTTGTGCCGGTCGAAAAAGTACTTAAAACATAATTCAAGGTCTGTTTATATAAAGACTAAAAGCGTAGAGAATAATTACAAACCTTAATTAATTAATTGCCGAAAAGTATTTCATAATGGAAAGCATATTAAAATATTAATCAGTTTTTTTATAAGGTAATAAAATTTACACGGTAAATGTAAATACGCTAATTTTGAATGAATTCAACGTGATTTGAGTTAAATCCTGATTCGACCAGTCAATGAACAGTCTAGAGAGCAAAGCCCTTTTGACACCAAAACTGAGAGATATCTATTACTTTCTATACATCTTCTAAATTTTATCTTATCTTCTATAAAAATGTATTTGTTTTTTGTTCCGTTGATTTTATCTGTTTAGATAGATTGTAAGTTAAAATAATATTTAAAACTTTAAAATAACAGAATTAAACGATATCCTTAGGACATCATAACATTGCTTTCTTTAATCGCCGTTTTGAATGTTATATTATTCTTATATCATAATTAACATGTTATACAACAAAATAGGAATTCACATAAGAACAATCTCTAGCTAACCGGTTCAATTTACAAATAAATAACCGTCGGAATGTTTCTAAATCGCAGCTATTAAAGCTTAAAAACCCAAAAAGGACTTTAGAAGCGAACGTTTATTTGTTTTATTAGTTCTTTATTTTTATTTTATTCAACTTAAAACCTACTTTCTCAGGGAGTTTCGTTAAACCAAAATGATATAGTTCAACTCATTAAATGTTACGTAATACTCATAAAGTAACCTTTTTATGGGCGTCAGTGTGCCTATTTCCCAATATTCTGTCACTTCCAAACTGGCCATATTTATTGGTGCATCCTGTTTTATCTTCGTCTAAACTAAAGTAAAGTATAATGACCTCTTATGTTGAACTACAAATCGCCATGGTAGCTGACACACACCCTGGTAGATACATATTAAGTGGTTCCACACGAGTTGGCACCACCTGGCACTTCACAGTCGGTGTGTAGGGGCCTTAAATTGTCTGAATCCGGCCTGGATGATTCACAGGTCTTTTGCATCGTCTACACGACTTTGTACTTAAAAAACTTATAAATAAACATGCTTTAGGCTCGCATTTTGCTCAAAGTTACCCTTTACTGGTTTCCGTGAGTTACGTAGACCGTGAATTTTGTGTGTTCCTTTTTATATAGTGTACATTTGAGAACTTTTTTTCCTATCCATTTCGGTAAAATGTCATAGCAATTACGTCCACAACTTGTCTCAACATACATAATGCATATAACTGTTATGGTTTTCTGACAGTTTTCTGTATGTTATTCGAACTTAAGTGGGAAGCGTATTAAATTCTTTGAATATATATTAGTGTATAAGAGTGTCTTGTGTTTGTTTGCTTACAGATAAAAGTTTCTGCTATTGAACACCATATGAGCAATCCTATTGTTACATTCCTTTCATACACTATTTACATAAATCAAATAAAACATTCCGATCAAATATTATTTACATAAATAAAAATTTGTTTTACTGATCATAACCGACTAACAAGCGTTTATAAACGTTTGCATATCTTTGCATAAAGCTATCCAAATATGTGTGCAGAAGATTGATATTTATTTTAATTCAAAAAGTAACATTTTAAAATGCTAAATAATCCTAAATCGTACACGTACGCAAAAAAACAAGGCTATATAAATACAAAACTATAAATCGATACTATAAAAGTCTTTGACGTAATCTTTAGGTCATCGACCTTGATCTTGAGATAACCTCCAATAATGTGTAATTGTCGTTTGGCAGGTTATCGTAAGTACAGTCAAGGCACTTTAGTGTGTTCCACTTATAGAAATTTCGCATTGAAACGAGACAAACTCTGCCTCATCTCACAAATAACCACTTAAGCAGCAGTAAGTTGTGCAAACGACTGGTTAATAATAAAAGTAATTAGCTTTATACCACTTTATCCGAACTTCCGATCTTTTTAGTACGAATAAACTTAAAAGCTGTATCCTATTTATTATTGTTCAGCGTTGTCGAGTGATGCGTATAAAACATTCACACAACTGTAATTTTAGATTGGATACCGCCAAACTCCCAGATAGTCTTGGTTATAATATTTTTTTTACTAATATGTCTGTTTTTACGATTAAAACGATAACAATATGTTTTTATGTATTTTTATGGACGAAAACTCAAGGTTATTGACGGTATAAAGACAACAAAATTTTGTTGTTTGCTTTGCTAATGCATCCTGGATGTACCGCCGTTTTTCGTACAAATATTTTTTATTTGACAAATTCTGTAAATTCTGCTGTAAGTGAATTAAGCATTCATACTATTTGAATAACTGCATTGTTATATGCCTAAAACTGCGAGTCATTCAGAAGCGATACAAACCTAAAAGACAGTGTCGATCTGTTTTTGTTTTTCCAAGGCATTAAAAAAACATAATTTTATCCAATAACTTCAAATCTTATAGATCCAGAGATCGTAATAAGTATTGAAAAAACTTATCTTTCGTTTAAAGGGTAATATGAAAAATCAAACAAAAAAATGGGACCCACCTGCAAGCACTACCTCTCGGATAAAAAAAGAATTTTCAAAATCGGTCTACCAGGGGCGGAGTTATGCCGTTATAAGGATCGATTATTGAATCATTAGTAAACAAACCACACGATCACACACATCTATTTATGTTGTAGTTTCAACTTTCCTTGTCATAGAAAGGGAAAGCATTGGCTCTGTAAATCTCGTTTAATTGCCCGATTATAGTTTCCTTCCATTTATCTTTCCGTTGCTAAACTATTTACAATTAATCCAGTCTAACTTACTAATTAGTTAAAATATTAAATTGTACAGGTTGGTTTTGTTTTGAACTTTGTTACAACCAACATTACAATTAATTTCTCAGCTTCATAAAAAAGATAAATCAATAATCTAGTGTATGAATTTGTTACCTAGAACTGAGTACTAATATCACACAAAAGTTCAGAATGCAGAATACTAACGAAGCCGTATTTCTAGACATTAGAACTAAATATAAGTCGACTAATGTGAAACGCACCCGGCAGGTTTATAGGTCTTAAAACGTTTCCTGCGAGCAACCGGCGGCCGGCGCCGGGTACTTTCGCGCGGGAAACTCGGCACTGCGTCGCGTTGCTAGCCGTGGTATATTGTGAAATGCAATCAAGATGCTTCAACTATTGAGAAATTATAATTTAATTGTTTCTTATATTTACAGCCTCTTAAATCTATACTAATATTATAAAGAGGAAAACTTTGTATTTTTGTATGTATTGAAATAACTCAAAAACTACTGGGCAGATTTTAAAAATTCTTTAACCATCAGAAAGGTAATTTATCTGTGAGTAACACATAGGCTATATTTTATTATTACTAATGTTTAGGAACTATTAATAAACAGCGTGTTTCTGGACGCCGGCGTTAAAATTTCACTAAACTTTAACTTTTCTCGGCTTACACTGCCTAAACCGTTAGAGGTATATAAAAATGATGTATGAAAGAATTGTAGATCTCAAAACGTTCTACATCTTTAACGGTTTTCTTACAATAACCACTTTTTTGTTTACAAAATGAATGAAAAACCTTACGCTATTTGCAGCGTTCTTTTATTGGTTTCAATATTAATCCTTATCCAAATAAATGCGTTTGTTATCAGGAGAATTTAATGTATAAAATAAATGAATAAAATTGTTCTTTCCAGTATTTAAATTAGACTAATAGTTTAGAAGATATCGCGAACACAAACAATAAGGGTAACCGAAAAATCAGCTTACAAGCTACCGGGCTTAGAAATTTGGAAACTTGCATCGGTAGGTTTCTGTTATTACGTAGATTACTACTAAATTAATACTTTTGGTAATAGGTTGAATACAAGGGCGAACGTAATCTTACTTCTTACTAATATTATAAATGTGAAAGTTTAGATGGATGGATGGATGGATGTTTGTTAGAGTTTGTAGCCTAAACGGCTGAACGAATCTTGATGAAATTTGGCATAGACGTAAAGGATAGTCTGGAAGAACGCATAGGCTACTCACTTTTGTTTTTTTCTTAATTCCACACGGACGGAGTCGCGGGCGAATGCTTGTAGGTTATATTTGTAATTTCACGCGGGCGAAGTCGCGAGCAACAGCTCATATATATTTTTACAAAAAACGGCACATTTAAAATACGTCATCCGCATAAAAAAGCAAAAAGATTCCATTCATTCTTAAGTACGCTCTATAAATTTCACCCTTAGGGCTTTAGGATAAGGACGTAAAGCTGTTGACAACTTCAGTGCAAATTTACTAGGAACGCAGAATATATCAGGAGATACAAAGTGCAATCTTTATTACTGCAGCTAAATTTAGATTACTCTTAGAACCAGTGCATACTTGCATTAATTTTAATTGTGTTCTTTTTATATCCAAATTAAATGTATATAGTAATAAACACAATGAAATAAAAATATATTTTGAACAAAATTGAAAAAGGAAAATTGAAAACAGAGTCCTCTATATGAAATCCAAGGCACTTCTTGGTTTAATAAGTAAATGACGTCTCAATTGAAAGAATACAGTTGACAACTTCGGTGCAAATATACTAGGAACGCAGAATATAACAGGAGATATAAATTTTAAAATTAGTCTCAGAACTCGTTCATACTTCAACTAATTATAACTGTGATATAAAGTTATCTCTTACTAGCTGTTGCTCGCGACTTTGCCCGCGTGAAATTACAAATATAATATATTACGTTCGCCCTTTTTTCAACCTATTACCATTAGTATTAACTTAGTAATAATCTACGTAATACCAGAAATCTACTGATGCAAGATTCCAAATTTCTAAGCCCGGTAGTTTGTGCACTGATTTTTCGGTTACCCTTATTGTTTGTGTTCGCGATATCTTCTAAAGTATTAGTCCAATTTAAATACTGCACAGAACAATTTTATTCTACACTAAATTCTTCTGATAAAAAACGCATTTATTTGAATAAGGATCAATATTGAAACCAATAAAAGAACGCCGCAAACAGCGTGCGGTATTTAATTCATTTGGTAAACAAAAAAGTGGTTATTGTAAGAAAACCGTTAAAGATAGATATATGCTATCGCGGACTTTTCTGTAGAACTTTTTGAAATCTACAATTCTTTCATACATCATTTTTATATACCTCTAACAGTTTAGGCAGCGTATGCCGAGAAAAGTTAAAGTTTAGTGAATTTTTAACGCCGGCGTCCAGAAACACGCTGTTTACTAATAGTCCCTAAACATTAGTAATAATAAAATATGCTATGTTACTCACAGATAAATTACCTTTCTGATGGTAAAAAAATATTTAAAATCGGCCCAGTAGTTTTTGAGTTATTTCAATACATACAAAAATACAAAAATACAAATCTTTCCTCTTTATAATATACGAGCCGTTGCTCGCGACTTTGCCCGCGTGAAATTACAAATATAATATATTACGTTCGCCCTTTTTTCAACCTATTACCATTAGTATTAACTTAGTAATAATCTACGTAATACCAGAAATCTACTGATGCAAGATTCCAAATTTCTAAGCCCGGTAGCTTGAAAGCTGATTTTTCGGTTACCCTTATTGTTTGTGTTCGCGATATCTTCTAAAGTATTAGTCCAATTTAAATACTGCACAGAACAATTTTATTCTACACTAAATTCTTCTGATAAAAAACGCATTTATTTGAATAAGGATCAATATTGAAACCAATAAAAGAACGCCGCAAACAGCGTGCGGTATTTAATTCATTTGGTAAACAAAAAAGTGGTTATTGTAAGAAAACCGTTAAAGATAGATATATGCTATCGCGGACTTTTCTGTAGAACTTTTTGAAATCTACAATTCTTTCATACATCATTTTTATATACCTCTAACAGTTTAGGCAGCGTATGCCGAGAAAAGTTAAAGTTTAGTGAATTTTTACGCCGGCGTCCAGAAACACGCTGTTTATTAATAGTCCCTAAACATTAGTAATAATAAAATATGCTATGTTACTCACAGATAAATTACCTTTCTGATGGTAAAAAAATATTTAAAATCGGCCCAGTAGTTTTTGAGTTATTTCAATACATACAAAAATACAAAAATACAAAAATACAAAAATACAAAAATACAAAAATACAAAAATACAAAAATACAAAGTTTTCCTCTTTATAATATTAGTATAGATATAGATAGATAAAATAATATATAATATAATATATAGATTAAATGTATTTTTAGACACACAATGGGATGAAAAATGTAAAAATAACATTTACATAAAAATATCTTAAGTGAAGGAAACTTTCATGAAACTTGAAAACCTCTACGATGTAGTAGAATTCAATATTTCGCTACAGAAATACTAGGAGCCGAGAAACTTAAAGAGGTAAGGAGTGACGTGACACGTGTTGTACGTAGTAAACAAGACGTTGTTCCATCGCATCATATCGTATATCATACTCGTATACTCGTATATGTATAACCATATCATATATCATATACATATTATAAATGCGAAAGTTACGATGGATGGTTGGGTGTTTGTTAGCGTTTGTAGCCTAAACGGCTGAACGGATCTCGATGAAATTTGGCATAGACGTAGAGGATAGTCTGGAAGAACACATAGGCTACTTTTTATCCCGGAAATAGTTACGGTTCCCTTGGGATTCATTAGTTTAGTTTTTTAATGTTTACTCGATCATTCTGCAACGGTTCAACATATCTTATTGACATTTGGCACAGATATAAAACAAATTCTGGAGTACACATGGGATAAGGTTCATCCCCGAAAAATGTCCGGTTCCCGAGGGATACGTAGCTTTTTATTATTTACATAGTTCGTATGTTTTCTAATACCACGTGGACGAAGTCGCGGGCAACAGCTAGTTTGTTATAAATATAAGATGACAATGAAACCGGTAACCGTTATTTTGGCATCAAATAACGGTTACCGGTTTCTATGATTTGCTAATTGGATTACCTACTTATATTCTCTAGCTAGCTAGATACCATTTGTTTATAACTTCTCTTTATAATAAATGCTAATAATGCATCTGTAAATAAATGGTTTATTCGTTTTTATTAACAGTATTATCTTTATTGTCCGTACTTTTATTTTGATTTATAGAAAGTCACACGTTTTACTTATTCCAAGAACACCTAATTAATAAAAAGAAAACAATGGTTTCCACAACACAGACATTATCGGAAACAACGAATTCGCCTTGCTCCACAAGGCGACGGGGATCTAATTTATTTTTACATACTATCAACTTTAATACATGGTAATAGAGTTCAAAATATGTGTACAAAAGTGACAGTGAATGAACGCACCGATAATTAATTGAAACGGGCGTTGAATTTAAATATATCTGTAACTCAAACAGACCTTGTGTGGCATCCATTCAAGTACATTGTCGTAGATACAATTAAACTAACAATTTCTTTATACCACACTAGCTGTTCCCGTGCGGCTTCATCCGCATGAAATTATAAAAACTTATTTTATTGTTTACATTTGTCAAATTCTTAATTGCAAATGTCAAAATACCAGTTACCTTACTATGGCAATCTTGCTTCCTTGATGTTGGCAGCAACTTATGGTCTCTGTCCCACATTAAGGTTTTTATCAAATTTATTTAACCCCCAAGTTAAATAGCTTGAAAATATATAGCCTAAAGCGTGACGTAAGTGTAGGGCTTTTTATCAAAAAAAGAATTATTCAAAAATATGCTGTAATTGCTGACATCTTAGGCAACAAAGAAGTGTGCGTTTACGCTTTATTATATTAAGTATAGATTCATCGTACATACCAGCGAAAAACATTACCATCTTGTCAGTCAATGTAAAACGATTAGTATATCGAAACTTAATGAAATGAAAATTGATCTATACTAATATTAAAAAGAGGAAAAAATGTTTTTGTATGTATTGAAACAACTTAGAAACTGCTGGGTCAATTTCAATAATTGTTTCACCATTAAAAAGCTACGTTATCAGTGAGTAACATAGGATGTTTTTTTATTATTTTTTAATCGGGCGAAGTCGCGAGCAACAACTAGTTCCTATATAATTTGCAATATAAATCACCAACTGCAATTGATTATTTTCCGTCCCACAGTAATCATAATCAGTTAAATGACCATTATTACGCCTTGAGACACGCACTTGTTACACTTCACTGGCCACCGTATTGCTAGTTATTATGCGATGTATTTCAATCAAATATTTCGTACTATTTAGCCTTAACTTTGTCGTAAATTAAGGATTAATTTTGTCAAGCTAATCTTACTTCATACTAATATAAATGCGAAAGTTTAGATTAATGGATATTTGTTAGAGTTTGTAGCCTAACTGCTGAACAGATCTCGATGATAATTGGCTTAGGTGTAGAGGATAGTCTGGTAGAGCACATAGGCTACGCGCTTTTGTTTTTTTTTAATTACACGCGGACGGAGTCGCAGGCGAAAGCTAATTTAAACATAAGTAGCATTATTTTATTTTAAGATTTTTTACAAATAGTTATTACGATCGCGATTTATATGTCATTCTTTACTACTATTGATAATTTCTGCTCCTACAAGCTGTAGTAGCTTGTATGAGCATTATATGAATTTTTAGTTCACATAGTGGACTAGATTCGCTGGCATTTTTCTTGTAGATATATTTATACTTAGTGATGAAAGATTACGTTATGAAACTTCAACACAACTACTAATGTGGAACATATCTGGTCTAATTTTTTCTCTGTTAGTTTCTAGTACCGAAACAGTTACTATCAACAATATACAAAAACAAATATACCCGGATACCGGTGACAACTTGGATTAAACCAATTTGATACTTTTCATTTCATTTATTAAGTATGACAAGTGCAAATCAACATGAAAACACGACAGTACTGTGCGAATGTCTTAAATAGCGTGCGAATAATTGTGTGTATGAAGTTTGAGCAAATTGTTAATTCGTTCAGCTGTCCAATTAATCTAACGGGTAAACTTTTAGGAAGTATTTACACTTTATCAATATTAAATTAAACCGAAATAACTTTACCTCTGGTAGATATACTCTGCGTTGAACACTTCAAAGAATACTTCAGGACAATTCTCACTTCTCATATCTTTATCTCGAACTTTATACATTCTAACAGTATCTTAACCCGTACTTCCATTAAAACATTAATCATTGTATTATTTACCGGCTTTCGTCCATCAATGGATGTTGGCCAATTATGTATTCTACAATAAAAATATGCATAATTTTACATGTGTATGCGTTAACTGTAACACATTTGAATAAAAGTGACATAAGAACAATGTAACATAAGGAAGGAATAATAAAATTCATTATGATTATTGTTTGATACAATCATATCGAATTATGATTGTGAAATTATTTAATTGGTTACTTAAACGATAAAATGTTTTAAATAAAGACATAATATACCAACTACGAAGAGTTATATGTACATAACTTTTATTAAGATTCACTCTAAATACAGTAAATTGTATAATTCTTTTCAAATATCTTCCCGTCCCAAGGACTGCTCCACACGTATCCCGCTATGCCATGCTACATGTAAAACTGTTTCCTGAGCAGCCAAGATATCCGTCGAGCCGATTATGTGTTAACAAGTTTTCTTTTATGTGTTTTGAAACAGATTGAGTCAGAAGATATGTAAAGCGTATACTTTAAATGATAAATACAAGTTCCTACTTACATGTATACCTCTTACGTGTGTCTGTTATGCCAACAGATGGCGTTTGCTGGGGCCAAGTTGAACAAGTCAGTCATATGGGACCTCATCAGTCATGTCGGTCAAGATCGGACGAGAATGTGTTATAATTAATGTAACTAAATGATGTTTAATTCTAACTGTACCTTAACACATGTTGACTACAAGCAGGAATAAGCGTCGTTTTATAAAAAGACTAGCTTTTGCCCGTGACTCCGTCCGCGTGGAATTAAAAAAAACAAAAGTGAGTAGCCTATGTGTTCTTCCAGACTATCCTCTACATGTGGACCAAATTTCATTGTAATCCGTTCAGCAGTTTAGGCTACAAACTCTAACAAACATCCATCCATCTAAACTTTCGCATTTATAATATGACTAGCTTTCGCCCGCGACTCCGTTCGCGTGGAATTAAAAAAAAAACTAAGTAGCCTATGTGTTTTCCCAGACTATACTCTACATCTATGCCAAATTTCATCGAGATACATTGAGCCGTTTAGGCTACAAACTCTAACAAACATCCATCCATCCATCCATCCATCCATCTAAACTTTCGCATTTATAATATTAGTAAGAAGTATGATAGTATGATTATAAGTCGCCAGCGACTCTGTCCGCGCGGAATTAATAACTTAATTAAGTAGTTACTATATGTGTTCTTTCAGAATATGATCTACTCGTACATCTACACCAAGTTTCTGCGAGATCCGTTGAGGAGCATTTCTAGAGAAACATATTAACAAACATACATCTATCATTCAAATCAGCTTTCGCAGTTGTAATAGTAGGATAATTTGGGGTTGATGTTCGCTAACTTTGATGTTATTACGAAAATATAAAGTTTTATTTAATTTAAATCTTGTTAATTTTCTACAGTACTCAAGCATAGATTTATCTGGAAATGTTTGCTTGAACGCCGTGAAATCGCATTACAAATGGTTATTAATATACTGACGACGCGTGAAATTAACGATGATTTCCAATTTTCTAAAGCCTTGAACACCTACTTAAATATTCAAGGTCTTGAAAATAATAAAGTGAAAATCTTGAAAATTGTTATTAATTTATACACGACTAGCTTTCGCCCGCGACTCCGTCCGTGTGGAATAAAAAATCAAAAATAAGCAACCTATGTGTTCTTCCGGACTATCGTCTACATCTATGCCAAGTTTCATCGAGATCCGTACAGCAGTTAAGGCTGCAAACTCAACAACATCCATCCATCTAAACTTTCGCATTTATATTAGTAAGATTAAATAGGCAAATTCGTAATATTAGGTTTCTCATGGATTGACTAGAGTATTATTTTATCTTAAAAAAATAATATGACTAGACATTACGATGATTTAATAATTCGTTAGAAACTTGTACGAGGTGTTAAACACAGTCTGTTTTAGAAGACAAAAAAAAACAAAAGTTATATAGTGCGTAGCATTAGCATGTAAACGTGAACATTAAACATTAGATACACCTCATTGGTAACCTAACTACATTTACTTGCCGTTTATCAGAGACGTGGGATCTTAAAGTCATACGGAACTATGAATATAGAGCATAGTGTAACAATACATGGATTATGTAAGAGCCCAAATGAGATACAATAAAAATTCTAACCCGGATCTATTAAGGTCGCTATTCGCATACTAATAGTGTAATTCGGGTAATGTACTATGTGAGAGCGTCGTTGGCTCAGGAGCGAGCACTTCTGCAGGGTCAACACCGCCATACCAATATGTTTACCGATTCTTGATTTCGTACATGACGTTCTTACGATGAAGATCCTGCAACATGTAGATATGCGGGAAGAAATTTCAAAGATACGTTTGATTGAAGTCAACCAACCCTTGGTCAGCTTAGTTTACTATGGGTATGTCATGTCACCTTTTCACAAAGAGTGTTATCCGAGCAAGTCAGTGGGGACATATAGTGAGCTGATTGATTTGTATGTGGTTATTTTTGTGAGATTTTTCCAACACATTGTATGTGGTTTATTGTATTACCGTATCCAAATAAGACATTACCAAACATTTTGCATCAAAGAATCATTGTGTTCGATCGTTTAAGATACAAATCATGACTTCAATTGTATGCTTATATAGTCAAGTGAAGTATTCCCTTGATTTAATAAACATTAACGATATGCAGACTATAGTTAACAACTTATTATACTTTAATTCTTATTACATAACATAATCATAATAATTATGATATTTAATATATTATAATACTCAATTAATACGTTTCTCACTACATACATGTGAGTCATAAAAAAATCTCTATGAAAACAAATTGTTGGCACGTATTCATTCATTCAGATGAATGTATAATATTTTAAATCACATTGTTCATTCATTATGAATGAATACTAGAGAATAATAGTAAATAGTAAAAGTGGTACTTTCAATAAAATACATTCAGTGTTGACGATACACGGGATTCAGCTCATTCATTTTTTTTACCCTTCTTATTAAAGCAATTATACACGACAATATCAAAAGATAGACGGTATTGTATACATTTTTTGCGTTGAACTAAAATTGCAGCTGTTGCACGAATGGGCAGCAGCTGTTGTATAAGAAATCACCAAATGTATAGAAACTAGAAACGTTCATCACCTGCCTTCAAACACCAAATGTATTTAGAAACTAAATTAAACCGCTAAATCCCGCTTGCCTCAACCCCCAATGGTGTGTTCCCTGATAAAGTCATTGACCTACGCAAAAACGCTGCTGACTCTAACTTAAATGCCAGCTTTAAAACATTTCTCGTAAATATTTAGGTGTACTCGACGTGTGGAAAGAATGGTAATCAAGCAAGGATAGTGATCAGTAGGCAGACAAATGGGTTGATGGCATCGTGAAGGTGCATGGCAGCTAGAAAAAAAGACATAAGCTAAGAGTGGTATGATAGAGATGGAAAGCTGTAGCAAGTTTATTTGTTGCGTTCCCCTTGAATAGTACTGAAGTAACAAAGCAAAGGACTACAATCACGTGCTACACGTATTTGAGGCGTATTTAGCTGTGTCGCATGCGAGGCACGTGCCTTACGCCACGACGCTTCGTGACTAAGGTAATATTTATTGTATCCGTCGGTTTATCAACCGCAATTCCCGTTACGTTCGCTTATCATTCCAACAACTAACCTTTGACATGAATGCAAGAAAAAAATATTCACATGAGCTAGTAGCTAATGCGAGGAAAAAGTTAATTAGCGCGACTGACTGTACCAACCAGAGACTTCGTGGAAGTATTCGAAATTCAAAATTTTAATAAACACTACACCTCATTTTTCAAAATCTAATTGTTTAGACGGGAGGTTAGAATTGAACGTACATATATTTACACCTATACATACATATGTATACACCCAAAACAATCTTTCTCTCCAGGCATTCTGGCAATTTACTTGACAACGTAATATCGCTAGATGGCGCTTGCAATTAATCCTATAAAACTTAGAAATAAAATATCCGTAGACGTAACCGAAGACCGTGTGGTGTAATTTAATAAAAAGGTGTAACGGTTAAACAAATAAATCTATTAACATAGAACAAGCGTCCGCGACAGGTGTGAGAGTGGTAAGACCGACGGAAGCGAGCGGAGCTATTGTGGTGTTCACGCGATATGAAAGGGAGATAGCGAGTCTTTGTTCGCTATATCTCCTTGAACGCAGTTAACACTCGTGTGAGAACTGCAATCAGCGGCGCTAATGCCGCAAGAAACCAGGAACGCTGCGCCATTGAATTATTGATAAACAGTTAGTAGTCATTAGTTGAACTTGTTGAGGCATAGTGCATCACTTACTTCAAAATGCAGATTATATGAAAGAAACTTATTCATATTCTGAAATATTCTATTGTTATCCTTGAGTCTTAGACCGAGACTATAAGTCCGATTAACTTGAAATCCTTATTTCTTACAAGATATAAGATTTTAAGTTTATCTCATCTAAAACAAATTTTGTTGTCTCAAGTGGTTACTTAAATAGACTTTCTTATACTAATCTGCACCAAGGGACTTGGCTTAACGACTGACTGTGAGTGCGGCAGTCAGATATGGATGTTACTTGGCACATTTATTCATGTAAGGAATTGAAGGAATATCTGGTAAATCATTTGCGTCTTAAGTTTAAAGAAATTATTTATATGTTAGTACCTTTCACGCTTCTATAGAAGTGTTAGTAATGGTGTCATGCTCATAGGCGTAAATAATGGCCTTGTTTTTTATATTGTAGTTCATAGCCTTATGGCAGACAGCTCAGTCATTCGCCTTTGGGTTGATTTTTAATTTTCATGTTTATTTAAAACCTGGTCGTTTTAAACCATATGACACAAGATGGTAATGTTTTTCACGTATCTGATTGATCTAAACGAGATAGGTAATTTTTTTTTCAAATGTTTTATTCGGTTAGCCATATCTTTACCAATTAAGTTTATACTAATAGTGGGAGTTGAGAGCTTATGTGATGAACATGAAAAGTTTGTCTAACACATTTATAACTTTCTCCGCAACGTCGCAATGACAAGGAAGCCATCGTAGTTGTTTTATTAATATGAAAAGCTCGTGATGACTTCCGCAAACGTAAACAATATTCCAATTATAATGAACATACACCGGAAGGGGAAAACTTCCTGTGGGGAGAGGGAGTGGTTTAATTAAGTCATTAGTGAAAAAAGACACGATCAGTGATCATATAATATTTAATACCGTTATGGTACTACAATCATGAAATAATTAAGATGTGTATTTTAATTTTAGGTTAAGGCGACCTTGAGTTCTCTCGGAATAGCATAAGGTTTATTCGCAAACAAAGTGTTATTAAAACAAACACAATTAAAAGTTGGTAATCATACTATCATACTTCATACTAATATTATAAATGCGAAAGTTGAGATGGATGGATGTTTATTAGAGTTTGTAGCCTAAACGGCTAAACGGATTTCGATGAAATTTGCTATAGATGTAGAGAATAGTCTGGAAGAACACATAGGCTATTCACTTTTGTTTTTTTTAATTCCACGCGGACGGAGTCGCGGGCGACAGGTAGTGTGAAATAATTTACACCGTCATTTAGTATTTCTAACGCAAATAGTTCAGTTCGAATAGTAAAGGGGTCAAGCACGTAATATTAACGTAAAATAACCTCATTACGTAACGATCTGGTATTCCTACCTATATTTTGTAGACTATTTCGATCCGTGATTCATTTTATAAGTAAAATAATAAAACCTAGATTTCCGTATATTACTTGGTTCAGTTCTTCATATAAAAATCTCGTGCTAGAACGAAACATTTAATTTTTATAAAGGAAATACCTACATGAGATATCGTAGTAGTATTTGGAATGTGATCATGATCGATAAAAAACATCTTATCATATACAAGCACTTCTTTCTGAGAAAACATATTTGTGTTACCACGCTCTTATTGCGTAAGAGCTGTTATTAAAATTCTTAACCTATAAAAGGAGAAATTCATCCCTAAAACTACAGAAGAAGCGTAGAGCCGATGTATTTTCAACATTTAAAAAAATCAGAAAAACTATATCAATTAACGTTTTACACAAATAGTGGTTATTTAATCAGTGACATGGTTTCACTTATCTATACTAATATTATAAAGAGATATTATAGAAATAACTCAAAAACTACTGGGCGGATTTCAAAAATTCTTACACTATTGAAAACCTGATCAGTGAGTCACATAGGCTACGTTTTGTATTGATTTTTTTTTATTTCACTCTGCGAAGTCGCGAACAGCTAGTTACTTATTTACAGTTGCTTGAAGAAGCTTATTTCAATTAGTGGACGCGCTGACTAATTGGATAGATAATGGTCGATTACTAACCTACTAACCACTTTCAGGTTTCTTATAATGGTTAAAGTCGCGGTAACAGTTTTATCAACGATCAAGACATGAATGAAAAACAAAAATTAGTGAAATTGTGACGTCATACAATGACAGACATATTGTGGTAAAACTTGTTTCTGTACAAACTAAAATCTGTGTATTTATTTTGGTCGACCAAAATTAATATTTTAAACAAGTTTCTTTTAGATAATTGTAAACTGGTTACTGTTTAATAAGTGGTGTCTGTATATTTTGAAAATAAAAACTCATTTCTTTATTAAGATGGGGCGATGTTTACCTGAGGTTGGAACCTTTTAAAGCAACCAATAAATAAATTAAATCAAAAGTATACCGGTAACGTCAAGTGGGAAATATTTGTCCAATATTTGATTATGGGTTAATTACAAATAATGTATTGCCTTCTTTAACCGTATAAGCAGCAATAACAATCGAAAGACGTGAACTTTTGTTAAGGCCGATGGAATGACTTTTGTATCTCCTTTGGTATTTACACATACGGTTTTATGGATAAAATATTAATTATTAATTCAGCAGTTAGTATGATGAGATCAGATGTGAGATGTACGAGATACTATACCGTTAGTATTCAGATCATTCAATTCAACCTTTACTTAATACTCTACAAGATATTAAATTATTTTCACTTTACCATAAACACAGAGCATCAGACCTTCAATGATCAATGAAAAGAAAATCAGGGCGGAGAACTAGAAACGCGAGTTAATAAATGTTAATATGAAAAACGGAAATATAAAGTAACACGTAAGTATGCTCACAAAAACATTTGAACACAAACCAAAAACGTACCTACAACTATAACTTTTTAATGAAAATAATTAAGTTTTACGCAAGGTAGGTAGGCATATCTAAGCGACGAAGAGCCCAATTCCGTTATATTTTTTAAACCGTATTCAAAGATTTACTTCTGCAAAACACTTTCTCTTATTTCCATACAATTAAGAAAACTTCGCTACTAATTAAAACTATTATATGTGACTTCTGATCATGCTTTGCAAGCGCGGGATATTTTTAGGGTTAGGTAACTAAAGAAGACATAATACTTACATGACTTTTTATATCCTGGCTGTTGTCTAATGGTCGGCTTATAGATGATTCAGGTCCCGAAACAGACGGCGTTCTAGAGATATACCTATTAGAAAGCTTCCTTGCAAAATTACTCTTGAACTCCTCACATCTCATTATAGAATCCACTGATTTATTAAAATCATCGTCCTTAATCTCAACGATCGCTTCCGGACTCGTTGCGAGCATATTTTATTAAAATTCAACATAGGCTGATCAAAACATAAGGTCGTGTAATATCTGAATTTTAAATTTAACGGCAAACTGCACACGTTCGCTTCACGGACCAACTCAACCGTCAACGATCGCGGTAACAACAATACTGACTAGCTGCTAGCTGACGAAATGAAATGAATAGCCTGCAAAAACCTTCACCAATATGCACTTAAAGAAAACGTAAATTGTAGACAAAACTATACTGCTTGGAATAGGCCATTGTTTTATTTATTTAAGAAAGATCTTAATTATAATTTAATAGTAATCGATTCAAATTTTTAATCCCTTCGCTTTTGCCTACGAAATAGTTACAGCGCCCTCTTTTGACACGTTTCTTTAAAATAGTTCAGATCTTTGACATGAATGAAGTTTCGTTAAGCTCTAAAAGAGGGCGTGTAATTTATTTTTTAAACATTAAACATGGATGATACAATACTTCACTTGTATTCTAGGACTTTCACTAAATATTTTCATCGATACCAATTTAATTATATTACAATAAAAAATATTTAATTTATAGATAACTATTCATTTTTAGAATCGCGTGAACACTTGGACACTACGCACTCATCGCCGGTATCACTATACACGAGAATTTATTTTATGAGTCAGGTACAAAGTGCAACATTAATATTAGGATAGAAATAAAAAACCAAAAAGATGGATATAACACTATATTCAAAATAAACTTACGCGATTGAACATAAAAACTACGATTTTTATATATAATATTAAACTGTATTTGGTATTAATATGTGACAAAACAAATATGTTATGTCTACGAACAAAGAAAATAGTCGAGTTGGAAATGTAAAAATTGCAAAAAAACAGTGTCTTATATCTACTCCTACAGAGGTCTTCAAAAATAAATACTTTGTTTATATTAGTTATACGAAAAACATTTGCCGCATTCATAAATGTAAATCGGTCACCAAGGGGACATATACTTTATGTACTAAGAGAGCGCACATAACGTTTCTGAGTGGGGGAGAGGGTAACAGAGGGTTTTAATTTTAACTGCAGTGACAATTATATTTAAGTCAATATTATATTGTCATCAAAACAGAGACAATATGCGACGATACAATTGTGAGTGCGAAATCCACTATAAGGCCCTTCGTACACTAAGAAATGTATTTTAAAACTAAAATATTTTTATTATACACAATGCTGAATCTTCGATGCAAATTAGCGATCAGACCTGTTCTGATCTAGTTCTAACTAGCGATATAGTGTCGCGACGTCATCTATTGATGTGTAGCGAAAAAACATATTCGAAGAATAATCGAGCTGTTTCCAGAATGTTCGATCGCCGCGAGTAGCGAAAATGACGTTCGCGAAAAGATGTCTCGAATATTCGAAACGGCTTCGAGAATGTTCCATTATAAAATTTATGTAATTCGGACTATCGGGAAAGTTCTGGAATAAAATGACAAATGAATAACGAAAAGAAGATCGAAATTCGGGGTATATAAGGGGAGTCAGTCGTGACTCGGGGGGTTAGACGGTGGGAAGTGAACTGTGAAGAAGAAGTCCTGAGCGAATTACGAAGAAGATTAGGTGACCGCGGAGTGAAAGTGTTAGTGAATAGTGACAGTGGTGTTCTGTAAAGTGCGCTGAGTTAGTGATTCTGTGTTTGCGTGCATCGTGTAGTCTTAACGGACGATTTGTGAGAGCAGTGAATCCCTGTTACTGTACGTCGCGAATAAATTAACACAGAAATTTCCAAGGCGTTTTGACTCTATCCCTCACGCTCGTAACAATAGTTTTGATTTTTTTCTTTAAAATTGCAACAACTTCTCTCACACAAGTAATCCGTAAGTACTAAATAATAATAATTTACTAGCCTTTTAGGCCATTTTTAGTTTGACATATATTCTGACAGAAAGAACTGATGGCAGTACATTACCAAGCTAGACTTTTGCCACATTTTATTGTGCAAGTCGCTTGCGATTAAAATCGTTAATTTAAGAAAATTGACATTTACTAGTCCAGGGGTGGCAAACCTTTATGTATTGTGGCATTATTTGAAAATATGTTTAATGCGGTCTATTACGTGCCATTAAATAATTTTAGCTGATTTTTACTTCAATTCCATGGTAATTACATGGAGTCCGCCTTTTATATAATACCTACTTTATACTTTTTCATAGTGTTTTTCGATTTATGGTTCGCCATCCCTGGATTAGTGTACGAAAGGCCTAAGATGTTAATATTTATATAAGATGGTCGATGCCGGGCTGGTCTGACTTAGCGGATGGCGCGCCTAAGTTAGCAGGCTCTTGAGGAGTAGCGGCTTGCTCTAAACTCTTCAGATTGTTCTCGAATTCCACGGGATCTATGAATTTCTTTCTAGGGAACGGCGGTGGTCCAAGAATTGCCTTCACATCTTCGAAGTTCAGAGTTTCCTTTTTTAAAAGTTCTTCAGCGAGCTGCAATAAAAGTTTAGTTTAACTATACTTAAAATATAAATATTATGTACAGGCTAGGAAGTATTAATATTATGTGTTACTTGTTTATTTCTTTTTATTACCTTGTAGTTAAAGTAAATTACGAAGCGCCAATAGCGTAATGGTTTGGGGTACGGACTACCGATCTTGCGGTCGAGGGTTCGAATCCCGCCATTCGACTATTATCGTGAACCATATCCTAGCATAAGCCTAGAGCTTAGTTGGAATGGTTAAAGGAAATTAGTAAATTAACAAAAATCTATTCTTAAAAATATCTTAAGATCAACCAATATTTAAAATGTAATGAGTTTTAGGTAAAATATCTAATAGTATGTAATGAGTTTAAAGTATTTAATATAATATAATAGACATGTCTTAATTTTTCTTTAATTTAAATTTGCTTTGTTATTGATACTTGCACTTTAAAATGATACTCACAGCGATAAGTTTGTCTTGATTTTCCCTGAGGATGCCTTCAGTGCGGTAATAAGCGTTTGCTATCAACTTTCGTGCTTCTAGATCTATGAGGTTCTTCAGTTTGTTGCTGAATGGACTCTTGCCGGTTTCCTTGTCGGGGAACGACACCAGACCGACCTCCGGTGACATGCCATAGATCCTTACCTATATACAATCATACTAATATTATAAATGCGAAAGTATAGATAGATGTTTGTTAGAGTTTGTAGCCAAATGGCTTAATGAATCTCTATAAAATTTGGCATGGAACACATAGGCTATTTAGTTTTGTTTCTTTAATTCCACGAGGACAGAGTCGCGGGCGAAGGCTAGTGATTAATATTTAAAGAACAATAATATCCACAGTCAATACTGGATGGGCACTTTTAGGAATATAGTCTTTATGTTAATACTAGGCCAGATGTTTGTCGCTCTATACAAAACTGATATTTTGAGAAGGATAGCCATGTTTGAAAACGTATCGATGTCATTTTTATAATGACCAGTTATTGAAATTAAAAAATAATATTAAATGGACTTCATTAATTTCTGTCAGATACATAGTTTTTTTCATTCTTTCTATTTGATTGGAAAAATATATACGTAAGTATATACCTGAGCGTAGGCGATCTTGGTAACTTTCTCCAGGTCATTTTGCGCGCCGCTTGTAACAGAGTTGAATGTGATCGCCTCCGCAGCTCTCCCACCCAACGCCATACACATGCGGTCAAACAACTGCAAATAGTTTAGGAAACATTAATACAACACATTGTTTTATTCATTTTCATAACTAAAAAAACTAAATAAAAAAAATTGTACGATTATATCAAGTGTCATGGATGTAATAAGGGGGAGGCGAAAACTGTTAAATATATATATTATTCAAATTAAGGTTCCTAGAACCCCTAGGGCCTGTCCCACCAAATTGTAAATTGTGTGATAACAATCCAACGTATAAAATATATGATGGAAATATCGGATTTTGTTACCTTATCTGACAGTGACGTCATTTTTAAGCTATTTGAGTCTCTATCAGTCAGTGCTGGGACAGGCCCTTAGTCTCGTGTGTGTAGTTAACTCAAAAATCTCGTCACGTTTTTTTCTGCATTCTTTGAACTAAAAGTTTTTACTAGATCTCTTTTGATCACACCCCCTTATATCACCGACGGGCGACGTCCATCCAAGTGTAATGAATATGTCGCAATCAGAAGAAGAAATCAATTTGATTTTAAGTCATAATTAGAACACGAGCGACGCCAAGCGACTTTCGAACTTAGATCATGCTAAAAATAGGGATCGTTGCGTGAACGATATGAGCTTGGTAGATCGATGATATCCTGACTGTAGTATTGTGAATGTATTCCTTGAATCCGACTTTACCCATGGCCGCCCACATGTGATCTCGAGTAATAGTAATTCTGATATCGTGCTAGCTCAAGCCGATATATATATGTATTGTACAACAAAAGATACAATCAAGGTCGAAGTACCTCTTGTTTGGAGTACAGTTTCTGATCTGATCCCGTGTACTGCGCGAAGCCGAGTGCGAGGTTGGTGCGAGGCACAATGGTAACTTTGAGGAGTGCCTCCGTGTGCTCCAGCAGCCAGCCTGCCAGAGCATGCCCCGCCTCGTGGTATGCCACCACGCGCTTCTCCACTGGCGACATCGCGTGACTTCGCTTCTCTGTACCACCTGTTTACACACACTACTGATATTGTTTGCACTGTTTTCCATATAAATATGTCTAATTATTGTCAGAGTACCACAACAACTGTAACTACCAGTCCGGAATAAATCGTGCTACCGAAACATCTCATTTTACCCTTGGACACGAATGCTAGTATCAGTGATAACATTACGCTTAAACATTTAGTAACTTATAACCAATTTGTACCCACGAGTGAAACCACCCGCGTAAACGTTGTGAGATATTTTTTAAAATTTAAAGTATGACAGATCTGTGTTGAAAAACCGCGTTCCCTCATTTTCAGGGTTTTTATTATCTGTCGCTAGCGACTTGGTCAGCGCAGAATTTTAATAAAGAACAAAGTAGCGTATAACATTCCCGCATATATCAGCTACCATCTAAATCAACAAATATCAAATTTTTACTAATTTTACTAATACGGAGTCGCGGAACAAATGTTAATTTTATTACAAATATAGATTTAGGCTGCTGTTTATCACGGTACACTTACCTACGACCTTTTCAATAGCGTGCTGCAAATCCTGCGCGAGTACGATATTCTGTTTGTTGGTTGCAGCGCGTAAAGCCGCCTCGTTGCATACGTTGGCGATATCGGCGCCGCTGAAGCCAGGCGTCAAATACGCCAAACTACATACCAAATACAATTAGATTCAAGTATACCTTTTGCATTCTTTGTACATTAAGTGTTAGATAAATAAAAAGTATTTATCCACGATTATATTTAAGTATCAGAAAAAGAATTTGGTACTGTAGAATAATGAATAATAATATTTTAATGCGGATAAATTTTTGTTAGTAACATTTGGTTTAGATAATTGTAAATGTAGGTTTTCAATCATGATTAGTATCGGCAATAAACCCTGTTTTTTTTTCTGGTAATTAATAATCAACTAACTTTAGCGCTATTCCAGGTTAAGTTAAGATAAACTGAGACTTACCGCTTTAGATAATAAGGTGGTAGTTCCTCTAACACGATGCTTTTACAATGCCGCTCGAAGATTTCTTCTCGCTCTTGTAAAGTCGGCAGATCGATCAAGATGTGTCGGTCGAAGCGGCCAGGTCTTAACAGAGCCTACAAATTATAACGTTTAGGTCAATTATAATTAAATTACAATAAAAAAGATCTAATGAATTAAATGCCTTTTAAATTTTAGAAGCTAGACGTTCAAGATTTTACGATAAACAGTTTGCTGTACGATATGCCTATTTGATAAGTGGGAAAGAAATTTAATTCTTTGTTTTAAGGGTTATGTACCGGAAATCCGCGGTATTCCCCTTTGGAAAATTTGCCTTGTTCTTTGTAACGAGACAAATTTCGTCTCTTCCTACAAAGAGGCCTAATTTTAGTCCCTTTCCCTTTCCACCCTTTTCTTAAGAGGAAAGGATGGGAAGGAAAAGTGGATTTGACGGTGGAGGAGACGCATAGGAAGGGGAAATGTCCTCTTTATTTGCGTCTCCTCCTCCGTCAATAAAGGGTAGGCAACGCATCTGTAATTGCGGATGTCTCTGGGCAGCGGTCGCTTTCCATTTCGGTGGATTCAGGTGGCCGCTTGCTCGTTTGCCACCTTATGTTATAAAAAAAACTTATTATATAGCAGTGACTGGTGTGGTGTACACACACTTATAAGCTGCGCTCGTTTCAAAATGTTTAAGCGATTTAGCTTTTAAGGTGGAACACCGCTAGTTTCCCTAATTGTACCGCTGACCATTAAAAGCTAGGACCTATTGTTTGTACCTTATCATGTGTACAAAACATTCGAATGACTATAGTTGGACTATAGCTAGTTGGACCACCGCTAGTTTCCTTGAATGTACCTTATCGAGGACGTCAGCTCTGTTCGTAGAGGCGAGTACGACGACGCCGTCGCGGCTTCGCATGCCGTCCATCTCTACAAGCAGCTGGTTGAGTGTCTGCTCGCTCTCGCCGCCACCTCCTCCTGGTGCCCACGACCCGGTGCCTGAGGACCGCGCGCGGCCTACAGCATCCATCTCATCTATGTAGATGATGCATGGTGCACGGGACGCAGCCTCTTTGAACAAGTCCCTGTAATAAGTCATTGAACTTTAAACTATCATACTCATGTGATACTATCATATCACCTATTGGCAATTCATTTCATCATCATCTGCTCGCTATACGTCCCCAATAAGGGGCTCAGAGCCTACTCTAATAAGGGGTGACTAGGCCTTAGTCATCCACGCTGGCCCAATGGGGGTTGGTTGACTGTGAAGTCAACATATCACAACACATGTGTGAACATATCTTTGAATTTCCTTGCCAATATGTGCAGGTCGCATCACGATGACCTTCACCGTAATAACGTCGGGTGAATTATGGGTAAAATAATTAATTTAAATGAAATGGAGAAAAAAAGAATATTTTATTCCCTCCAAAAATAGTCTTTGTTTCGTGATTACTACTTTGATTTTAAATAAGCAAATACATTAACATTAAACACTGATTTCATGAAAAGGTAAATTTAAAGGGTGTACCTGACTCTAGCAGCTCCGAGGCCTCCAATCATTTCAATGAACTCGGAGCCGTTCATAGAGAGGAAGGGTACATTCGCTTCAGTGGCTACAGCCTTCGCTAGCAACGTCTTGCCGCACCCCGGAGGACCCAGCAACAGCGCACCCTTCGGCACCTGCAACACAACATATACACTAAATTCCTTACTATTGAAAGGACATTAATATAATTGTAACAACGTAATTAACTTAAACACTCAGAGCTACTGATCCCGTCAGGATTGGGCGCTATTCTAATACGTCGGAGTGACATTGACAGCTGTCAGATAGGGATGGAACGTATATGCGAACAATCTAGTGTTGCGCCAATCTTCCAGCGCAGTACTATTTTTTTTTATGTTTTCAAACAAGACAAATGCATGGTGACATGAAGGAGGGAGTCATGAGTAAGATAACGGAAGATAGATTAACCTATACGAAAACCTGGTTGCAAGACCATACATAGTCGGATAAGCATGGGGCGATGATGTTAAATGCATCAAAATAATAAGTTGCATATATGAGTAATATGTAAAAATTTGGAAATTTCCTCCCCGACTCGCTATCTTTTGATATTTTCAAATTCATTATCATCACCAGCTCCTATACAGCTACACTGAGTATCTCAGAGCCTACCCTAAGTTAGGAGTGACAGACTGTGGGTTGACTTTACATATATCTTTAAATTTCTTCACAAATATGTGCAGGTTGCATCGTAATATTTTCCTTTACAGTAAGTTAATTTGTGTCATATGAATTTCGTTTTTTTTTTATGTATTCTTAGTTAAATTCGATATAATGAGTATATACAACATATTTAAAAGAACAGCATACCTTGGCTCCGAGGCTCTTGTAATGTTCGGGTCTCTTGAGATAATCCACAAACTCCATAACTTCAATCTTGGCCTCCCTGAGGCCTGC
The DNA here is from genome assembly GCA_029286645.1 of Papilio protenor. Lineage (NCBI taxonomy): Eukaryota > Metazoa > Arthropoda > Insecta > Lepidoptera > Papilionidae > Papilio > Papilio protenor. Next base: position 1,509,006 of record JAGSMZ010000042.1, read on the forward strand.
CACATCATCAAACTTCACACCCTTGCCTTGTCCACTCATTGAATCAACCAGAGTAAATTTGGCACGACTCAACTGGCTCTGAAACAATATAATTACATAGAATAAAAACAATTAAAAATTGAAACATATTAAGTCACATCATCCCTGTCTTTTCTAAGTGTATTTGAAAGATGTCAATATTTACTACTACTACTATTATAAAGAGGAAAGATTTGGATTTTTGGATTTATGTATGTATTGGAATAATTCAAAAACTACTGGGACGATTTCAAACATTCTTGCACCATTAAAAAGTGTCATCACTAAGTAACAAAGGCTACTTTTTTACTATTTTTTTAATGCAAACGAATTTGTGAGCTACAACTAGTATTTCTATAAATATATACTTACAAACCCTCCAAGATTTATATTCATCCTCATATTCTTACTGGAGTAGAGCAGAGAGATGACCAGGGCTGCAATCAGCAGAGTGGTGATGACCTTGCTAGCCAGCCCACCATTTCTATCATATATGACTCGCACACCTATAAAAATATTCATATTACCCAATTTAGTTTAACACACATTAGTGTCTTCTCTTCATCTGATTCAAGACATTTTTCCAAAGTTAATTCCTTGCTTGTGTCATAGGGGTTAATTTTGATTAACAAATATTACATCACCTTCTTTAACACCTAGGCTCTTTTCGATATTTCGAAGCTTCTCCTCGAATCTGTGGATATCGCCTATATTCATGTGGTGTACCCGATGTGTTGCCTGTAGAGATATAAGAAAACAAAGAATAAATAAAAATTTATACTACAAGACTATTTTTATTACTATCGGCCAAATACTGAAATGAATTATACACTTCTCTTCGTAAGCATCGCTTAATCATTTAAGTCACTATTAAATACATAAAAGTATTTTTCTGTACTCAAAGAGTAGTTGGTGGATCTACAAAACTTAAATTATAAAGGCCTCCTGTGACAAATACTGAGTGCTTTGAATTACATTTGTACTTACCCTTCTTCCCTTTATTATAGCGCCTTCATAAAGAATGATAGTGACTACTTCTATATCAGGTCTAACAATGAGCTGCTCCACTTCACCCTTAGCCAACATGTTGTATACAAATTCATTCCATGATACATATCGGACAACCTGGAACAAAATGTTCATCAAAACTCTTAAAAATTTAGTTATTTCAGTTATGATAGATAATAAAGATATATAAAGAGTACATAGTACATACTATGCTGACTATCTGTAGGAAAGGCAGGCTGATAATGATGCATTTGGAATTATAGGAAAACAATTTGTTTCAACATAGCATTGGAATATTAGACATATTATTTATTAACAGTTTACTAATAAAGAGCATTGAATATTTTTTTGCTGTTAGATTAGTGAAGTAGAAAATTAAGTTTTAAAATATTAGTACTAAAATTACTAGTGAAAGTGAATTATATTTAAAATGCCATAAACTTTTTACAATATGTACCTCATTTGAAGAAGAAGTATCACCAGGCACCATTAAAGTGCTCATTATGATGAAAATGCTTGTCGCAATCATCCAAAACGCAGCTTTCATGAGTAATGAAGACAATGTGGCATCTTCTTGTTTCTTCTTATCATTTTTATGCTAAACATAATGATAAAACAAATAAAACATCAATATTGTCTGTGTGGAATTTAAAAAAACACATAAGGAAGTAGCCTAGTTGTTCTTCCAGACTGTTCTTTACATCTATAGCAAATTCTAACATCCATCCATTCATCTAATCTTTGATATTTATATCAGTAAGTTTGACAAATATGAGCATGCATATTTATGATACTCAAGGACTGTCTTAAGTGGTTCATTGTCTTAAGTTTTGAAATGTGTATAATCTGATATAAAAACAATTTTATTTTAGTACATCTCACCTGATCTTTATCATCATTTGGCTGACTGTAGTTAGCAGAGCTGGTATGTATGCCCCGAGATGGATTACTGAATAGAGTTGATATTTGTGTCAAGTTTGATCTCCTGAACAGTGCCAGAGCCGCTTTATATTCTGCATTGAATTTTACTAATTGCTGTAAAGGAAACAACATTGTTTCATACATTTATTTAATGTCCTTCTTAAATTTTGTGATATCTCTAAACTTCAAGAAATCAAAATTTTATGATAATAAAGATGGCACCCCCTCTTTGACTATTCTTCAAAAAACATTGCTTATATAAACTATTTGACATGCCTGCTACAAGATAAAAATCCTGTATTTTTCTAAATAAAAAAAAAGTTTTACTCATATACAATTTCATGGCGCAATATGATGTAATAAAATATTTTACTTACCGGATGCCTGGATTTGTGTGTTAAATTATGTAATGTGGATAAAGATGAGCACAACTTAGATACACTAATGCTACAATGTTTGTTTATTTGCCTTTCTAAAAAGCCACTTTTTGAATTGCAACGCACGTTTAATTGTATTTTAGTGGCAGTAAAGGTAGATAATCTCTTCATTGATAGCATGATTGAATTATTAGAACTAAAACTTCAGTTGTTAATCTTCCTGTTCATAAAAATCTATTAACAAATTACAATTTTGTTTTGAAGTATATTTTGATTTTGAGGTTACATTCGGGTTACAAATGACGTTGACATTGACAGAAGTCATAGAGTAGTGGATCGTGACGTCAGCGTTAATCAGCGTTTTTCAAATGTAGCACGGAGAAATCTTCAGTTTATCTCATATGAAAGACAAAATACCCGATCAATAACAAATTCAGAAAGAGACAAGCATTTACAGTAATTTTTAGCGTTCATTGAATGCAATTACAATTTTTATTTTGGAAATAAACAAGGAACTAATCATGTCATCAAGTGTATTTATTTACACAGTCTTTGGCATGCATGTATGATGTCATTTTGACAAAGGATGACAACTGTCAAATCGATCAAGCTATTTTTAACAAACTAGCATAGACTTAGATTTTATTATTATTATATTAGGGATGTGTACAGTATTCATGTTTGCAATACAGGTGTTTATTAAACAAATATTGCACTATTTTAACATAAAAATGCATTTACTCAGTGTGTAATTGAAGTGTAATTGCGATTTGTAACACAAAGTTCGTGTAACGCCACGCCTTCAGCGCCACTGTGGATTGTTGATTTAAACATGTCTCCATTTTTCTATATTCTTGACTACAGAGGATTACAAATTTTACTATCACTTGTTTAAGCATAAAGTTTTTTTAATGCTTTAAGTTTTATGCTACCGATTTAGATTATTTGTAACTGATAAATTGAGTAAAAATGAAGGTACTTCTTGTGGTGTCACTGTTTTCTTTGGGTCTGGCTTATGATAAAGGTGAGTTCAATGAAACAATCAGAAATATTTTTAATTTCTCATATTTGCATTAATTACCTGCTGTTTACTTAATGTTTAGATTTTTTCATTTAATATTAAAGTTAAATATTTTTTTATGCAGCATCTTTCTATGGAGCCAGTTATATAGCATATCCTCTCCAAGAAGCCAAAGGAGCCACAGACATTAGCTTCAAATTCCGCACCCATTTGTCAGATGCTTTACTTATTCTTGCTGCTGGGAAAACTGATTACTGTATGGTGAGTGGTTTAAACTTTATTTTCATAACTATGTAAGTTGAAATATTAAACCTTTGTTTCATACATGAGTGGTTTAGTACGCAGCAACCATTAGTTTTATGTTTAATTGTAGATTCGTCTGGAGAGTGGCCGTTTAAAACTGCACATAAACCTTGGTGCTGGTGAAAGTGAGCTGTCATCACCTAAAGGGATACATTTAAATGATACACAGTGGCATCATGTCAGTATCATCAGACGGGAAGCAAATCTCACAATGAAGGTATGGATTATGAACCATCTTTACTTCTGATCCTCATATCTTTTAAAGCATAAAAACATTGTACATTGTACCTTACTTTTTGATGACAGTATGCCCTTTGTACTGTATCTGTCTACTCACATATTAGTTATGGATGTATAGCATTAACACTTTCAATGCCACTACAATTTCAGTATGAAAATAAACTTCACATACTGAGCCCTGGCATTGTATGTGTTAATAGATTAATTCTTCTCTTCTTCTAATGCCTCTCCATTACTGGAGGTTGGCCGTCAGCTCAGTGAATCTCACCCTGTCCTGTGCCAAGCGAAAAAGTTGTTCAATGCTGGCGATACTTGTCCACTCCCGAATGTTTCTTAGCCACGATTTCCTTTTCCTTCCAACGCGTCTTCTGCCTGCGACTTTGCCCATCATAATAAGTGGGAGAAGCTCATATCTTTCATGTCGCAAAACATGCCCCAAATATGCAACTTTTCTCTTTTTGACGGTTTGCAACAATTCTCGTTTTTTGCCGACGCGTTGTAGTACCCGCTCATTAGAAATCCTCTCTGTCCAGCTTATGCGTAGCATTCTACGGTAACACCATTTCTCGAAATAGATTAATTATTCATAAATTAATGTTTGATAATGTATTCACAAACTTTGGAATGTTATTGTGCATATTTTCATTATAGTTCTTATAATTTTCGTAGATCGATGAAAGCACAGTGAAAAAACGACTTCCCGGAAGGTTTTTTGAACTAAACATACACTTTGGAATATTCCTCGGTGGACAAGGCGACTTCTCTGAATTGTTTCTTGGCCATATGGAAAATTTTCGAGGCTGCATAGAAGATGTAAGTAATGAACTTTTAAATGTCACAAAATATATACTCAATTTATTAAATATGCTGTATTTTAAAGTTGCCTTCACCGGTATTGTTTTTCCGTTCTTCTATATGTGACAATTATTTGAGCATCTCATATGACTTGAATAGATGTATGATTGTTATTACATATCTTCAAATTCGTTAAACAGTTCTAGATGTAGACAATAGGCTACTTACTTTGTTATTCTGTGCAAATGAAGTCATGCTCTACTGCAGTGTAATTGTTGCTTGTAAAAAGGGGAAGAGTAGCAATTTTCTGTAACTGCTGTCAACAAAGGCATATGTTGAATGTCATGTTACATTAGTTGTTTTAATTTTTTTCTCTAGGTGTACTATAATGGAGTTAAAATTATTGAGAAAGCTCGAAGCCGCAGTGGTTCAGTGCATGTGGAAGGAGTCACTTGGAACTGCGCTCCGGAGTTCGACGCCGACATTAACTCTGACATAAGTTTCGTTGATGAAGGCGCTTATTTAATTTTACCAAGGATTAATTCAAGGGCTGGTGGGCGGTAAGTCATGTTTATGAAACAATATTTTTCATTTACAGTGTCATCAAGTGCCACTCTACAAAGTTTTTTATGTTTTTAGATGGCAGATCGAATTCAAAACGACAACCCCAAATGCTATAATTCTCTATAATTATGGAGGAGGGCGTGGCTCAGATTTCTTGGCAGTTGAGATCTTAGAAGGAGTGGTTCGTGTTAAAATGGCGAAGGGACAGATAGTGCACACAGTCAGAGTTAATGATGGCCAGTGGCATAAAATACATTTGCTCTTTAACCCATCTCTTATAGAGGTAAGTTTGCTTGCGTATTTCATAACAATTATTCAATGTATTTTACTGAGTAGAGGATTTATCAAATGCTATAATAAAATAAACCGCAGTTTTTATTGCCCTTTAGGTTAAGATTGTTAGCATTTTTATGTGTTGTTCTTCGCACACGTTTCTATTGTATTTGATCGCAATATGTGTATTTTTTGTTTTGAAATAAAATGCTTTGGTTCATGAGAACTGTCAAGTAATGTTAAGATTTAAGTGTATAATAGAAAGTTTCAATCACATTTGGCTTTATTTTTGTTTTTGTTGTGATTACATTGCTTTGCGCTTTCACCCTGGAATTACGAGTCTATCGATATATAAACATTAAGACAACAAAATAATTTGCTCAGCTATATGTTTCCTCTAGCGATTATGATGTTGTATTAACTCATTTACCGCCAAAAACGCTTGTCGCATTTTATATGCATATCAGACTCTGTGGCACGGAATGTGTTAAGACATTAAAGAATGTGACAGTCAGTTAGTGTGCTTGTTTTATGAAGGAAGATATATTTTTTCGACGATTTCTCGCAATTAACGACTCTAATGGCCAAATATTGAAACGACATTTAAATATGTAACAGCATATTAAATGATAAGACCACTCTTAACCACCATATTACGTCGTCATTAACTTCGAAAAGTTTGTAAGCGGCACTTACGAAGCGTTTGAGATTCGTTTCAGAATCCGGCCCTAAGAGCGGCAGTGTACAGCAATTATTCAAACTTTAAAGAAAGCTTTGCGAGTAAAATTATCCTAGAATTTAATGCTAAGTATGAATAATTGCGATGCAGATGCAATCTTTACTTAAACATGGCTTCTGGTTGCGTTAGCTGTTAACCTAGTTTTAAAAATGAAGGCTCATTAGAGGTTTCGCTTGGCCGCTAGTTTATAATAAACTATTTTCATTTTAAAAAATACGTCAAGTAGCTATTGTGTAAGTAGAAAGAAGAACTTGGGGTTTAAACTTCTTTTTTAATTGAAATTTGAATTTTAATAATATAATAATGATACGCATAACGATAATATGTAATCCAAATGTTTTTACGATAATACGTAAAAGTACTATCTTCGATAAATTAAATTTTAATTGCATTTACATTTTCACGACTATCAATTATAGTGTTCCAAAATTCTTTGATGATTGGCGACCCCCTGAAAACCATAGCAAAGTATTGGCAATCGCAAATAATATATTTTTTTGGTTCCTATACTATAATTAAATGTACTAAAACTGATGCGCAATCTTTTTTATCCAGATTACCTTAAGTTGACGAAATCTAGATTATAGGCCATATAGTTTGGTTTATATTCCACTAGCTTTCGCCCGCGACTCCGTCCGCGTGGAATAAAACAAAAACAAAACTGAGTAGCCTATGTGTTCTTCCAGACTATCTTCTACGTCTATGCCAAATTTCATTGAAATCCGTTCAGCCGTTTAGGCTACAAACGCTAACAAACATCCATCCATCCATCCATCGTAACTTTCGCATTTATAATATTTATATGATTTTAACTATATTAAGATTGTCTTTTAATATTTAGGCACGACGAGATTTAAGTATTTTAATAGCTATGTTAATAGTGTACAAGATATTATCTCATCTGATAACATACAAAGTCGTTCTTAGAAGTAGGTCAAATATAAATTTAAAAAAGTAAAGTTCTCCATCACATAAAAATTTAATTTGTCATGTCGGTGCGAAAATAAGATCTATTGATGCGAAAATTTTTCCCTTTTTATCCAAAAAGGATAAATAAATTGTCTATCATAAAAGTAATTTTTGTTGCACTCTCAGATACAGCTTGTGAACTTTTCAATGAAACGTGTGCGAAGATGCTCGCGAAGAACTAATTTTAAATGCATTCTATTTTCAATTACTTTGTATATTACAATAGAGTTGTTTCTTCATTTTGTTTAGCTATCAGTGGACAATATAGCGATGAGTACTCGCATAGAGAGTGGGGGTATGCGGTATCTGGATCTATCCGACTCTTTCTATCTGGGAGGGATAGAGAGTGAAAAACGACAGCGCGCTTTTGCTAAAGGCATCAAGGCTGCCGATTCAAGTATAATGGTAAGGTTACATTAATGCTTTAATCTCTTTCATCTATTGTCAGTGTACCACATACTTTAATATATTTTTTGTATAAAATTTACAGGGTTGCATAAAGCCAATAGAAGTGGATGATAAATTGTATGGACTACCGAATGCAGTGGTGACTTATGGTGTTAGCCCTAAATGTGTGTGGTGGTACCCATGCCACGCTAACCCTGCTAACCCCCCTTGTCTGCCCAACGCTGTCTGCGAACAGCACGGCCTGGACCATTTTACATGCAAATGTGACTCTGAACTTTGTATAAACCCGGATTACGCTGAAAAGTATAAGGTAAGCTTTAAAATATATTACCATTTAGTTGGCATATGGGGCTATAGAGTATTCTTACTGTTGACGTGCCAAATCAAATTATATTTATATTTTCTCTCATTTGAGATATCAAATGGACCAAGACCTGCGAGTGATATAGCTATAATTTTTATATTATAATAACAAAATACAAGCAAACAAACATAGACCAGTAAATGCTCAGGTGTAATGTAAACTTTTCTCTCCAGGTGTTTTCTAAATCGAGCAGTGAACTGGAATTAGTTTCCTTGTATCCGCTGACAGTACAAGAGGGTGGGGTAGCGGTTATTACGACACAGAATATAGACGTGGTACTTGACCATCATAAGTATGGAGTACGTCCATCGGGTGTTGTGTTACACGTTGCTCAATCTCCAATGCATGGACGAATCGCAGTCGATCTATCATTACAGAGAAATCTACCACAGTATGCTAATTATATCGATGCTGAAGGGAAATCTAAACAATTCTTTACACTCATGGATTTGTCCAGGGATAAGGTTAGTTTATTTTCCTTTTGGTTTTATCTAGACTAGGTGTATGGGAAGGTCTAATGTTAAGTTTTACTCGGAGTAGCTTTAATACTTATTTTACTTTTTTCGATTTTCTGTTCTCACCCATAAGTAAGATAGTGGACTTGAATAAGTGGCAGGCTTCAATAATGTTCTTTTAACATATTCAATGCCAATGTATGGACTGAAGATTACAATTTTATATAAAAAAAATCTTGGTGGCATGGCATATGTTAGAATGATTTTTAGATTTCGGTCAAATCTCCCTTAATTGAAGTCATTGGAAGAGTATAATGAACAGCAAACAATAAATTTAACATTTTAGGTTAAAAACAGATTTGACTAATGTTACTAATATTATAAATGCGAAAGTTCAAATGGATGAATGTTTATTTGAGTTTGTAGCCTAAACAGATGAACGGGTATATGAAATTTGACATAGATGTAGAGGATAGTGTGGTAGAACATATAGGCTACTTTTGTTTTTTAATTCTAAGCGGATGGAGTCGCAGGCAAAGTTAATAAATAAATAACATTGTGTTTCCAGGTGCGGTATGTGCACGACGGCTCCGAGAACCATCAGGACGCGATAGTTGTGGAGATGGAGCTGGTGCCGGAAGCGCGCTTCACGCTGCCCAGCTACCTTCAGGGTCGGCACGCGTTTGCTTTACACGTTAATGTCACTCCAGTCAATGACGCACCCGTACTGAATCTGCCGCCGGGGAAAGTGCTACGTCTCACACAGGTCTGTTTATAAAAGAACTAGCTGTTCCCTTGCGACTTCATCCGCATGAATTTATGAAAAGTTTATTTTATTGTTTACATTTATCAAATTATCAATTGCAAATGTCTAAATGACATGATATGACATGACAAACCTTAGCAATCTTTCTTCTTTGATGTTGCCAGCAACTTATGGTCACTTCCCACATTAGGGTTTTTATCCAAAATAAAATCCCCTATGTTTTTTAATGGCGTAAAATATATAGCCTAAAGCATGACGTAAGTGTAGGGTGTAGTTTTTATTACAAAAATAATTATTCAAAAATATGCTGTAATTGCTGACATTAGGCAACAAAGAAGTGTATGTTTACGCTTTATTATAATAGTATAGATTATAAAATTTCCCTCAGTCCGTGTTTTTTAACCGACTTCATAAATTAGTTCTCATTTTGATTGATTGTACATTGATTAAACTGATGAATTGCAGCTATTTGGTTCGACTTTTTCAAAACTAAAAACTATCCAGTGCTTTGAATTTTTCATGAAAAAGTGTACCAAATAGTAAAACATTTTTTGGCTTGAAGTCGGTTTTCGTTTTTTTTAAACTAAGCATAACAAATTGTAGCTTATTTACTACAATAGTGCACCTAGGACTTTGTTTTAAAACAAAAAATAATTATTGCAGTATATTAGCTTATCCCTATATCCCTAATATGTAATGACTATTATTGGTAAACCCTTATTTTTGGAGTAGTAATTTTTTATAGTGCATTAGGAGTTAGTTTTTAGAAAATTCTGTTTAATTTGTACATCTAACTTCAAAATCAAATGTAAAATAAGCACATTTGTAATTTCGAAAACATGACATAAATCATGTTGACTTCAACAATACATTTTTGGTCATTGTTTTAAACTGCCTGTTTTTTGTTGATCAAATTTTTATTTTTTATTTATCGTTTTATATTTCAGTGCGGCAAAGCGATTGGATTTGTTTATTTGGGTTGCTTATTGTAGTTGCATGCTTTGTTTGCTACAAACCTGCTGAATAACTGCATTTAACAAATTAACATTGAGTGAGTATTAGTTGTTTATTTTTATCATACAAAATTGTTTTAAATAAACCTTGAATAAATTAAAACATCTTTGACAATTTAGGGAACTCTGTCTTCTGACCTAGGTAAATCGATGCAAGATAAAAGTTAACGGTCAAAACTACGGATTTCCGATTTCCGATCATAAACCATATTTTACAATAAGTCTAAAGTTAAAAGTCTAATTAATGTATAAAATTTTCCGTGTTTTTTTTTATTAAAAATAATAATTAGAATAATGCTATAATACTTTTACTGATACTTTAACTATTTTTCCGTTTTAATTCAATTTTATGCATGATGAATAATACAAGTATATTTTAGTCAACAATAATTAATGTATTTCTTATATTTTAGAAATTACAAAATTTAGCATGGCATGTCCGATCATTTAGGACCTGTCCCACCACTCGCTGATAGAGGCTCAGATAAACATGACGTCACTGTCAGATAGAGTACCAAAATCCGATATTTCCATCACATATTTTATACGTCGGATTGTTATCTGACAATTTACAAGAATTGTGGGACAGGCCCTTAGAGTACTAAAACTCGAGAAACCTTACTTGTATTTTTAACTAGCTGTAGACTATAAAATATTTAGTGCCCTATGTCTTACATCTATGGCAAATTTCATCAAGATTCGTTAAACCGTTCCTGAGATACAGAACAAATATCCATCTAAACATTTGCATTCATAATAAAAAAAATTATGTACTATTTTAATGAATTTATAAATTCACATAATTAGCAAATGTAATTTGTACAGGGTACACGTAAAGTTATAACTTCGGATATACTAAAAGCGGAAGATCCTGACACCGCGCCTGAGGATTTACTGTACACTGTACTGCACGGCAAGAATGAACCCACCAGGTTATAATTTAATTACTATTTTACTGTAATCTTAAATTTCTCCTATAAAATTTTACACCCTCATAATCGTCATCTCCACGACCCCTCGCCCATAGAGTCGGGCAACAAGGTTTTCATCCCCCAAGTTACATCATAATGTCACCTTTCACGCAATCCATTCATCTCTTTCTAGTCCCCTAACTTAACCCTTTTTTATTAAAGAAGTTGATTTTTTTTACTTTAGAGGCTTTCTAGAAAGATTCTTATATTGCTAGGTATGTTTCTGATATCTTTGGTATATGTTGATAAAACTTCAATGTTCTCTGGAATGTTTAAAAGAAATATAAATTATCAGACTATGTTTTACTGTACTGAATTTTGTCGAGATCTGTTGAGCCGTTCTAGAGATTATTAACATATTATATATCCCAACTTTCGCATTTATAATAAGAGTAACATTAGTGGATTTTTTAAAAAAAGCTAGTTTAAAAAATAACAATGTTTTGATTTTTATTCAAATTTGCAGCGGTCATATAGAAATGTCAGGTCAGCCCGTGGATTCGTTCACACAGCATGATATTAACGCGGGCGTAGTTTCCTACGTCCATGGCTCTAGTGGGGACAAGCAGTTGAACAAAACATCCCTAAGATTGACGTTACAGGTAATTTTTGTACATATTTACACCTACTACGAGTAATGCATTTCTGTTTAATTTTATTCTAAAAAAACTAACTGTGCATTTGTAGACAAACCAAGCCTCTACACTTGTTTTATAGTAATTAAATTTGTAAAAAACTAACTTTCGCCTGTGACTCTATCCGCATGGAATAAAAAAACAGTCAAAAACCTATGTTCTTTCACACAATCCACTACGTCTATATCAAAGTTCATCGAAATCCATTGAGCAGTTTAAGCTACAAACTCACATAACAAACATCCATCCATCCATCTATAGTTTCACATTTATATTAATATGATGTTTAATTGATCATTTCTCCGAACTCTGTTAATGTTGGCTTTAACAGATTTCTAAATAAACTCTATCTAAATATTATATTTCAGGTATCTGACGGTATAGAAACCAGTGGTGCAAGTGTTCTGCGTATATCCATCGTGCCTCTACAAGTGCGTTTAGTAAACAACACTGGTCTGCAGCTAGTGCATAATTCATATGCAATAATAACCGCTGACAATCTCACATTTACCACCAATGCTGAAGAAAGCAATGCACAAGTTCGGTGAGTACATCTATAAGCGATATTGTACATTCTTGTTAATTAAGTGTAAGATTTTTAATTTGTTTCAAATTTAACTGATCTAATTATCACAACAACAAAACAATCTACTATATTTTAGTGTGAAAAGTCTGTTATTGAATATCTCCCTCTCACACACATTCTAATTAAATACCCAACCCTGTATTAAAGATGGGATATTGGGTTCCGTCTTGAATTATTTTCATCCAACTGGCATCTTTGACCTTGGGTCTGCTAAAGACAAGCTATTTCTTCATCCGCGCGAAATTAAAAAATAATAATAAATATAGCTTATGCTACTTAGTGATATAACTTTGTAATGACAAAACAATTTTTAATATCTATCTAGTGGGTTTTGAGGTTATCCCTTACTTATAGAAATACAAGTACAATACAAATCTTAATATCAATATAGAAAATATCTGAGACGAAGAGACATGTTGTAGATAATAATGTATAATATTTATTTATTCCATATTTGTAATTTTACAGTTATGACATAGTAAAACCACCTCAGTTCGGTGTAGTGGAGAGAATGCGAGTGTTGGACGGCAGTTGGCAGACTGTGGACTCTTTTACAAGTGAAATGATCAACTTTGGTCGAGTTCGCTACATGCATCTATTAGGCAATCCTTCACATGATGAGTTCAAGGTATGTTATTTACTTAAAACTAGCTTTCGCCCGCGATTCCGTTCACATGGAATTTAATAAAAACAAAACTAAGTAGCATATTTGTTCCCCCAGATTATCCTCTATGTTTATACCAAATTTCATCGAGATTAAGTCAGCAGTTTAGGCTACAAACTAACAAACATTCGTCCATTCTCCAAACTTACGTTTTTATAATATTACTAAGATGTTCATATATAGTAGTTGGAAACTTTAAAGAAACTTGATAATTAAGTGCATCAATAAATGTTTTAATTTTACAGTTTAAAGCGTCAGTGGGTGCGATACGAACGAATATTCTGTACGACTTTCGATTGACTTTCATCAAACTTGAACTATACCAATCTACGAATGAAGAGTTGGTATTAAATAACACGAGAGAAGCATTCATATCGCCGTTACATTTAAGATTTCAAACCAGACCTATCTCACTATCGGCCGATAGGATCTTATATACGATATTTAAGCCTCCGAAATACGGTATCCTTCATCTGTCGTCGGGAAAACATCATCTACAAATATACGGCACTTTCACCCAACAGGATATAGATACAGACCAATTATGGTACAGATTACATAGACGGGCGTATTCACATATACATGACGAGTTTTCATTCGTCGTGGGTGCTAATGAATGTGAGAACGTCACTGGAGTGATGACAGTACGACATACACCAAATTATCTTACAACCGAACACTCGCAAGGCAGACTACATACTACGTTAGAAAGGCTACAAGTCATGGAAGGTTCCAGAATGACGATACCAGCGAGCCATCTCAACTTCCGTACTGATACAGTAACAAATTTACTATTCAATATCACACATGTACCGAGACACGGCAAAATCGAAGTTATCAATGATAATCTTAAAGTAATTCGAGATAATACGACATATTTTACTCTACAAGAACTCAATTCCGACCGTGTGTATTACTCGCACGATGACTCCGAGAGTAGACACGATTCGTTCCATTTTATGGCTTTGAGTCCTGAACCTGAGGATTTTCAATACGTCGGTGTGTTTCATATAGATATTATACTAAAGAATGACAACAGTCCTGTCCGTGTTAATGAGAATGTCTTCCATATAGTGCACGGTGGCGCGAGACTTATAACGGCGAGAGATTTGAGTTACACCGATGCTGATTTAGACACGAGACCGTCAGATATCATTTATACGGTGCAAAGGTTCACAAAAGACCCACCTAATGGTGGGATATTCCGAGCTGACAATCCTTCAGAACAAATTGCTCAATTTTCACAAGATGATATTAATAAAAACTTAGTATTGTTTAAACATCAAGGCAAGGAGTATGGGAAGATGGCTTTCTGGATATCGGATGGTTTGTTCGATGTGAATGGTAACTTGGAGATACAAGCGTCGCCGCCTTTTATAAGAATGTATTCTACTAATGGATCTATTGTTGAAAATGGCAAAGCTGTTGTTATTACCGCCAGAGATATGCAGGTAATTTATTTTTGTTTTTTTTTTCAATTCAGTTTGTTTGTTAATATTGATATTTATGTCTATTTATTTAGGTGGATACAAATATGAATTGCCTAGAAGAAGATATTCGATACGAGGTGACTCAGGAGCCGAAGCACGGTACTATGGAGGTGGGCGAAGGTGTAGGCGCGTCTATCTTCACGCAGTTAGATGTGGTAGCCGGCAGAGTCGCCTACAGACATACGCAGCCTAATGTACCGAGTGATTGTTTCCGGTATATATTTTTTTATCTACTCCATTAACTAAAGGAATTGAAACAAATCTTAATAGATATCAATATTTAACATCTTACTAATATTATAAATACGAAAGTTTAGATGTATGTATGGATGTTTGTTGGAAAGTATTTCTGAAACGGCTAAACGGATCTGTATGAAATTTGGTACAGATGTAGATCATAGTCTGGAAAAACACATAGGCTACTTAGTTATGTTTGTCTAAATGACGCGCGGTTGGCGTCGCGGGCAAAAGCTAGTACTAAAGTACCATTTTCTTTTTTTATTGATGTAAATAGAAATTTATAATTTTCTGTATTTGCAGTTTCAAAGTGATGTGTTTGGACACTTGGGGCGAAGGCACATATCCTATTAAGATATTCCCATCAAGTTATTGGGAACCTTTACGAGTGACGACCAATAAACCACTGATTGTAGAAGAATCAACCAGTGTTAATATAACTAAGGAAATTCTCGAGGTATTTATACTGCAAATATTATAAATAAGTTATTTTCCAAATTAAAAATATAATTTGAATCATCGAGCTTCAAACTTTAATCATACTTCATACTAATATTATAAATGCGAAAGTTTAGATGGATGGATGGATGGATGGATGTTTGTTAGAGTTTGTAGCTTAAACGGCTGAACGGATTTTGATGAAATTTGGCATATATGTGGAGGATAGTCTGGAAGAACACATAGGCTACTTGCATTTGTTTTTTTTTAATTCCGCGCGGACGGAGTCGCGGGCGAAAGCTAGTATAGAATACTTTAATTTGAGTAAAATTAACATAATATCTTCTTATTCGTTAGAATCAAGGATTTTTAATGCATTTAGGTTATATTTTTATAGTACAATTAGCTGCAAAAAAATTTTAACTTCTTTTAAAAAATGTACTAATTAAAATGTATATCTACAGGTGATGCATCCTCAAATAGAGCCATCAAATATAGTATATCAAGTAACTGACGGCCCTTATTACGGTTGGCTCGAAATAATATCAACTCCAGGCGTTGAACTGGAGAATTACAATGAAGAGCCCGTACATACTCGAGTATTCGATCAATCTATAATAAATGTTAACAGACTAACATATGTACAATCCGGTGTAAATCGTACAAGAGATAGGATCAAAATGGATGTAACTAATGGAATAGTATGGCTTAGAGGTGTTGAATTAACAGTAATTATTATACCTGAACATTTTTATGCAAAAGCCATAAATTTAACTGTAGTCGAAGGCGCATCGGTTAGTTTAAAACCAGATCTGTTTAAAACGATAACAGAATATTATCGAGGGAAAGTTGTCTCTTATAAGGTGATAGAGAAACCAAAGTATGGAAAGATTGTTATGGGCGATCAAGATATTGGACTTTTGCCGGTTTTGAAATTGAATTCTGGTAATATTCAGGTGAGAAATATATTTTTTAAAACATACTTGATCAATCATTAAGACATTCCCTTTACTATGTGTGATAATTGAGAACTTTGTTACTCAGTGGTAGAGCCCGCTTTAACATCTTCGCACGAATGGGCCGGCTCGCCCCCAGCAATACCACGACCACACAGAAAACAGGCGTGAAGTGGAAGCAATTCCGCGTTTCGTCTGATGAGTGTGGTGCCGGAGGCCTAATTTTAGCCCCTTTCCCTTTCCACCCTTTTCTTAAGAGGAAAGGATGGGAAGGAAAAGTGAATTTGACGGTGGAGGAGACGCACAGGAAGGGGAAATGTCCTCTTTATGTGCGTCTCCTCCCCCGTCAATTAAGGGTAGGCAACGTATCTGCAATTGCGGATGTCTCTGGGCAGCGGTCCCTTTCCATTTCGGTGGATTCAGGTGGCCGCTTGCTCGTTTGCCACCTTATATTATAAAAAAAAATAAAAAAACTATTAATATCAAAATTAATTTCCACTTTTTTAAAACTCCATTGTTAACATTTTCCTTACTTTACTTGGTGTATAATTTTCTTACTTTTTATAAGAGTAATAATTTCAAAAATCTTTCAGTATATAAATGATGGTTCAGAAGAGTCGTCGGATGTAATCCGTTTGGTGGCATTGACCGAAGGCGGCAAGGAAAGCGAGCCGTTTTACTTGTATGTGAACATAGTTGCTGTGAACGACGAGACTCCGATAGTGGCCGCTAACACCGGACTCTGCGTGTGGGAAGGAGGCACTTTTACCTTCACTAGGAATGAACTATGTAAGCAAATAAATTATTTACTGTAAAAGTGACTATAAATTATCTTTTTCAACGTTGTAGCTACAAGTCATTTATTCTTGTGATAAAAAAATTAAATATCTCTCTTTTATTTGGAACAGTTTGTAAATAATTGGCATTACTTAAGCTAAATAATTCTATCGATAGCTATAAAATATTGCAATTATTCAGAATCGAGCTGTAAATCTGTATAATCTAGATATCTTGTACTGAATGTAGACAAAATGGGAGACGTTTAGTCTAGATTTAGTATTTTAGAGACTGAGAGCGGGTGGTAGTCCTTTAATGTGTAATTTCTGTTCCAGATGTGAACGACATCGACACGCCGCTAGAGAACGTGACAATCCGTGTTGTGGATATACTGTCGGGGTACATCGCACTCAAACACGACCTCGACAGCCCCCGGCACAGCTTCACACAAGCAGACATCGATAAGGGATTAGTCGTCTTCGTACACACAAGTACGTATTTTAATACTAATGTATTAAAAATAATGCCCATTTAAATCATCACCAGCTCATTATATGTCCCCACTGAGGGTCTCGAGGCCTACGTAAGGGTGACTAGGCCATAGTGAACACTGGCCCTGTGTGTGTGGGTTGATTTCACACATATCTTTGAATTTCACCGTAAAAACGTCGATTAAGTTATGTACATATGAAATTCGAAAAATCGTAAATCACATTGGTACTTTGCCGGATTCGAAGACCTGTAGATTACAAAGCATGTGCTTTCAAACCATGAGCACTTTAAATAAGTTACTAAAACTATCCCTTATTACTTTCAGATGGTACAAAAGGCAAAATGATATTCAACGTCACCGATGGTCTCCACGAACTGTCCAAGATCACATTCCTCATATCAACGAAGTCTGTCTCACTCAAGATTGTGCGGAAACATAACCTGAGGGTGTTCCCACTCATGAGGGAGCCACTCAATAATTACTTCCTTATGGCAAAGTGCTCCGACCCCACCAGAACTATAACATACAAAGTGATCCGAGCACCCAACCTCGGTAGACTTGTCATGCTCAATGGTGACAACCATCACAGATCCATCAAAGTATTCACACAAGAAGATATCAACAATACTTTAGTATATTACGAACACACGCATCCCTTCTCCGATCTATACACCAATGATTCCTTCGTGTTCAGTATAGAAGCTGCGCTCGCGAAATCCATCACTGAGCAAATATTCAATATAGACATATCAGTGTCTTCCGGTGGACTTGCCAAATACGTGAATATACCGCAAATAAAAGTGCAAGAAGGAGAGAAAGTGCCCATCGTTGTGAATGTATCTAATGTGATAAGTTATTTGGAGAGTCAGGCGGGAGTGAGGCAGCCCCAAGTTGAAGCTCAGTGGTCACAGCCAGAACACGGTAGACTGAACCCTTCCATATCCTCCCTCACACAAGCTCAAATGGAGACCGGGGTCGTTAACTACGAACACGACGGCTCTGATACTATAGAAGACAATATAGACATGTCTTTATATCTTCTACCTGATTATGTCCTCCTCTGCAACGTCACCATACATTTTACAATAGTACCCGTCAACGATCAACCCTTCAGGCTTTTGACAGACACGCCACAAATACAAGTTGTCCAAGGAGAAAATTATACGATAACCAAAAACGATCTGTCGACCGAAGACGCAGATACGGAACCGACAGGCATATTGTACGATATAATTAGCGGACCGACTCAAGGCAGAATCGTAATGCTCGAGAAAAACCAATCAATGGACGACGCGCATTCTATAAATAAATTCTCTCAGGATGATATAAACAACGGTCGCGTAGTTTACGAACACTCCGGTATGCTACAAACTGCTACTTTCTACTTCAGAGTATGGGACGGTCAATTCAAACCGACGTATACCGTGTTCACAATAGATGTGATACCGGTGATTCTAAATGCGACTTCTCTACACCCGATTTATTTACAACAAGGCTCCAATGTGGCAACAGTTACGACAGAACAAATACACGTCGATACTAATGCTAAGAAATCTAAAGTATGGTACAACATCACACGACAACCTCTCCACGGCATGATTTACGTCGGGAGGAGTTCAGTCACATATTTCTCACATAAAGATCTAATGGACAAAGTGGTCATATACATGCAGAATGACATGACGGTTGCTAACGATAGCTTCGAATTAATAGCGTATGCCCACAATACCAATTCAACTTTACCCTTCGCTATAGAGGTGATTGTTCAGCCTCTGATGATACTTGGAGAATTGAAGGTAGATGGACAGAAAGCTAAACTAAATTTGAACAGCTTAGACGCTACCGAACTAGCGAAATTGACTGCCAGCGATCCAGTGTACACTATCATAAAGAAACCGAAATACGGAACTATTAAGAAGATCATCAGATCTTCGGGAGAGAAGACCAGTGCTAGAGAAAGGGAAGTGGCATACTTCACGCACGAAGATGTCAAAGCTGGCGTCATATACTTTGTTACTAAGAAGAAAATTGCCGATTTGAATGGATTCGAGGATAGTTTTCGATTCCTTTTAGCAGCATCAATATTTCAACCCGCGGCCGGCGATGTCAAGATATTAATCGGAAATAAATCGAAGAAGAATTTACCCGGACCTAATGACCCTGAGAGTCATGAAGGTGTTTTGGTGAGTCAATCAGTATACTTAACTGCTATTGTGACTATTTTCAATTGAATTTTATATTGAATACTAGCTTTCGACACCGAATCCGACCGCGTGGAAGTAAAAAAAACAAAGTGAGTAGTCTGTGTGTTCTTCCAGACTATCCTTAGCATCTATACCAAATTCCATTGAAATCCGTTGAGCCGATTAGACTTTAAACTCTTACAAACATCCATACATCTAAACTTTCGCATTTATAATAGTATAATGTGTTTTAGGTGAACAATGGTGAATCGACGTCGTATTACATGATGATTGTGATGGCGTTATCGGGCGTGGTGTTAGCTGTGATAGTGATAGCCGGTCTTATCAAATGCCGGCGGTACTTGTCGCGCGACAGGAACGCGCTGGTGAAGATTCACGGGCAGGGGCAGGGGCAGGGGGCGGTCGCGCCCATACCACTGCCGCGCCCACCGGAACATTTGATGCCGTCGCCTACGCAAGCCACACCCCCTATTAAACGGTACGATGATTTTACAAACTTAGAAAATAACGTGCATGCCTAGAATACTTAGGACTACACGTTCCCGTGCAGCTTTATCCGCATGGAATTATTGAAAACTTTTTTTTGTTATATTTGCAAATATATAAATTCAAATGATAACGAAGGTCATTGGACCTTCGTTATCATTTCAATTTATTCGTTAGCCAATGCTAACTATTACTGTTATCATGGCAATCTTGCTTATTTGCTGTTATTGACTTATAATGATTGTTTCCCGCATGACTTTTTTTCCAATTTATTCAACTCTGAAATTATAAAAAGTGAAAATATATTGACTGTCTATTGACTGTCGAAGTGTAGGGATTTTTAATAAAAAACGATGATTCAAAAATATGTGATTACCAGTGAGTGTATACTATTATATTAGTGTAGATATTGTTCTCCTTTATGTATATATGTATTTTTATATAGATACGTGCCATCGGAGCAATCAGCGACGACTGGCGCCAGCACTCCGCTGCCGTCAGCAGGCAGCGTGGCGTGTAAAGTCACCCCGCTGCCAGACGCACCCCCGGACCTCAATGCACGATACCCATATGGTGCTGATGTGAGTTTTATATCACCCATCTATACTAATATAAAGATAATTTGTATTTTTGTGTGTATTGATATAACTCAAAAACTACTGGGCTGATGTTAATAACATTTTAATATTATTTATTATTATTTTTTATTTCCACGCGGGCGAAGTCGCGTGCAACAGCTA
This sequence comes from Papilio protenor, assembly GCA_029286645.1. Classification (NCBI taxonomy): domain Eukaryota; kingdom Metazoa; phylum Arthropoda; class Insecta; order Lepidoptera; family Papilionidae; genus Papilio; species Papilio protenor. Next base: position 1,529,917 of record JAGSMZ010000042.1, read on the forward strand.
GTTCTTCTGTAATTCACGAATGACAATTTAAAAAATATCAAGAACCCAAAAAAATAATCTACTTTATGTTATGTCAATAGTGCAGTGAAATTTGGTTTGAAACGTCCTTATGAGACAGTATGAAATAATGAAAATTATGAAATAATTGTTGCATTTTACATCTGAAAACGGTTTTTTTACACATTGAAGAAAAACATTTTCTACTTTGAGAGTGTTGTTATTTAATTTTTAAATTGAAATGAGCTTTTGTATGTTAAATCAGGCTGAGGAGTGGAGTAACTATGAGGCGAGTGAATCAGGGTACGCGGGGGTGGCGGTTGCAGCGAACCCCATGTTGCGCCGCAACCAGTACTGGGTCTGACCCACAACCCCCGTCATCCCCCACACCCTGCACAACACGCGCACCCTGCCCTCGCAGCGCATGCTGGGTACGTGAACAATTGTTACTTTAAACATACTATTATAATGCAATTATACTAACGGCTAAATACTACAACAAATCTGAACCCTTAAATGCGCACTGTGGTAATAAATACAATAAGATTTTTGAACAAAAAAATGGTTTCTAGATTTTTGAAAACAAAAAAAAATTGGATGCTAGATTATTTTTCCTTTATTATAATACCTATATTGCAGTAAATATGATGTTTTGAAAAAAATCACGCATTTAATGGGTAAATACTACGCTTACGTAAGTGCCGTTTACAATCTGATATACGCAAAAAATTGAAATTAGTGAAAGTTTAGATGGATGGATGGATGTTTGTTAGGATGTATTTAGAAGGTAAGAAGACGAACGTATGAAAATGGTTGACGGATTTCGATAAAAATTGATACAGATTTAGAACATAGTCTAGAAGAACATATAAACTTCTTACTTTTGTTTTTATATTAATACGCTCAGACCAGACAAATTCGCTGGGAAAAATTAGTTATCTATAATATATATACCTACTCCGGAGCAAAGTGGCGAATAAAAGGCCTTTACGTGCTTTGTTGAAAACAAAAAATATTTTAATGACTAACTTGATTTTATACTTACTGTATTTTTATATTTAACATTGAATTGTTTTTTTTTAATTCCAGCGGCAGGATCCGGACACGATCAGTACCTTTCTCTAAACCGGAGCCAAATGCGCCGTCGGCCAGAATTAGTTCCAACGCCTTTTCTACTCAGTAACTATGGCGTTAAAAAATATGTCACATGTGAGGTAACTGTTTAATATAGTCGAATTTAATAGAAATTACAAATTTAATTTACCTATCTAAACATTTTTATTTTAATAAAACTATAATATTTATGAGATATTTGTATTAATTTAAAGAAAGTTATCAAAATAAAACCATAGACAATGATAATGTTAATATAATTTGTTATTTCAATTGAATTCGATATATTGTCTAGATATGTTTATAACGAATCGGTATTTGTTTGGAATGCAATATCAAGATAAAATATCATTTATAAAGTGATTGTTAAAAGCAATAATTACGCCTGCTATTGGGTTAAGAATACAATTTACTAAACACAAGTGTATGAAAATCTACTTAAAAATTAAAAAATGTACTTAAGATGTTACAATTTTAAGAGAATAATGTTGATTGTTCTTTTGACAAGAAAGATCAATTTTAGAAGTAAATGATCGAAATTTGTGGTCAATTTTATTGATTTAAAAGACCTTTGATAGAATTGTTTTCGGTGTAAAACGTGTTTTGAAGCAAATGGCCGTATGTTCCTAGACTGTTGTAGCGCATGGCAATCGTATAATACTGCCAATGTGTGATGTTTGTTATCTAAGTAAGGAACTTGTAGGGAAATGTTAGTAATTAATGTACTTTTAGATTTGACAGGTTTATTCTGATGCATTAGTTGCAGGGTGGAAATTAGTCATAGTGACTGATTTTATATTATTGTCTTTGTTTTTTTTAAGGCGGTAAGGGATGTCACTATTAATATCAATGCAGTCGATATCCACTGTAAATTCGCCAACATTTAGTGAGTTTTTTTTTATCAATTGTTGCCAAATCACGTGCCAAATAGTTATACACATGTTAAAATAATTTGTTAGCGATTTACAAGTGCAGTAATTTCATTGTATTATTAGAATATTTAGTTTTAGATTTAAATAATAAGTTTGTACTGATATTATTTAATTATATTTTAGTGTGTAAGAGTATTAACGCCAATTTATTGTCCCTTTCGCGTATTTAAAGATAGCCGAAATGGTTGCGTACTTTATTTAAGTGAATTAAACTACAATAAATACATTTATATTGTAAACTAAAAATTTCAAATTAGTTAACTTTGAATGTTTCTTACCTAAAAAACTTCTATATCTTGCCCCCTTTTCATAAAAAATCTACATCTACATCCCTTTCCCTTGGACTTCTCAATATTTGCATCCATTATTAACATAAAAAACATTCCATAATTATTTAAAAAACATATCTGTTTACGCCAAATTTCTTAGTATCCATAGAGATTTACTTAATTGCTTTTGTCTGCTGTACAATATATAAATATATAAATTTCTCTTTATATCTTCTAATGTAGTCTATGTTCTCTTTCATGTAATTATTTTACATGTTTCCTAAACACTTGTTAAATGTGGACGCAAATTCTCCTCTATGTAACTACCATTTTATATACCAATCACCCTTAAAAACGTAAAGGGTGTCTAAAATATCCCTTATTCAAAATATTAAATTGATTTTTCTTTAATTCTCCCCCATCTCTATGAATTCCAGAATCACATTATATATTCCATTGTCTATACACTAATGAGAGACAATTCATATTAAATGCTAACATTTACAGGCCCCGCAAACCAGACAAAAACACCTTTATCGGCCGATAGTTTGGTCAGTTCGGCTAAGCTAAAATCATATCAAACATGTGATGAAATGTGCTCACTATATATGTTCATACTGATGAAGCACCCGACTATCGACCGATTAAAAGTCTATAGTCTGTAGGGCCCTTACTGTAGTTAAAGAAAGAAATGTACCTGCAAAATACTGGTTTAAAAGTATAGTAAACTGATATTGTGTGTATTTAAAAAAAATGTTCAAAGTCATGTAAAACGCATATATTTAGAGTTACTTTGTCTCTATTGCCAGTAACATGTTGCAGCGGAAATTCGCGGTGTTCCTCTTACAGAAAAACAACAAACTCCACCCTTAAACAAATAATAAATTAGGTTAGTAGTTTGATCAAACGAAGGGATAATAATAAGCAATAAGCCGCGTACAACTCTGTTCGATGTGTTATAAGGTGGAACACCGCCAAAGTCCCCGACTACTTAAATCCTTTTTTATCAAACAAACAACAATATGTATAGTTTGACCGGGAATATAAAAACCCTTGCCATATTGCGTACAAATGTTTAACTAATTCTTCGAACATTATGTGATATTAAAAGTGATAGAAGTGCCTCGAGGGCTGGATTTTTATGTTCCGGGTTTGACTATACAGCTGTTTCTTCTCACGGTTATGTATTTCATATAAATATTGTATGAATCATTATATTTCTGTACGAACAAAAGCAGTATTAGATTCAGAGTTTTGACTGATTACTAATGTCATATACATAATATATTATATTATAAATATATACATTTATATATTGCTATATTCATATAGTCTAAAATACATTTTGCATGCCATTTGATATCACATTGATATTTAGGTACAACGATTGTATTGAAACTACAAGCCTATACAAGCAAAGCAATATAAATGTAGTGTTCCCGCAGTTTGGGGAAATAATTAAGCTAAGTAAGAGTGAAATTGATAAAAAATATATCGTTAACTTATATCAATAGTCAAGGTAAATGGATGATTTGTGATAGATTATCCAATAACACAACGTACAAATATATAGCAATATTAAATAAATGCGATTTTCAAATAGTTTATAGGGTGATTTTTCTAGTTCTGTTGTGTGGTAAATTGGACTTAGAAATAATTATTGTGCCTGTAAATACGACAAATATGCGCTTTATATTGATTAGTTGGAACACTGTCGGAGAATTTCCCTTAATTAATAAATGTGATACTTATGTTGTTGGAATAAAGTTGAAAATCAGATTGCAAATAATGAATGTAAACCTGGGTTTACACATTACTAAAAAACGATGTCGCTGTCTCCGTTTTTTTCATAGACAGTGAAAGAGATAGCGACGTGAACACTAATTAAAGGCTCAAAATATCTGTCCATTCTCAATAGAATCTATTACTAAATGAAAAACTGCGACAGTGTTCTGCCTAATCTTAATCATTTAAATCTAGCAATAGTGTAATGTGAAATAATTCTGTGAAAGAGATACATTTATATTTTGGATTTTTTTTCTTGATAGTATCAGGGATCGATCCATTCCTGTTAGATCGCTAAGTATTGAGAATGTTCTTGTTATAAGGGTTTAAAAATGTTTAAGAGGGTGAACAATATGACATTGTGCCGTTGACAGCTGAACCCAATAATCGATCCTTAATCGGAGATATTAAAATTACAAGCAAATGGATAAAGTAAACAAGAATGGTTTAAGCTCGATTATTGGGTTCAGCCATTAAATAGTAACGTAATAATGTTAGTCAGACGGGAGTTGCAACTCTTGAGGATTTTTGCACACGCAAAACCACTAAATGCAAATTCTGCCGGTTCCTATGGTTTGTGTAAATCAAAAGGCTTTCGTAATTATAACGTAGATTGTCATATTCGACGGTGATATAAAACATTCTAAATAGGCTACGTTTATGTGTGAAATAAGATTGTCCCCTACTCAAGTGATTGTTCAGTTTCGGATAACCGAGATGTAGTATACAAATGCAATTCTCTAGTACAACGACTTTAGTTTCCGGAATAGGCTACGTGTGATCAGTGTGGAATTAACTCTGCCGTTTGATTTTCTAACATTTCCAGTAATGTTTCTAGTAAGATATTCTCCTTAGAAGATTTCATATAAACTTTCTCAGAAAAATCATATAAATTTGCAGTGGATATAGTATTGAATTTTAAAATTTATAAGAAATTGTCTGATGAATACAAAAAATTAATTAAGTTCGAAAAATGGTGATTTCTTCACTCACAATGTCGAGACTTGACTCAACACCATGTACAATACAATAATGTCTTGTTAATATGTAAATTATAAATCGTGTGCAAGAACCCTAACAGTTAAAGCTGTCAACATTACTGCAGATTTTATTTAACTCTTACCAAATGTTACGTGTTCGTTGCAATTGTAAAATATGGATGCATTTTGTATTTAATATTTGTTTCCTAAGCGCAGAGTCGATAATTTGTGTATTTCTACCAGATAGATATTATGATATGAGTTTTTAATAAATAAAATAAAGTAACTCGCATTTTTGTAAGTTTTTTATTTTTGTACTATACTTAAAATATCTTATCGATTAACAATTACCTAGATATTTCGTATACGCATATTTATATTACATACTTTATCCCTCAAACTAATTACATTGAACGAGATTATTAATTTAACACAAGAGAACATTTCATCTTTCAACAAATATTAATTTCTATTGTTGTTATTTTTATAGACTACCTACACCTATATTTTAAGTAGTAATTACTGTTAAAATCAGTCGTGTATCTAATACAGGTTTTTAATTGGAAATTCCCACTTTTACAAATTGAGTTAGGGATTTTTATAAAATTTAATCAACTTCTAGCTTCCTAAAGTTGCCAGTCAGACCTCTCATGGCGTCACCGACCGCATCGTTGTTGCACGAAGTATTGCCGCGTAATGCGGACACAGCGCCCTCGCGCGCCGCCTCGCTGTACATTTCCAAACGCACACCCATCTTGTCGTTCAACAACAAAATTCCGCGCTTATCTGACAACTCTTTCTTCCATAGTTCTAAAAATAAAAGAAAATAACAAGTTAGTTTATAATGCCCATAATCAACAATTTAGTTAGGTTATACAGTAAAAGAATCTATTTCTTTTACCTTCATAGACAAAGTAACAGAGAAAAGTTATCAATAATTTTCGTTTTGTAACCTGTTTCTTCCTGTAAATTTTGACGATTCTACTAGGGATATCGCTAATCGAATTATACTTTGTAACGGAGGTAAGTACCAGGATTACATGAAACCTTACCGATCATGTCTTTCATCGGCATTATGCCTCCATATTCCTTAGGCAGCAGTTTCTTATCGATCTCGACGTCATCTACAGCCGTGTACAGTCTCACTCGCTTCCTTATCTTTTCTGATATCAAACCCATGCCGAAGTCCAATGCGAACTTTATAGTTGGATGCACGTTTACACCGTAGATCTCCTTGTGTCTTAATGGAATTGTACGCTAAAAAAATTTAATACGGTTGTTCTCATGTCCTCAGATTCCTTAATGCTCACTTAAAATGTTGCATACTGAATACCTTACCTCGCCATTTTTAACGATTCTCACAGCTTCTTTTGGAGTGAACAGCGTGAGATGAGGGAAGCCGACACCCCCGCCGTCCGCGAAGTGCACCAGCCCCCGAACCTGCGACTCCTCGTCCTCCATTAAAGTCTCATAGCAAATCCCCATCACACGACACATGTCCTGGTTCGTGTATTTATATGGATCGAATACACCTGTGAAATACGCATAAATTGCTTTTATAAGACTAGTATTGTAACATCGGTGGTAAGACCTATCTAATAAAAAGGTTACCTACATGTTTATAATACAAGCTGTTGCTCGCGACTACATCCGCGTAGAATTAAAGAAAAAACAAAATTGTGTAGTCTTTGTGTTATTCCAGACTATCTCTACGCCTATGCCAAATTTCATAGAGATCCTTTGAGCCGTTCGGGCTACAAACTCTAACAAACATTCATCCATCTAAACTTTTAAATTTATAATATAGCAAGATTACTGTTTTCCCATAAGACATAACTCGTCGATCCATAAATTATAGAATGAAATAAATATCTTTACCTGGTCTGTATATCACAACACGTCTACCGGCTTTGTCTTTGTATGGACTCACAAAAATGTACCTGAAAATGAGAGAAATAAGGGAATAACTAACATACGGAAAACAATTGAAAAATCCTTTCCAAATGCTCATCTACGTAACAGTTCTATATGCAATGTTCAAGGTGTCTAGGCGCAATAATCAAATGTTACCCTAAATCAATAATTTCCGTCATAGTTGGCAGCGTGTGGTCGAGCTGGTTAAAAGCGATTCCCCAGGACTGACGCAGTAGTATGTAACGCTCGATCGCCTCTTGTGCCATCGGGACGCTAAACTTCTTCGTGCGGAGGAACCGAAGCAGGAATACCGAATCTAAAAGGTACAGAAATACAAAACAATTCACAATCTTTAGCTGCTAAATTTTCGAATTCACTGCGATTTCTTCTCAAAAGAAAAATAATTAGATTTTAATTTAGTAAAAATTGTCAGTCAGTAAAATTTGGTTACACGAGGGTGATAAAGGATAACTATTTTGAATATTGTACAGTCAAGATCACATGGAACTAGTCATAACCGCCTTAATTCAAACCAGAAAACATTACATTCTAACATACCCATTCTGATTGCCATGAACTTTGGATTCTGTTCCAACCACTTCCTGAGGGCATCGAGAGCCTGACTCCTTGCGTTAACAGTCTCCCGTAGTTCCTCCAGAGCCACCGCCTGAGTGTCTGAAGACAGGGGACACTCGTATCTGTCTGATGAGGTCAGATAACGTTTCGTTAACCGCTTCGACATGTTGCTCCTGGAAAGGTTAATGACATTTTTATTACTACAAGGAACTAGATTATAAAATTAACTATCGTATTGTTAAGAAATAACGAGTAAAACTACTTAATATAATAATTAAAATCAATAATATAGTGCAATCTTGATTAGGCTATCATTATATAAAACCTTTATGTCAACATAATATGGTTACTAGATGTGAAGTTGGTCAACGCGCATAATTTAACTAACCTACTTCCAGCGGCCGCATGCAATAGAACCTGGCTGCATCGTGAAATAACCTGATGATATCTATAATGTGGTAAATTGAATAACATGTTGCGATATGCACTTCTCCCTACTCCTTCATTTTGATACTGACTAGGTTTAACTCACGACGTCGACTACGCGGAATTTTAAAAAAAGTAATTAGTACAGCCTACGTTACTCAGTGATGATGTAACTTTCTAATGGTAAAAGAAGTTTTGATATCGGTCCAGTAAGTTTTAAGTTTATTCGTTACATATAAGGTACATAATCTTCCATTTTATAATTTCGTATATCTTTATTTACTTATTTAAAACATAATATATTTTAAATGATTTGTATAAAAATAAAACATATAATGTAAAAAAGAGCACCACCGGCTGCGGAATCCGATGACTCGAACAACGAGTGGTCAGGGCTACAGAGACAGGAACCTCCTCACTATGCGTGAGGTTTCTAAAATAACTGCCTTTTGAATCTGGCCCTTAATCCAACTGTCTAGCGAGAGCTTCTTGAGATGTTGGTCGAAGCTCTTCACCATTAGCCCATGCACCAAAACGACTATCGGAATAATGGTAGTCGATTGTGTTTAGAACTAAATTACAAAGTAAGCAAAGTCCTTTGAATTTCATTGACAGTTGGGGAAGTTTATTACCTACCCATAATGAAATAGTTATTTAACTTTCATAGTGCAATTCAGTCGAAAACATGAATACGAGCTATATCATAGCTTTTAGCTTGTCATTATTGGATTAATTTAAAAAAAAAACATTTACTGTTTAAGTCATAAATTACCAAATACTGTATTCGCCATTTGCTCAAAGTAAAACCATTGCTTTGGAACTGGACATGAGTTAGTCGATATGTATGATGAAACATTCGTTGACCCTCTTTAAATTGTTGTAATTCGTTGTGTGCCGGCTCTGAGCTTTAGAAGTTTGCAATTTGCTTTCACGCAATCGTATTGCTTCATTGGACATGTTTCATCTAAGACCCAATGGTTTGAAAACCTTTCTATTATACTAAGAACGAATGTAAAATACATTATGGTATAAAACGTATTTAGAGTAGGCTCCGAGCCCCTCAGTGGGAGGTATATTGAGCTGGTGATGATGATATGTACTTAGCTCTAACAATATTATCACGGACTGATAATGACTGGTGACATATTACTGATAAATGACTTGTTATTGGTTATATTTATATTAAACCAATTGTTTGTAAACGCTTATTTTATTTACATATATCAACCGAAATCATGCGATTCCATCTTAGTAAAATCTTAAATGCGACATTTCATATGGATAGATGGATGGATGTTTGTTAGTATCTCCAGAAGGGTTCAATGGATCTCGATGAAATTTGTAACCGACGTCATACGTAGTCTAGAAGAACACATAGCCTAGTAACTTTTTGTCTTAATTCTGTGCGGACGGAGTCGCGAGCTACAGCTAGTAATTAAATATGTGCAAAAAATGCATAATAAATATTATACTTTTTTAACAAATTCGCATCATTAACTTATGTTGCATTAATTTATCTCACTCACCTTTTATCAGTTTCGAATCAATAGTATTATAAAATAATATATGTAAATTCGTTTCCACACGTAGTAACCCGACGACGCACTGCACTAGACTGCGAACGGAATTCAACGGACACGTTATTTTGCTCAGAAAAGTACAACACTTTCAGCTGTAATATTTTGGCTACACAGAGATTGGCAGTGTCGGCATTGTCGCGTGTATCGTAAACATTTTGCAAAGTTGTCAAGATTAACGCAATAGACTTAGGTAAGCTGGGTTTCTGAAGTTTCCAATTATTTTATCATTATCTAGCGATTCATTACTGTAAGGATGACCTAAGTTTCAAAGGAATAAAACACAAGTTACGTAGTTTGGATACGCATTTCAAAAATTTATCGAACCATAAACACTAATGAATTGTTAAACGCAGTAGGGATACCGGCCATTGGTCGCCCTGTACCAAACAGGTTAATCTCTTCCAGCAATGGCTACAAAGTTTTCACTTCTCGTGAAAATAAAAATTCCCAATTATTTAATTCATTCAGTTCTGACAGTTTTAAATGAACAGTTCGACTGTTGTTCGACACAACAGTGCGTGTGTAGGCAAAATTTTAACTGCCAGTTGGAATTGTACAATCTACCAGTTAAAACTGAGCATTTCTGCATTTGAGGTTTTTTATTGCTGCAATTTAATATGCAAAATAAAAGCTTGGAACGATGAATTACCTCGCAGTTTAAATTTTTTTATCAAAATTAACGAATCAACTTACCTTTTTGATAAATTATTCCGTTCAATTCAAATGCTAATAACAACCAAAATGTTTATATCTGCATTTCACTAACGTTATAAGTTACATAAATGTTAAATTATAACAGAGACATAGTATCGGTTATTTTAGAACAAAAGAAAATATATTAATAAGATATTATTGTTAGTGTTTACATAATAAGTATAGGAAAATTTTATTCTACAAACATAATTAAGGTTTTCTACATTTTTTTATAATAATAATTCGCAACTAATGATAACTTATGTATAATAGGATGCTTGAAAATAAAAACACAGTAACTAAATGATGATTATTTTTATTTGTGATATATACGAGTACTTATAACTATTATTTTATGTTGACATTTTGTCCGTCTCTTATGTCTAATAACCTAATAATACATAATTATATTAATTTACGACACTGGAAAAATAATAGAGTTGTTTCTGTAGGTAACGAACGGAATATTACAATAATTATATTGCAAAATGATAGCATTAAAATACTGATTTTTATCAAATTGCATTGAATTGAATCTGTGCTACCTTCCAAACCCTGGTAAAGTAGAAATAAAAATTTTTGAAGGTCTAATAAGAAATTATTTAAGTGTGTAATTTTTACTTACATAGTGACAAAACGATCTATGTTTACTCTTTACCATTTTCATGGTTATTACTTATTATTACAACGTAATATCGCTAAGAAAATACAAAACTTAACCTTCAACTGTGTTGCAAAATGAGATGCAAATATACAATTGAAGCGTGTCGAAAAGAGAAATAACCCGTAACGAGATGAGACGGTTATGAAACATAATGACCTACTTCGGTATTTACTTTACGGGTTTTTCGGTTCTATTGTCTATTTAAAATAGCCGATTAGCATCTAAATTGGAGGTGGTTGCTGAAGATTATCTACGTAGTTCTCTAACATAATATTATATCATTATAGAGACATTATCGTGGGTATCTAGACTTCAGTTAAGTTATCTTATTTTAGTTACGACTGTTGGTTGCTATTGTGTCACGTTATTTCACGCTTGCGCCTGACGTGTGACGACATCTGTGGACCGTGAACGGCTGTCCGAGAAAGGCATTCTCTCACCGGCTCATCGGGCCAAGGTTATCCGGACATAAAGGGCGACTGTCTGTTACATTACATTACCGAACCATGTTACAATAAATGGTATACATTCTTATTTTATGTAACACAACGTAACTATTTCATATATCTACATATAAACTAGAGCTTTACTAAACTGAGACCTCATTTATATTGCGATCTGATGAAAAGAAATCTCTCAGTTAACATTGCCTTATTTATTACTTGGATAAGACATCTTTAGCTGAGGTCCAATCTAGTAGATGTCTGATTTAGAAAGGACGCTGCCAACTAAATATTTACACTAGGGGGTCAGCTACCAGTAGTTTTTATAACTATTTTAAATTTTCGAAGTCTCGGCAAGGGGGAGGGGGCAGCTGCCTTCCCCTCCCCTGACGAAAGTTATGATTCATTGTGAAGGCAAGCTGCTACTGTCACAAGAAAACTATTTCTCTTTTTCTCGTAGTGTAAGTGTGCCAGTAACCGTATCGAACAATGCACTGTCTACACTTTACATACACTTATGTAATATTATAATCTACGAATTGAGAAACTTAACCGCTCTCGGCTGTTTTAATAACACTTTGGCAATATTTCACTGTTGCAACACCTAGCGGTTTCGTACTTCGCGCAGTAATTCATAGTTGCATTGCTAACATACTCATTTGTCGATAAATTCAGGACATTTGTATTACCCTATTTAAATGCATTTACTCGAGCTAGAGATATAAGAACAATTATGACCTATGGAGAAAACCATATGGCCTGTTTAATAATAACTAGCTGCAGCTCGCGCCTTTGTCCGCGCGGTAATAGATAAATTATTCAGCGATAACGTAGCTTTTTAGTTAATTCAAACAAAAATACAAATCTTTTCTCTTTATAGTATTAGTATAGATTAATGGAGCATAGATTCCTTTTCACACTAATCGACATTACAAAATGCAATAGGTAAATAACGTGAAAAATTACAAAATACTAACAAAGTGCATGCAAACGAAGGTGTCGCAAAACGACGTGCGGCCTTTCAGTTTTGTAATCAACGGATAGCCCGCAAAGCTTCGCGGAAACGAGTTATTATATATTGCATAGCCTTGACGGAGACAGAAAAAATATAAGTCTAATAATAAATTTAAGATTACTACTGAAAGAGACACCGATATCCTTCCCAGATATCAAGCAAAACATTTAATGAGAAATCAATATAATTTCTGAACAGGTAATCTTTTATCGGTTGTGTTCCCGAATACACAATACTGATTTATAGTATTACTTTAAAGTTTGATTATAAAAACAAGAATTTGTTTTAAAAAGAACCTGCTCATTTCTAATAGCAATAGCTTACTACCCCTCGATCATCGGACTGCTCCCCCCCTCCCAAGTATTAGACTATTTTTTTTAATTCCGCGCTGTCATAATGGCGACCGATCCACATCTCTGGAACGGGTGGACAGAATTTGAAGACTTAGTCGAACAAAGTACACGCGGGAATGTTAGATGACCTTTTTTTTTAAATTCCGCGCTAACGAAGTTTGCGTGTGCTAGCTTGTCTATACTAATATTATAAAGAGGAAAGATTTGTATTTTTGGATTTTTGTAAGTATTGAAATAACTCTAAAACTACTGGGCCGATTTTCCAAATCCTTTCACCATTAGAAAGGTGACTTATCTATGAGTAACATATGCTACATTTTTTTTAAATTTCACGCGGACGAAGTCGCGAGCAACAGCTAGTTCTTCTATAAACAGGCAAATTTAATTGAAAAGTTCTTCAATAAAAAAAAACACACACTTATAATTAATATAGAATTGCATTAAACTTATCTATATCTATACATATAATAAAATTGGGGTGTCTGTTGGTAATATCAAAAGAAAAATTCCAGATTTCGGGAAGATGTATTTGCGTTGCTGATAACGAAAATCGCATTTAAAAAATTTTTGTCTGTCTGTCTGTCTGTCTGTCCGCAAGCCGCGTTTGTTCCGGGTATCTCCGGAACAGCTGAGTCGATTTCGACCGGACTTTCACTGGAGCGTAGCTGGTAAAAAGTAGATGCACGCGGGAATGTTATAGAATACCATTTTTCTTAATTACACGCTAACGAAGTTTGCGGCCGACAGCTCGTTAATAATAAAAAATAATAAACATAACATTGCGACTAATTCAATTACATTTGTATAAACATGATTTATTGAAAGTTGCCTAACACCATTTTTTCACTCCTTCATAAAAGGTTAATTGCTTTAACTTAAGAAGAAAATTAACTAATTTCTTTAAAAAAAGATCAGTTATAGAACATAGCGAAAGATGAACAGAATTTAGAAAAAAAAAAGTTTTCATTCTCAAACTTGAAATATTATTCATAAAAAATATTGAAAAACAAACATTACCGAGTGCATTTATCTTCAAATGGAGTAGTTAGGCAACTTTCAAAATAATCAGTTGAAATATTAAGAACATTTCTTAATCCATCTACTTTATTCACGATTGTTTTAATTATTTTTTTACAGATTAAACAACGAATATAAAAAAAATATAAAAAAAAAACAACTTAAACATTAATAAAATAAAAAAAAGTCGTGCACAGCGTTGCCGGCGAGAGGAGAGCGTACATACACACGCAGTTCTGAAAATTAATAATCATATTAATATTATAAATGCGAAAGTTTAGATGGATGGATGTTTGTTAGAGTTTGTAGCCTAAACTGCTGAACAGATCTCGATGAAATTTGGTATAGATGTAGAGCATAGCCTGGAAGAACACATAGACTACTCACTTTTGTTTTTTTAACCCCAAGCGGACGGAATCGAGGACGACAGCTAGTTCTATATAAATGAAATACAATTTGTTTATTTGTAATGATGTTTTTTTACCTGTTACTCGAACTGTGTGATTGAAGAGGACGAGCCCGGCAAGACAAATTCACTTTGTGGATCCAACTTAATTAAACATATATCAGTCTTCCTTTTAGGCATTTCTGTAAATAACGAAAATATTAAGTGAAAGTGGAATAATATTTATATTGCCTTTCAATGTATAGGGAACAACGTTCGCCCGTTATAAACTTTAAAACTATAATATCGTTGAAAATATGAAATTATAAATTAGGAGCTGTCGCCCGTAAACTTCGTTAGCGCAGAGAATTCCCGTGTGCATCTTTTAACAGCTACCTTCCAGTCAAAGTCCCCAAAGTATATATATATATATATATTATATATATATATATCTTCTATATGTATCTCCCTATCTATCTATATTTAGAATAAACGGGGGGACTTTGACTGTAAGGTAGTTATATATATATATATTATATATATATATATATATATATATAATATATATATATATATATATATATCGGCTTGAGCTAGCACGATATCAGAATTACTACTACTCGAGATCACATGTGGGCGGCCATGGGTAAAGTCGGATTCAAGGAATGCATTCACAATACTACAGTCAGGATATCATCGATCTATCAAGCTCCTATCGTTCAAACAATGTTCTCGCAACGATCCCTATTTTTAGCATGATCTAAGTTCGAAAGTCGCTTGGCGGCGCTTGTGTTCTAATCATGACTTTAATTCAAATTGATTTCTTCTTCTGATTGCGACATATATATATAGATAGGGAGATACATATAGAAGATATAGATAGATAGATAGATAAGGAACATAAAAATATAACATATTCATTCCCATTCAAAAAGCAATGATCTTTAGTAGTTCATTAGGGTTGTGTTTTGTTCTAAAGCCGTGTCTGTGGCATAAGTATAACTCACCTTCAAAGTCATACGAGGATGTATTTTTTTCCTCTTCCAAAGTGTCTGCAGGTTTGTCCTTTTCTGGTTCTTCCATATTTTTCTCTTGTTCCAGCGGTTCTAGTTCCTCACGACGTGTCTCAACAGCTTCCTGTTAAGTTACAATTGCTATAATAATGTTTAGCTCACGGCCGCAGGTATTTATAAAATTCAACGCTGCGACTCCTCGACTTGAGTACTCGTGTCGGTTGTTAACAAAGGACAGGAAAGTTGCAACATTTGAAGTGTCGTATGACCCAGGGCATGGATACAAACCCGAGTGGTGACTTGTAATAATTGGTTGTAGTTTTTTTCTGTTGTTATTGTTGAGTCTTATTTGTTTATTATTGTTTAGTTTTATTTGATTGATATTGTTTCGACTTTTTGTGTTGAGTATGCCACGAAAAAGTAACATTGTTCTAAAAAGACAAGCTAGGAAAATGGTATATAATGTTACTGTTTCAGGAAACAAGAATCATCTAAAGAAATTGAAGTATTACAAAGAACAGCACAAGCATTTTTCATTCCCAATTAATACAAATAATTCCCAATAAATATGTCAATTATTTTGTCTAAAAGTGTACGTGCGCGAACCTTTCCCCACTACGCCGCTTTTTGTTCAAGAAGTTTGGCGGGCGTTATACCTGATCCTCGGTGACTATGATTGTGGAACAAGAGGCGTCCGGCGAGCTGTCAAACTGCGCGGGTACAGTTCCAGAAGTGCTCGGCAACTCGAGTTGCCCATCTGCCTTTTTTGGCGCCCACTGGATGGTGAAGGACCCAGCCTCGCGAGTCTCAACACCTGCTTCCTCATTACCCGGATGTTTATTAGTCATCTTCATCTTCGCTTCTGGAAAGATTTTTTTTTATAACAAAAGGGAGTAAACGACCAGCGGGAAAACTGAGGTGGTCAACGACGCCAATGGACATCCGCAACACCAGAGGAACTACAGATGCGTTGCCGGCCACGAAATGAAAAACTCGCTTCTTAAAGGACCCTAAGTTGTATTGGTTTGGAAATGCCGCCGAGGACAGACCGTTCCACAACGCGGCTGTGCGGGGCAGAAAGTTCCGCGAAAACCGCACGGTTGTGGAATGCCAGCCATCGACATGGTGAGGATGGTACCTGGCGGTCGGTCGTGTCGTCCGATGACGAAACTCGGCGGCAGAAATCGTACCAAACAACTGCTCGGAACACTCCCCGTGGTAAATGCGGTAAAAAATGCAGAGGGAACTGACGTCCCTCCGCAAAGAAAAGGGGACCTAGCCGATCGGTAAGAGCTCGGTCGTTGACGATTCGAGTCGCTCTCCGTTGTATGCGGTCAAATGGAAGAAGCTGGTATTGGGGTGCTCCCGCCCAGAGGTGCGAGCAGTACTCCATATGGAACCGAACTTGCGCCTTATTTACATTATTTATGGCATAAATACTTACGTAAAATTAGCTCTCGAATGAGACTCTTCGGTGTGGGTTTCATTTGAAACTTGGCAGCAGGTTTGGTGCAGCCCTTTTTCGACGGTTTCTTATTTTCGTTGGAGTTCTCCTCTTTCCAATTGTTCGCCTTCAGTTTTTCTAGTTTGCTAAAATGTTTATCTATATCTTTCACCTGCAACAAGAAACAAGTTAGCATTGGAGAAGGGTATGTCGTGTAGCGGGAGTAGACAGCGATATGAAACAACCTGCAAGTTGATCAAGTCCCAGAAGCCATGTAGGTCTTGCGTCGAGACGCGGGCTGCGCCGCTCTTCCCCGGGCAGTTCTGCTTCTTGCTCGTTTTTATCAGCGAACGGAACTGCGACATTTTCTGCGATACCAGCAGCCTGGCCTGGCCCGTCGCCCCCAGCACCAGCTCCTGAGATCACCAGACCATTCCCAAATTGCAACAATGTTACTGTTATCGTCTACACCGCCCCACACCCTACTATACAAAGTCTGTAGTCTGCGGTGCAGGACACCTTTAAGACAGAAGTTGTAAATATGTCGGAGTGACGAACGGTTTGCAGAATTCAATTCCGAAGGCAGATTATATACGTGGTAACCATCCTACAATGTGGGCGTGCGTATGTCGGAGATAATAAAATAAGAATCGCGTAACATTATACACCATCCTTATTAAACAACCATCTTAAATGAAAACTGCACAACAATCTAATCGTATTGCAAACTTTTACAGAAATTAACCAATTGACTTCATTATTAATTGACAGTAACTTTAATCGTTCAAACATTAACAATAATTTCGCGCCGTTAAAAAATAAATACAAATTCGAGTTCAAAATCTACACTTTACTTTTCTTATTCTCAGCTTAAAATGTGATAAAAACCTGTACCTGTACAAAGCCAGGAATTGTCTTCTTTTTGGAGATTGTATCCCACAAGGCACACGTCTTGAGAATCCGATCAACCTCTGAATTTAATTGTGTTTCAAACTTTGCAATGGTGGCATCTTCTTCCGAGATAACTAATATGAAATAAAAATAATTAAGTGTGCATTCCCACCATGTAAACTTTTGCATAAACTCATAAGATGTTTTTAAAATTTCAAATATATTATGTGTCTATTCTAAGGCTATTGCAAAACCTGTCATGATGTATAGATACAAATATTTGGCAGTAAAATAGAAGGATGAAAGAAGCCCACAGATGGTAAATGTGAATGTTAAAATGGATGTGTGGATAAGATAACAAAGAGAAATTAAAAATTTTGTCTAACCATGATTGAGGAGGGATGAATCACATGCAACAAGAAGGATGTTAGTTATGAGTGTGGAGGGGTCCACGTAGTTGATAAGTCTTAACTTATCTATCGTTTTTTATTAAAGAAAAATGATGGTCCAGCAGTGTGAACAGTCTTTTTTCTAGGAAGTATTTTCACATTAAACAAAACCTCATTTCACAAACTAAATCAGGACATACCTTTCTCTCCGATTTGTTTGTCCAACCCTTTTTTTGTACTATATTTTGACTTGTAATTGGGGCCAGCTTGTGACTTCGGCTGACTGATCTTTGAAACAGATTGGTATTTTTCTTTCTTAGAATATATCAATTGATAGTTTTTAGATTTAGTTAAGTTAGACTCGCTTATCTTTGGAATATTAGAAACCTGTTTATTACATCCACCTCCCTTGGTTTTTGCAACTTTATATTTTTGTTTATTTTCGTTCATTGGCGGTGGTGGAACATAACATAGTGGAACTTGAACAGTTCCAGTTAAGAAAGGTTTTAATTTTTTTGCAGGTTCTTTTTTCTGATTTTCTTTTTTTTGTTTCCACTCTAAAATCTTTTGCTTATACTGTTCTTTGGGACTTATGACTTTTTTAATGGGCTCTTCTAGATCCCTACTAGCATCTACTATAGATGTTTTCGCAATTTTCCTTCTTTCTTTCAATAACTCCTTACGATTGGCTACCTAAAAATATATGTTAATTGTAACAAAAATATATTTAATTAAAAATAAGTGATTACAATCATACATTACATTTAATAGTCACCTACTCCAGCTCATATAGCTCATACAGCAAACTCAGGTAGCATACTGAGAGGCTAGGAGCTCCTACACTAAATAAGGGGTGACTGCGGGTGGCCTTAACGAATATCTTTGAATTTATCCGCAGACAACAACATAATATAGCATAGGGGATTAACATGGAAAGAAATTCAAATTGATATGAAGAAACTTTGTAATTTTAAATGATCATTAAATTGTTAAATCCTTCTGGATAGAGCAAACTGTTATTTGTATAGCTTATAGGTTTAAACTAATTTTGAAGAGCAACTTATTGTTCAGTGCAAAATACAACCTCTTTGGCTGATAAGAAGTGTACATACACCAAAGAGGTTGCATATTGGCCATCATACTTTTATGTGGGTTGTCATTAAAAAGATATGATAAAAACAATAGAAGAAGAAAAAGGAATTGTTTGTTGAATGATTGTGTAAATAAGTTTAAATAAAGTTGTAATGTAAATATAGAAGTTAGTTTTGTATTTTTGGCTACAGCGCTGTCGATTACAAGTTAAACACTTACCCCTTCAGGAATGCTGTACTGTGGTGCAAGTCTATACTTCTTCAACATATCTAGCCTTGACTTCTTCGGCATACCAGGATTTTTTGAAATCGGGTCTATAAATGAAGTGAAATATTACATTACTACTATTTACTTATCTTCTTCTATACCACATGTGCCAATATTCTATGATAGCCGGTACTGGTGTATGACTAGGTCGCTAACTACATAGGGAAATGAAATAAAAGAAATAAACTCAAAATTTGAATTATTCAAGGTTCCAGCAATGTGCCATTCACACCTCGTTGTACTGACCAAATGCAGATAGGTCAGTAGTGCAGGCCTAGCAAGGATTGTATTGGCATTGTTTGTCCACATTATCATCATCAACTTGCCCTTATCCCTTATGGAGGGTCGGCACAGTATGTGCTGCTCTTCCATACATCTCTATCAGCCGTCATATCTGAATCCACTCCTTTCTTTAGCATATCCTCTTTCACACAATCCATCCATACTTTCTTCGGTCTTCCTCTTTCTTTGTAGCCATCCACATTCATTCTTAACACTTTCTGGTTTGTGTCCCCATCGTCTCATTGCATAACATGTCCATACCACACTAACCTTTTGCTTCTTAATTTCTCCACCACTGGCGCTACTTTCAAACTTCCTCTAATGTACACATTCTTAACTTTATCCATTCTTGTCACACCACACATCCATCTTAACATACGCGTCTCAGCCACATGCAATCTCCTTTCATACACTACTTTTATAACTCCAAAAACCAATTACCATATATGCATTCTGGCATTGGAGAGTTTATAATTTCGGCACATTTATAACAGTTAAAATACATAATTATTCAAAAATTGCAAAAAGAAAAATCCTTATTCAGCACTACGGACCAACTGTTTGGGCAAAGTGTGAACCAAGACATATTTATATTCGGAAAACCCTAATCTATTAAAACAATTGATTGGTTTTCCCATATGGATCAAGGCAAACAATTTGGTGGTAAAAAAAGATTAAAAAACAAAGCACATACACTTCCAACAACTACTCTACAAAGAGGTGGGTATTTTAGAAAATAATGACTTCGAAAACTTATTTTTTAATTCTCATTTGCTAAAAATCACTATGGCAATTTGTTTTTTGGATTCCTGATTTTGAAATACCAAAATGTTTCCATGTCATAGATTTATAAGTGTTTTTCACCATTTTGGTCAAAGTTAAACTGCAATTCGAAGCTACCCAAACTGATTAGAATATAGCGGCTTAATAAGGTTTTGTAAGACACTGTTATTGACCAAAGAATTACAATACCTCGTAATAAAAATAAAGATATAACGGTTACGGAAAAAGACTTGGTTTCATAAGATTTATAGTAAATTGTATATATAGAAAAATTCACATACCCATTGTAAGTTGAGATATAGTAATGTGGAGGACAAAACCCCGTTGCGCCGATCCTACGGGAGTAGGATAAGGAGAAAGATGATGATGATGATGATGATGGTAAGTTGATGGCAAACAGCAGTAAGAAGGCACCACTTTAATTATATTAAGATCATTTAAATCTAAACTGTCGCTTATGGAGACTAACGAACGAAATGGAACGCAATTTGATATTCCGTCAATAGCATGCGGCACAATCTCAGTACATTTAACTTGGAAACCCGAAGATAAAATATCGCAATATAACGGAGGACCTTAGATCTATTTTGATAAAAGGAAAGAGACTAATTTTGTTTTTAGTAGTATTATATTTGCTATATATGCCAACTACCAGTAACAGATGGCAGTTTTACGAATAAAATTACTAGTTCAATTAATGTACGATAGATGCCGCTATTTAGTAGCTCTTTTTGTAGTGTTTTTTTTTAGTGTATTTGTTGAATCAAACCTTTTTAGTTTTATACAATATACTCAACTCTGATTTACTCCTTTTTAATTGTCACTTGTAATTCGATGTCAGTCTCTCAATAAATAAAATATCTATTACTGTCTATTACATTAAATTATCGTTAAAGTACGCTGTATTATCGTTTAATTTGAAAATCCTCAACAGTATTTAGGTAAATATGTCATCTGACAAGCATTGTTGCGTTCCTGGTTGTAAAGAAAGCGGAGGTATGTCTGATTCTATGTCTACTTACTTTAGACCATTACAGACTTTATAACACTGTCTCTATCCAGCAGTAAGACGTCGTATAATGAGAATTTATAGCCATAGTCCACTTCTTTGGCCTAGTGCCCCTGTACATTGCCGGACTACTTAAATATTTGTTTGTAGTGTTTTGTCTTTAACATGTATTTGGTTCTTTCACAACCATATTTATAGCAGTAAAGTAAAAGTAGTAAATTGTTGCACTAATCTCTCTGATACTTCTTTGTACATTAAAGCATGCCTTTAATGCGTAAAATAATATTATATAAGATGTGCTATTTAAGGTATGCATCAAGTACTACACGGGTTTCCAAATTGATGATGGAGACGATGTTTTGCAAAAAATCAAAAAATGCACTAAACGAAGATAAAATCATTTTGCCTTTTCTCAACTATTATTTGATTTTTTTATGATATATGAAATATGAGATTGTATAAAATGTGATTGTTGATGCTTATAATATACTTGTTAACTATGTGAAGACAGTGTTTCAATAGCCCTACACCTCCAGAGCCCGGGACGGCAGAAAGTAACCGTCCAACAGTATCCTCTGTGGATGGATATATAAATCTTTTCATAATGGTATATGGATATTTAGATATTTTTATATACCTACATTTAAAATTTCAAATACCGCTCGTTTGCCCCATTTCATTACCAAAAAAAAATAAAAAAAAACAGAAAGAAACAGAAGACGAAAGACAGAAAGTTGTCAACTATGAAATAGAGATGGCGCTTTTCTTCGTGTTACCCAATTTTAGGCCGAAGATTGGTCTCTATTTCAGTATGTTACAAAGTACTCTGTGGTCAATAGTGAGATTTGTTTGTACACGGTTTATCTAACTGTGCATTATTGAACCGTACCGATATTGTACGGCCTGATAATTGGGATCCATTGGGTAAATTTCGGGCATACAATCCATGTACACGAATTATTTGGCTGTGCATTATTGGTACGGTTCGATAATGTACGACCTGATAATCCGTGTACATCAGTTAACACTTCCCTTGGATTGGTCAGTTCATCTCGTCTCTTATCGATCAATAGATTGTTCTGTTATTTATGGTTTGTGCCTCGTTTATAGATTAAATTTGGGAAATATAATTGTTGCCATTATAACAACAAATATTAAAAGCAAAATGTAATAAATACTTAATGTAATAGATATGTTTTAAGCCGGTTTTTAATGGTGCAGGAATTTTTGAACTCGGCCCAGTAGTTTTTGAGTTATTTCAATACATACAAAAATACGTCATGGGCAATTGACCACCTCTGTGTTCCCGCCGCTCGTTTGCCCCCTTCTCTTATAAAAAAATTCAAATCTTTCCTCTTTATAATATTATTATAGACTAGCTGTTGCTCGCGACTTCGTCCGCGTCAATTTAAAAATATAGCCTATTACTTTCGCCCTTTTTTTCAACCTATCACCAAAAGTATTAACTTAGTAGTAATCTACGTAATAATAGAAATCTACCGATGCGAGATTCCAAATTTCTGAGCCCAGTAGCTTGTAAGCTGATTTTTCGGTTACCCTTATTGTTTGTGTTCGCGATATCTTCTAAACTATTAGTCCAATTTAAATACTGTAAAGAACAATTTTATTCTACATTAAATTCTCCTGATAACAAACGCATTTATTTGGATAAGGATTAATATTGAAACCAATAAAAGAACGCTGCAAATAGCGTAAGGTTTTTAATTCATTTTGCAAACAAAAAAGTGGTTATTGTAAGAAAACCGTTAAAGTGATATATGCTTGATGATATATGTTAGATATATGCTTTCGCGAACTTTTCTGTAGAACTTTTTGAGATCTGATCTTTTTGATACAATTCTTTTATACATCATTTTTATATAGCTTTAACGGTTTAGGCAGCGTAAGCCGAGAAAAGTTAAAGTTTAGTGAATTTTTAACGCCGGCGTCCAGAAACACGCTGTTTATTAATAGTCCCTAAACATTCGTAATAATAAAATATAGCCTATGTTACTCACAGATAAATTACCTTTCTGATGGTGAAAGAATTTTTAAAATCGGCCCAGTCGTTTTTGAGTTATTTCAATACATACAAAAATACAAAGTTTTCCTCTTTATAATATTAGTATAGAGTATAGATTATAGATAAGTGGGTTCTTCCGATATCACAATAAACGTTATGGTCATCTTTTATTAGTCTTGCTTAGTTCCTGTGTGTGTACTCATATAATTCTTCCATACACCCTACTTTATTTTTCAAAGTCCATAACATTTCTTTATTCATCTCTTAACTATACAAAAACAACATAAAACTGGTTTTATGTAATAAACGTTGTGTTAACTAAAGGCTTGTAAAAGTTACTGTGTGGTTTGATCTAGAAGATAGAATTTTTAAGCGGGATTTATCTAGGAAATATATACACAATTTTATTTCTTCAAGATATGATTTAATAAGGTTTCTAATGTAAATGAAATAACAGACGAGAGCTACAATAATACTTCGAAAATCTGCAATAAATCAAATACATTTTGAGATAACACACATATTACATTACACAGGATTACAATAACAATATACATTAAAGACGCTAATTGTCTAAAAACAATACATGTTTTTCTTCCTGTTACTGTTTGTGTTGTGTCTTTGTTTTTGGTTCTAAGTTTTCTAAAATCTAAATCTATACTTGGTTTTGAAGAATAAATACGGTGTCTAATACATTAAGAAAGTGGTGAAATTCAGAAGGAAAGGAGTTTAAAAGTTACATCAGATCTCTTGAACCTCAAATTCTTCTCTACTTTAAAGTTAAGATTTAATTCACATCTACTCTACGTGGTTCATTTAAAATTATTGTATTTAAAAACTTCCCATCAATAAAACAATCATTGTCTTTGTCTCATATAGACTCTGCAGATAATTAATACTATTTTATTTTATAGTAATAAGTAAGATGAAATTGGTTTTATCGTAAAAAAACTTACAACAAACAAAAATTACAATAAAATTACGCATATAAATCATCAAAATGTTTCATTGGTAAGACCATCAAATAACTAAAATGCCTCTACAAGCTTTGCACAATGTATCTTTTCAATTAGTGACTATTCTAGCAGTATGACCATCGGTTTTCATTACCGTAACAAAAGAAAATGAGGGATGGCAATACCTTTTCTACAGCAAAACACATACCTCATTTCCTTTCAATAAATAGACAAAACTATGCAATAAAACAAATACTCACATTAAAACAAATTAAATCATATTGTAAATTAATACAAAATAGTAAATCACAGAGTCAACATGTAGACTGAATAACATTTACGTAACTATAAAGGTACGGTCAAAGGTCTAATTTAAGCATGTCCATATGTCTAATTATACATGTATTTTAGCATAGGTATATATTATTTGAGAACTATAAATTGTCACTATCATATTAATGCAAGAAATGCAAGACATTTTCCGTAAGTGCAACAGCGTATATATGGTTTAATTTTTAAATTTCTTTATATTATCAAGGTATGGTATGGTAAACATCTTATTGCAGGTATGGTAAAGATTTAAAATGTTATACATACATTAATTTACAAAGCCTGTCACAAATAAGAACTATCATTCATTTATACAAGCTTGTAGTGTGAGCGATTTCAAATTGTGCCAAATGATTTATTACAAGAATATTGAAAGGGAAATTTGGTAGAAAACAGGCGGATTCAACATCAGGCACAGATAGTATAGGAGATTACTACATTTTAATTACATATGTTAAATATTTTCCTAAAAGACTCTTCTTTGATATTTATTTGTGGCAAAAGTATTTGAACTATAAATATTGTTTTTACGTTTATGTATACATCTTTAAGATATAGACACAAACCAGATAGTATACATGTATAAATATACAGAATAGATCAATCAATACAGATCAATAGTTAACAAATATTTAAAAGTTACTATTAAGCTACCATGCATATGGTAAACCACGTTATCAGGTTTACAAAGGGCCTATATACAAAAGACTAAAAATTCTACGCAGTACGTCATCTCACCAGTACTGCAGAACAATATAATTTTTATATCATTTTTTACAATAAATACTAGGACCATTCGTCAAAGTCAGCTCACCGTAATAACGGATGTACATATGAAATTCAAACCCAGACTTGTAGATTATAAATAGAACGCTAACCCCTTAACAGACGTATCCGTACGTTCTGTTGACACTTTTCTCATACCAATACTACGATTGCATTTTAATGTTTTTAATCAAAGTTTTTCAAGCGATACAAATGTAACATCCCTGTATTCAACATCACCTTGTCCCTACTTTTACTATAATATCAGACCATTATCAACCCCTTTCTATTACAAACCCCTTGTCCAAGCAGCAGCAGATGACGTACTTGTACATGTTGTTAATTATCTACGAGTATAACATCAACTGCAACATGTTTATATGAGCCGTTAAGAGATGTGCCCCCTATCGGTGATTCAGACAATATATAAAATGATATGAAAGAAATAATGACTATCTATATAGTAATAAGTAAGATGAAATTGTCGGTACCTATGTACCGGCAAGGATCTTTTGACACTATTTCTACTGACAGGGGGCGCTAGTGAGCTATCATAGTTTGGTTTATGCTCACCGGCTTTGTCGGTCTATAACTCTCAATAGCCTAGAAAACATCTAATAATGAATAAAAGTACATTATACATTCATACAATAACTATGAGCCAGAAGGCGTAAAATGTTTTTCATCATTAATAATGTCATCTCTTTGTATTTAAAGCTACAATATAATTTTAAAATATTTTTTTATTGAGACTCTGACCTACAATTTTTTCAATTTAATATCTCTATAAGATTCAGTTATTATTATATTATAATTAAATTAAAGATTCAATTTAAAACTGTCGGAGGTTTTAACAAACTATAATGAATAATTATATAAAATTGTTAAATAAACAATAAATTCTTCTAAACGGTATATAATTTTGTACGAATGCATTAAAAAAATTATATCTAGTATTGGGTTTTTCATTTGTGCCGTAAATTGTGCTGTACTATACTATACTACTATAAAATGCAATTAAACGAGAAATCTAAACACTAAAGTAGATAATTTAAGTTAGGCGGTAACTAATACGTCGGTATGTCCAATACACCAAAACACCACACAATAACGTCTCTTCGAATTTTCTCTGTGCGAAATGTTCACAATAATCAATTCGAACAACATATACATGGGTGATTATCACTGTATTCACGATGAACAAAACAGGCGTAGAATGTCTCTTTTCTTGTAAATGTTAAAACTTTCTTCAAGTTGAATATTCAATTACCATAGTCACTCATTTATTTTTTATAATTCACTGCACGAATTGTCTATTAACGTAAGTACTTTGAATAGTTAATTAATTCAGTAAGTTTTTCACTGCACTTTGGTTTAAGTTTTGTTTACTATCATTTTAAAACAGTTTTTCACTTCTTCGCTTCAACACGAACCAATTTCGCAAGAGAATTTGCGCACACATCGACAATAAATACGAGCTGTTTCTATCAGATTTAACTCGTAGTTAGCGTTTACATAGTCTTTACATTTACTATACACTAATAGCATGGCGTTGTCAGCAAATAATCTAAGCTAG
Source organism: Papilio protenor (assembly GCA_029286645.1). NCBI lineage: Eukaryota > Metazoa > Arthropoda > Insecta > Lepidoptera > Papilionidae > Papilio > Papilio protenor. The sequence goes on from JAGSMZ010000042.1 coordinate 1,556,879, forward strand.
ATCTAGGTCTACGAGCGAAAGGGGGCATCTACCATTAATATAGTTTTAATCCGTGTTATTTTTATATCTATTCTACATTTCTCGCTTAATTAGCAAGGTTTTGCTCTAAATACACCAAAAACTTGTATAATTATGGTGTTTTCATATATTTGAGCAATTTAATTACTGTGTGACTTCTTCATCTTCTCATTGGTTTGCTGTACCTGTAAATAAATAAAACACTAAAGTCTATGCAATTTTATTAAATATTTTATCGAAATCGAGTACGAGTAGTGTAAAATACTAACATCGACCAGCGTAATTAACAAAAATGAGAAATTAATTTTTAAATGATTGATGATTAATGAAAAATTTGCTAAAATAGAATCTAATAGGCATGCCTTGTTTATTAGAACCAACATGTAATTTATCTAAATCAAAGAAATACTAAGTACAGGTAGACTAAGAGGTAACATTACAAATACAAAGAAAATGGTACCTAGTACCTAATACACAAAAGTATTACCGGGGAATAAAAGACGATATATAAGACAATGTTAATGATGACTTAAACATAAAGGTACAAATAATAAAATAAAAAGCCGTTCACAGCGATATCAACCTGTCATCACCTCGATGGGGAGAGAGCTACGTCGTGGTATGTTAGAGAGTGCTTTCTCTTGAGCGTGTGTCGCTCTGGCGAGCCACTGCTGGCAAGTGGCCACAGCACTGGCCTTCTTGTGGGTGCCGTTGGCTCCGCCAGTGCGCGCCCCCTGAGCGCTCTGGGCGCTCTGCATGAGCCCGCGGAGCTCAGACACCGCCACGGGCGCCGGTGCCGAGCCACGGCGACGTCTGCTCTCACCCTTCACAGATGCACTGCTCTTGGACACCGGAGGAATTGCTGACAAGTTCAGCTTTTTCTCTTTTGATGCTGTTTTATGAAAAAAATAATAATCAACTTTTAGTTTACACCACATTAAATTGAAGTAAACCGTTGTAACATTCAATTAATATCAAAACATTCAATTAATATCTAAGATTCTTAATAACAATCCAATCTCCAGTAATAGACAAACGAATGCTATTATTCTAAGACTAGGTAGGAGGTCTCAATGGAAAGCATATGTACCTGAGAATAAAATTACCCTCCAGGCAGGCGAAATTAATAATATTTACCCTCAATGAAGGTTGACGTGGCGTCAGCAGGCATTGACTTCCTCCGAGGAGTGAGCTGTTCGGATAGTAAGCCATCGAGCGTGACGGCGGACAGGTTGTCCCGCAGCCGGCTGCCCACAGCCACGGCCGACTCGCGCGGCGTCTCTCGCCGTCCACCTTCCTCCGCCGAGTGCCCGCTCGTAGATGCTTCATTCCGATCGTTCTTTTCGGCTTCAGATTTTTTGAACAACTTGAAGCTGGACGCTTTCAAATTTTCTAGGCGTCGCACGAAATCCGACTTGGTGAGGGGAGACGAAGATCTCGTATCTTCAGTGCTTTTGTTCAATCGCGAAGTTATCAACGCCTCCATAAATGTGATCTGCTTCGCTGAGAAAGAATCGTCATCGGTGTCGTCAACTTTCAACAAGTTCTCAGTGCTCAAATAATTCTCGGTAGAGAATGTTGCTGGATCTCCTCGCTTGGGTGAACACTGTTCTGAACGAACTGGGAAGTCTGTGTCAAGCCGGCTGGGAACTTGGCGCGATACGGAGCCGCTGCCTGATGCCCGGCTTCTTTGTATCTTGACTTTCTCTTGGAATACATTCAGCGGTACCGAGAAGCGTCTCAACTGTTCTTTGAAGCCTCTTGGCTTGATCGGATTCAATGAACTCCTGCGCTCTGGCAACAAGGATTCGGAACTGTTGGACAAACCGGAGCCGCTCACAACAACTGCTTTCTCCGGCACCACAACAGCAACAGGCTCTTCTTGTCGATTCTCTTCAGCAACATTCTCCGTCATCAGCCGCTCCCAATTTTTCAAATTTTTTCGTAAGTTGTCCATCATCTGTGTGGAGAGATTGTTCTGCAGAAACCGATGCCACTCTGTTATCAGCGGCGTCACTACGAACTTGGCAAATCCTGAAAAGTAATATATATATTTAAAAAACCATGTTACTAAAAGCGGTTAATTTAAATCAATAGGACCACTTCTACTGTACTAATCGAATACACTAGAGTGTAGATGTATTTATTCGAGATATGGCACAGATGTAGAGCATAGCCTGGAAGAACACATAGACTACTTGATATGTTTTAATTTAATTCTGCGCGGACGGAGTCGCGGTTAAAATATAGTCTATATCTATACTGATATTATAAAGATTTGTATTTTTGTATGTATTGAAATAATTCGAAACCTACTGGGCCGATTTCAAAAGTTCTTTCACCAATAAAAAGCTATCTTACCTCTGAGTAACCTAGGTTATGTTTCTTACTATTTGATTTAATTCCCTAAGGAAGAATTCGCAACAGCTAATCTTACTTCTTACTATCTTACTAATATTATAAATGTGAAAGTTTAGATGGATGGATGGATGGATGTTTGTTAGAGTTTGTAGCTTTAACGGCTGTACGGATTTCGATGATTTTTAATTCCACGCGGACGGAGTCGCGGGCGAAAGCTAGTATCTCATAAAAGGGAAAACTATAACAACATGTGGTTGCGACATCACAACAAAATTTTGATAAAAAATATTTTGAGAAATAGTCTCTCAGTAAAATGCGGAGGAAGATAATGGACTTTCGTAGAATATATCATTTGTGGATGGATACTTTGTATTTTAGATAGTTGTTTAGATGTTTTATTTGACAACGAACACCCTTACCTATTTGAATCTGCGGTATAGACGTGTTAAACCTGTCACACAGATTGGATATGGGCAGGTTCAGTGCGCGCTCGTAGTCGCCTTGTTTGAAGAATTCCTCGCACACTTTGAGGCTCCAATTCCTGCTGATATTCCAGGGCCGGCATGGGTTGGATATGTCCGCACATTTAAGAGCTATCTGCATCACCAGGAACCGGTGCTCGCGCTTCCTCAGGTCCAAACTGTTGTTGTCGATGTGACCCTGAAATAGAAACGTTGTAGCAATGATAAAAAATTACCCAATAATGATATAAGTTGTGTTATATAAAGAGAATTCTGGATAAAATAGAATAAAAAATATTGGTGAAGCTGTGGACGACATTAATGTTTGTAAACATTGAAGATTTATATATTACTTTTTTTAAGATTTTAATGTTGGTAGTTTGTCAGGTGTAGGTAATGAAAACGCAACAAGAGTTGGATTACAGCAGCGCCGGCAGCGGCGGGGATTTATAGCGTGTGCGTTAATCTCGATCGTACCGTAAACTAGAATGCCCACAGATCGACCGACTTTTTATATGTACACAACCCAGTTACCCGGACGCACGGATTAAATCGCCGAAAATGCGTCGTTAAGGTGGCGACACGTTGCAGTAGGTCCTGGTTGCAAATCATACATTGATATAAAATGTACGTTAAAATAAAAATATCTGATACGTAGAATAAAAGTAAAGACGTATATAAAATCCGTACGTTATACTTACGTAGGAAAGGGGTTTCAAGTATTTTAGGGTTTACTCGAGCGTGTATAGTCAAACATAAGAGAGGCACCTTGCGCCCAATCAAGTATTACCACACATAGAACTCTCAATAGAGAGCCGCGCTTTTAGGGCAGTCAGTCAGAATACTATGTAAAAAAATACTTAAAAATTTAAAGGCATTAGTTTAGGCAGGCAGGGTGAATAACTTACATTCAGAGAAGTCTAACATTTTTCGGAATCGGATCCCCCGAAACCTTGCCTCTGTATAAGAGTTCTAAGGGTAATGGGATTACATGACTATAGCCATAGAATATAACATAGAAAATTCCGTTTGGAATATTTCATACGACACACAAAATATTCAAAATAATTTATTCAAAAATTTGAATGGTTTCTATAATCTCATAGATCTCAGTAAATATACAAGATATCATTGTGACAAGTGTGTCAACGCCCTAAAGACGTTGTAGAGATGATGGATAAAACTACAATTTCTAAATCCTAACGAGCAAAAACGTTATCATATATTTTACTAATCTTGCTAATATTATAAATGGGAAAGTTTAGATGGATATTTGTTACAGTTTGTAGCCTAAACAGCTGAACGGATCCCAATGAAATGTAGTCTGGAAGAGCACAAAGCTTCCTTATTTGTTTTTTTAACGCGGACGGTGTCACGGCCGAAAGCTAGTATCATATACATATATATGTATTATGGTAACAACGCTAGCGAGATTACTGCCGGCCTCAGATACGTGCAATGTTAATCTACTTCAATACTGAGCTCTCATTGTTCCTTCTTGATTGAGAAGCAATTTAATTAAACACACACGTAAGGGTCGAACACATTTAGACACAGATCAAATTAATAGCAAATACTTTAAGTACGATTCAAATGTTTATAATTTTAACATACTAACAGCAGAGAGAGAATGATCGGTGTTTGTACTTTGGTGATGATAAAGAAAATTTATTTAAAATTCATAAAATATAGTTCCAGCTTTGGAACAGAATGGTGTTTCCCGTTGGGTCGTACTGCTCATGTTTAGTATGGATTTGATCGGTCCAATGGGAAAAAATCCCATACATACAATCAATCGACACAATGGAATAAACATCCCAATGGGCATATCGAACGGTGGGCCGATGGGCCCAATGGGAGACACTGAAACAAAGCGTAATTTTTGCAGTCCAATTATTACGTATAGTTAAACAAAATACTTTTTTTTAACAGAGAGTCTCTTCGACTTTAATTCAACTGAAACAAACGCACATCGGCTACAATACAACGCAATTTGAACGGACGCTTTCGTTATCGCTAGAGCGCATTCGTCTACTTTGTTGTTAGTATTTTTCACGAACATTTTCAACAGTATTTCTTTTCAATTCGAAATATCCCTTTTAATTACAATTTGTTTATATATAAACAAAAAGTCCATTTTCTGAGAACTGGTTATAATAAGACAGGTTGGTACCTTGTACTCGGAATTTAAACAATGGTCTTATTCAATGAGTTACCTACTAATAAAACGGATACAAAAGCATCCGTTCATATTTTGATTAATTCTGTGAAAAATGTTTTCCATTTCATGTTATTTGGTGGTGTTTTTCATTCCTGCGAAGATGTTAAAGCGGGCTCTACCACTATTAAATAACAGAATAAAATGGATGATTTTAAGATGACTTAGACTCTGATACTTATCGAATGACAACTGAGTTACAAAAAGACTTGTAAAAGACAATGATAAAAGATAACCAAAGAATAAAAGAAAACGTCTTTTTAAAGAAGTCAAGATAATCCTTGCCTACTTTGAATCATAAAAACAATATTTAAGTTAGTCTATTTATGTCTGTTTTGGAGTTCTTTGAACCCAGAACGTGACGGTATAAGTGTTTTGTTATGGGAATTAGAATTATTTAAAAAAGGCGATAAATAGGTACTTGATACCTGAACGTTGAGGAAAATCTTAGAAAGAACTCCCCTGGCCCAAATCACACATTTACATTGAATATTAGTATTTTAAGATTTCTTACTAAAAAATTCAACAGCAGTCCGTGTCTGCCGAACCTCAACTGTTGAATACTGAGGAAGACCGAAGAAAGTATGGATGGATTGTGTGAAAGAGGATATGCTTAAGAAAAGAGTGGATTCAGACATGACGGCTGATAGAGATGTATGGAAGAGCAGCACATACTTTGCCGACCCTCCATAAGGGATAAGGGCAAGTTGATGATGATGAGACCACTGCTTGAAGCAGTTTGTGTCCTTTAATATATATGTTTCTACAGGCGAGTGCCGATAGTAACAAGTTAATAAAACTCTGACTATTGTCTGTTAACTTTTAATTTTTACTGTCAATTTACACAGAACTCAAAATATTTGTCCCTTTAGTCGATATTCAAGTCTCTCTATTAGATCAGCTTAATATACATTACGAAATAATATAAAATTTATTACTTGCAATTTAGTAAGCAAGATTCAAAAATGAGTTTATGATTTAAAATTTATAATCGAGATAATTAGACTGTTTTGAAACATTATTATGCGTTTAAATTTGATCTAATCTATAAATCTCATTTAATTACCTTAAAACATGATTTCTCATGAGTTAACGCAATCGCTTAAATAGTATGTAAATAGCCTCGATGAGAAAATTGGAGCGGCATGGTGGATTTATTACGGTTGTCGTATAAATGTCGACAAAATTGACGATTTAGATGTCGACTTAAATTATTAAGACTCCATATGTCGGTACTATTAACAAAGGCAATGCACCACTAGGAATTATTAAATAGCACCTGGGAAACTCACATATTTAGCATTTGAAGAAACGTACAATCGAACAATGCTTTTATGAATTTAATAGTAGATGGCGTGCAACGATCAATCATAAAAAGGAAACACAACACTCATGGCTTTTGCCTATGTCTTTCAAACGCTAGGATGGATGAATATTTGTTACTACGTATGTCCAATATTGGTTAACCGATCTCTATGAAATTTGTCACAGATGTAGATCATTCTATTTTTTTATTTCCGCAAAGTTAGTATATGTTAGAAAATCAGGAATCGTTGGCAATCTTTATGTTTTTGAATCTTTGTTACGTTGATCGTAAGTAAAACGCTAAACAGTCAAACTGTTTATCTCTCATCTTCTGTTTATTAGTGGAAACAAAACGTACCATTTAAGTGTTTTACGACACGGCGTTGCACAAACAATGCTGTAGTCACGTGGCGTACACCGAAATAGCCTCTATTATTTGACAATAAAGAGTAATATGGCATCCTTGAATTTGAAGAATAGTGTAGAGACACGCGCGGCCGAATGTACGTAAATAATATGTCGAGGAACAATTCGAACGGCTCAAGGTTCCTTTGACTCGAGATGAATTGATTTTCCAACAGCGTGTCGCGTATTAAGTACAAGCGATGTAAAGTGTTGCTTATATTGGACCTGAAACAGCTGCGAAATGTGGTCACAAGATAACTAAGAAAGTGTAAATCTTTACTAGCATCGGAACATCTATTAGGACAAAACAAAAGAGATATGAAACCATAATTATTCGTTAAGCTAGTTAGGTTGCCTTATATTGGGATCATTTATATTAGTTTTAATTTAGATTAATTAAAATCATTGAAAGATAGACCAAGCGGGAAAACAATACGCTAGAATAAGTCAATGAATTATGTCGAATCTAGTAATCAGCAATTAATATCTAACATCCACATAGACTGCTCATTCATTATCTTCGATTCGGCGCAGTGTAAATAATGTCATAGCTTCCTTCTTTGTACAAAATGTATAAATTTTTAAACATTAAATAAATTTTACACTTCGAAAAATACTCTTCTAAGGCGCTTACGTCCAAAGTCAGCAGTAAGTCTAAAATCTAACCGCTTGTAAAGAAGTCTCACAAGGGTGCCGACATCAAATTTAGAGATGCTTTTCCTAAACGAAACGAATAGGATTGTGAAAATCCCTTTTATGTATTTTAAATCCAATTTTGTAACTATTGTCGCATTGTGAAATGTAATCTACTAATATTATAAATGCGTAAGTTTAGATGGATGTTCGTTAGAGTTTGTAGTCTAAACTACTGCATGGATCTTAGTAATTTGGTATAGATGTAGAGCAGAGTCTGGATGAACATACTTACTTTAGTTTTTTTTTTAATTCCACGCGAACAAAATTGCGGGCGAAAGCTTGTAATATAATAATAATGAAAATATTGTATGACTTTTCTAGATAATGTGTCATTCCTTCTCATATGAAGACAATGCATAATGTAAGAAAACACTAGGAACATTAAGATCCATCTTAGATCTTCATTGGGATATATCTATCCTCTGTTGGAGGTAAGACTTCGTTTCTATTAGGTTTTGAGAATATATAAAAAGGGAACTTCAGTACTAATTTAATGACGCGCATGACAGTAACACTCTCGATACTCTTTGCATTCGAGACTTTCGCTCTCAAATTGATATTAACTATCAAATTGAAAGTGCAACATGCACTAATTGACCTTGAGACGATCACTACATAAATACACAGATATAGAAAGCACAACGTCTGTGTCGTCACACCCACGTCGCATTACCGAAACTCCACTACCGCGACGATAGTTGTGAAATACGTTTTCTCTATTTTTTTCAAAGATAATGAGAGAGATGGCCATATATCAGCAGTGTAGTTTCAGCTTTAGCTGACTTTCCGACAATTGACCTGGGTTACTAATTGACCCGCTGAGCTTTCACCCTTGCGCTTTTATTTTAAGACTATAAGATATTTGGATTTTTCCTGTTTTGTTTTCTTATAGATTTTTTTTATTGTAATTTCTGTTTTCCGTAACTGAATATGTGACGAACGGGAGCAGTCCACAAATCGAAGGAGATGTTTATGACCATTATATTGCGTAGTATAAATGTTATTTGGCATTGCTTTGCGGTGTAACGACCAAACCACGGTCGGTGTTAATGTGCCCAAATCTATTTTAACACCGAATAGAATTGCCCACATACTGTTTACCACGTACTTACTGGTTATTTTAAAATGAACAACAAACTCGTATTACCATAACATAGTTTAAGTAATATTTGACAAGAGCGTTATTTAATATTTGTGTTACTCAGTGATAAAACAAATGAATATTTGGCATTAATAAGAACAGAACTTGATTTCTTCATTGAATCTTTATACTTTAGAAGAGTTGTACTATTGCGAGCCGATACAATTTTACGTATCAACAATCAAGATATCAAGGACAGCAGTTTACGTTCAAATATCTTTCATAATATATCGTAGTTGATATAAGACACATTCAATCATTAACTAACAACTAAGGTCGGATGCCCATGCCAATGATGTTTGAACGGGTTATAAATAGCTTCTATTGGGGAGCATTGCCACAGTAGTACGCTTAAAGCGGCGCCACTCAATCTAAATATAAACACAAGTAACAATTGTAATGAATAACTTATTAACATAATATTTAACTGAAACCTCCGAGTTGAATTAGTTTTGTTTTTCTTCTGAACTTTGTTTACTTATTATTTTTATTGTAAATAAAATTTAAATTCACCGATCTGAGCGTTGTTGAATATTAAATATAAATAGCTAGAAGTTAGTTTAACCAATGTTAATTATTACACTTTATATATTTATATAGTTTAGTTTTGCCTCAAAATGGTTCATTTTAATTGTTAATTATAATGAAATATTTATATTCCAATGTAATTTTAAAAAAGGACACATTAGTAAAATTAGTATATATTGTTATATTTCAGATATTCCGCTGAAGAGAAATGATAAAACAAACAGCTTTCATATAACTACACCTAATTTTATTTTGCAAATGTTTAAAAAGTAGTCTAAGAGAATATTGTTGACGAATCACGTATTTTACTAGCATCTAAGATCTAAATCTTATGGAGATTTCTATAGTTAAAAATTGAATAGCTACACACATTTTATAACAAAATGAATTAGCACTTTTATAGACCTACGTAATCAGTCGATTATAAGAGTATTTTTATGCCTTTGTTAGCCCACGTCGTTCAACTGCAGTTCATAAACCTCTTCGCCATCCCTTCATAATTTCCTATCTAATCATTTTTGTTGCCAATCTGTCTAGTTCGTCTCGCCAGTCTACAATGTCTCATTTATAAGGTGGTAATCGATCGTCAGATATCTATTTTCTGACTACGTACCAACTTGATGTTTAAATGTGTTCACATACGTACATATATAGCTTGTATAGGCAGCAAGGTTGATCTGTAATGCCACTCGGCTGTCTTACTTGACCCACTCGCTGTTTGTCATTTGTTTTTATGTATAGTGACCATATGTGAATGAAATTACAACTCCAAAATATGTTTTGTGTTACCCTTTTTATATACAAAGGTGGTAAATAAGCTGTGGGACTCTAAACGATAATGGGTCACCGACGCACATGGACATCTGCAACATCAGATGAACCGCAGATACGCTGCCGGCCTTTAAGGTAGAGGTGTGCTCGCTTTTAGTATAAAAGTGTACAGAAAAGAAGTCGGAGTTGAAAAAAGTGATTACCAGCTGTTTTGTATATATGACAATGTATCACTATGGTGACCATAGAGTCATAGTTACTCTGGTACAAAAATATTTCATTTAATCGTTATTTTACATACCACAATCGCCCTCCATTGTATAATTGAAAGTTTCATTACCCTTTACTCTAACTTTATATTGATAACACATGTGAACCAGATGATGTATTAATGCTTTTTACAGCGCAAAAAACACGATATCGTAGCACGTGTGTGCGGCGGTATCTAAATTTATAGGAGACAAAATTCCCAAGATGATTCACGACAAATGTTTCTGAATGCTCAGCGAAAAAGTCCATGCGTTTTAAATAGATTGGTCAATATTACATTTATAACTTTGTTTGCATATGCAACAATGTGTTTAATAGTTTCTTATGGACGCGTCATCGTATGGAGACTGTGTGGAGAATAATTGAAAGGGTTTAGCAAAACTAGACGTAATGTAGGTCAAGATCTAATATGAACTAACCTTTTGATATAGTCTTTAGAAGTTATAGCGTTTGTTATAACTGATTAACTTATTGATTGAATAGATGTTTGTTATTTTAGAGGTAATTAGTACCTTTAAATTACGATGTGAATGTTTCAAAGCATTGTAAATAAAATGATTCTTTCGGACGATAGTCTTTAAGTATTATTTGTATTGGAAAATAATTACCTATCCTTACTTACATATGATATTGTACTTCATTTACATGATACATCGAGAAAAATTTTGTAATCCTTGTAATGAATTCTTCCAATAAAATGTAATAATTAAAACCTTGGTCCTATGTGTATGAATTTGCACGGCAGAAATTCTACTGAAGTTCCTTTCCACTATGTGTTCGGACTGACCTGGCGAATTGTAACACGAAATTCGTAGCCAAAACTAAAATATATCGGTTGACGTTTCCGCGCGCTACATGCCAGGAAATTGTATGCCGTACGTTGATGCGCCTTATTTTGATTTACAAAATGCATTTTATTTGGCAAAATGAATTTCGTTTCTAATTTGTTATACTTCTTATTAAAATTATGAATTTTTGCTGAATCGACTTTTGGTGATGTCATAAATTTTGATTTATTGTGATATTTATTTATCGTATATTTTCTTGCGCGAATAAGTTCACGGAAAGTATTCTTTAAACTTTGTGGTTATCTGTTGCCCTTTGTTCGCGTGGCATTAAAATTATCTTCGATGTTAAATTACATGCAAAGGAAAACCAAAAATATGTCATTGTCCCTTTTATCCAACGGAACTGTATACTTTTCCGGGACATCGTGTATCAAAATTCACTCAGATCCCGTTTAGTTGTTTAGAAGTGATGTTGACATCAATTCATTCAACATTTACATTAATATAGGTAAAATATAGCTTCGAACATGGACGTCGCAAACCGATGATCTAGATCTAGGAGGAGGGCAATTGCTATCAATATGATCTTATTCGAAGTTGTTTTTATATATATTTTTGATTTTTCGATTCTTCAGAGGGCATTTTAACCTCTCGATATAAATATAAACATTGTAAATCTAGATCGTAATAATACACCAATAAGAAGATTTAGTATTTTTCTACATTCAATATAAAAGTGAGAAGAAATATGTTTGAATATTTATATTAAGTTATTGAAAAGTCGTTTATAGAGTCCTATATGGTATAAAGAAATCCAACTCAATCGGTCTGAAGTATTAAAAGAGATGTTTCGAAATGAATACCTTATATTAAATAACATATGAAAGTAAAAAAACTCGTAGTAAAGGTAATTTGAGTCAGACTCTATACCGTACCGGTCGTTCTAAGCTGAAATTGCTATTCCCTGAATCTAAGATAGGTTTTAGATTCAGGGAATAGCAATTTCAAGTTAATTTTTACTAGGTACATTGTACCTTGTTAAATTACTTGTATATAAATTAGGTTTGGAAAACCTATCGTAGATTCAGGGAATAGCAATTTCAGCTTAGAACGACCGGTACGGTATAGAGTCTGAATCAAATTACCTTTACTACGAGTTTTTTACTTTCTTATGTACAATCGAGAGATTAAACTGCCCCCTAGAGAATCGAAAAATAAAAAATAGATAAAAAAACAACTTCGTATAAGACCATATTGATAGCAATTGAATCTAAACCCTCCTAGATCTAGATCATCGGTTTGCGACGTCCATGTTCGAAGCTATATGACTAGTTTCCGAACCAATAGAATTGTGAACATCAAATGATATTTCAAACCAGAGTAGGAAATAAACGTCCTCAACGGTTCATTCAACTGTAACTTGATATAAATGTTAAATTACATGTCCTTGTTACATTAATACATACGTAAATTCTAAATAAACACACAGATCAGTATAAACAGGTATCCTTGTTAAGAATCAATCACTCGCGACACATCTAACGCCATGGCCTGTTTTATAGCATATATGAATAACTTTGAATTTCTCTATATAAGAACATTATGCTGAAACTGTTCTGTCAATAGTAACTGTAAATTTCCACTCATGAATTATTTATATGAAATATATTCAGATATGTATTTTTCTTTGGAAAAAAACAGGGATAACAAATCGATCTTTATAGGCTTCCAAATTCTCGGAAACGATTATTGACACGAAAAATGTAACTGAATCAAAATTTTGATAATATATGCGTTACGCGCGAGAAAACAGTTATGATCTACGTAGCTGTGACGCGGGAGTGGCCTAAAAAGAGTTGCTTGCTCCCAACTGACCGTGTTTCTGATTCCCCGGGACGCTTAGACAAGGCGCATCCAATACAAGGAGGTCTACTTTACCTATGTATATTCTTAGTCTTCCTTATAACCCGGTCGCTTCTATTGTTCTGTTAAGCGAATATGGGATATCGTATTTTTGTAACAAAAGGCTAAAAGGCCATTAAACCTATGTTACTTTTACAATAATTTCAGATAGAGACATGTGTCCAATGATCCACTACATAAATAATAACATAGATAGTAAGAAAACTCTAACATTTCTGTCTAAAACAAACGACGTTTGCATCACTTACTGCTAATTTTAAGAGGCAGAGTTGGTGTTGTTGCAAAGTACGAGGTATTTTTTCTGTAACTGCAACAATGCGGATTTCCGCGTCTCTACAAGCACTTTACTATCATCCCTTAAATTCTATTTGAGATGAGCAGATAACAATGTCTTTGTAAATATCGTCTGAAACGGTTATTATTTTTTTAACAATATTATTTAAACGGCTTCACGATTTTGAGGTGATGTGTTTATTCATATTGAGTGTTAGAGGACTCAGTTGGGTTTCTTAATATTGAGAATCATTACTCTTTTGTTATTTGTAAGCCTGATTTAATACCATCTGTGGTATTTGATGAATTATATTCCCGTTGGCGTTTCACGGGATTTAAGGAGATATTAAACGGTAGACGGTACGATTTTCTTGGAACTCACAGCTTCGTAATAAGATATCTTAAATGAAATTGACATAAAATTCGAGACGAAAGTAATATTTGCCAGTATTACTAAGAATGGAAAATAAATCCTTATTCTCAGTAAACATATTGTTATCTATTTCCAACTACAAACGATAAAAGAAATGTACGTTATATTTTTCTGTTACTTATTTTCAGTGAGATTACGGCCAATGGTGAAACGAATATTAAATATTTCGCTTCGTAAGTGCTACTCACAATCTGAGACCAAAATTTTAACGGAATTTGTACTTTAAGCGTGGCCTTAACATTTAAGAATCTGTAACATATTTAAATGTCTCATAAGTATTGGGTAGTTAGTATTATAATGCAAAATTATTAGAGCGCGCGCACACGTTTGACTAAACTATCGTACAACGTTTTGCTATTGTCAATTGTTTCGCAGCCAATTCAACTGTTTAGTGGAACAACTAAAAACGAGTAATGTGCGCGCCTCTATATAAACTAACTAGCTGTTCCCATGCGACTTCATCCGCATAAAATTTTAAATTTTTATTTTATTGTTCACATTTGTCAAATTATCAATTGCAAATGTCAAAATGACATGACATGATGACAGACCATGGCAATCTTGCTTCCTTGATGTTGGCAACAACTTATGATCTCTTTCCCACATTAGGGTTTTTATCCAAAATATTTACCCCTAAGTTTAACGGCGTGAAAATATATAGCCTAAAGCATGACGTAAGTGTAGGGCTTTTTATTAAAAAGAGAGTTAATCGAAAATATGCTGTGATTGCTGACATCTTAGGCAACAAAGAAGTGTGTGTTTACGCTTTATTATAGTAGTATAGATAGGAATCAAAACACGACTAAACAGTTGTGCGATAGTTTAGTCAAAGGTGCGCGCGCGCTCTTAGTGCTTTTCAATAAATACAAATGAACGATATTTCTAACTAATTAAAAGAGATTTTATGATTAATTGTTTCAGCTGAATTGACGAAATTTAAACAATATTACGTTAAATAATACGAGAAATATATTTATTTTATGCAATTGCATGAATTACATCCGCACGTCCGCATAACTTCACCTATTTTAAATGTATTTGGCATCGAATTGGAAAGAAGCATTAAAATAATTAACGATTCTTCGAATTGAACTCCTCGTTTATGTAAATGATATAAAAAAATTATAACAGAAACGATGTATTTATATAAATTTCTGATCATTTAAGTTAATACTAAAATAACTTTTACTCTCTTATCACTTTCCTAATTACAGTCTATTAGAATATTTGTAGTGGGTTTATTTATTATCAGATAAATAACCAAATCGTCGACTACGTCGATTTCTACGAATAATTAACATACAATGGCATTTGAATTTTAAGCTGAACTTTATATTAGTTATAACCTTATATTTTAGAGCTAATATGTTTTATTGAACGTAGAAATTACCTAGGGATTTTCTTACCAAATACTTTTACTATAACTGAAGTTTTAGTGCAAGATACATAATTGTTGCGATAGAAGAAGATACATTAATGGCCGGTTTCCCAGCAAAGGTTAACAATGTTTAAATCCATGAAATGTGTTTCCGAACTTGAGCTTTATTGCAATGAAATTAGGTCAACCTAACACTAATGAAACGCTAGGTAATAACAAAATAAGTGGGAACTTCAGAAACAAAGAACTAGTGAAGATGTGAGTCACTGGGAAACGAAATCTAATCAGTCTCATTTCTAGCCACGTTACAAAACCCTTTTTGTATTATAATTTTAAAGTAGAAGAAACTTTGTTAAGTAAAAAGAGAAGTACATAATTAAAGACTTGCTAGAAGTTGAAACGAGCAAGATGGTAACGAAAAAACTTTCATGTAACAATATTTTATCGGAAAGTCAAGTCGACGTTCATCGACGCCGCAAAAGTTTACGTTTCGATTAAAGTTACGTAGAACTATGAATATCATTGTTTATAAAAAGTACGTAAGACTTCGATGTTTTCACAGTCAACGTAATTAAACGAATACAAGTTTAAAAATTGGAGCGGGTACACATTGGGCGCTCGGCGCTGCTATGATAGAGTATACACACTGCACAGCACGGCGCACACGGTATCATCATCATCTACTTATCCTACTCCCGTAGGGTCGGCGCAACAGGTTTTTGTCCTCCACCTAACTCTATCATACGTCATCTCAGTCATCACTCCCTTTTTGATCGTGTCACCCTTTACACAATCCATCCATCTCTTTCTAGGTCTACCTCTACCGATGTACCCTTCCACACTCATAACTAATGTTCTCATTGTAACATGCGATTCATCCCTCCTCATAACATGCCCATACCATGCTAACCTTTTACTCCTTACATTCTCTACTACGGGGGCTACTCTCAAACTTCCTCTAATATACTCATTTCGTATCTTATCCATTCGTGTTACCCCACACATCCATCTTAACATTCGCATTTCTGCCACATGTAGTCTCCTTTCATCCGTTCCTTTTACTGCCCAACATTTAGATCCATACATCATGACAGGTTTGTAAATTTTCCCCTTTAGTTTAAGTGGTATTTGAGGGTCGCATATTACTCCTGTGACCTGTCGCCATTTCATCCATCCCACTTTTATTCTATTTATCACGTCACGGTCAATGTCGTATGTCGTTCATTTTTGGCTCTATAAAGAAATCAGTGTAAAATGTTGGTTCTTCGTTTTCAACGCGTGTCTACTCTACACGAAAGCGCGCAATCAAATGTACAACAACATAGCGGCTCATATCAAAGCTCGCTACTGATACCCGCGCAACGCGCGTTTGTACGTATATGTATATGTGGACGCGCGTTTGACGTTTAACCTGAAGTGCGCGCTAGTATGTGCACACTTCAACACTAATTATGGTTCTCAAAACGCGCGTTTCAAAGCGCCCGATAGGCTGGGAACATATCGCATTAAGCGTGGATGAACTTAAAATCTTAAAAACTGTTAATTAAACGATGTTATGATCTTTTAATTAAAACACGTTTAAAACCAATTAAGATATTTACAAATCTGTGGTCTAATTTTTATTAATAAAGCTTTGTTTTCAATGGAAATATAAATTTCATAAACATTTTTACGTTAAATAAATTTCAATAATCAAAGGAAAAGAATTTCAGTTTACTGGAAAACTTAAAAGTATCTTTGTGGCAACTTGCAATTTAATATCATGCTTGTGTTTTATTACTTTTCTCTAAAGTGAAACTGGATGTTCTTTTGTTTAATATGATTTTATTGGTTTATATAAGTAAATATAAGTAAGTGGTGTTGAATAGTAGTATACTAACATTCTTTTTATTTATTTTTCTCTTTTCATTTTGCTCTTATTTCGTTAAAAATGTGTTAAAGATTGTCATCACTAATGGTATTTTATTAAGAAAATTTAACAGTGTTTTTCAAGCAATTCTACAAACGAATATAGAGTTAAAGTTAATGTGAGAAAAGGTGCATAAAATCTACGATTATGAATTTTGTTCAAATTTCGCTTTAATTCTGTATTATTAAAATGTATCTTCAAGTAATCCAGCGATCTGACGTCATACGTGAAAGTCAAGGAAGTTCTGAACAAATGCAGTCACTAAGTTTGTACAAGTCTTTGTAAGTGACGGGGCTGTAAAAGTTCGGCAACATCTAAATCCCGGCTAAAACCCGCTTGCGTCAAAATTGATTACACACTGAACTTTGTAAAGCTTCAGCACGAGCAAAGTCATGTGCAACTGACGTGAGATACAAAACTCCTTAATAAGCATATTATGAAATTACAAGCAAGTTACATACCTCTTAGTACAAGGAGATCTACATAGTTAGTAGCAATAAATTAGTAGTTTTAAATCATTTTTGTTTTATCGGTATAAAAGTCACTAAAGGCGGAGCTAAGCAATTTAATTATGACCGGAGGCACTTATACAATATGAATATATTTCTAAGTTTTAGGAAACACATTTTGATGCTCTTTATTTAAGTCTTTCTCTTAATTATATTTTGTAGACGAGTTGTTAAAAAAAAGACGTAAAAAGATTTCAGAGAAAATTTAAAGGTAGCTTAAAGTGGTCGGGAGCAGTCGAATGACCCCGTACAATAACCGCAGTTGGCTGACGCTAAGTAAGCGAAGCACGCCGCCTGTAGCTATCTCAGTTGACTGCTTAAAGCTGTCCGTGTACTGCGCCTATGTATTTCACTTTTAGGTAAAGCTAAGTGTGGAAGCAACTTTGCTTTATCGCAATTCATTAAGTTGAAATATTAATTCAGTTTCTTGAATAAACACTTTTGACCTTGTTTTATAATATAACTTGAAATTTCCATTTATTTTGTGCTCAACTTGGACAAAGTTTAAACAAGAAAACGGGAAAGTTTGTTAAGAATATCAACAACTTAAACATAAGTGCATTGAAGAGATGCTAAAATTATAACGGTAAGTTTTGATTAATTACAAAATCCTATTGATTGTTGTTTTTAAAATGAATGTCGTCACTTACTGTAAAAGCATCGAAACATATTATTGCGCACTCTATTTTAAATTTAAAAATCAGTTAACCGGATTTGAAGCCTACATTTTATTACACATGAGAGTTATCAAGGCTACAGCTAAAAGAATTACATGATGGATCGAACGTTGAAAAACGTTTTAACAAAACTTTTAGCGGAACGTATTTTATCCGTAATGCATTTTAGCATTGTCACATACACTCCAGTAACAATGTTAACTATGGGATAACTAAATTCTTCGCTAAAACCCTTTTATTAAACTAGTATGGATTTTTTAAAATTATAAAAAAAACTTTAAAAAAACATTATTTACAATAAAAATCTATTAAAGCACATTATAACATATTAAGAATCATTTATTTGTTTGTAATAACTGGTTACTAAGAATTTAGTATTCCCTAAACTTTTATCTCTTAAAATAAGAAAACTTTTGACATTTATTTCTTGGAATAAAAAGTTGCGAGTCATCGTATCAAAATAGATTCATCATTAAGATTTAATTTTAATTTCCCGACTTTCTTCCACAACAGCACTTTCAATGTTTACGAAGAAATTCTACTGTAGAATAAGTAACAAAAACAAGTACTAAGGGGATAAAATCGACAATGCTTTTGCAAGAAAAGCACTCACTGAAAACTTCTTCCAATAGGAAATTCTATTTCAAGGAATAGAAAATTGAGTAAAAAGATATTAACATTCATGGATTGAATTTCGTAAACTGTCAACACAAAAGTTTAGCAAGTTGCTATGGCCAATTCTCAAACCGTAGGTGGGCCAGGATTATTATCTTTTGACATCTATTAATTTTAGCTTTATAGTGAGGTGAGGAGAACTGCTTAAAACATTGATTAAAGTAAATGAATCAATATTAACTTAAAAACGTGCAAAAATCGATGTTTTTAGTTCGAGTTTTTTGTAACATCCTTTGTTTTTAAAAAGGTTGACTGACGCAACATTATAACGACGTTCCACCTGAACAAACATTATTATAATAAATAAGTAATTTAAATTTTTAAAAAAGTTAAGCTTTTGTGCAATTCTAACTTTGAAAAAATAATATCGGTTCTTACAATGTTACGTTTGTTAACTTTGGCAAATTGTCAAATATGACCTATTAAAATGACCCTGCTATAACTTCATTGTGAGCGAGAAATTTCATTTCCCAGAAATGGGTAGGAAATTAACGTCCTCGGCTGTATTATATTCTTGATGCGATTGAAAGGTGAAATAGATATAAATATAAATATTTATACTTCACATTTCCACAATTGAACACCAAAAACTGCTAGGGGTATTTTTCCTGTCCGAGGATACTTTTCCATTCAAAATTGTTCCTGTCAATAATATACTATGTTTTATAAATAGAAAGAAGGTAAGGTAAAGATGGGTTTCAACGGTGCGTGTTTGCGGATGATGGAAATGTTTACCCTACTACAATATTATTTTGGGCCTCTTAGGGGTCAAGTTAGCTGATATTACGTACAGTCATATTATTACTATCAGATATGAACGCAACTATCAATAGCTATCTATAATATCAATAGTTTCAATAACGACTTTGCTAATCTCTCTAACTCTTCTGACTGAGATGACGGAAGATAGATCGATCTGGAGGACGACCTTGTGCGCCGATTAAATATGTTGTATCTTTAAAATTGTATTATATAGTAATTATGAAATTATAATAATACTAATATAATAAATGCTAAAGATTAGATCTCTTCAAAACGGCTTAACGGATCTCAATGAAATTAGGCACAGATGTAAAATAGTCTGGAAGAATACATAGGCTACCTAGTAAGTCTTTTCAATTTCACGTCGACGAAGTCGTGGGCAAAAGCTAGTTTATTAATAATTCTAAGATACTATCATGCATTGGTTATTTTGAAATGTAATATTCGTTGGGCGGCATATTGAAATAGTGTGAGTGCAAAATCTATTTTGTGCCAACGTATTTGTAATTACTCTATGGCTAAATCCATCGATGCAGCACGAAAGGTGCCTCGATAATTTAAATTGCTTTCACTAAAACGTTTTACTATATTGAAATATTATTAAATAAAACGCAGACTGTTATTAACAGTTTTATGTTTCACTTAATAATCCATCAATGGCTTTTTTATTTAAATATTTTTTTTATATACACTATACATTAATCTGTACTTCTTTTGTTTGTTGTAGGTACCGATAACAGTTGCAATTACTAGGCATTTGAAAAACAAACCTAATACCATGTATCGTTTAATAAAACAGTTCATTTTAATGTCAAACTCAGTTACCGTGAAATTAACTTCAACGCGAAGTTGGTTTCGCTTTGGTACCGTTCTGGTTTCGGAGTACTTTTGAAGGTTAAGCTAAAGGCGATACGCATTCGTAAAATATTGGAACGCTAGAGTTAAATATAACGCACAGTTGACACTACGAGCCGTTATTACGGGACAGGGACCAAAATAACATATTATTTTTGGACTCGTCGATTAGGACGCGACGCCGTGACGTCACGGTAAAGATTCGTATAAAAAATCTTGACATGTCTTTCGTTAACATAGTAGTTAACACGTTACTGTTTATTTCGTTATATATAAAAAATAAACACTTTTGACTTAATGTCTGTATTAATGACAATCATTATACCTATTCATAGCAATTTTACCCTTTGTATAATAGTATTTGTTATTATAATATTGATGTACTTTTTCATAATTCTTATAATGTACAAAATTTATGTTTAGTCATAATATTAAGGGTCAACAGTAGTCTTTTAAAATCTTAATGGTCTCAAAAACATATTTGCGAGATACATCATTATTATATAGTCTATTCATACTAGTCTTTAAATTTTCATAGTTTCGTCTGCATTTTATGTAAAGCTTTTGCCAACTTAAAATATTTCTTTAAAGTAAAGCAACTTCTTAATGAAGCTGCATGTAGCTTAGTCGTATCTCAGTTATCTTACTTTTTCTTAAGTTGAAAGTCTGGTTATTGAAATGCAGACTTTATTGTTAATACGTATAAAAACAAGCTGCATATATGCTTTTTTACTTTAATTAAATCCTGGCAGTACAAAAATTTTCTGGCTAGAAAACCTGCACCGATGAAATACAACCAGTCGGTCATAATGATCGTCAACCTCCGCTAGATGGCTCTACAATAAGTACAAAAAGAACAAAACCGGCTGGTATTTGTATAGTGCTTTGGTCTTACCTTGAACTGGCTGAGGTACACTTGCTGACGAGTTATATCGGTAGCAAGGATGAGACCTGAGATCTGGTCCTGCAGACTGGACCAGATGTCGCTCAGGCTCTCCATCATACCACTCTCGATGAGGCAGCTCGTCGCACAACGCCAGTGGTGGTTCTCAAGCACCGACGTGTTCTAAACACAAATGTAGACAACGTGACTTATCTATACCAATAGTGGAAAACACCTTACATATTATAAAATAAGTTCCATGTCTTGTGGCAACTTAATTTAAAGATGGTCTCTGTAAGGAGCATTGGATTTATACAGGATGATGATATTACTAGCGATTCGACTTCGTACGGTAACAAAAACAGCGATTAGAAAGTTATAGAATAATTTATTTCCATTAAAAATATTGAGGTCCGTAATCGAAAGAAAACAAATAATAATAAATGTAATGAGGAAAAAGCATGACTACATCCGTTTAATAATTTCGGACATTATAACGAAAAATCTGGGACCCAAAACATATAATTTAATAGAAAGCAGTACTGTCGGTAAGGTAGAATTTCATTAAATTGAGTAAGACCTGTCTCGTACAACTCTGAGTCTTCGAGAAGTGTACTCCCAACACTCCTCAAACTTTGCAAATGCTTCAATGTAACTTTGTAATTACTCTATGGCTAAATCCATCGATGCAGCACGAAAGGTGCCTCGATAATTTAAATTGCTTTCACTAAAACGTTTTACTATATTGAAATATTATTAAATAAAACGCAGACTGTTATTAACAGTTTTATGTTTCACTTAATAATCCATCAATGGCTTTTTTATTTAAATATTTTTTTTATATACACTATACATTAATCTGTACTTCTTTTGTTTGTTGTAGGTACCGATAACAGTTGCAATTACTAGGCATTTGAAAAACAAACCTAATACCATGTATCGTTTAATAAAACAGTTCATTTTAATGTCAAACTCAGTTACCGTGAAATTAACTTCAACGCGAAGTTGGTTTCGCTTTGGTACCGTTCTGGTTTCGGAGTACTTTTGAAGGTTAAGCTAAAGGCGATACGCATTCGTAAAATATTG
This sequence comes from Papilio protenor, assembly GCA_029286645.1. NCBI lineage: Eukaryota > Metazoa > Arthropoda > Insecta > Lepidoptera > Papilionidae > Papilio > Papilio protenor. The sequence continues at coordinate 1,579,204 of JAGSMZ010000042.1, forward strand.
GAACGCTAGAGTTAAATATAACGCACAGTTGACACTACGAGCCGTTATTACGGGACAGGGACCAAAATAACATATTATTTTTGGACTCGTCGATTAGGACGCGACGCCGTGACGTCACGGTAAAGATTCGTATAAAAAATCTTGACATGTCTTTCGTTAACATAGTAGTTAACACGTTACTGTTTATTTCGTTATATATAAAAAATAAACACTTTTGACTTAATGTCTGTATTAATGACAATCATTATACCTATTCATAGCAATTTTACCCTTTGTATAATAGTATTTGTTATTATAATATTGATGTACTTTTTCATAATTCTTATAATGTACAAAATTTATGTTTAGTCATAATATTAAGGGTCAACAGTAGTCTTTTAAAATCTTAATGGTCTCAAAAACATATTTGCGAGATACATCATTATTATATAGTCTATTCATACTAGTCTTTAAATTTTCATAGTTTCGTCTGCATTTTATGTAAAGCTTTTGCCAACTTAAAATATTTCTTTAAAGTAAAGCAACTTCTTAATGAAGCTGCATGTAGCTTAGTCGTATCTCAGTTATCTTACTTTTTCTTAAGTTGAAAGTCTGGTTATTGAAATGCAGACTTTATTGTTAATACGTATAAAAACAAGCTGCATATATGCTTTTTTACTTTAATTAAATCCTGGCAGTACAAAAATTTTCTGGCTAGAAAACCTGCACCGATGAAATACAACCAGTCGGTCATAATGATCGTCAACCTCCGCTAGATGGCTCTACAATAAGTACAAAAAGAACAAAACCGGCTGGTATTTGTATAGTGCTTTGGTCTTACCTTGAACTGGCTGAGGTACACTTGCTGACGAGTTATATCGGTAGCAAGGATGAGACCTGAGATCTGGTCCTGCAGACTGGACCAGATGTCGCTCAGGCTCTCCATCATACCACTCTCGATGAGGCAGCTCGTCGCACAACGCCAGTGGTGGTTCTCAAGCACCGACGTGTTCTAAACACAAATGTAGACAACGTGACTTATCTATACCAATAGTGGAAAACACCTTACATATTATAAAATAAGTTCCATGTCTTGTGGCAACTTAATTTAAAGATGGTCTCTGTAAGGAGCATTGGATTTATACAGGATGATGATATTACTAGCGATTCGACTTCGTACGGTAACAAAAACAGCGATTAGAAAGTTATAGAATAATTTATTTCCATTAAAAATATTGAGGTCCGTAATCGAAAGAAAACAAATAATAATAAATGTAATGAGGAAAAAGCATGACTACATCCGTTTAATAATTCTTATAATGTACAAAATTTATGTTTAGTCATAATATTAAGGGTCAACAGTAGTCTTTTAAAATCTTAATGGTCTCAAAAACATATTTGCGAGATACATCATTATTATATAGTCTATTCATACTAGTCTTTAAATTTTCATAGTTTCGTCTGCATTTTATGTAAAGCTTTTGCCAACTTAAAATATTTCTTTAAAGTAAAGCAACTTCTTAATGAAGCTGCATGTAGCTTAGTCGTATCTCAGTTATCTTACTTTTTCTTAAGTTGAAAGTCTGGTTATTGAAATGCAGACTTTATTGTTAATACGTATAAAAACAAGCTGCATATATGCTTTTTTACTTTAATTAAATCCTGGCAGTACAAAAATTTTCTGGCTAGAAAACCTGCACCGATGAAATACAACCAGTCGGTCATAATGATCGTCAACCTCCGCTAGATGGCTCTACAATAAGTACAAAAAGAACAAAACCGGCTGGTATTTGTATAGTGCTTTGGTCTTACCTTGAACTGGCTGAGGTACACTTGCTGACGAGTTATATCGGTAGCAAGGATGAGACCTGAGATCTGGTCCTGCAGACTGGACCAGATGTCGCTCAGGCTCTCCATCATACCACTCTCGATGAGGCAGCTCGTCGCACAACGCCAGTGGTGGTTCTCAAGCACCGACGTGTTCTAAACACAAATGTAGACAACGTGACTTATCTATACCAATAGTGGAAAACACCTTACATATTATAAAATAAGTTCCATGTCTTGTGGCAACTTAATTTAAAGATGGTCTCTGTAAGGAGCATTGGATTTATACAGGATGATGATATTACTAGCGATTCGACTTCGTACGGTAACAAAAACAGCGATTAGAAAGTTATAGAATAATTTATTTCCATTAAAAATATTGAGGTCCGTAATCGAAAGAAAACAAATAATAATAAATGTAATGAGGAAAAAGCATGACTACATCCGTTTAATAATTTCGGACATTATAACGAAAAATCTGGGACCCAAAACATATAATTTAATAGAAAGCAGTACTGTCGGTAAGGTAGAATTTCATTAAATTGAGTAAGACCTGTCTCGTACAACTCTGAGTCTTCGAGAAGTGTACTCCCAACACTCCTCAAACTTTGCAAATGCTTCAATGTAACTTTGTAATTACTTAGTGCCGGTATTCCTTTATCAATGCAGTTAACAAGCGTTGGATAGCTATTGCTTTATATGAAAATGGATGGAGTTTATGAAAGTACTTTAACTGTGTAGTTTTTACTTTGAAAGTTTGTGTTCACATTTAATGTCTATCAGTTTTAGTTTAATAGTGATGTATTTGCTTAAACATCGACTAAATCGAAAAATCGATTATTTTCGTACGATTTTTTTTGTGTTTAAAAAGAAAAAGGGTAAGGCAGCATTGTGAAGACGTCCTCATTATTGTAATAAATATAATGTAATTAACTTCAAACTTCAATGTGAATAATAATATTGTATGACCACTGCATCGATATATAAATAGATTATTTAAATCGATATAAAATATATCGATGGTCCGTTACAAGGTTACGTTGTTGAATTCTAAGGTGGTGTCAAATGTTATCTATTAAATTGGTCCTACAATAGTAGTAATAATATTCAAAATCAATGTCTAACGTAATCAAACTGCTGGCGATAGTTGTTTTTTTTTTTCATTATTCGAAAAAGTAAGACTGCGAATAGTAATTAAGCGAAATGGTTCATTTGAAAGACAGGAAGATATATTTAAGTTGCCACACAAACAGGGAAGAATGTATGAATGAATAAAAATGCACAAGATATATGCAGGCAATAAACAATAAATATATTTAATTTACTAATTTGATGTATCATTCTCATATACATAAGTAATAACTATAACACTATAATTTAAATCACCTAAAGTTCACTATTGACAAAATTAATTTGAAATACAATATCTTTGGTGGTCATTACGGCCAATATATAAAATGTCCACATAAATATACGAAAATACGAAACACAAAGGTTCGGATATTATTTATATGTTAAAGTACGGTAAAGGTTTTCGCTCGAGTGCGTATGAAAAGCGTTGGGGGTAGCCTTTGTAACTTGATTGGGAAGTTTGGAGAAAACACAACACTTCATTGTTGTTTGAACGTTTTCACTTTATCTTTTTGATTAGAGAAATAACCAAAAAATATTTGAAAATACTAAAACAGTCTAGAAGCGATTGCTCAAATTATTTTGATAATTAGAAAAATGCTCTTTTGCATTAAAACTCTTTTCTAATAATGTTAGTTTATCAGTGAAATTTGTATCGACAGATACTTCTCTCTGTTTTTTTTTTTTTCAAAGAAACTATAAGGGACGACAACAGGAGTGAATATAAGTGTAAGTGTACAAATAGAATGATTTTATTCTATTTGTACACTTTTTTAATAAGAAATGATGTACTGTATTTGAATAAGAAATCACAGTACTAGAAATCCGTACACATTTATTCCGTAAAATGGATATATTTTTCTTTAAAAATCCGTTATACGAGACGCAAGTGAGAAAATATATCTAAAAGGGAAACATATTTATTGTGATACACGTTTCTCCGTTGCTCATAACAAGAAACGCAGTGAGCTAGACTGCCAATTAAAACCGCCAGTCAACTTGAAAAATATCTAGTCTCATTTTGTGTTAACAAGCTTTCTGTTATTATTTAGAAATTGAAGAAACATTTCTTCATATCTAACATTTTATTTTAACTGCAATTTATTATTTATTGTTATGTTACATTTAAATGTTAAAACTATAGTTGTAGGGGCTAGGTAATAAATTACTTTCTGAAACCTTTACATCTTCCAGGAACCGAGGATACAAATTGTTCTAGTGTTTGTCAGAGATAACATTTGCATTACAGAGGAATTATAATACCAGTCAAATCTATAGTAATTCCATCAATTAACCTAATTGAGGTGATAAGGGATCATTACTTAGGTAGAGATTAGTTAAATAATCTCTTAGTTCAGTCCATTAAAGTCTATATTGGAATCAATATAAATATACGGCCTAGCAATTAGTTAATCCTATAAGCTATTAATTAATTTCACTCACATGCTGGAATCCTTACGCTATTTGGGATTTCGCACTTAACAGATTCACAACTAACACCAGATCAATTTAGTGGAGTACTTAGTATGTTAAGAGCACGCGTACTCTTTGACTAAACTATCGCACAACTCTTTAGTCGCGCTTTGATTCTTATGAACTCATACGGAGATGCGCACACTACTCGATTTTTAGTTGTGCAACTATACAGTTGAATTGGCTGCGAAGCAATCGCACAATAGTTGTGCGATAGTTTATTCAATCGTGCGACCGTTCTCACTCAGCTTCTCGTTAATACTACATATGTACATATACGTGCGTAATAATAGATGTACAATTAATATGAGTGCACAAATGGACCCCGTAATACAAATGGATTAAACAGTCGACTTTGTATAATAATATTGTTGTCAACTACGGATTTATTTGCCTCTATCATAATTATTAACTGATATTCGATTTGCAAAACTCACAATTCCCGGTTAGTTTGCAAGAATGTGTGATTTATGCATTAACATTCAAAACAGTCTTAAAATCATGGCTGTCTCCAACTTCGAGGACGATATACACCTATTCCTATTAGCTCTAACTTAGGGTGTAGCCAAAGATGCAATAAAATAAATAGCAATGAAATTCTATTCTACAACAAGTAAACACTTACGTGATATAAACGGGCCAAATAGTCATGGCTGGCGACGAGGAATGTTTGATTCAATCCGGGATGGTCTAAGTCGTGCGCCATTGCCGCCAGCAGGCAAGCCAGTAGTTCCTGCGGCTCCATGTATGGCAGAATCTATTGACAAAGAAAAAGTATTAGTAATTAACAGTTATTTAAAAAAGTTCTTTACCGATGAGCTCTTTATAAATACATATATCATCAATGTTGAAGACCTCAATCATGTGGGACCTTACCAAATTGTAACTCATAAACTCTGTAATCTTTACTGAATACTTAATTATTAATTAATAATCATTAGTCTGAAAATCAGAGATTAAATTAAATAATTAAAACCTAAATTTGCGTGGCACCGACTACTTTTTAGGCCAAGTTTTGTCTTGCAATAAGTAAAGAACGGAGAAATTATTCGTTGCTTAGCGAACTAACTTAACGTGAATGATGATGTAATTTGTAACAATGTCTCACGTCATTTTAAATTGCGATCTTGAGAGTGAAAATAGGAAGGTCTCTATTTTGTCAAATTGAATTTAACAAGATGAGAATACGTATGTATTACTTAATACAATTGTCACTGCAGTCGAAGGTCACTGCAAGAATACTAAAAGTAACGACTGTGTTGAATAAAACATACTATTTTTCGTAGCGACGTAGCACACCTGATAGACGGTGCATGCTACGATTGTAGATAAGCCTCGTAGACCCTATTGAGAGTGCAAACGTAACCGGTTTAGTGGAAGTTAATCTTTAAAATAGTGATCGGATTACAGGAAAGGATATAGTTAAAGAATTCTGTTCTTTTAAATGTCGAAGCTGGTACTAAGTCGTATGAATGTAACGAAGTAACATCAGTGGGCTTAGCACGATCTGCGAGCAAGTATTTGAATCGACTTCGATAAAATTTATATGTGATTTGTTAGTTGTTAGTGTACATTGTGCCCGACACATGTGCTGCAAAAATGCAATACAAATGTTGTCAATGATGTTACGAATATGTCTCTACTATTTTCATCCTATTTTTAAGCAAGAACTATTGTAGTTATTTCTGAAATAATATCAGGTATAAGATATATCATCGAAATTACATTTCAAAACTCTTTATAAATTACGGCAAAGTGATGTACAATTTGCATTTCAACCGCAAAATTATGCAATACAAGCTTTCAGCGTATCTCTTGGTACTAAAGAGAACTTAAATATTTCATCGTCAGTAATGTGCCTAAATTTACGAATGAACTATGTATAAACTTTGAGTATTAGTTCGACAAGAACATTATACTAGCGATCCGACCTAGCTTCGTCTGGGTAGCAAAGATTATCTTTTTCTTTTCTCATAACTTTTCTGTCATATGACTCACTGATACTGATAATGATGACAATGCAGATTTGTAATGACCAATATAATATGTTTCGAATTCAAATATCAATATTGTTATAGAACTAAATAGTCACAGGCCACTAATAAATTATTACACGTCGAATAACACATAAATTTATGGAAGCAAAAGGTGGGGAAGCGCTCTATGGAAGGTATTGGGGTAGCCCTATGTCTAACCATGGGCAGATAAAGGCCGATGATGATGACTAATAAAAATAATAAGCAATTGGTTACAACTTTGTTTTGATAATGAAATAAATCTTACATTTAAATAATTATTCATTCGTTATATCTCGGAAAATAAAATAGTGATACAATATTAATTCCAAATTACATAATGTCTGTTATTATCGTTATCGCTCTATATTTAAACACAGACTTTTCATATTTGACAACAAATAGTCAATTGACATGAACAGTGTAATTACAAAAAAACAAACACGTAAGCCCTACGGAGTTGTCAACATAGTCGTTTTACTATGTTTTAATGAAGCATTCACAATCAAAGCGATACGATCATGGATAACAAAATATAATGACCAGAACAGAATAATTTGTTAATAAAATGGTAGTTTTTGTAATATGAATAGCATGGTATGAGCATGTTATTAGGAGGGATAAATCGCATGTTACATGAACAAATTTAGTTGTAAGTGTAGAGGGATACAGCGGTAGAGGTAAAATGTGACCGCATTTTTTTAACTGTTCAGTTCAACTGCAGTAAAATTTCTTACACACGCTTATACTATCAGAACTGCGTATTTTAGCTTATTTTAGCTTTAATCCCTAACAGTCTTACAAATAAACGCGGTATAAAGTTAAACGGAATATAAGCAAAATTTGTACTAATAATGCTGTAAGAGGTTAAGTTGGAAAAATTTAATATTTAAATAAAGAAAATCACCACAGGCCGTGTATTCTGGTTAATGCAAAACCACATCAGTTAACGAGATAGAATTAGTCGCGCCCAAATTTAAACGTTATTATGTCATTTGTGGTTTCGGAATAATTCCCTAAATAGTTATAACAAAGGGGTTATTGTTAAGATTTGTATGTAGGAATAGCTTTTTGCCCGCGACATCGGCGTAAATTTTAAAAAGAAAGTAAGTAGTCTAATGTGTTCTTCTAGACTATGTCCTACATCAGTGTTAAATTTCATCGTAACAATCATAGTAACAAACATCCATCCATCCAAACTTTCGATTTTTTTTTAATATTAATAGTGAAGTATTATAGTGTATTTCGTATACACACAAAAATTTTAAAAAATCTATTGAAAACTTTCAACTTTTGTTAGTATAAAATATTAATTCTTCATTTTCAGCATAGTACAAAGTATTTCATTAGTATCGAAATTCGGTAAGCGTCCTTTGTCTAGTTATAAAGAATCTCTAAGTCCGTTGTATTGTTTACTATAGTAACTTTGTTTTGTGTTTCTTGTTCGTGTACGGTTATTTTATAAAGGTTGGTTTTCAAACATTTCTTGTAAAATAATATAATTACATTTTTTGTGAACTTGAGAGGCTTCTAATCGTATTAAAGGATGTATAAATAGAGATTCTGGAATATAATTCATTGTTGAATTTAGAAATAATTATGTGAACGGAACAAGCGTACGTAAATTATATGTGTTCACTCACGAATAATTTTGTCTAAAACAAATTGTAAACGAGAGTTATGAGAATTAAAAAAAAATGTTTGTACATTTATATCATCACCCCGACCCCTTTTCTCCTCCCCTAGGGTCCGACCACGAGGCTAGCGTCCTTCAGTCGTCACTACCTTCTTGATCATATCACCTTTTTTTTTACATAAATGAACCAGCGCTTGACCACGATTCCACCTAAGCTAAGTGAAGACGTAGTCGCCCTTTTGCGTACTCCATCTCTACAAATACATGCAATGGAAACCCACCAGATTGTGCAGTACATTGCCATCTGCTTCATCTTATTCAATTGATTTGTCAGTTAAATTTATTACATGTTTGGTTTACATATTAACACAAAGGGAATGATAAAGTGACGTTAACTCGCGCACTTGCTTCGTCCATCGACCGCGATACATAATAAATACATTGTTTAGAATGTTTGAATCTAAACCTCCTTTGACTATGGAGGTATGGACTAGGCAAAGAGTCTCCGTATCCAATAAATGCTGCCAGATTTTGCTTAGTACCAGTTCGTCTTTATAAACGCAAATTGATTTCATACGAGTATTTACACATAAAATACACATACTAAACGAGCTCACAAGCAAGAAAATGTAATACTTATTTGAATGCATGTGCCTATCCTGTCTCTACAAAGTCAACGTATAGAATACTTGAATCTAAATCTCTTGTGTTGCTTCATCTTTCTTAGAATTTCAAATCAAAGACATGTCAGTTATCTAATAAATGTTAATGTAAACATTGATGTTGAGATGTGTTGCACAATATATTTCTCCGGCCACTGTTTACTTTGTTGCAGTTTGGATGAAATGTTTTCTAACATAGACTATTAAATATTTAAAATCACGTAAAGAAAATGATAGTATATGCAAAGTTAAGTAAAAGTTGCACAATAAAATGAGCGCTAATTTCAATTAATCCTTATTTAAGCTGTTGTTAATTCCTATTCTCAAATTTAAAAAAAAAACTTGAGTCGTTTCAGCAAAAGTTTTCCATTGATTACGTTTTATCTCGTTCGTTGTACTCGATAAGCGATTAGGAAGGCATTAAATTAATTGACATTAGGTATTAGAAAGCTATACCACCTACGGCAAACAATTACTAATTTCCCAATGGGATAGTTGATGACGTGAGTACAGAGAAATACTTGACTAGAGCCGCTGTCGGCGGTCGCCATTTAATTTGATATAATTGAATCCAACAGTCGTATTGACGACAGCGCCTCAAGGTACTTACACACGAAGACAGAATTGTGTAGCAGAGCAGTAGATATTACAGTACTGCCTTCTACGCAATGTGACATTCGATTAGCGACATTGACAATCGAAAGTCAAAAATATAGGGATGGCACAATAATTTTCAATAAGCCTTATGTTTTTTATTCCTACATTTTGACGATTTTAATACTATAACAGCTTTTCGAATGCTATATTGTCTAAGAGCTCTGTTTTGTTTCAGAGTTTGTTCAATATCAGTGCTGTTCTGTCTTACCGTCTTCGTGTGAAACCGGCATCAGTCCCGGGATGAGGCTAACAACAGGTCGATTAAACTAATTGAGACCCGGACTCGGTGCGCAGTTGCGACCGAAAATATTGATACTTGCCGCTGATATTTTATTGAAAAGTAATAACATCGATTGAACTTCTAACGTATTGGAGCAGTTATTACTGAATTTTATAGAAGTGCTCGTTCGAGTAACATTAAATAAATGAGAAATAGCTTGTAAGTTAAAAAACACGTGTATATTAAAAGTTTTGCAAGATAAAAAACCTAATATAATGGAGGCATGCCTAGCAAGCGTGTACCGTGGATTTAAAGTTTTGCTGAAATGTTTGTACAGTTTTTTGTTGACTTGTTTCTCGTATGATTGTATGTATGATCTCGTTGAGTAATAAATATATTACTCAATAATTTTGTGAGTTCATTCATTACATTGAGTAACATTTGATACCAGGAATTTTGTTTAGCATTTTTAATACTTAATTCATATGACACCTTTGATGTGTGATGTTTTTGCTTTCGATTATCTCATAGTAAGCGAATTATTTTATTGTTAAATGAGTCATACACACAAGCTATACTGCGTTCAGTACTAAATACGTTTTAATATAGGTTATACATTGCAGATATATTAATTTAAAACACATTGTCATCTCGCTCAATCTCTGACAAGACTGAAATATCTTATCTTACTAATATTATAAATACGAAAGTTTGGATGGATGGATGGATGTTTGTTAGAGTTTGTGGCCTAAACTGCTGAACGGATATTCATGTACATATTTCGCATAGCTGTAGAGGATAATCTAGACGAACACATAGGCTACTTATCTTTGTTATTTTAATTCCACGCAGACGGAGTGTATCATCCCTCTTATTTAAAAAAAAAACAGAGAACACGTGTCGCGAAAGTGGAATTTCACCATAAGGAGCGCTAATTAGAGGTTTTCATGTAGGCCAAAGGAATTTACTAACCCAATGAGAAATGGGAAGAGTGAAACAATTACGAGATCTCACGAAGATATTTCACTAATTGAAACATTTAATTATTCGCTATCATTTTTATGCGTATGTAATTTGTTATTTTTTTAATTACCCTATTATACAACACAGATTATTATACAGGTGTGGTCGACGTCGCGAGTATCAGGTAGTGTTTACCGTATTGGTATGCTTCGTTTGCATATAGAATTAAGGCAGTAATTGAATAGTGCACTAGTACAGTATCCGGTGTACAATTTCCAGCTTAACAAGCCACAACTAATTGATATGTCTTGTTAATGATTCTGCGAGTGGCGAGCGTTACAAAGGGACTGGCAATTAGGGCTGTCAAACCAATACAATTAGATTGCATGAGCTGCCAACCCTATCACAGTATGCATATCATCTGCATGCGTCACTGGTCAAGGCGTATTCATTGCACTCATTGCATAAAACCATCACAAGTACAGGCTTAGAAAAGAATACTTGTAGAGTGATATGATTAAGGGAGTGAAGACTGAAGTGAATGATAGATCGATTTGGAGAACGAAATTCTGGTGTTCCGATTCCTAATAGATTACGCTACTACTTGTTCAAAAAATACTTTTAACAAAACAATAAATTGAGTTACATAATAAACTAAGATCACGTTCCGAGTCGATATTGCATGTTATGATAGTTCAGTCCGATGGAAAAACGCAATAATTGGTAATTTCTTTATTTATTTTAATACCTAATTAGTAAAAGTATACATATAAAACAATTAAATATCTCAACACAAACGTAGAATAATTGTACGATAGATTACAAATTTAAATCATCTTTTGGACTGAATATGTATAATAAACAATGTATATATATTAGTTTTTAAAAGTTTTGATTAAGTTGAAGGTACTTTAATGTCCATTTTCTATTTAATTTTTGGTTGACGATATAATTCAGCGTTGAAACATTGTTGGCGACAGGCGGACCGTACCGCTGCAACAAAGTTTGTCTTGCAACAAAGCTATTCGAAGCCGAGGGTATAATGAATCTCATTCTGTGCTTTAGTTTAGATTCAAACGGTGTTTTGTTTCTAGTTCATTACTTTGATGAACTGAATAATTGACAGAATATGATATTCTTATCATGAATTAACGTCTCAGTTTATGTTGTAGTACAAGATGCTTTTATTGATTTAAGATAAGCTTTCCTTAGTTCTACATTTTTTCAGTATTAACAATACTTGTTATAAGAAATCGTTCTATTTAATCATATATAGTTTAATATAGTTACAAATGTTTTGATAGTTTTATTTTGTTACTTTAATTCACATTTCCTATTTTACCTGTAAAATCAATACACAATCAGGAAGCACATGAAACCGCAGTTATATATTGAGTTCGCTATTGAGATTCCGCCTAAATTGCAATAATTGGCCAAATTCCACGTAACATGGTAATGCGAAATTAATTAGGCACTATGAATACAACATTATTATACCACTGGCTGTTGCTAGCGATTTAGTTAGCGTGGATTAAAAAAAAACAAACTATCCTCGCGTACACATGTGAGACCTTGTGATTCCCATAAAAAGAAACGTGATCACAACATTGTTCCTACTTCAGCAGTATGTATGTCCAACTGTGGAAAGTTATAGTTGACGTTGACACAAAAACCGTTATCCCAACATGTTAATTGGATTTAAAAAAAGAACTTATTATCGTCATTTTCCGAATAAAACACCGATGTCAAAAGTATAAACTCGCATATTGACAAACAGCAAATAGCGTTCATCCAATGAATTGTTTACCATTTGTATCATATTTACTGTAAACATATAATTCAGCTTTGATGCAGGAACTGTTTGGAATCGATGTACATATTTGCATTCGACGAAACGTTGGTTAATTTCAATTTTCAACAGAATACTCGTATATGAAATTCCGACTAAATCTCTTTGAGTTTAAAATTATGTTTCATTCATTATCATTAATCTATATTAAATTCAATGTTTATCTCAGATGCGTCTCTGAACCACTGTAAAGAAATTTGTTGGCATGTTCTGAGGACACCAGTAAAGGTTTTTGCCGTAATAGGTTAAAATAATAAAATTAAAAAGTTTCAAATTATGCAGATTATTTATACACTTGACGTTGAGTTTGGTATTGCAACTCAAGCTGGAATCAGCTATCTTATAAAATATTTAAAGACAATATTCCGTTCAAAGTGTATTGTGGCTGTAGATTTGATCTTGAAGATGAGAATGCAGTGGCTTTACGCTTTAAGTGGGTGTATGAAAGAAGTTATTTCATAACGAAATAACTCCAGTATAGTGGTAGAGAAATACAGCGAAATAAACCGATGCGTTGTGATATTTCCTTTGCTTGTAATGAAATACCGGCGTAATATTTATTGAAGCGGTATGAGAAATATAGAAGGTATTGTCGTAAAGGAATCACAAGCACCTGTTGAGAAAAATATATTCAAACTTTAAATTTTATTTAGATAAAATATAAAAGAAAACATTATAAAGATAGTTTTCATAAAGACTATTTCGATGTCTTTCCCACAGCTGTCGAAATTCCAGGAAGATAACGAAAACTTGGTAAAAAGATATACTGCTTGCAAAGTCGCAAACAGACGATTGTTCTTTGATCACGAATTTAAAATTAGGGTATACTATTATATTATGGAAGTATTTAGTAAAATTATCTCGCAAAGTTCGTATTTCTATGCAGAGTTGAAATGAACTTAAAATAATTAATCGTGATGCATTCGTTATGACGTATGTAAAATAAATGAGTCATGTATATGTCTATAGAATGCCTGAAGAGGAAGAGACGTACGTGATCCGTGCCGCGGCAAATGCATAGGAGATTCTGGTGAAAATTAATTAAGAGCGTGCACATCATTGCAGTTTGAAAACTGGAAAATGTTCAACGAATACGTGACATATGTGAAAATATACTTTATTTAGTGTAGTTTTAAAATTCACGAAGCTTGAATTAAATTTAATGAAGTTTTTTAAATGTTTTTTATGTCTTAGCTAATTAAATTTACGAGTATGTGCACAATTAAGACTTTAATAATACTTTTAAACGAAAATAGAAATCGATATCTTCATTACTCATTATTGAAAAGTTTGCTTTTTATAAGTCCTAAACTATTTTTATTTATTCAAATATGTCAACGATAACTAAAGCCTAAATTCGGTAACTGAATTGATAGTTGCCGATAACAGATACTCCAATAAAAAAGCTTACAACCTTTATCCTATGAACCGTCGAAAAGCCGAAGTTTTAAATTGCACGTTTCATGCAAATTGGATGTATCACGAAGCGGATTTTCCGGCCTGAAGCGCGGATTAATTACAACAAAACAAATGCCGGTGCACCTATATTGTTGTCAAGTTTCATATTGATTTTACTTTTTAATATTGACGTTTTTTTACGACGTTTTGGCGACATTTTTTTTTTCGTAGACTATGTCCTTTCCTGTAACGACTTTATTGCTAACGAATAAACAAACTTTCTACTACTGAAAAGTCACATTAATTTGTTGTTTTAAATACGACTGGCCGGTTGACTCTGACACTCCGTGGAGGAAGATAAATAAAATGATACGTCAATCATGGAACTTATATCCAACCTAAAAAATATGTAAGGAAAATACATGACCTTGATTTGTCATTCGGGTAATATAAAAGGCATAAAAGCTCACCTTATTTTGCTGCAGGAAGCAATGCATGGCTTGGGTGACGTCAACGGCGTGCACCGAATTGTGGTAAGGGTTGGAGCTGCGGTAGCCATCCTCGATGAGGGTGAAGAGCCTCCACATTGTGGCCGCATCCAGTCGGTAGTGCGATATCAGCCCGTACTTCTCGAATAGGTGGACGCACAGCTCCGGAAGGCAACGCCCTGTGATAAGAGAACAATATGTTATTAACATATGCTAAAAATATTTTTTAAGTGAGACACAAAGTTGCAACCGTTTGATAGTATTGTAGTAAAGTTTATATCAAGATTTTTAGGACCAATCGTAAGAAATTCGTTTCAAGGCATAATTTTCATAGATTCTTTACGTAAAAGTATATACTCGTACTTATGTGTTTTTGGTTATTTTGTAGCTTATCAAATTACTGATTTAGTTAAGAAAAGTAATATTATGGGTAATTAACGTTGTATCATAGAAAATAAAAATAACAAAGTCAACAACCGTAAAAGCCAAAAACATTATACCAATCCTGTGTCGGAAAGAAATATTACGGTGAACCAAAACATAAAATATACATCGGGGAAAATAAATAACAATTTTCTGATCGATGGGAGGGATACTGCCCTTTTAGATTGTCGATGACAAAAAATTGGGAGTTCGGTCGAGAGCGTCCACCCTGAGGGTGGTGAACGGCGGGAGGGTAGGGGGAGGGGGCCTTTCGCACCTGAATATTCTCAACATTAAAGCCCTTTAGGACGCACCATTGACGTTCATACATAATTAGACTGGCTGTTTCACGTTACTTCACTCGCACATAATTACTCGTAAACCTATCAAAAACTCGACTTCTGTAATAATTACAATATTAAATATACGCCACCGGTCACCTTTAAAAACGAAAACAAAGAGGATGAACGCGCTACTACGAATAACAGCTTTTTATTTTCCTAACTTACTTTTTTTAAAGCTTTATTCAATTATTTGAGGTATCATTGTAATGTAGAAGAATGTCAACTTTTATGATTTGGCGCCATGGATTTGACGGTGGAGGAGACGCATAAGAAGAGGAAATATCTTCTTTATGTGCGTCTCCTACTCCGTCGATTAAGGGTAAGCAAGGCATCCGCTATTGCGGATGTCTATGGGCAGCGTTCGCTTCGCCATTTTGGCGGTTTTAGGTGGCCGCTTGCTCGTTTGCCACCTTAAAATATATAAAAAAATGGTGTGAATAACTTGAACTGGCTACACCTTCCGTTTTATTACAGAACAATACTAAACTAACTCTATTCCCCGTCATTTCAGCTTTCACAGTTTCAAACCTATTCCGCGTATGCTTTACTTCGCTTTTAGTACTCTATCTTGATGAAGCTCTTGTAATATTTAAGTTGTTTCCTTGTTTAACATTTACTATTATGAAAATTACATTTTTTGTTTCTCTAAATAACATTTTAGCTGCAACTTGGATTAGTACCAATAGGTATCATTTATAACAAAATTTTAATATGATAATGGAAATTTTAAAAGTAAGACATAAAATACAAAAGACAGAGCAACTAACCCACTGACGTATTTTTTATTTTATTTATCTCACATATGCCTACTCTATAAGGCTATAATCAAACGATTTTAGGGAATTTATTGCGAATAGTACACAATGAAGAAAACTAGTAATGTATTCAAGTCCTTACAATTATATCCCATAACAAAATTATATTTACACTAGTATTTATAATATTTTCTTGTATAAGATATCTTTGTTTAAATTCTATTGAGCATAAGTAAAGGTACATTGAATTTGATTTCCAGTAGCGAAGTGGACAACAAAATAATATAAATATCTTATTTTCAGACAAAAGAGACCAAGCAAAACGTCCCTAATGACCCGTCTTCGCAGCACAGACAT
Source organism: Papilio protenor (assembly GCA_029286645.1). Lineage (NCBI taxonomy): Eukaryota > Metazoa > Arthropoda > Insecta > Lepidoptera > Papilionidae > Papilio > Papilio protenor. Next base: position 1,595,381 of record JAGSMZ010000042.1, read on the forward strand.
TGTCTGAAAGTGCACCGAATAGATACTTCAATACGCTTTTAAATTACATTTACAAACGTTTTTGAAGTACATAGTAAAATAAGAACGTTAAATATTAAAAGAAAAGATATATTAAAAAGAAATAGAATAATCATAGCATATATTTCAGCTGAAATACATTAAATAACAATATAGTTGATTGTTTTATGTGATTAAAGATTGCAGGAGGTAAATAACATACAATTAATCATACTTTTCAATAACATCTTCAAAGCTACATAATCATTATCTTTTTTCTCGTACAAAGATATGTAAAACACCTTTAAGATCAATTTTAAATTAACACAAAGAATAACTCAATCATGTATTTATTTGTCAATATCTAAAACCTACAGATTAAGACAAGTGTTTGTACTTCACTTAATGTCTTAAATGCTAATAAATCTTAAGTAGTTTCTTCCACTTTCATTAACCTTGTACTTGTGAGTAAAACTAACTAGTTTGGCGTCTTTCAAGGAAAATATCAAGGTCCTTTACGAGAACTTAAGGTTCACGGCAAATGAAGCCTTAAACAGACGGACATAAGAGTGCATGTCCATTGAAAGTGACATTTTTGATCCATTGTTTCCTTAAGGCTAAAAAAAACGTTACAAATATATAATATAAGCGGTTTAATTGCTGAAGCGAATTAAGTATTGCGATTGGTATAAAAGGAAAATATGTAGCCCCGTCCGAAACTTTCGTGGTTCAAAAAAGAACAATTTTACTATTCAATTCATAGATTTTTTATTTATATGTTTCTTTAAATTATATTATTCACTTGAATGGTATCATAACATTTTTTCACGAAACAAGTTTTTTTTATAAGATTACTAGCTGTTCGCGTGCGGATTCGTCCTCGTGAAATTATAAAAACTTTATTTTATTGTTTACATTTGTCAAATTATCAATTACAAATGTCAAAATGACATGACATGATGACAACCTTGCTTCCTTGATGTTGGCAGCAACTTATGGTCTCTATACCACATTAGGGTTTTTATCTAAAATATTTACCCCGTAAGTTTAATGGCGTGAAAATATATGGCCTAAAGCGTGACGCAAGTGTAGGGCTTTTTATTAAAAAAAGAGTTATTCAAAAATATGCTGTCATTGCTGACATCTTAGGCAACAAAGAAGTGTGTGTTTACGCTTTATTATAATAAGTATAGATATAGATTAAAACAATTTCTTTTCATACTTTTAATTTTTAATTAAACTGCCGAAGTGTCAAACTTGAATGTGATCTCAATGATTTCAATGCAATTTTTCAAGCTACTATTGGGTGTAAAGTTTAACTTTGTTCAGGATCAGCTTGCATCAACTAACATATCGAAACTACGGTTCGCAAACAAATTAAATGAACACGTTCACGTGGCGAAGCTCTATTTTAACTTTAATTAAGGTTGGTTGATGCTTAAATAACAAACTGCTTTAGCTATGCACCACATCAAAGGTGCGAAATTAAACCGTCAAGTGAACTGAATATCGCATCCCGCACTATTGCATTTCCATTACGCTGTATCATTTAATAAATCAACATATTCGTTTGTAACTTGCAGAGTTATTTGTCATTCTAACAAATGTATACTAATATTATAAAGAGGAAAGATTTGTATTTTGTATGTTTTTGATTCACGAAAAAACTACTGGACCGATTTTGAAAATTCTCTCACCATTAAAAAGCAATTTATTTGAGTGACATAGGCTATACTTTTACTACTTTTTTTTAAATCCATGTAGACGCAGTCGGGAGCACCAGCTAGTGTATAATAATGACGAAAATGTTAGTATCGATTTCATTGTGTTAAATTATAAAACCAAATCTAAACATAATTTTGAGATTATAATATTTTTTTGTACTCTGTAATTTAGGAAATAAAATAGCCAAATGAAATCTTACTAGTATTATAAATGCGAAAGTTTGGATGGATGTTTGTTAGAGTTTGTAGCCTAAACGGTTGGACGGATCTCGATGATATTTGGTATCGATGTAGAGGATAGTCTGGAACACATAGGCTACTTTTGTTTTTTCTAATTCCACGCGAACGGAGTTGCGGGCGAAAGCTAGTAATAAATATAAATGATAAAGTAGTGACATAGTATTTTTTAATAACGTAAATTAAATATGGAAATAGAATGTTGCATTAAAATATTCAAATATCGAATTTATGGAGTGTGTTTATTTTTATCATGTAATGTGGTTAAATGAGGTAATAATATAAGAGCTGGCCAAATGGAGCGTAAGCGCGTTACGTTAAACTATTTTCGACGGACGCGATGTCACGCAGTGTTCAGCGTGATGCCGCCGAAAATGTAAATCCGTTCCATCAAAGGCATTGTGATGCAAAATCCCGACAAAATTCAATGCCTCGTCTAATGTTTGTGTTCTCAATATAGACAAAAAGCACTTTATTCTTACCATTTTTGTGGAAACAGTTTATGTACACAACATAAAATTTAGCTTGGCTATTATTTGTGATAAAGAAATTAATTCAACAATTAGTTGTAACTGTACACTAAAGGAGAACGTTTACTGTAATCATTTACAATTGTTTAGAACATAATTACCGCTTAACAGCAGATAGAAACCTATTTCATACCACAACTTAAAGGTGCATTCTCACCTGTGCTATTTGACTTAAATTAAAATAAAACATTTAAAAAACTGCATGAAAGATGTAATAAAAAATACAACAATTTAATGCCTACGCCTACCTACACACTACTTCGTGGCGTAGGATGTCAGCAATCACAGCATATTTTTGAATAATAATTTCGTTAATAAAAAGCCCTACACTTACAACACGCTTTAGGCCATATATTTTCATGCTATCAAACTTGAGGGTAAATAAATTGGAAAAAATACCTTCATGTGGGACAGGGGCCATAAACTACAAGCTGCCAACATCAAGGAAGTAAGATTGCCATGGTCATTTGTGCATTTGAATTTTGACATTTGCAATTGAAAATTTCACAAATGTAAAAATAAAATAAAGTTCTTATAGTTTCATGCTGATGAAGCCGCACGGGAGCGGCTAGTTAGTTATAAACATGAGCCGTCGTGTAGATGATATACAAATTTAATGAAATATGAATATGAGATTTGAAAACAAATTGTTACTCCAAACGGTCTTTATCGTGTCTGATGCAGGCGTGCCGGCGCAGTAAGGTTGCCTAAGCTCCGAATAATTACAACGACCAGACTCAATTAATGCAGACAAAAGACTAAATAATAGCCTTAGTGCACGTCAATCTAGTCCCTCATCTTGGCTTTACAATAGCCCCGATCTACGAGTAAACAAACTTTTGTTTAATAAGAATTTAGGTTCAGAATAAAAAAATAATTAGCTAAATCAGAGTGTGTCCAAAATTAGTTTATAACGATTTCGTAATTTACGGCGAATAATCAACTGAAGATTAAATTCCATTGAAGCTTCTAAATTTTAATTAATGAAGACTTACAAGTGCCTGATAAAGGGTATTTGGTATTGTTATCGATATTTAGATACAAAGCGGCATTATTCTAACCATGAAGGTCTTAGATTATTAGCCGTTACACGTGATGGAAGATTCTTATGGGTATACCAGTGATTCCCAAAGTTAGACATTAAATATAATACAATTTTTTTTATCTGATTGCAATATTATGGTTCAAATACGGTAAAAATTATATAGTTTCACTAAAATTTGAAAAGTGGTCTACGAGAAAAGAATTTTAGGAACCTCAGGTTTAGACAATAATATGACTATAACCAGAGTAAAAATATAGACAGAGAACAGAGCTCATGTCTTTGTGCCTACGTTTTAATGCCAAAGGTTGAGATAAAACTACACGCGCCTATTGTAATGTAATTTTTGTAGCACCAATATTCGGCAAAAAATAATACAATACAAAAGATAAAAATAGTAATAGAAACTTAGCATAAGTTTAGACAAAAAGAAATACAATCGAAACAGCATCTAATATTCCGATGTTATCTGACACGTGGCAACGTTAACCAAATCTTTGTCAAATAATCTTCGGCGTATGAATAGAAATTATGTAAAAAAAAAATAAAGATATATTTTAAGACTAATTTATGGCTTCAAAGAAAATTTAGAATATTGAATCCTGGACATTGCATATAATTCGAGTATAGCTTGAACGTTTTCAGTATAAGTAAATTTGTTAATTGTATTTATATTTTTTCAATTCATTAACGTGCTCTAAAGATAAGTTATTAAGTAACTATAACAGAGAGAGGCGCTGTAATCACTCCAAATCCAGACAATCTCTGCGTACCCCATTTACGTGTATTAACCTTCAATTATTTAAAATTATATTTTAACCGTCTCCTAGACGTAACTAATTTAATAGGACCATCCGACGGATTTTACACATGTAAGTTTTATACAAAATCCGCTTAAAGGAAATACGAAAATATTATTTTGTTATCCTAATAGGGTATTGTTAAAACGAAAATAATATCTTCAATCTTTCTTTTGTGCTTTTCTTTATAGATTACATTTTTTGTTCTGCGCAGTCTAGACTGCCAGGGTTACACGTGTTTTAGAAGAAAATCCAGATTATCTCTTTGTATAGTGCTTGTATTGTACCATTGTTGGATTTGAAAAGAATACTTCGCACTTTAAAGTGCCCTGAATATATTTGCGTTCAGAGATCTATAATACATCGCACAGAATAAGCTGGTTACATGGTTCACAAAAGAATACTTGATCGTCTTTGGTCTCTGTTTCCTATATGTTTTGTAATGTTCATTTTATTATAATAAAAGGGGCAAAACGAGCGGCGAGAACACCGAGGTAGTCAACGATGCCCATGGACATCCTCAACACCAGAGGAACTACAGATGCGTTGCCGGCCTTTGAGGAAATGATGGGCTCGCTTCTTAATACCGCCGAAGACAGACCGACCGTTTATTAAACTCCACGTTATAGTAACTTTCAAGAAAAACAGTAATTTAAATGTAGGTTGAGAATAAACCGAATGGGTTACAGAATTGCAATTTCTCTGGTAAATTTATCAAAATAATTATTCGTGTCCCCTTAACAAAGCTACACTAGCGGTCCACCGCAGCACGAACACTGTAAGATAATTGAGTTTCCGACTAACCGTAACAAGACCAAGATTCTCAACAGGGGAGCACTGTATTGAAATACTATGACAAGTAGACTATTCTTAGTTCAAAATGAAAGCCATATTCTTGTAACCATTTGACGTGAAAAATCCTCATTATTTCCCATCCATAAATAGCTAATATTCACATAATACAATATAACTTTACTCAAGTGAAAATAATAGATTTGAAAAAATCTATAATATTTTTATAAATAAGTAAATTAAGAAAAACAGGGAATCCCAAATTATGAGAAATATGAAATTGAAATTATGAATAACAAGATATGAGAAAAAAAATATTAAGCGAGACATAAAAGTAGCAGATTGTCGAGCTTGTAACAATCTTGGCAATACTGTAGAGTTGTAAACACTGAATTGATTATAGAGACGATCGAAGCACAGCTGTTAAATGTAGTGGAGTGTGAGATATGAATTATTCAAGCTATAGAGTAGGGCGAGCGAACTTGTATGTAGTGCATCTCCTAATAGAATTCCCAACTGAGCATCGCATCTACGTTACAAAAATAACAAAGAGCACAAAGTAATTAAATTTTGTAATAAAGTCAATAGACGAGTGTGCCGTACGCACAAAGATGATGAAAGTAATTAGGACTGAGATATACAAGACAATATTGATCATAGGTATAAAACTGATAAACTAATGTAAACTAGATTACAGAGATGTTCCAAATGGTTTATACTATTAACTTCAACTACTAATTCTCAATGTCAATTCTAATTCAAAGTAATTTAAATCTTGTAATTGAAGAATCTCAGTCAATCGGAAAACTAGTTAGTACTCAATTCAAAAGCAGTCACGGACTTTGCGGTACGACAGACGTTTGAAACTTTACCCGCGGAATGTACCTGGTTTAAAGTTTACACCCGGGACAGAATCGGCGCTTTGAAACCTTTGTACTGCATACATTCAGACATATTGTGTTTGTGTGTTATTTACTCATGGCCAATGGGTATTTGTGAGGTGGTAATGTGTATAGCTTGTGTACATAGTGAAGTATGTGTCAATTCAAGGTAGACAACGCATCTGTAGATGCGAATCTCTATGGATAGATCACTTCACTATTATTGCGAATTTAACTGGCCGCATGCTCCTTTACTTATTATTGTTAATTATTAATTGACTAGCTTTCGCCCGCGATTCCGTCCGCGTGGAATTCTAAAAAACAAAAATGAGTAGCCTATGTGTTCTTCCAGACTATCCTCTACATCCATGCCAAATTTCATCGGGATCCGTCAAGCAGTTTAGGCTACAAACTCTAACAAACATCCATCCATCCATCTAAACTTTCGTATTTATAATATTAGTATGATGTAAAACGTTTGCACCCCGTAGCTTTGTTTTTTTACCCACTATATTAAGATAAAATCCAGTTTAAATATACTTTTAGAATGTCGTACCAATATTGAATAAGTCAGATTAGTCGGGATTAGCTCGTATAAATAAACAAGCTATAGTTTTTATAATTGAAAAAACCATTAAATGCAATATAATTTCAGGGATATTAAAAATAGAAGTAGCTACAATACTTATAGTTTTAAACAGTAGTTAACGTTATACAAACGTGTCAGATAACATCGAGACATCGCGTCATGTAACTGATTTCAATTTGATTATTCAATCTATCATACTTGCACTTCGATTGATTAATTTGTGACAATTGCATCATGCATCGAGCATCTATGATTAATCGCTCAATGAATATATCAGAGGGTGTAATATTACATCACTCTGATATAATTACATACGAATTGACATATTCTAGACAACAGTCAGCTGGGTTTCTATTTTTCGCTTAGTGTCAAAAAATGTTTGCGATCACTGGTAAAAGATAATATTTTCCTTAAATATTCACTGTATAAGGTGGTAGTAGCCAGTGATAAGTGCATAATAATTTGACTTACAGTGTGCCAAAAATATATCTATACTCTATACTATTATAATAAAGCGTAAACACACACTTCTTTGTTGCCTAAGATGTCAGTAATTACAGCATATTTTTGAATAATTATTTTTTTAATAAAATGCCCTACACTTACGCCTCGCTTTAGGCTATATATTTTCACGCCATTAAACTTAGGGGGTAAATATTTTGGATAAAAACCCTAATGCGGGAAAGAGACCATAAGTTGCTGCCAACATCAAGGAAGCAAGATTGCCAAGGTTTGTCATGTCATGTCATTTTGACATTTGCTATTGATAATTTGACAAATATTAACAATAAAATAAAATTTTCATAATTTCATGCGGATGAAGCCGCATGGGAACAGCTAGTTATATAATATAAAACAATTGAGAAGATAATAATATTATGATATTCAAGTTAACCTTCATTAGCACGGGCGCTTTTTAACGCTGTTGTACATACGAACGCTTTAAAATCACTCTTGTTTCGTTCAGGTAGCGCTCAAAATGCCAAAAGTATTGCCATGTGAACATATACATGGAAATACATTTGTTCTAACGTTTTCAAAACGCGCGTTATAAACGCGCCCGTGGAAATGCGGGCTTATGTTGGAAAGCTGATTTCGGTTATCAAAGCATTCCAATGAGCATTAGAACGCTATGACATATCAACAGAGACCTTTGATCAATTCATATGTAATAGGAAACAGTATTGGCTATTAGATGCATGTGCTTTGATACTCGATTGATCATAATTCTATTCAAATGCTTGTGTAAGCATAATTTGCTTCTCAGATTTGATATTAACGTCATGTAATGCAACTGTCAACTGCAGATATTATTATAGAGACCTGTATAAGATATAGCCACACATAGTCAATGATTTTAGACTCCGACCGCGTGAAATTAAAAAAAAAGACAAAAGTGAGCCTATGTGTTCTTCCAGGCTATCCTCTACATCTTTACCATTATTTTATCGAAATCCGTTTAGTGGTTTAGGCTACAAACTCTAACAAACATCCATCTATTCATTCATCCATCTATCTAAACTTTCCCATTCATAATATTAGTAAGATTAACCGATACTATAAATACATCAAAGTACTCCTAAAGTAATTTTAAAACTGTTTTTCAATTGGATTTATCATTAGATTTTTTTAAGTCACAAATTTTCGGGCGCGTGAGAGAAAACAAAACTTTTTTCTGATGCAATGAAATGTTTGCCCACATTAATAACAAAGAATTCACAATATGTAAAGACTAACTTCTCTTACGAGTCCCAGATTCAATACAATACCAGCGTCATAACATGTTTTTACTAAGAAGTATTTTAATAAAATATAGAGCTCTTATCATCATCAAATATTATTTTTGTACCATTTAAAAATAGTGAAACTTTATAGAGGTTTTATTTCTGTAGCTCAAAAACTCAAAGTCGGATAAATGTGGGACGAAGGCGGTGATTATCGCTTGTTTAGTATTCTACGGGAGTGTTGGTCGCTTACGCTGATATACACACTTTGCTCTGCGGGCCTTTGACTTTTGAGAGACAGGACATGTCAAGCGCACATTCCTCTCCGGCTTATAAAAACGAACAATAAGGTTTAAACTTGCTTTTTTGTGTCAGACATTTTTGAGTCAGTCTGCGTTCAAAAATACTGAGAAAACTCAGACGACAGATGATCATTTTCACCTAACCTTTCGCGAAAAGTAGCAGAATGTATTTAATACAATGGCGGCTTTTTGCCTAGTCCTTATCTTTATAGTCTAAATGCAGGCTTGCGAGCGCCACTTGGACGCTTGAGTACGTTTTACACTTAGGCTTGGGACACACGAATGGACGGCACTTAGTGGAAAATTGAAATCTATACTAATATTATAAAGAGGAAAACTTTGTATTTTTGTATTTTTGTATTTTTGTATTTTTGTATGTATTGAAATAACTCAAAAACTACTGGGCCGATTTAAAAAATTCTTTCACCATCAGATAGGTAATTTATCTGTGAGTAACATAGGCTATATTTTATTATTACTAATGTTTAGGAACTATTAATAAACAGCGTGTTTCTGGACGCCGGCGTTAAAAATTCACTAAACTTTAACATTTCTCGGCTTACGCTGCCTAAACCGTTAGAGGTATATAAAAATGATGTATGAAAGAATTGTAGATCTCAAAAAGTTCTACAGAAAAGTCCGCGATAGCATATATCTATCTTTAACAGTTTTCTTACAATAACCACTTTTTTGTTTACAAAATGAATTAAAAAACTTACGCTATTTGCAGCGTTCTTTTATTGGTTTCAATATTAATCCTTATCCAAATAAATGCGTTTGTTATCAGGAGAATTAAATGTAGAATAAAATTGTTCTTTACAGTATTTAAATTGGACTAATAGTTTAGAAGATATCGCGAACACAAACAATAAGGGTAACCGAAAAATCAGCTTTCAAGCTACCGGGCTTAGAAATTTGGAATCTTGCATCGGTATATTTTATAAAATTACAATACGAAAGATTTTCTTAAAACGTTTGTAAGATACGGGTTTCTTATCACGATTGGGTTGTTTTAGCTTCCGATACTTCGGCACAGTTGCATGCAATATGTTCACGGGCTAAAGTGATGCGGTAATGTGAAAAATTATATTTGTAAAAACCACGAAAGTTTAAAGTTATATATTTCTTAAAACGTTTTAAATGTCAATAACAAGCCAAAGAGAGATTTTCCATTTTTAGCGATATAGTGTTTTCAAGTTAAGTCGGTACACAATTTAATATTCTTATTAACACAGAGTTCAATAAGAAAAAACAACGAAAACTTAAGACGATAGCGAGAAAGGTAATATTCAGAGTTCTAGTAACAATTCGGAATTTGAGTTGAAGTTCGGAAGTGATATGAACTGGCCTTAAGTTACCTACTGTTTTAATATTGTACAAGCAGTGCGGTACCTCTCCTAGTATTTGCTAACAAGATCGATAGTTAAACATGCGGTGTCTTTAACCGCGGGATTACACTGCCTAAACGCATGTTTACAACGCATATTAGTGCTGTATTCGTGTTCAATACCCATATTAAAATAGCTTCGAGATGAGTTTTTGGAATTTCATAATATCGGAGTCTATGAGCTTTTTATGTCTATGAAAATGCAGTGTGTTGTGACATATTTTTTTTAGGAAACTCTTCAAACAAGCTTTTAAGGACTCCCTTGTCGCGATCACATACTTAGTAGTTTCATAGCGATAATTATACGCAGTATAATAGCAGTGTATTAAAGTATATGGAAATGACTAAAATCATATAAATATAATATTATAATATAAATGCGAAAGTAAGGATGGATGGATGGATGTTTGTTAGAGTTTGTAGCCTAAACGGCTGAACGGATCACAATGAAATTTGGCATACATGTAGCGTATAGTCTGGAAGAACACATAGGCTACTTGGTTTTGTTTTTTTTAATACCTCGCGGACGGAGTCGCGGGCGAAAGCTAGTAAAATATAAACATAGCTGTCACTTTAAATTTTTATCTAGTTGTGAACGGATATCAGATGTTTGTATAAATACTTGTAGCGTGAATTACGACAGCATTCATGTATAGACATGTTCCTCGAATGGTTAATAAGCGGAACATTATGCGATGCGAGAGAATCGAGTATTAATATGGATGTATGCATATCAATCAATCCTTGCATGCATATTAATACTTTATTAGAAAGTATATCTTTAATGCATATAAATAAGAGTAATCTGCAAAATTTCGATTTAAACACAATACTGAATTTGAACAAAATATAACGCATATATGTACCTACAATCTAAATGCAAGTATGTGGTGCCAGTCACTTTGGCGGCCCCAAAATGATAGAGAACAGTGGGTGACCGTTTATGAACATATTCTGTTTTAGTTATTTTTCCTGATATAAGAAAAGACAATATCAATATTTATTTTCAATTGTTTCAACGCATTACGGAGTTATTATAAAGGAGGGCGAGTTGGAAGTCAATCTCTGACGTAATGTCGAGAAAGTTAAATTTTTTAAGACAGAATTTAATTTAAATTGTCAATTTTAAAATTCAGTTTGTTTTTTAAATCACTAAATTCAATACGCGAAAGCCCGAATTTGAAGTTATCAAAAAGTACTACCAAACGGAATACAACTTTAAACATCCTGTCTGCCACTTTAATGTCTTTAAACGACAATTACTAATAACATATTGTAATATAGTTGTTGAAGTGGCGGCGAAGATATTTAAAAATATATAAAACATAAAATATATTACCTCCGGAGACGTTTTCCAATGTGAATGCGTTGAAATTCCACATCGCCGACCGATCCAGGATGTACTGCAAAAAAGCAAACCAGTCGTTAGGCAACATAAATTAGTCCTTCTATCGCACCTTCGTACGACGCTAGCGAATAGACCCATCACATGTAAGGATTATTCCCAACTGTCGCCCCGCTCTGTCCCCACGTGAGAATAAAAAGTTTCATCCGTTCCACATTTTAGTCCCAAGTTTCAACCGTCTCCTCGCAAAATGTGGGACGCATGAAACTTTTTATACTCATGTGGGGACAGAGCAGGGTGACGGTTTAAATTTAAGCACGAGCCGCCACTGCTTGAGAGATAACTAATTTGGTCTATTGGATCGATTTTGTATTAGCGCCAGCATCTTATCAATAAATGACAAATATGTACAATATATTTGCGTTGAAGAATATAGGATGTGTCTTAATGGACGTATCAAAAGGTCTGTAGAAGTAGAAACTTAACAGACAGTTAAGGGGTTTTGTTTGACCCGTCATAACTTTTTACCACTAAATTTCTATTTTAAGTTATTACTGGAGTATGGAAATCTATCACTGTTTAACTAAGTTACATTCCGGTATAAACAAACGCATTCATTTAAAAGTTACAACAATAATAAAAAAATCGCACCTTTTCCACACTCGCACATATTTTAGCGAGTCTAAAAGCAAATTGAGCTGAGTTCTGTTCGACAGATTCTTGGCGGCTCTAAACGTACACTGCATCAGCTTGGCATCTTAATACTCAATTTGTCAGTTCGCGTGTGTATTAATAAAGGAAATAATCGATCTTTGAGGTAGATCCAAAGATTACTTTGTATGAGAGGGAGTTCTTAACTGGATTTCTCGCCTAATAAACTAGATACCTCGGATAAGCAAAAATGGATCGGGAACGTTTATTGGGTTCGATCTTCTACTAGCTCGACTATAGGTGAACATTGTCAATGAATTAAAATATGTACTACTTATATGTCTGAAATCGCAAGCTTGCACAATTATTATAAACGACAAGGTTTTCAAATTAAATATTATACAATATATAAATATTAGAACAAGTCACAAATAAGAGTTAACATTAACAGCGCACTTGTTTCATTTTTAACACTAGAAAATAAACGAATTAGCTAAAGAGTTTACTTAGATTTATGCAGAGTATGCTTTTCTGGGTACAATTTTCTGTATTATTTTCACAAAACAAGGGCGCTGCGTTCGAGACATTGTGTTATGTTATTGCGGCGAGACTGTCGAAAAATCAATGACCCCGCTCGACCACGGGGCCCCTACGCCAAGCTAATCTGCCAAACTAAAGAAAACTGGCCGACTAACCCTAGACTAGACTTGTGTACAGATGAAAACGTAATTTATAAAGAAAACTAGCTGTTGCTCGCGTCGTCTGCGTGATTTTATTTTTAATTTTTAATTTCTTTATAATAAGATTATTTTTTTATATGTTACAGAAAAGTTTTGTTTCGACGTGACTTTTATACTATTTAATTGTAATTGCAAAATTTTTTTTTTACTTTTGAGTTTTATATATTTATAATATTAATTAGAGTAGATCAAAGTTCTTCCGGTACATTATATCCGGATAATCTTAAAAAGCGTACTTATTTAATTTATTTCACAGGACAGGAAATATTTATTATATACGTTCCATTGTCAACGATTTTATTTAGCCTAAACCATTACAATTATAAAGTGTGAGATGTCATTCGATTTGCACTAGGTTACATACAGGGATAGCTATATAAATCAGTTGTAATTTAATTTTTTAATCCGTTATAAAGATATAGCGCGTGGAGCCGCGTTATTAAACTAGCCGCAAGTACACAGACGGGAACGGCTCATGAATACAAAGCGTCGACATTTAAATTTACGGCCGAGAACGTCTCGGTGTCGAAGGATCGCGCAATGACCATGGCGGGACTAAACTCACACCGAAATACCAAGTAATTATTTTATTATCAAATACTTTATAACTGTATTCACAAATCATTTTGATTCTATAGTTAATAGTCGATTGTTTAGTGCAATATTATAAGAAATGTTAACTAATTAGTATCGTACCTTTGAACACAATCGGTCATTAATCGATAAAATTCGAATCAAATTTACTTTGAATGCTGTTTACTAGTACAAAAATCTACCGATCATCCTTTACATTATAGATTAGGTGTTTCAATTACGATCTCTCAATTATTTAAAACTGCTGCCTTTGGCAAAAACGATTCGATCGATTGGGCTACGTCGTTTTTAAAATAGATTTAATTGGAACGTACTAAAGCAGCATTCGTATACCCTTAGTTTTTAAAGGCCTTTCCATTTTTACGATGAATAAGCCACCGCTTGACTACGATCCGATGATGTTAAGTGGTGAGTTAGGTTTAATTGAGATTCAAAGCATGAAACGTAAAAAGTTGCCTTATTGATTTAAATTCTTTTGAAACATCTATACTTAATATTACGCACAACAACAATGTCTCGATGCAAATATAATAACAAAAATCCATCAAATATAAAAACAACTACAATCAAACTTGGTTTGACTGTATAGACCAGGGATTCCCATACTTTTCTCATAGACACCTTTCAAAAATATACCTGTGACCCTTAACTTTGTTTCCCGTACACTCCCGGGTCTTCCTTGGAGCCCAGAAGGTTCGAGAGTGTTCGGGTTCAGGAGGACCTTCGGGAATCACTAGTACAAACAAACTGAGCAGCAATGCCTTATAGTCGCGACGCTTAATTGTACAAGCTATACGAACAGTGTTTATCTTCTTGATGTGTCATGACTTGCCTGCTGTTGGCGCAGCTGCAGGTCGTCAAGCAGCAGGCCGTCATGTTGTACTTGAGGCACCAGGGTGCGCCTGCGTCGCTTCTTGAGGGTGAGAAAGCAGCCTGTAACGGCGGCTTCCTCGTTCATGTTAGAGATAGCGTCTTCATCGGAATTGCGCCGCGCTTGCGGCTGGTTCTCGTGAACTGTAACGAAAACTTACATTTAACTATAAAATTACTGCTCATTACAACTGAGATTATTAATAATAGTTTAATTAGAAATTCGATATCTTTAACACGCTTACTACCGACTTTTGTGAAGAGACCACTTTATACTAAAAAAAATAATGACATATAATGTGTTATTATTTTAACTATTCCGTAACTATTATAGTCTAAAATTTGCGTTCGCATTCGTATTAACTTGTAATTATTTTATCTCAGCAGAAAATAGCGTGAAATAGTCTTAAAAACGGTGACACGTTTGATCTTTCTAATATTCAGACCACAGTTACAAAGTAGTACAAATCCTGTTATATTGTGGTAATATCACAAATATATTCTTATTCGTCAAAGAACGTCCACGGTATTACATGTTCGATGCCTAATCCCTTTGATACTTAGAAATCCACTCCTTTGTGACGTATTTTATAACTAAATATCTCTCACATGCTATAAATTCCCATAACAGTCCTTAAATATATAATAAATTCATACAATATTTATGTATATTCAGATTTCATCCAGGGTTTAAAGCTAGTCTATAAATTTTGAATTAAAACCAATACATATCAACCATATTGACATACGATAACACTGATAATAGTCGTTATCTGTGTTACGTAGAGAATGTAGCACCTAACATGATACAGCTTAACATAAATACAAAACTTTTAAAATATAATTATTCCTTTAAAATTTTAATTGTCGTTAGCTCAATCCCCACCGAGGAGATCGTATTCTACCCAAAAAAAAATTGACTAGGTCTTAGTACCACGTTGGTCTAGTGCGTTCTGGTTGACTATTCACGTTTTTTGTCTTCGTAGATTTGAATTTGAATGATTTGATTTTATTAGTTGCTACGTGCATTAGTGTAGCTTAGCGGGATTTGAACTTCGATCGTAATTCTAGTTACTGATAATATAAACAGATAAAAAATAGTATCGTAGGTTTTACTATCAAAACGATTATGTCCACATTTAATGGAGGTAAAAAAGATTCTTTGAGACAGATACTTTTATTTTATAGGTGAAATTTCTGAAAAAAGTGGTATTAAAGAATAGATAATTATGTGTGTTATCATTACATTAATTATGAATTAACGTAATAACATGTTAGTCAGTCATTTTTATTTTATATGCTTGTCAAAATTGTTTAGGCTACAATTTCTCATGTGCCTATAAGTAGACATGTGAGGAAAAAACAGTTCACCCTATTTGAAACATATATAAAAATAGCAATACTAGAAATTAATAACATTGTTTGCTTACAAAGGACGTATAATTTTAAATGTTTACCTCAATAGTTAGATTAGACAAACTTTGCAGGACGTACGATGGGCACGATCAGCGACCAGCCCAGCACTATCTAGAATTACTGTTTATCACGCACTGTTTACTGATTGTTGATAAAAAAGCTAGCAAAAGCTTATATGAATCGCAACTAATGCTGCGTATTTCTAAGTACTCATTCGATTACGTTTATGTAACCTATACGCTGTACATCACACTAGTTGATATGAAATCTAGTGTTGCCCATATTCGGTAAGCAAGTGCAAAGCTAAGCTAGGATCCCACGGAGAGCAAGAAAAGAAATTGATAGCCTCGATGTTATCGCACTTGTAAATGAAGTTATATATTGTTTTACACTGAGCTGGAGCGTAAGTTAAAAATACGTGAACACTAGTTACTTTATTTTCCTATTTGTTTTGTTTATATCAAACTAGTCGACATACGTTTCCATTTACTCAGATTCTGTAGTGAGTTCGGGTGTAACTAAAGAAGATACGTAATGAGAATAAAAAAACTATATGGGTTGATATAAAACTTTAGCGAAAGGAATGGTATTTGTTAAAATCCTTTGATCTCTTAAATATGCAAAAGATTTGAATCAAAAGGTCTTAATATTAAACTTTTATGAACAACTAAGTCCTATCTGTTTTCTTTTAATTATAATAAAACAATGGCTATTTGCAATGTTCACAAAATCTATACTTCGTTGTGCCTCAACCATTGTAGAGCTCATTCAGACTCATTAATTATATATTTTACGTATTTAAATACAACCGTTTTCCACCCCGAAGGGAAGAAAACGATTATTTCAGGTCTTGCCGAGGCTTGACCTATTGGAGATTAGCAACCTTACCTGACAGTACACACATGCTCACTAGTTACGGTCGAATGTCTCTGTATGTGTGATTAGAGCGAGACGCGGCGATAGTTAGAGAGAGAGAGATAGAGAGAGAGGTTGCGCGGTGGGGAGTGTGGCGCGATGCCGGCAGCGTGTGCGGCGCCCTTTGTCGCCTCTTCAGTACGTACCTCCAATAGCCGGCAAGGGCTTGCTCAGGTCAAGCCTCGGCAAGACCTGAAATAATCGTTTTCTTCCCTTCGGGGTGGAAAACGGTTGTATTTCAGTTCTGTGCCTTCGGCTTGACCTATTGGAGACGTGTTTCTAATCTGCCGGCGCCACAAAGCGTACTGTGATTATTATTGGTAAATGGTATTTGCCATGCATGTATAAATATATACCATAAGTATCATTACTTTTAAATGGATAAAATTGAAAACATTTCAAGTTAAAACAATTCCTTGGTGTCAACGCAAGGGAAATAAGGCAAAATACAAATAGGAAAATGAGAAAATAAATCGCAGCAATTGGCTATTCTGTTACATAACAGGTAACATAAGCAATATTGCACAGTCTAATAAATAAATTTATGAATTAAATAACCAGGTTAAGAACTGCGAAGAAGTCATTTAAGACGTACCCATTTGCAGTTCTAAGCTTAGTTTTACTACCCTCATACAAAAAGTGTATGAAAAAGATTTCAGAACCTTCTCATTTACCACATTCAAGATGATCGTCCAACGGTACGTAATGTTGGATGTTGCTGGAAGCTATAATACTTTTAACTTTAAATGCTGAATTCCGTAAATGGCCCTTTCAGTCATCCTGCAAAAAGTCAGTACTATAAATAAACTATTTAAACCATTGCGCTCTTTTCTTCTATTGTTGTTACAAGGCAACGATTCGATTAGGCAATTCGTTTATTTTAGTAAGTTAGATCCTTGTCTTCAGAGAAAGTCAATCCAGAGGAATGCCATCTTCATTGGCATATATTCACATTGCTAATTTTGGAGTCTAATCTAGGCCCAAACGTTACAAATGAAAGCATCGACCTAGAGTAGAGAGTGCCTCTTACAATGATCATGCATGAGAATGTAAGATCATAATCCGAGGAACTAAAACTAATAATAGAAGCAAAACTAAATGCCAAGACACCTTAAACAACCCGTGTCTATGTGAAGTGTGAAATTTACCCATTGAAGCTGATTCTCGACGTTCAAAATATCAGACTTTGAAGATATGCATCTTTTAATAATAATTTATGTAAGCATAGCAGTAACTAACGTATGATTAGCTTATTGTTTTTCTTGACTAGGATCACCTAAGGTCACTTATAGATCATCACAAGGTCACTTATAACCAATTTATAACCAAAGATTGACTGTAATGTCAGCTTACTGACTGAAAGATAGCCCTTCTAGGCTACCTTTGTCGAATTAGATAGTACATCTAAGTCGTTGCAGAGGTCTGCTAGATTTTATTAGACCTTTTGTCCGGATCACTAGAGTCGCGGCTTCTAGCTTGACTGGTAAGTTCGCCAAGGGTTTACCAAACAGGCTACTCCTATTCCACACCTTTAGGATCAAATATTTAATTAAGTCTCATTACCCTAAATATTCTAGATTTCTATTTTTCGGTTTTGGAAGGGACAGCTTGTTGGAGAAATCTACCAGAGATTGAACAGTGTTTCATTGTCTCAATCTAGGCATCTTGAGCTCTACATTGTGATCAGCTCTCCGGAAGATTGCCTCTCAGTCTCAGTGGTGTCCGAAATACACAAGTCCGCCGACAATGCCCAAGGCGACTGAAGGCAAAGCTGGAATGATTTACACTTGTTCAATTTAATATAAAGATACTATTTGGGGAAGTTTTCGTTTGAGAAAATACGAACCGTTTCTTTAGATATCAGTAGGGCAGAGGTTTCACCCTCGACAAACATTCTGCTTTTGAATTTTAACAGTGTGGAAGCTAAAAGCGATGAATATATACTCGCCGCTAGTAGAAGAGTCTTATTTTGTCAATTCTGAGTCCTTGATTTCTCAACTAATTAACTAACTTGACACACTGTTGTCGAACTAGGAACTTATTTTGGCGCTACTCGCGCCCTGGGCGAGATTTCTACGGTGCCTTCTCTAATAGCACATTTGAGGATGTAAGAAGGATTATGCGACATTGTGCGTTTCGCAGAGGTGTGCCGCTCCTTTTCTGTCCAGCGCCCTGAAGGTTGGCTGACTGCGTTATACCCTAACGCCGGCCCTGGTCGGGGTGTACCATGGTTTCCAACGGTATTTGCATATGGTTACATGTATGAAAATGTTAAAAATCTCTTTTTTTTTTTTTTGTTTTTTTTTTTTTTTTTTTTTTTTATCTTCAGATCTTCTTGCTCGTCAGTCCATTCTTCTTGAAATAGTGATCGTTGATCTGGATGCCAAAGCCAATGTCGGAATCATCTTGTAGTCAGATTTTCTTGAAAGAAAACTGAACCTAATATTTTGACATTCTAAATATAATCTTCTGAAGCAAACTGTTAAAGCTTCTATCGAAACGACCTTTCGTTTGGGTTTCGAGAGAGAGATTTTTGCTGCTCATTTGTTAGTTCTTGGAATGCATTCATCTCAGTGGACTTACTAAGTAGGCCAACTTTATTCTGTCTATTAGCGGTGTACCAGATTGCTAAGATCATATGCCGATTTTTAGGATGTTTATTAAGTCCTTTCAGATAAATCCCTAAACATTCTATAGAATGAGGTAATACGGATTTCCTTATGTTTACACACCAACCCAAACTTTAAAGAATTTTTTTTTTTTTTTTTTTTTTTTTTACTCTCATGAGAATGTAGGCCTAATAGCCAAGAAATCTGAGTCGGTTTTCGTGTAAATAGTTTGAAATCCAAATGAGTTTGCAGCAAATGCTGACTCAGACAAAGCCCAGCGGGGCGCTTGAAAGTTATTAGTAACTGTTATTAGATACAGCGTCTCTTGTATACCAAAGAGAGAAATTTGCAATGACTACTTTAATTAAAGTGGAATTATGCTCGACTTATATCCATTTTGCCTAAATATCTGTATTCCGGAAGAAAATTGGAGATCTCACTTTGATTTATTAAATTTAATATTGCTGGA
This sequence comes from Papilio protenor, assembly GCA_029286645.1. Lineage (NCBI taxonomy): Eukaryota > Metazoa > Arthropoda > Insecta > Lepidoptera > Papilionidae > Papilio > Papilio protenor. Next base: position 1,614,995 of record JAGSMZ010000042.1, read on the forward strand.
TCGGGGCATCAATTTCGTCAATGGAGATTGAAACTCCAACTAAAATTTCCATTAATTTTTAGGAAAAGCAACACGTGAGACATAACCCTTTCGCAATGTTTGTTCTTTCTATTAACCCTAATGCAAGTTTTATTGGATTTCTTTAAAGAGGGCTGAAAGGAACGCGTCCCGACAATAAGGCGCATGAGTGCCAAATCGACTGCTTTCCCTTAAAAGAAAAAGGTAGTGTGGGTTTTCGCAAGATTTTAGTCTTAATCCTCCTAGTTATAACATGAAAAGTTTAAGAAAGCGTATGTTAAGGCGCCATTATCTTTTCTAAGACTGTTAAACTACTTTCCGTCAAAACGGTGTGTGTTACTGATGGATTAAACTTGAGACTCTTGCAACACTAACGATTATTAGTCTCCAGTAGCATCAGGATTTAATTATTTATTTTCGGATTACACAAAATAAACTCTCTCAAAAACCTTTGTTAGCAAGGGTAAACCATGACAAGTTGCACCCGTTTTTCCTTATTTTTTTATCCAGGCAAAGGGATGGATGACTGGAAATACTTTCCAGCATTTACATTAAGTGAGCTTTTTTTTTATACCAGATATTTTAAGCTTCCTTATACCAGATTTTGTTACATCCACTGTTATCCAGTCTAAGACATTCGATTCCTATCTTCTGAAAGCCTGGAAGTGGTTCTAGCATCAGTGGGTCTGCATCTTTAACTGGGGGTGCGAAATCTAATTTCCTTAATTATTTTAATTAATAATTATTGCCCAGGAATGTGTCCAAAGTTGACTTTGTCCACTTTGGATATGTCACTGAGTCCGGAGAATTTTAAGTATTATATGATACCCCGAACTCGTTCTCCTTATCCAACCTTGGGTCTTTATGATATTGATGTCCCCCACGATGTTGGAGTAAAAGGAAAACATCCCATTCGTCTTCCCTTCTTATGCTTTAATGTTAAATAGAACGCAGAAGGTGACATAGGAATTATTCTTGTCTTAGACTCTATAGTCAGAGAGGAAGAGCATCTTCACTTACGGTGGGTTTCTTTGGGCTCAGATCAGTTTACAGAGGATTTTATCAGCCGTAGCATTTATATATAGAAGATGCTGAAAGGATTCCTGCAAATTCCTTCGAACGGGTGGCCAAAACTTTGACACAGTTGGTGATTACCAGTTGTCCTAGAATAGGTGTGCGGGCAAGCCCAATCTAATAGTTCACATCTCATTTAGCAATAAAATAGTGTGAGTAGTAAGAAAGATCTTAGAATGATGATGGGCCTATGGGTTAGATGCTCCAACTAGGCCTTGCGGGTCGTGCAAAAAGCGAGCTTGTTAAGAGCGTTCGCTTTAAGTGAGCACAAAAATTTATACCTTGAAATTTTCAAAAATTCCCAATATCTCTATTATATATATCAGATATCTCCCAATATCTGGCAAATGCCCTTGCACCAGGATCTTGATGCACTCTGGGACTACGTTGATTTGATCGTTCTCTATGGGGAAATCACGAGCCTGGGCTTGTCGAGAACACAAGCGATAGTGACAAAAAGTACCTGTTCGGAACATTTTCAGCGCGTTTCGATCAGCGCGTTTCGATCAGCGCGTTTCGTTAAGGGTGTCGCAGAATTGATCTGCGCTGCACCAAATTCAGTCCGCATCACTCGTGATTTGGCGCATAACGTGCGGTGGCTGAATCGCGCCGTTCAATGTATGATCCACAAAATAAAAGATTGGATCACGCTAATTTTCTGCGCAAAATTCGATCCGCGCCGCCCGATAATCGAGACGCGCCGCCCGAAAATTGAGCCGCGCGGCCCGATCGAGCGGCGGCACCCAATAATTTGGGTTGGGCCGATCGATGCCTGAATTGAGATCTGTAGAAAGAGTCTCAGCAAGCGATCGGCATCTAACCCTTGTGATAGTAGCTGAATGGCTGACTATCAGGGTTAGTTATTTGTGGATGGAATGTCCGACAAATAAAAGTCACAGTTCAGCAGTGAACCGACCCTTGTGGTAGTAGCTGAATGGCTGACTATCAGGGTTAGTTATTTGTGGATGGAATGTCCGACAAATAAAAGTCACAGTTCAGCAGTGAACCGACCCTTGTGGTAGTAGCTGAATGGCTGACTATCAGGGTTAGTTATTTGTGGATGGGATGTCCGACAAATAAAAGTCACGGTTCAGCAGTGAACCGACCCTTGTGGCAGTAGCTGAATGGCTGACTATCAGGGCTAGTTATTTGTGGATGGAATGTCCGACAAATAAAAGTCACACAAATAAATAATAGACAAGCAGTGTAATATAATTAATTATTGACAGCAGAGTTTAATATAGTTTATTTATCTTTAAACAAAACAATGCAGTAATTACATTTAAACTTTTTGTCCTTCCTCTTCTGCGTATTTGAAACCGGGGCTTCCGTTTGACACAGTAAACTGGACTGGCATCATTAAAAAATTAAACTCTCGCATCTAAAAGAAAACACATTACACAAAAATACAATAGAGACAATACAAACCTATGTTTACATCTTACACTGATTCTATTCACGAACGTTACAACAACGTTTAGAAAAAAAACCTTTTAACTAGTAAGACGTGTGCATTGTCACAATAAAATGGCGTACTGAAGAGGCGACAAAGGGCGCCGCACACGCTGCCGGCATCGCGCCACACTCCCCACCGCGCAACCTCTCTCTCTATCTCTCTCTCTCTAACTATCGCCGCGTCTCGCTCTAATCACACATACAGAGACATTCGACCGTAACTAGTGAGCATGTGTGTACTGTCAGGTAAGGTTGCTAATCTCCAATAGGTCAAGCCGAAGGCACAGAACTGAAATACATCAAATATAATTCCATATTGTTAAAGAAGTTAATTAAATACATCGGTACGTTTTAAGACTAACGCCTCTTGTGCCAAATGATATCAAATTAAGGTGCATTTGAGGTACAATCAGAGAATCTGGCGGTGATACATCTTTTAAGCTACGGTCGTTTAACCTTTTCGTAAGCATTGAGATGACGCGGAACAACCAATAGGACGCAACTTTTACGAGTAAATGTGTCTACGATAAAATGTCGGTCGTTGGTACACGGATAATTGCTTTTTATTATTATTCCGTTGTTTGCCCAACGTAATGTTAGTTGGTTATTAGTATGAAAAGGCGGAGCTTGTCTTGTTACTGGAAGGAAGAAGAAAATATTGCTGTACGAGTAAGTGGAACACCGTGGATTTACGCGACTGTACTGTTGGATATCTATATGTACGATGAGATGGTGAATAAATCATTTAATGTATAAAGCGAACGACGTTGCCAAAACGAAGCTTTATCGCGTACATAAATCATAGATCGTGTACTTTTTCTTTTGAATATCAGAAATAAGATAGGCAACAGTCCAATGTAACGTAAAGCTGTTTTGAGTCCATTTAGTTTACTTGCATCATCTAGGGTAGGGATGGCGAAACGCATCAATGTTCCTTTATTCTAAACAAATGTTTACTGAGATTTAGACGTGTTACATAATAATTTTGACTTAGTGATTATTGGGAACATACCGTAGCGTAAAGATTGTGTGTAAAATTAATTGAGTCATTGAAATAATTTATTAAAACTTCCCATTATATTAATAATTTTTTGTATGCAAATGCTTAGAAATAAATATTTTTAAATGATTAAAGTATTACTTTAACCAATGATCATAATACTAAAAGTGGAATATGACAATTATTTTCTAATAGTTTCCCGTGGTCATGAGTCGGAGGTCGACGCGACGTATTAAAGGACTATTTCGAATACAATACAAGCATCCTTAAGAATTCAAAACACGCGTAACATATACAGTAAGCGTACATACTCTGCGTAGAGATACCTACAATTTATAAGAATGTTGACATTCAAATCATTTAATCGATATATCAATCGATTCTTAAAGAGCTAGGATCACGATGAAAGTAGGTACTTCAGACAAGCGTGCAATCAAGTATATAATTATTTTATAATCCTTCGTTTCAGTTTTGTAATTAACAAGTAAGGAGTAATTAAATTAAGTACTAAGTACTCGCTCTGAAGATGGACCCCCGCTGGGTCCGAAACTGTTCGGTGCCCTCAGCAGTAGAATTCTAGTTGAGCCGTCCTTAATTCGTTTCGAGTTCTCTTAATTCTCAAACTAAAAGTTTTCTTAATTCGAGTAACTTCGTTTTAATAACCACAGATTTAAATTAAAAAAACTTGACTGACTGAGTTTGAGACATTCTAAGTTAGGAAATTATTTTGTTACTTTTAGTGACCTATGTTTAAAAATATTTTGTTTCGAAGTCACTTTAACGGCTGTGTGTTGTAAGCTTTAGTTAAATTTGAAACCTAAAAGCTTCACAATTGTTTTGTTAAAAAACAAACGTACGAGTTACATGTGACCTTCATCGCATATTTAATAAAAATATTCCATACAGATTTTAATTGGCAGTGTAAAGTGAAAGCTCTAAAACAGAAAAACATTTTGTTTGCTTTCACGTTAGAATTTTAAAGTGCCCTTTTTCAATCAGATTTCGGCTTCGATGCAGCCGGCATTTTTCAAAGCTTTTATTGAAATTTAGTTGTAAAACGAATTTGGAGAGACTCTTCTATATCAAAGCAAGCTAACTGTACTCCATCTAATACATTTTGTACCGACTAAAATAAACATTTGTTAAAATACTCATAATTTAAAAAGTTACTTTTTTATTCCGGTTCGTAAGGTTACACGTGTACGAATAAATGTTAATGACGTCTAAACAAATAGCATTCTCCTACGTATAGATTTCACAATTTTTAGAACCATAGTTTAAAAGTTGAAAGGAGTACTTAATAACGAAAAAAAAGGCATATCAAATTATGATCCAGTATTTGTTCCACACCTGCTTGTAATGAATATTCATTAACTAAGAATGTAAAAACCGGACATCACGAATTAAACTTTTGAGCTCAAACGCAAAAATCATTGGTTCTTAGTTGTCAATTTAACATCCGATTATTGACAAGCCCTATTTGCCAACATTGTAATAAGCACCCTCTGTTACTAGTGTTATAAAATAAAATCACTAAAATAAAATACTACACAGTATAGTTGATTCACTTTGTTGTAAAGCTCGCTTTAACGCTGAAATCTGTCAATCGCATTTAACACCCGCTCGCCAGTGTCCTAGATTTTTAGCTGCAATGTTTCAATACGCGCCCTGTCAGGGTCGTTTCAAACATAACAAAGAGTTTCGCAGCGTGTCGCGGCCACACCGTCAGCCTCGGCTTTTTAAACTGTTCCTCGCACAAACGCGCTAGAACATTTTGACTGGCATTTAATTAAACCACTTTTGTTCTGGTTTTTGTTTAAAAAAGTATTTTAATAATTTAATAATAATCTTAAGTAAGATATCGTTCACTCAAGCTAAAGTAGTTGACAGGCTTGTTGCTAAGACCCGACTTTCCACTGAAAGTTGGCTGACTGACCTTGCCCAATTTGTATTGACGACTGGCCGCTTGCTTTTACTAATAATTACGCACTAGTCATATTAGTACGATTGGATATTTTGGCTACGTCATGCCGAAATATAAAATGATAAAAGGTATTTAATTACAGCTTTATTTGATTTGGTAAACATTAATATCATTATCAATCTTACTCTAACTTAATGGGACACCGAGCTAGGGATAGGTCTTAATTAAATACTTGCTTTGTCACTCTTTTCATTAACTCAATACGGATAATCCAGATAAACGAAATTAAACAAATAATAAATCCATCAATGCTTATACCTTAATTATAATTACCTATAGTAAAAGTTACTGTAGTTATCTATAGTTGAAAATTCCTTGTAATTTAATAACTTTACAAGAGATGGAAATTTCATCGGAAACTGCAATACCAAGTTTCCTATTGATGCCAGCTCAGAACGTAAGTGTTTCATTGTAAGAGGAAACGCTGATATCGACACAAACTATTATTGAGGATTAGTTGAACAATTGCCTGCGCTCTTTAGTGCTGTTCGTTGAAACGAAGAACTTGCGGCGTTAAGTTTATTTCAAGTATATTTAAACAGTTTAATAGTCTATAGTTCTAGTATTTGTTATTACTTGCCTGGGGAGAGGGCAACATTTGAAAATTATGGACGTATCTAACATCCGGCTCCTTTTATTCAAGTACCTTATAACTTTTATTACTATTATTTAATATCGACACTAATTAGCGTTTTAAACAGTTTCATTGGAAATGTGTTTGCCTTAATAATAATATTTAGTTCTATTATTATTGGTTAAAATATTTCATTCTATTTCATATAGAAACTTTTGTCACTACTGCATGCTGTGGTAAAAAATTCTCTAAACTTTTAAACCAAATTCAAGAACTTTTTTTTATATTATAAGGTGGCAAACAAGCAAGCGGCCGTCTAAATCCGACGAAATGGCGAAGAGACCGTTGCCCATAGACACCAGCAATAGCATATGCGTTGCCTACCCTTAATCGACGGAAGAGGAGACGCATATAAACAGAAAATTTCTGCTTCTGCCTCTGCCATCAAATCCACTTTTCCTTCCCATACTTTCCTCTTAAGTTTTCTTAAACTGGAAAGGAAAAGGGACTAAAACTAGGCTCCGGCACCACACTCATCAGACGAAACGCAGAATTGAACGAACTTTATTTATTTATCTAAACCAAATAATGGGATAAGTTTAGTTTTAAAAACATGGAAAAATATTTTATATTAGATTATCCTTATTTATTACGTAATCTATGTACGCAAGTCCAACTTTACAAGACGTAATGTTCCGAATCGCGCGAGGGTCACAGGTCAATGACCCCGCGTCGTTTCATCACACCTTCGTAGAGCATTTTATTTATACAGATATCGCTGTATCAAGTTATTTAACTGTCGCTCATATGAATACATTAGAAAATCGATATTTACTAGTAATGTAGATAGAACACTAGAAGAAAGAAAAAACATAGTTTTTTTTTTTGAGGAAGCTTAAAGTTATAAAATCTTGAATAAATGGAAAGTTTTCTACCAAGCGACAGAAGCTTAAATTTTTAAGATATTTTAATGTTTCTTGTTGTTTCTGTAATTTATCATAGTTAATGTTGGTGTATTAACATTCTTTTATTATTAAGTTTGTACTCGTATAATATATATCTACTAAACATTTTTCATTTATTTGAGAATATTTTTTTTAAATTCTTCTTTGTCAAGTGACGACAGGCAGGCGGAAGGCTGTAAATTATGCCAAAATATTGAGGTTTATAAAACCCCGAGCGTCGACCCCACATGAGTGGGATAACGTAGGGGAGTTGTTGGTATTAAAAGTTTTCTATAAATAAGTAAATTGTATATTAAAAATATTTCATTTCTAATTCGGTATTCAGTTGTACAACGAGTATAAAATAAAATTTATTTAGAGAATAAAGTGCAATATGTAGAGAGACAAAGTGTAGAAAGCTAATTAATGCAAAATGTTCTCGTACGAAATGTGATATTTCAGTGGAATAACATTTTAAGATGCAAATTTTATTTACAGGGATAACTTAATTTAATTCACAGCCAACGAGGATAAATGTTATCATACAAAACTTTAAACGAGGAAATTCTACATTTTAGTCAAAATTAAGGTTCACTCAAAGAAATTAAATTCCCATCTTATTTTTAATGAAATTATAAAGTAAAAAAATAGCTACATCATTATAGCCTTATGTATTAAAGCTAAACTGATGTTAGCTGTCGCAACGACCGCGTGATGACGAGCGCCGATTATACATATGTACATTCGAATGCCCGTAGCGCTGTGCTACGATAAAGCGTAGCTACGAGTATTCTTAACAAAACACACCAGAGGGTATAACACGAATAATCGTGAGATCGGTTTCGAAACATCATCGACAAAATTTGTTTCAAATATACGCAGCGAACCTACAGGGCGAAAAGTACAAAAACCTTACACAAATTTCTCGAAGACGTCACAAATACCAGACCCCACAGTATGTTTTTCTATTACGTAGGAGGCATATTTGAATCTGTTTTAGAAACTTCATTATAAACGTATAAATGGAAATATTAATTACTCGCAACAACGCAAACAACGAAATGAGTAAACTTAATGCAAGTTTGAATACACATTTATTAAACGTTCCAGAGCGAGAAGTTATAACAGATGTTTATGAGGTCCCTGTACAAATGGAAAACATAATTAAACGTTTGTGCATCACACAAGTGCAATTTAGAATTGAAACAGAGCATACACTGGTTCCTTTGGTCTATATTTTAACTATTTTAGTACCACGTTTAATAAAGTCAGATTTATAAGTCATTAAGCACGATTTATTGTAGATGATAGACATAAAGAAATTGGTAAAGAGTGATGCAACTATGATTACATCACTACTTAATAGTGTTGGTTTCGACAAAACGGAAATATCGCAGAATTTCAAAATATTATGAACTGTAAAAATGTAGCCAGAAAATGCCACATTAACTTTCTCAATGTCAAATTACACGTCAATCGGTTCTAGTTATTTCTGTAAAAGGAACTCAAAGATTTCGCTTCAAGTATTAATACGAGTATGTATAGGTATATATCGCAGCCTCGGCCGCGGGGAATAAAAGAATTACTAAAAGTTTAACATCTGAGAGTTCGCAACGTTTGGGGCTTCTTATTTAGAACTTTAAGCCTTCAAATGGCTGAATGCCTTTCAAATAGAAATGTATTTTTCCACTAAATACATATACTATTAAAATGTAATATAAAACTTAGAGAATTAAATTTTTTATATGAACTCTTAACAAGGATTTATTATAATTAATACGAAATATAACACAAATTGTATAACGGATAAAAAATATTTTGTCATTAAAATATTAAATGAATATTATGTTGTAATACAATACAGTAAAATAGACAATCTTTTTGGTCCAAATAACACCAAAGTTTCATGACTAGTCGAGTCGATGAAGCGTTTAAAATAAACTACGAGTAATTGAATATTGATTTTAACCAACTCACGCCCGTAATAACAGGGGTAGGCAAAGGATGTAACGTAAAGAGATAGGGACAATAACTGAATGCAAGTGTGGAGTTAATTTCTCTGAATACTACATTCGAGTGTAGTTCACAAGCTTGCCGGAATTACGGTCATTACGCCTCATGTTAGGTGCGGCTTGTAATGACAGCTTAAGTAATTGGCGAGGAAAAGAATAATATAATGTTTTTGATGCTGTGATCAAAATTAACAACGATTGTCCATTTCTGAACGACACAATAATGTATAGATAGGTTTTATTTATATCATTAAAATAATTCAAATATGAGTACATATGTCACGGTAAGTAACCTTGACTCTATAAATACACAATTGAAAACTAAAACAGTTCAGTAATTAGTTGTGCTTTTGTAAGGAGATTTTTAGTATACTATAGTAAAAATCCAGGGATCCAAATATCTCTTCGGATTAAGATTATGACTTCTTTGAAAACCTTTTTTTTTCTAAGGCAGGATTTTATAATATTTGATATTTAAAGATCAAACAACGTTGTAACTAACAGTAAAAAGCAGAAATATCAGCGTTTTGCTATAACTGTATTAAACAGTAGCTAATAGCTTTTTAATATTACATACAGATACTCAAATTTTATTAACTGCATAGATATAGATGGTCTTCTATTAAGTTATAACGTGAGACGATAGCGGTAAGACACATCAAAACCAGCACTTGATACTACCACTTAGTCTCAAATACATTACTCTGCTGACTTAACTTTGGCTAATTAAGTTCTAAGGAATCGAAGGCAAAGGCTCGGGCGTTGAACTTTCACAGATTTAATAGTAATTATACTATGTATTAGTAATTATCTAATGACAAGTACATCATTCACGTAAACAACACGTTTAATTTGCTATCTGTTTAAAACCTTTCACCGCATAACCTAATACAATTAATATAAATGTTAAAATATATTTTCGTAAGTAACTTTCATCTATACATATAATAAAATTGGAGTGTCTGTTTGTAATATCAAAAGAAAAATTCCAGATTTCGGAAAGATGATGTATTTGTGTTGCTGATAACGAAAATCGCATTTGATTTTTTTTTTGTCTTTCTGTATGTCTGTCTGTCTGTCCGCAAGCCGCGTTTCTTCCGGGTAATCTCTGAAACGGCTGAGCCGATTTCGACCGGACTTTCACAGAAGGGTAGCGACAGGCATAATAGAGGCTACTTTTTTATCTTTATATTGCGTGGAACTGATAGAATCTTGTGACTTCATATCGACCAGTACTATACTACGGAGTGTTTACTAGTTTAGTGTTATTTTAAAAATGTTGATATTTTTTATTAGTTTTCAACAGAAATTTACCTAGAAGCAGCTAATTATAATGTCCTAAAATAACGTTTACTTTTCTTACGATTTTTTTAACACGAGCGAAGCTAAAGATTTCAAACAACCACCTAAAATTACCCAGAATTTTCCAAAGGCAGATAAAAAAGATACATTTTGTAGTACATTTTTTCACTGACGTGTTGTGATTTAAGCTCTGTTAAACGTTTGCCTTTTGTTTTTAGTCTGCTAAAATCGATTTTTAGGGATTAGTCTACCACAATGAGGATTAGGTATCCTAGATCCGCGCGTGTGCTCTCGGTGATTCAATATAGCCGAGATAAACAAAATGCACATTATTTTCGTCGATAATGAAACAACATCCAAAAAATCTTAGTATGATATGTTATCCAATCGATAAATATGTAAACAAACGATAGCGTAAAGTAGACTAAAATTAGACAATAATTCATTACCTTGTATAAACAAATTGTTACCGATTTATTGTGAATATTCTATAATCGGTCTAGACACAATAAATTGGATAAAGAATCGATGATAGTTACTGTCTATAAACTACAAACGAATCAGGATATATCCATATGTTAAACATAGGCCATAGCCATAGCCGGAGGCCTAATTTTAGTCCCTTTCCACCCTTTTCTTAAGAGGAAAGGATGGGACGGAAAAGTGGAGGAGGCGCATAGGAAGGGGAAATGTCCTCTTTATGTGCGTCTCCTCCTCCGTCAATTAATGGTAGGTAACGCCTCTGCAATTGCGGATGTTTATGGGCAGCGGTCGCTTTCTATTTCCGTGGATTAAGGTGGCCGCTTGCTCGTTTGCCACCTTATATTTAAAAAAAAAATTACGTCACGAATTTCCCTTCAGATACTATTTTGTATGGCACTATAAACGACTTAAAACTAAAGTATAGTATAATAAGATTATCTTTAGTGGCAGTGTTTTATTATAGTACTCGATGTTTTGAGTGGCAAAACGGTAGTGAAGATAATAATAGAATGTCCACGTTCTTGTATCAAGATAGCACGCTTTGAGTAGATTTGTGTACAATTGTAATGTTTCGACAACCGCCTTTGATAACGGTTCAGGTTACTCATAAAACGTAAACATTAAAGATAAGGACGTCTGTCCGTCAGTCTACTTAGTTGTAAAAATAAAATAAATCGCAGATATACGAACAATTATTTTAAAATCAAACAATTCAATCGATTTCAAATCGTATGTTACACTGAATTCTCAAATGCGATACCGATTAAATTAGACGCGTCGTAGAACTTACTACTAAAGAATTTTATTGTTAAATCTGAAATAGGTCAACAGTATTAATAATTGAAGCGAAAACTTTGTACCCCTTTCTAAGGATATTGTGCGAACGGACGAATGTGAATTTAGACATAGTTTATGTAAGGAATAAGTCAGAAAGCTATTTTTGATAAAAAAAAATCGTCTAAAAATCCTTTGAAAACTTGACAAATCAATAAAAATTTAATAATGTGTCTTCACTAATTACTACAATATTAATATTTTAAAACTCGGAACAAAACAAGTGCGATTATACGATAAGATATATTGAAGAAGTAATGTTAAGTCTACAAATAGATTGCAATATATTATAATTAACTCGTAGAACATAATTAATTAATAAGCTTGCATTTCCACATCTCCCGGTTCGTTTTACCATAAAATCGTAACGTGTTCAAGGATGCGATATTTCTCGCTACAATTGGCTTGAAGTTCTAATAAGAGTAATAAGAATATCTTACTAATAACAAGCTTTCGCACGCGACTCCGTCCGCGTGAAATTAAATAAAACAAAAATGATTAGCCCATGTGTTCATCCAGACTATCCTCTACGTCTATACCAAATTTCATCGAAATCCGTTCAGCAGTTTAGGCTACAAAGTCTAACAAACATCCATCCATCCATCTAAACTTTCACATTTATAATATTAGTATGAAAGTATGAAGTATGATTCAGTCCCGGCGTTAGTGTAGCGCGCGGATCGGCGAACGCCCAGGGTGCTTTATAGAAAGGGTCGTCCATAGCTATGCCACTTACTCCCACATAACAATCTTGACCCTAGTCGTGACATAAAAAACAGGGTCCAGCAGAAATCCCGCCCAGGGCGCTAGTCGATAGAGTAGAGATAGAGTAGACATTAAATAGATTCTATGTTAAGTAATGATCTTACACTTTTTTGCACCATGTCTATGTCTGACAAAATTAAACAAGTAGTAACATTCTCAATATTTATTTCGCAAAAATTATATATGTAAAGTTCCTAGAAATCAAATAGATAAATAATTTAACAATGTTTATAAATCCGTTCGCTGTTTTTAGGACTTCCAAAGTTAAGGTAAAATTAAACGTGGAGTTAGGCAACGGTCCTGAAAAAAAAACCTTCGAACCCAAGCTTAACCTCCACGTTGGTAAGGCTTCACTTTTTAAACATTGCTTTCAAACTACGGTAATCGAAAGGTCGGTTACGATTTCTTAATGTCAATTAAGCAAACTTTTTTCACCTTTACTGGTGATTGCGTCAACCCAAAGCAACTTACACGTGACAAACTGATGTAGGTACATTTTTGTATGGACGCTTACTAATTTATTATTATAAATAGGAAACTAAATATGTAATATTATCGATTACGTTATATGTTTCTATTCGTAAAGATATATAATGTATTGTGTGTATGTTAACGAAATATTTTTTTTAAACCAACAAATTGAATAAAGACTTATTAAATGTTAATAAAGTCATTAATTAAAACTCAATAAGAATACTCCGTCACAAAACGTACATATTCAGAAAAGTAGAAACGTAACTTAATGTTATTGGAATTGTTAAAAATAAGATTATTTGAAATCGTAAAATATTTATAGCAAAATCATTATATCAATACGTGAAGCGAAAACTTGGTACTTCTTTGTGAGAAATACGAACGTGAAAGATACCGTTAAAGTTAAATAATTTTACAGCTATTTATTAAAGCTAGATTTTATTTTTAAAAAAATAATCATACTTCATACTAATATTATAAATGCGAAAGTTTAGATGGATGGATGGATGTTTGTTAGACTTTGTAGCCTACACGGCTGAACGGATTTCGATGAAATTTGGTATAGAGGATAATCTGGAAGAACAAATAGGCTACTCACTTTTGTTTTTTTTCTAGTTCCACGCGGACGTAGTCGCGGGCGAAAGCTAGTTGATCATAAATTATGTTTGAGTTTCGCACAATGAGTGACCACTACTACTGTCTACGGTATTTCGGAAGTTTATCTTAAAAAGTGAATTACTTACAATAAATATAATATTATCAATACAAATGACAATGATTATAAACAGTAAGGATGTTATAATTAGATGTTCTGATATAACAATAGGTGGTCGATAACATTTGCTACGACACACTTTTTACATCCTTTATAGCGATAAGATAAGAAAAAATTAAGAAATAAAGATTTGTATAATCTTTTGCTATAATATAAAAATACGATTTAATTAACGTAAATTTTGAGACAGGTGTCTGTTATGAAATGGCAAAGAAAATTTAAGATCGTAGATAAATAAGCTTTTAGCTCGTAGAGCCAGACTGGAATGGCTCTGACAGGTGCGACAAACTTAACAAGTATACGTCTATAGTGATATATTTTTATATTACACAAATACATATTTATGTACATGTAACATTTTAAGTTGTTTTGTACTATTAATATATCACATCATTGTATTATAATAATCGTTAAGTGAAACTTTGTATGAATGTGAATAAGTTAAGTAAATTAGTTAAAATATATATAGCTTTCGCCCGCGACTCCGTCCGCGTGGAGTTCAAAAAGACAAAAGTTAGTAGCCTATGTGTTCTTCCAGACCTCTACGTCTATGCCAATTTGATCGAGATCCGTTCAGCCGTTTAGGCTACAAACTCTAACAAATATCCATCCATCTAAACTTTCGCATTTATAATATTAGTAAGATTAAATTGATTTTTTTTCTACATTAAGTATAGATGTGTACCAAATTTCATATCAATCAACGACGGGAAGTATATATGTTACAAATAAGTTCAATAAATTCAATGTAACGAAATTTAAATGTGTATTCAATCGTTTTGCCTTTATACTAGAATTGCAAAAAAATACTTGTTTTTTACTTTTTTAATAAAAGAAAAATTCACGTTTTGTTGACAACCACATCAGCATGTCAATATCTACATGCCAACTAACGCAAGTTTTACTTAGAATGAGATAAAAAATTAGCGATGAAGGCATGTCTACTTGATAAAAAATGTTCTGATGCTATCAGATGACCTAAATAGCGATCGATGTAAACAAAGAAATTTAAACAGTGTCAGTCAATTTGTTGATTCTGCACGACTATCAGCGAGAAGACAATCGTCATATTATATTAAATTAAATAGATATTACATTCCTAATGCAATCATGGAATGCAGGCTTCAAATTTCAATAGTGTAGTTCTTCCGGGAAAACCAGTGACTGATCCGTAAAAAAAATTAACACACATTTACATTGAAAAATAATAAAAGACTAGATATTCGAGTTACCGTGGCACTCGTTTCATTAAAAACAACAGTGCCTTAAAAATAAACATGTACCATAACGTATGTTTCATGAAATAGAAAATAATTTGATTAAGTAGTTATTTTTCATTTCAAACTAATAGTTAAGGATGTTAATTAATCATTATAACACGCTATTTACTAAAAGTATATAGAAAACGTAAAGATATTCCTGTAAAAAATTGATACGCCAAATTAGTAGATGAACTAACTCATCACGTAGACAGGGAAAAAAATTTACCCTGTCATTCTATGATATATCCAACCTTCGTTAGTATTACTTTAAAATCCGCTCAATCTTCATATAGATACGATTTTATACGAAAATATGGAGCGATTCAACGAAAAGAGAAAGAAATTATATCTCTTTAGATCTCACTAATATTATAATGCAAAAGTGTAGATGAGTGGATGGATGGATTTTTGTTAGAGTTTGTTGCCTAAACTGCTAAACTGATTTCAATGTTATTTGGCATAAATGTAGAGGATAGCCTGGAAAATGCTACTTTTGGTCCCGAAAATAGATACGGTTCCCGTGGTATAGGTAGTCTTTTATTTTTCATAGTTAGTATATTTTTAATACTGCGCGGACGAATTCGCGGAACAGCTAGTTTTTTATAAAAGGGACGAGTTTCATATTTTTTTTAATATTTTAAAAGGTGTGACTCTTTTCTTCTGTATAATGTAATGACAATGCACATCGCAACCGATGCAGTGTTACTTCACATAACATAATGAACAACATAGCTGCCAATAAAGATAAGATTTCGCTTTGAGTACTGGAATAACAAAATAATAGATAACTGTCAAGTTCAGGTTACGTTAATAATTGTGAATCAAATCAAAACATTGCTTGTCTATATGGTCCGAAACTACTGGATCATGTCGAGTGTCTATAAAATATGATTTTCTACTGCTCTACACTGCTACTAAGGAAATTTTAGTGCATATATAATATGCAGTAAATATATATAATATACTCGTACTTAATTGATGTGTGAAATATAATATTAACTTTTTTTTTTTCCAAAATATATAATAACTATTTTATTTTCGCCACATAGCAA
The DNA here is from genome assembly GCA_029286645.1 of Papilio protenor. NCBI lineage: Eukaryota > Metazoa > Arthropoda > Insecta > Lepidoptera > Papilionidae > Papilio > Papilio protenor. The sequence continues at coordinate 1,631,003 of JAGSMZ010000042.1, forward strand.
GTGCGACACGGACTAGTAACTATAGCCACGCGTTGTTTTTTCCACATATTCAATCAAGATAAAGGCATTTTACTAATGTATAGTGCGACAAACTTATCTGGCCCGGGAGGCAAAAGTGAATCTAAAGTCGCGAAAAATTAAGCAGCTTCAAATGTCAAAATAGTGACAAAATCCATTTCTGATTGTAGTTCTCTTGTCATGTCTTGGTCATTAATAATTTCAAGTGGTTAAGTGCCTCTCTCACCACCAAAGATATTTTTTCGGACTATATTTGAATGTCTTTGATGCAATTCAGCTTGGCAGCGCGTGATTGTCGACAAGAGGGCAGAAGGATGCGGGATTATGACGCGTAGTGACAACCCTGTCACTTCACGTCGTTCCAGGGCTGTCACACTTCGGCATCGAGTCGAAGACTTTAGAGACTGTCACAACTCAAGCAGATATAATACTTTATGAATGTGTTCGTTCGATAAGAAAATTCAGAGTTCACGATTTGCCGGTGACTTCACTAAACTAATTGTACAAAGTTAAATATGTTATACTCGTAGTTTTTAAATCCATTGACTTTGGATATTAAATGCACTATTTTGTAATATGTTAAAAAAATGTGTCCATATGTAGTATAGAAAAAAATCTACATTTCCCAAACATGATTGTGTCGCTGATAATAAACCGATTCTTAATTGTTAAGAAATAGAAGGGAAAGTAGACGAGTGCTGGCATATTATAGGCTACTTTTTTTACCCCGCTAACGAAATCGTAGGCGACCGCTATCTCCGGAACGGTTGGGCCTATTTTGACTGGACTTTGATAGAAAGCTATTTTATGGTTGCAGGAATATTATAGAATACTTTTTAAATGTATGTTCTATTAATTATGACAAAATTGCAACGATAACAACTTTATACAAAAGGTTATTGTGTTCATCTTACTTCTTACTAATTTTATAAATGCGAAAGTTTAGGTGGATGGATGGATGGATGGATGTTTGTTAGAGTTTGTAGCTTAAACGGCTGAACGGATTTCGATGAAATTTGGTATAGATGTAGAGGATAGTCTGGAAGAACACATAGGCTACTCATTTTTGTTTTTTTAAATTCCACGCGGACGAAGTCGCGGGCGAAAGCTAGTTCTTTATAATAGTTGTATGCGATTAGGTTAGGCAGACTAACTAATAAAAGATAAGTCGACTTGGTTATATTTTTAAAACGATATGAAAATATATATCGTTGCGTACTGTCACAGCGAGTTCGGATAGAGTTAGGATAATTCAATCATGATTGCCCTCATGCACTCAAGTGTATAGAATGATCGTTATAACGGTACTCCGCCGTTAAATTGATATATAATATTGCAGTCTACTATCAGATACAATAGAAACAGATATTATTAGAAAGTGAATTCCTACAGGAGAATAATCATTTTATGTTTTTTTTTTAAATCGAAACTATACTAACATAGAGTGTCACTATTTTTTTATCGTTACGGTAAATGATTTCAAATTGGGTAATAATTAAAAAATCGAATTACTGGTCCAAATTAACATATTCTAATCTTAGAATATGTATAAACTATCTAGTTTAGATTTTATTATTTCTTTATGCTAAATAATCGAAATAACCAAAGATCACATAATTTTTTTTACTTCCTTCATAACTAATTGGTAAATCTTAGATTTCACCGGGAAACCATAGGATTCACCGTAGTTTACAGTAACATATCTACAAAGATGTGAGTAAACACATAAACGACTTCGATGATATTAACGAGTTGGGCTTATCGGAGTTTAAAAAATAATATAAATACACTTTTAAATATTAAAGTTGAAATATGAAAGTTAAATAATGAACCAATTTAAAGGATAAAATATATATTTTAGCGACCGTCGGTATATTTTCATGTTTACTACGATATTTCACAAATATGCGATATTTTCACTTTATGCAATAACGTGAGCCGTGTCAACAAGGAACGTTCAAATTTTATGTTAATTTTAAACTTATTACATATTATTTATCTTTGAGGAATAAACTCTTAAAAATTATTTTGAAGCGTCAACAGCCTGTTTAGGTTACGAGCTATCGATCTAGCGTTCCTGGGTTCGAATCCCGGCAATTCGACTATTGTGAACCTCCTAACAAAAGCTTTTTGTAAGTTAAGAAAAACTACTAATTTTCATACATATTTGAAATATGTATATGCCTACGATATATCCGATCCCACATTACTGAAAATAAGCTACTTCCACTCCCGAAAAGTTTATTAAAAACATATCATAATCCTTAAGACACTTAGATAATTATAACTGTAGGGCGTATCGGCAATGAAAACTGACGGTTACTCGAACATTGCTACACAAAAACATTGCAAATTTTGTGGAAATACAGATGAGTTCGTCCTTCTTTTTGTAGGATTATAGAATTCCGGCAACATCATTGAATGCGCGAAATTCATTTTTCATTTTTCATTTTCGATTTAGGAAAATAGAAAATTCTAGGTATTGCTAATTCCGGGGACCATTCGTCCAAGGACTCTTGCCTTTGTGTGGCTTAGAAATCAAATTAAAATTGAAAGCTGTACACTTATAATATAATATAAATTTGTTATAAACTGTTTTTAAACTAGAAAAGTATGAAATTAAACCGCCTACCGTTAAATCGTAGATAGATTGTTTGACAAATTTTAAACCGGTGGCCGCTTCTCGACTAAAGTTAATGCTAACTAATTATAAAAATCTTATTGTTTAAATAGTAATTTAATTGACTCCATTGTATGTGATATTTAGCCGCCGGGAATTGTATCCTTTTGGGAAATAACATCGAGCAATACAAAAAATACTTTCATAGATGAAATAAAGCTTATGTTAGTTTTCTTGGCAGTTTAATATCATCAGTGAATAAAGTTATCGCAACAATTGGACGGAAATCACCGAACAATACGCTTAAATTGTAAATTGATGTTTTAAAAATAATTTGTGGCATCGTTAAAATTCAGAAAATCGAATAATCACTTTATTTAAATGTGTATTCAAATTATTTAAATCAAATTTCGATGCACAGTAAGTCAGTTTTAAATGCTGTACGAGTCTGTAAAACACTTGTTTGAACGCAACAGTTGCTCGCCCGCGAGGCTTCGAACACTAACATCCTGTGACCTACATTCCGTGCAACTTTAAAAAATATTTACTATGTTAAACAGGTAAAGTTTTTACTATTCCATATTCTCTTTAATGTTTATGGGGAAAATGGAAGCCTAAGAGAAACAGCCGAAGAAACTTTAATCACTTTATTCGCGTCTCGGATTCGAATCCCTGATTTATTTCGTAAAGGAATACATAAAGTCCGTTTTCTATTTGTTTGCACTATAATTACTTACCCTTCTCCGACAGCTTGGAAAACATTTTGAAAATCGAAAAACTTTTTTTTTAATTCCCAAAAAAACTTTTTTTTAAATATTTTTTTCCAAATTTTATACTTTGAACCAATTTAGACTTAAGAAAAATTATCGGGACACCGAGTACTAGTGAATAGTTGAGACAGGGTAGCACGACCTAACCCGCGGGCTGCCTGAGTGGAACTGTTCGGCCAAAGCGTTCATCACAGTATCGGGAAACAAGCCCTATGCAACCGTAGCAGCTATACGTATGTATACGCTGTAAAAGTCGATGCATACAAAATATACGCAATAGTGCAGTGGTTGGGGGTGCGATTTACAGTCTGTGTATGGGGAAGGTGTTCGACGCCCATCACGGTCAAGGTGATGCCTAACCGAGATTAGAAGACAATTTACATGCACTTTAGAAACAAAACGCGGAATTATAAGTATTCGTAGCTCGATTTAACTATTATTCCTTAGTATCATTCTAATCTTCTAAATTAAAAAAATCAAGTACAATATATTATATTAAAAACTGTGGGAGAAATGGCAACAAGTCTTACCTAGTTGATATTTATTACGCATTTCAATTGCAGTGATAAAGGTTAAAGTTAAAGGTCAAATTTAAAAAATAGATAAATTTAGTTTTAAAAATATATAAAGAACTAGAGGAACCTAGGGGAAGGAAATCACATAGCGCTGTAGGTAAATACAATTTACTTACGAGTCTTACTTACGTTCTGGGATAAGTAATATTCAAAATATTTAAAAGTTTCAATTTCTTAAGTTTTTAGTATTAAAAATTGAAAAATAAAATGTAACAAATGACGTCGATTTAGTTTCGTATACATTGCTACGTAACTAATAATATGTTTTTATTGAAGTTTTCATTTAATATTGTTTACGTCAATGTATAGACTACAAAACAGAGTTACTTTAGATCTCCACTGTACATTTTTTATATTACTAATCTTACTATCCTATCTTACTAATATTAATGGACGAATGGATGGATGTTTGTTACTATGTATCTCCAGAATGGCTTGGCGGATCTCGATGAAATTTGGGATAGATGTAGATCATAGTCTGAGAGAACACACAGGCTATATACTAAATATGTATGTATATGTAATTGATTCCGCGCGGACGAAGTCACGGGTCATAGATAGTATTAATACATCATAGTACATATTGTTATACAGATTTTTTTAATAAGAATGGGAGGGATGACAATATGTTTTGTTGCAAATGCTTAAACTGTGGAAACCCACGGTTATGTTTACAATTAGGACGTAATCAAGCGTGGGAACTTAATTCTCAGAATTCGCGGAGCTCCCCCTTTATGTTATATTTGATATGTTATACCGATTTAAAATGAAACAGTATTAATATTACCAGGTATTGTTTGTGTCATATCAATAAGCGCAATTATGATTGTACAAATATGTATTCATCTGAACTCTAATTTTGTGGAAATTGTGAAATTCAATGGAATATTAACTGTTGAATTAACTAGAATGTTGTGTAAGTTATGCAATTTAATTAACGGAAAATTCAACAGTGCTTGTTCATATTTATTGGCGGGCGAGGGAGCGGACGCTGGAGAGGAAGCGGGCGCGGGTGCGGATGATATCGAGGGTGCGTGTTCACACTTGCCACCAGGCGCTTACGCGATCAACCAGTTCCAACCGGTTAAACTTACTCGTAGCTACGAGCTAATCGCGAATTCCGCCGCTAGTTAAATGTGAACACACCCATATAACCTCAAATGTTTGAAATTGTCGCTAGCGCGCCGACTGTCACCGCTCGCGTCCGCGCCCCCGCTTTCAAAAGGACCATTCTCATATCACATCATATGTTGGAAATTTCGCGACCGCGGCCCGAGTTAATTTTGAACGTGCACTAAAACTTTGTGCGACGGTATGTTGACCATTGTACTGGAGTAAATGAACGTACCGAATACTTCGAGATACGAAATTAAAAAACTAAACATTGTTCAAATCATAGACAAGCTATCTAGCTTTAAAAACTGATCTATTTACAGATTATAATGTTCTATTATATCATCAAAATAACTGATAATGAAATATTAATTAAGAATACTTACTTATTTCTTCAACATCATTAGAAAAGGAGGACGAGGTAGAGGACTTGTTGTCATCGATTCTCTGCAACAAAATAATATAATTAGTTAAAAGTGTCACTATTATACATATCTTATTATTTTCTTTATCTTGTTAAAATTACTAACATCGACAACATAATTCAGAGGGGGTAAGCAGAGATTACAGAGTTCAATTTGGAGTGGTTCTAGCACACCTTTCTCGCTATATACGAATTCATACATCTAGCATGCTTGCTCAATGGTTTCTGGTGCTCTTAATCCTTATTTTGGCACGAGATTTTTTTTTGAAAATGAAGATTTTAAAAATCAGTTTTCTTTACAGTTTATGTCCTGTGTAGCGATCAATACCAAAGTAAGGATTTATACCGCCCTAACTCGATCTCAAGCCAGCCATCAACCAAATGTTAATTTAAGTTAGTTAAAGAAAAATCACACTAACAGTAATTACCACAATAATACATATAAGAAAAAAATCAAAACATTCAGTTTTAACTAACAGACGAACTGTCGAACTGTAGCTAAAACTGGTGTGTGTTAGCAATATTTAAATATCAGTTAAACTGACCATTTCTCAATGTTGCCAACACATGTCAGTTTAAACTATACAGATCGAATATTGAGTTAAGTTTGTGCAGTTCAAACTGAAGATGTGTAGCTGGCTTAAAGTTCTTCATTCAATTATTAACCGCCGTTGTCACTATCATCACAAGAAACGAATAGGAAGTGTAAACATGTTAAGTTTATATAAATGTCAATAGCCTCGCCACCCCAATGCATTTTTATTGAATATGTTCACACCTGCAAGAAGTTCGCGCATACCGTTAGGATCGTATTTATTATGCATTCAGTCCCGGAAGGAATAGCGCGTATATATTTATCTTGTAACAGGAATTTTCTACGAATTTAATTTACTATCTGGAAAAACATAGCTATTTTTAGAACACTTGCTAACGCCCGTTACTTCGTCCGTGTTGAGGATGATTTCTCCTAACACTAATATAAATTTTCCAGAAATTCCGCCGAAGGAATATTATTTCCCCGTACAAACTTTCATCCCTTATTTTACTATTTTCAGTATTATAAAATTTTTCTTTGTGCTCGTCTACGTTGATTTTCCCCTTGTATATTTTTTCTCGGAATATTATAAATTTCTGCGTTAATATTATTATAATATTAACGCAGAAAATGTTTTTCAGGATTGTAAGTTTAGTAGAAGTACATAGCAATGTTTGAAGTTAAAACTAGCAAATTGGACGCCGTCTGCGATCAAGTCAAAAATTAGAATCAATCAAAATACAAACGACTATCGAAGCTTTAAAATTCATAACCGACGCGAAGCAGCAGTTACGATTTATAATTGGGCCAAGAGTGTGATAACCTTGATTCAATAATTTGATACAATATATCTGGAACAAATGCTAGCCTACGTCACGTGCAAAATATATATTTTACTAGTTTTTGCCCGCGACTCCGTCCGCGTGGGATTAAAAAAGAAACAAAAGCAAGTAGCTTATGTGATCTTCCAGACTATGTTCTACATCGATGCCAAATTTTATCCAGATCCGTACAGCCGTTTAGGCAACAAATTCTAACAAACATCCATCCATCCATCTAAACTTTCGCATTTATAATATTAGTAAGATTATAACAAAAGGTGACATAAGAATGAGATGCCACTTCATTTTGCTAAAATTGCGGAGTGGCAAATAAAAAATGGCATTAAACGCTTGTAATACGCGAGCCTTTGATTATCTGTAACAAAATACTTAACCTTAAATATTGTTAAGGTTATCTATACTAATATCATAAAGAGGAAATATTTGTATTTTTGTATGTATTGTTATAACTCAAAAACTACTGGGCCGATTTTAAAAATGCTTTCACCGTTAGAAAGGTAATTTATCTATAAGTAACACAGGCTATATTTATTATTGCACGCGGGCAAAGGTGCAAGCAACACCTAGTCGTTCATATACTCGTACATATACTCTCCACCGCCGCACCGGGGCGCCGGCTGGCGGGACGTCTCATGAATTTATGGACTCTTGAGTGAACCAGAGACGGGCTGCCGCCACCGCTTTGCCCCCTTCCCCTCTCCCAACGATGACGACTGATGTATCGTTTTGGACAAACTAAACTATAAAAATACGCCTAGAGTTGTGAGCGTTTAAAGAGCGTTAACCCTGTTACATTTGTTATCTATGCTAGAAATCAAATCCGGAACTTTTAGTGTATGACAAAAATATCATAGTATTAATAAGAGTAACAAGCATGTAGTACATACATTCTAGAACAAACCATATGGGCAATTAGTTCTTTAGTTGTCTAAATAATGAATCGTATTTGGCCATTTGCAAATAAACCGGTTTCATATGCGCCGAATGCATCCAACATCCACAAAGTTAACCGCGGAGCACCGGAATCTCGTGAATAACTAATAAGAATGCTTTTAAACTCAAGTGTGCAGAGTACCGACTAATCAATTGAGTGCCACATAGTATATTACCGGAGTTCCTTACATTCTTACAAGGGGTAATTCAGTACTTTTTTTAATGTTATTTTATTTAACCTACAACGCGATGATTAAACTCGCAATAGTCAATTGTAAAATGTTATAAAAAATTACGAAATTTATATAACTCACTTAATCATTTTAAAATAATATTGATAACGATTGAGCACGAATCAACAATTGTAACTTGAGAAGTGCAATAATTGGGTTGCGACGGCTGTTTTTAAACATAAAACTCGCGGTCCGCGGCCCGCCATCCGACCGTCTCGATACGCCCACCTTTGTCTAGACACTAATTTCATTACGAACGCTTCACTTGAGGGTAAGATAACATGATCAAAAACGTACGTCATAAGTGTCTCGGCAAAATACAACATTTTTAATTAAAATATTAGTAGATTATTTGAAATTTACTATACCAACTAAGTTTTATGCTAAGATATGGCCCAAGGCATTAGTCAAATGGTGGGACAACTTGGACGATCTTATCTGTTATCCGTGCCTTTACCCACTATGGATAGTGGTGCTATAATTATTTTTGTATCGATAAAATTATAGTGAGTATCAAGATCAGAATAAAAATATATAATATGTTCAATTTACATATACGCGATAAAAGAAAGCGATCCTACGCCGCTGTCTCTAAAAAGCAAGCGGGTCACTTAATATGTGATCTCACCAAACAAACATCCGCAATAGAAAAGAATTTGACTCTTTAGTGAGCGATAAAACTAGAAGAACCGTCAGCTATTTCAGGGGAATTAAAGATTCACAAATTATAAGTCATCATCATCTCTCCTGCCTTATCCTACTCCCGTAGGTTCGGCGCACCGGGTTTTCGTCCTCCAAAGCACTCTATCATCCGTCATCTCAGTTATCACTCCCTTCTTGATCATGTCACCTTTCATGCAATCCATCCATCTCATTCTCCATTCATCTTTCTCACAAATTATAAGTGAGAAATTAATAAAATTGATCGAATGTAGTTTATGTTGATATTTACTATATTTCGACTATGGTACTGATACATATTAAAGTATATTATGTCAAAGAATATACGAGATGTTCTGTTAGTACAAGTACCAAAGCAGTAGAGTTTTTAGGTTACAAGTATTCACAGAAGACAAAATGATTTCTTTACTAATTTCAAAATTAAAGTAGATACGGATCTTTAACAATTACGAAGATCTAGTGATAAACTGATAGTTACATTTAGTGAACGACTTGATCGTCCAGACATTCAAATATATTGTACTAGAAATAGAGCGGACATTACGAGATATCTTTGTTCACTGACTAGTCAAGAGTAGTAGGTACAGTTTGGTACGTCCCGTCTATTGATATCTATATCTTCGTTTTAATTTTATTCTTTATTTTTATAATACAAGGTGGCAAACGAGCAAGTGGCCACCTGAATCCACCGAAATGGAAAACGACTGCTGCCCATAAACATCCGCAATTGCAGATGCATTGCCTACCCTTAATTGACGGAGGAGGAGACAGACGCACATATAGAGGACATTTCTCCTGCCTATGCGTCTCCTCCACCGTCAAATCTACTTTTCCTTCCCATCCTCGCCTCTTAAGAAAAGGGTGGAAAGGGAAAGGGACTAAGATTAGGCCTCCGGCACCACACTCATCAGACGAAACGCGGAATTGCTTCCACTTCACGCCTGTTTTCTGTGTGGTATTCACCGGGCGAGCCGGCCCTACAGTGCGAAGATGTTAAAGCGGGCTCTACAACTGATAAAATATTTCTATTAAAAGATGATTAGTGTCTAATTTTACTTCATGTAAAACAAAACAAAAATCTGCATATAAAAACCCTTGCGTGGCATTGGTATTCAATAAGGTCATGGGCTTTCCCGTTCGTCGACCTACTCAACAGCAAAACGATGTACGACTGCTACATTAAATTGTACAAGCTACTGCATATTTTAGTTAAAATGGGGTGGCCAGCAACCGCTATCGACTTCGACATATTACAACCCGAATGTGACAAGGGTTAAAACAAATAAAGGAGCTCCTACTGGTTAGCAAAAATCTAATTTAATTTTGCAGAGTTCTGACATTATTTTTGTTTACCTTGAAATTATAATCCAAAAATGATTTAGGATTTTCTTTCTACCTACATATATTTTGTAGAAGTTAATAAGAAAGAAGCATAACAATAATTTCAAGGACATAATATTTGCAATGAAATTAAAAAATCAAATGAACACGAGAGGAACAACTTGTTGTGTTAATAATTTAGTTGTGTTTTGAAGACGGCTGCCAGTTTTTGGCCAAAAAAGGTATGGTTTTTTTATTTTTTTTGATCATTTTTGTTCGCTTATTCTTTGATTTTTTTTACCTAATACGTGGTATAGCGAAACCTGCGAGGTTTAGCTAGATTTTATTATAAATGTATAAATTTATGAAAATAGTCATTTATTTATGAATGAATTATAATAGGTACATCATTATCTTAGGATAATTTCATTTCTATGTAAAGATATTATTAAATACTTCTATAGACTCCCTTTATACAATTGTGGTACTTAGTTATATGATTTTTTTTATTTGAGTATGGTTTTTCACACATTTTAAAGTCTTATGTAAGCATTATAAATATAATCAACAAGGAGTACGGATAAAATGCTATTTATGTAATAAGTTGTGTATATTTATGCATATTTTATAACATATTATATTAACAATACCTACGTAATAAAAAATATTATATTCAAATATAGAAGTGATTAAAAGATTTAAAAAAGATTTAGTAGGAATTTGTTCATATCGATACGGAGAAATTTAACACATTTGCTAACTCTGAATTACCAATTCACAAAAAAGAAATTGAAAAATAGCACAATTTTTTTCTTTGATGTTTTTAGAAGTAATTTGAATTATCAGTGTACAAGTTTTCAATAACTAAATTCGTTGTTTCAACGTAATTCAGACTTATCTATAATTTATTTCTGCAACTGATTATTCACACATCTTAATAGGTTTGTGTTTTTAGTTTTGCGCATTTAAATGCAGATGCAGTTGTTTTCTTAACAATTCAAAGATGTACCGGTTTTACATCACGAAATATCTACAAAAGTATACGCGTTTTGGTATAAAGGTCATATTATCGAATATTGATTACATCGAAAAAATTGATTTTTTGGCATAGATTCTGTTTTAGTAGAAAATACAAAGGGATAACTAGAATATTACCGTTTTTATAGAAAATAATTAGAAAGATAAGGATGAATCTTTAAACAGTATATCTATTTGAAAGGCGAGTTAGCTACTACAATTAATATATTAGGTTTATTATTACCTCTAATTATTCAACTTTTTATTGCTGGCCTGATTTATTATCCATTTTTAATATGTTCACGCTCACCAGTCGCAACTGTTGCAGTCTCAACTATATCTATATCTATACTAATATAATAAAGCGTAAACACACTACTTCGTGGCGTAGGATGTCAGCAATCACAGCATATTTTTTAATAACTCTTTCTTCAATAAAAAGTCCTACACTTACGAGACGCTTTAGTCTATATATTTTCACGCTATTGTTAGGGGTAGATAAATTGAAAAAAATCTTTATGCGGGAAAGGGACCATAAACTATAAGCTGCCGACATTAAGGTAGCAAGGTTATCATGGTAACGGTAATTTTGACATTTGCAATTGAGAATTTGACAAATGTATACAATAAAATAAAGTTTTTATAATTCCACGCGGATGAAGTCGCACGGGAACAGCTAGTATTTTATAATGAACAATAACAAGATTCTACGAAATAAAAATTATGATAATAATTATTTTTATTAATGTTCTATACCTGTTATAACTTATATTGTTGTGTATTATATTACTTTTTTATTGTGAATGTTGGATTATCTGTTGTGTATATAAGTAAACAATTATTTTCTAACAATAACTACGGTTTAAATTAATAAAAAAACATTGGAATCTAAGTACGTAGTAGAACTAAAATTATAATTTTCTTGCATATCGAATACGCATAAATTATTGTTACGGGTAACTGATAACCGTAAATAGGGGGCGACACCCCCCCCTGCACCTACCTACAGCAAAAAAATGGGGTTCCATCATAACCATAAAACGTTTAGAAGGTGTCCACTAGAAAAAATGTTTAGGAACATCTGGCCTAGAGGTGTCTGGTCTGAACAACGTTAATAAGTTGCAGATAGTATTCAGAAAACACGATATTCCGTCAAATCTTATCCTCTAACCATCAGGGAAGTACAAGGGGACTAGACTTGGGTCTCTGTGACAAGGCTTTAACTCTTGTGACCATTTGTAATTACCACTATTTACGTTACCACTACCATCGGTCTACTAAGCGTTACGTTTTTAACATATAGTCAGCTTGTTTTTTTTTTTATAAGAGAAGGGGGCAAACGAGCGGCGTGAACACCGAGGTGGTCAACGACGCCCATGGACATGTTTTCTACTATAAACTGAATGTCAACTACTACAATGGACGATGAACTCGAATTATGTAGTTTAAAACAGGTTTGAAATTTTTATATTTCTTATTTCGTCCCGTTACTATTATAATTGTCATTGTAGATTACGTGTGTACGTATTCTTGCCCTGGGAGTCCAGTGGAGTGACATCCTAACGTTATCTTTGTTTGACTGCAGTCAAATCCATAATTAGTTATGGTATCAATAAATATTGTCAGTTACTGTCAACATGCAGAGGACTTTTTCCGCGTCTCAAGACATTCTAATCAGGAGAGTAAATACAATTGACCGCGACCCCGGAAAAAAAGAAATGCGTCAATAAAAACTAATTTTCCGACACAATTTATCAGATAGCATCGTTCTGATGATAGCCGGATAGTCAATTAGTACTAGTTATTGTTGAAAAAGCTGTCGAATGTGCCATTAAGATTGCTACGTCACTGATAACGTATTTATTTAAAAAAACTTCGTGACCGAGAGTTATGAGTCATTTATTAACTTGATTATACAAAGTGAGATATACAATGTAGGTTGAGGTAGGGCCATGTGTCAGTATACACGTGGGTGTTGCCAAATCGTATACTCGTGTATACGTCATTGCTTTTTTTATTTTCTTTTACGTTAGTCGCTTGTTTCGTTATCTTGTTTGTATTTTGTGTAAACTGAACGCTCTTGGTTTTCTTAGCATGTACTATTTGATGATACATACGAGTGTACGAATACGCATTGATATTCGATAAAACGTAATATTCGTAGTATCTTTTATTTAATTTTTTAGTTGAGATTGCTTACGTTTAAAATTATATTTTATGCATTTGATGAGGAATATTCTTAATTTCAGAAATCATTATTAAGATTTTATTGCAGATGTTTTTAAGTACATATTTATATCTGAAGTCTATAATTAGTAAAAATTAAGTCTCTGTTAGTAACTACAAGTGCAAGCTGTAAGTTTACATACTAAATATGTTACAGACATTAAAATATATAAGTATACAATATTTTAATATACAAAAAATCATGTTTACATTTGATTCAAATTAAATATTTAAGATAATATATAAAATTCTAAATAGATTATACTAAAAAAAAACTAAGCAATATTACTGGTTGTGCAACAATATTAAGCCAAATATTTTTATAAAAGGAACTTATAAATAGTAAATATAATATAAAATTAATAAAAAAAAGCTTTTTATTTATCTTATTTAATAAATACTTTTAATACTAAAAGAAATAAATTACTTATGAAAAAACCATCTTAGGTTATTTTTAGGCTCCGTAGATTACATTTTAAATATTAATATCATTATTATGAGAATTTATTAATCTATTTTTTTCAATATTTTTTTAGTATTAGTTATAGATAATAGATATAATTAAATTTAATTTAATAGATTATCTTTGATTTTAGAATATTGTCTGTGGTAGACACGGAGAGAATTACATCAAATCAATAATCTATGAAATATTCATGATTAGTATTTAAGTGTTCATGATTATTTTATCATATAAAATATCTATTTTTAAATTTTAATTTGGATTACATTTATAACTGTAATTTGCTCATTATAACATAATTTTTTTTGATTTTTTTGTATAGCAATGTTTAGCAGATTGAGCATGTCTCTAAGATTTTTGTTAATTCTTATTTATGATTTTAATATTTAATTAGTTTTGATGTAAAAATTGAATTTTGTAATATACTTATTTCAGTACTGCATATTTCGTTTTTAAAATAATAAATAAAACATTATCTCTCCTAGACATTCCTCAGTTGAAAGTTACTATTATTTGTATTTTGTCTTATACTAAATGTGTGTGAAAAGATATGTTTAAGTTATTAATATTTAATATTATATGAAAAATAAAAAAAAGTCTAACCCTAAAATTAAATCTCAGTCTGAATATCTTACATTTGCAAGAATACCTACCTAGAAATAAAAAATATTGAGGTAAAAATGGTTTCAAAGTAGAAAACAAGGTTTAGTGGCTATTTTTATTTATTAAAAAGTAATATGTGTAAACAACAGCTTTCTTTTATTTTACCTTAACAGTACTCAAATTTTAGGTTTGAAATAAAAAGTCCAATATCATGTTTAATAAATTTTTTATGACATTATTTACGAAATATACAACTAAAAATATATGCCAACACACATTGCAAAATCTACTAACAAGTTTGTTTAAATAGAAAATTTGAAATCACAAGGTAAAGAGAAATCAAACTTTCACTTGTCAAATACAAACAAAACGTAAACAAAAAGTTTTAATTTATAAAATAAAATTGTGAAAAGAAAACATAAAGTTAAATAAAAGTAAGTGTTTACTTTGAGTTAAATTAGACGTCCATTCATGGCTAACTGATTAGCACGCTACTATGTGCAATAATTTACAAAAAGCGTAAATAAACCAATTAGTTGTTAGGTCATAAACGTATCGATGGGCGCACACCTTACAACATTTAAACAATAACATGAATGAATAGCACATGCATACTAGCAAAGGCCGATGCTAACATAAAATAGTATAGAGTATGTTTACCAATGTGTCTTGGTCCCCAAGCTCGCGGTAATATGTGTCACTACTATCTCGTCTGCTTCCAACACATAAAGTTCGACATAAGAAATCGGATACCATTGAACAAAATCCACAGTGTTGCATAGTTCCTATTTATTATGTGTTGGAGCCAAACACAGTTTAACTTTAAAACCGCTTATAATAACGCAACAAGATTTATTTTTACAAATTTCACTGTACGTCTAAAACTATAAGTGCATTCGTTTTAAGAACAAGATTTTAGAGTGTAACAGAGTTGGTTAAATAAATTATATGTCACAATTGACTAGAAATAAGTAGTTTAATCGTGCGAAAGTAGAGTTTTCAACACGCGGCAATACAGTAGAGAGCCAGTAAACGACTATATCAACGAACGATCCAAAGCGACTGAGGCAACTATGGTACAGCACCTGCTGTCTCAAAACCTCTCCTCAAAACGCACGCTATATAGCCCTACATAACGGAGTGGTACACGATGTATATGTTTAACATTATCTGGAACTGGGATAAACAGATGTACGTACTAAAATAATCTTTAATTTGCATTTTTTAGGGTGCTAAAATTAGGATATTACATTAAAAAAATTAAATGTTGAATTTGAACTTGAAATGTTTTACAATTTAATACTAATTTATTTGTCATTTTTTTTTATTCTGAGAAAAAACTGCATTATGTTAAACAAAATGAACTACAAATCTTTCTATATTTGCTATTCATTACATTCTCAGTTTTAATATGATAAGTTTGACAATGCATTTATCAATTTAGTAGGGATGGCTTGTTTAAACTCGATTACTAGAATCTCTCAAATCTTATTTTTTAATTAAATTATCAAATTATGAAATATTTTTAAACTACATTAAAAGTATTTTTTATTAAGTTTATTATTAGCGCCCGACGTGAGAAATATTAAAAATTTAATAAGATACAACTAAAAAGAGATAACACGAGAATTAAAAAAAAATAGAACTTACACCGCTTTACACTGTGATCATTTAACAAACCCACAGCACTAAAATTATGTCAAACAAAAATATTGCCATAGAGTAGCCAAAGTTATCCAGTCACTGTCAAACATAAAATGAAATATTTTACAAACCGAACCAAAACGCAATCAATACGTATTTTAAACGCTCTATAGGATATTTTTTAATCACTAATATCATAGAAAATTAATTTCCAAAGCTTTACCCTTAAAAAAAAAAAAAACGGTGATACAATTCTTATAGCCAATGGCGCTAGTGTGTTTGTGCTGCAAGACCTGCGCGTTTTTAATAGCAAACATGTCGCACTAACAAAAAATGCGGTATAAAAAAATAGGCGTTTATAGAAATGGTTATTATTGAAATAGCTTTGTATTATCTTATTAAAAAGAAGGAACATTCATCATCATCTTCTTTGTCTATATCCCACTTAGGTGGAGTCGGTACATTAAGATTTATAACCATGCGGGCCCTTGCGGTTGGTTGGCTTCACACGTTATTTGTTTTCTTTGCAGATGTGATGATATGATGTGCTGGTGGCATCGCGATGTTTTAGTTCACCGTAAGAACGTCGGGTAAACGTACATATGAAATTCATAAAACATTTTTACTTTGCGGGATTCGAACCCGACGCTTTATGTCTATACGAGTATTTAGAATCTGTGTTATGTGTGTATTTAATACCTAATTTTTTTAATTATTATTATACCTCATAAATGAAAGTACCTTTTCGGGACCTCTGTTTGGCTCCTCTGATCCTACCATGAAGAATAGATTTCATTATAATTAAAGTTTAGTGTGCATAAATAATTAAACAGCCTTCTAAACCTCCTTAAAATCGCTTTTTTTCGAACAATTTCGAAATTCGAATTTATTTACTTATCAACATTTGTCTTGTGATTAATTGCATTTACGCACTTGACAGGAAAAAACTTAGGTATTTATTAAATAAAATGATTATCTAAATCCAATACAAGCACAGTTCCATTTTACGGGAACTGTAGTTATAAGTGTCTTATGTTGGGATTTTGTTGGATAGGGTTGCCCATTAGCCAAATCTTCTATATATCCTTCTATGAAGTCGAGGTAAGTTCGTCAATGTAACTTAACATTTAATCAAACAGTTTGTTTTAGATAAATGTAAACTAGTTAAGGTTTTAAGGTAAATACCTAACCCACCTGTATTCTGTAGCTTACTAAAAAAAAATTCATAAAGAGAGGGGATATTTTTCCTGATTAGAATTACCAATAAAGAAATAAAAAATATTTTTTTTGGTTACGTGAAGTGGGAAATCATCATCATCATCACCAGCTCTCTAAACGCCCCAACTGAGGCTCGGAGACTGCCCTAAGTAACGGGTGACTAGCCCTTAGTCAACCACGTTGGCCCACTGCAGGTTGGAAATATTTGCTCAATATTTGATTAAGGGTTAACTATCCATATATCACAAGGATTGTGTATGTTCGTGACACGACGAGACCACTAAGAAAGATTAGCCGTCATATTTCTATACTACTAATTCACACTAACCTTCCCGGCTCCTTTACCCCAAACATCGCCTGGCATTCTAGAAGATTCAGCAAGATTGGAGTTCGCCATTCCGAGTTAGTTCGCTTGAAAAATATATTCAATAATAATTATCAATTCTAATAGTGGTACTCGTATTTTGCAATAAAAATCTACAAGAAATACCTTTAAAACTTTTCCCGTATCAAGTAAAAAGCCTCGTTTACCTTAACAGAACAAAGGGTGTCAGCGAATTGAATCAGAACTGTTGCAGCCGTTTGATGTATTCGATTCATCGTACCCATCATTACCTTGAAGGCTTTAAATACAACGAGAAGCTCTACGTAGGGTTGTCAACTAAAGAAACAAAAAATTAAGCGTGATATTTTTCAAGTATGAATCACTAAAGAAATGTTATTTTGAACACAACCCTCAGTTCTTACTGCTTAAATTAATATCCGAAATTAATTTTATTTACTTATGGAACGGAGTTTTAAAATTATTCGATATCTCCATACAATAGATATAGTTTTTCGATTGCTATTGCGAAATGTTGATTGTTCAAAATTGGAACCAAAAGAATTAAAAATTACAGGAATACAGCGATCAAACATGGATGCCATAATTCCTATATATTTTATAATTGAATACTGTTTCTATCCAATTAATTAGCATAACCTCACATCTAAGGCAAATTTCATGGAAATCCGTTCAGCCGTTAATGCTACAAACTCTAACAAACATACATCCCATCCATCTAAACTTTCGCATTTATAATATTAGTATGATCTACACTATGAAAACAGAACACAAGTATGTGATGCTATAAATAGGATATAGAAGAGAAGGGAAGCACATTTTTTTAAACGCAAAATATATCACTAAGTATTTGAACAAACAAGCATATTATACCCATTACAACCTTACCAATATATAAAAATGTCAGTTTTGCGAAGTTTCGAAACAATTTTTTTACGAACCATACACGTTAGCATAGCGCTCTGTAACTAACTAGGACACACACTTAAATATTTATCGAAGTCGTCTAACCTTGTTGGTGCATAATTTGATATTTAAAATTACCGCGCAATGCACTGGTTTCATTGAACTACTGACATAGAAAGAAGTTAACTAGTGTAGTCAATTATTCAGAAAGAACGATGGGGCCAGCGCCCAGGGCGCTGAACATAATAGGGCGCTAACGGTGCCTTTTTTGTATGGGTTTGTATTGCAGTTAGGGGGCGCTGTAGTAGTCTCGCCCAAGTACATTAGCCCTGGCGAATTGTGAAAAACTAAACTAGCAGGGGTTTGGTTTACTATCTAGCTATCTTAGATGCCTAATTACCCTACACTTTTATGTAGATAAGTTATAACTCGACTATAGTGCGATAAATTTATATGGTCCGACGAGAGTATAGTTCTGTCAGAAAATATGTAAAATCTACTTGGACAAAGAAAATGTGATCCAATTTCAATTATGCCCGCAAAGTTAGTCAAGTTTGTCGGACTATATTTATGTTTTGTGACTTGTTGCGAAGACCTGCATACTGGATTGAGTGAAATGTTTACGTAAACATTTCCTTTATTGTTATAAACATTAATAATATTGCACCGCAGCACGTAGGTAAGCTATTTAAATTAGGAATATATAAACAATGTTGTTGCAATTGAAACTAATAATTAGTCAATATAACCTAATTGCATTTGGTATGTTATAATAATAATTACTTTGTAAAATTAGTTTACTTATTGGAATGAATTGTGCAGCAATAATTAAATTCGTAAATTTTTGCCATAAAGTAAAATTCTAATAATTCTACGTATTAAATGTCCAATTATTAGGTTACAAATATAAAATAGCTTCTCCATATTTAACTTCATTTATATCAAATACGTCCATCCGTTCGCGTAATTTGCGAACAAAGTTTAGGCATCACTAACTAAACTTATATACGTACATGTATATATTTACTGAAATATCAAGTACATAAGTAAGAGGCTTGCGGATCAAATCCGCTTTGGCGGGCTCCTACCTGCATGCAACATTTAGTTACGAATGTCGTTGTTTCTTGAACAAGATAGACTGTCGGCGCCATCTATCGGTGTGTAACTGATTTAATGAAGTAAAATTTACCGAGCTGTTGAAAATGATTTTTCTTTTTGAGGCCGAGATGGTATATACATTTTCATATTAATTAATACAATTTTAACTATATATTTTTAAATAATAACAAGCTCCATTGTATATCAGTGCGTCGCCATACTTGGCCACGAAGTCTTTAGGTGAACTATAAAAAACGAAAAGCGATTGTGTCAACCCAATTATTAAAAATTTAATAGTGGTTACTAATAAGTATACAAACATAAAATATAGTAAATTATATAAACAACTAGCTTTCGCCCGCGACTCCGTCCACGTGCAATTAAAAAAAAAAAGAAAAAGTTTGTAGCCTATATGTTCTTCCTGACTATCCTCTACAGCTATGCCAAATTTCATCGAGATCCGTTTAGCAGTTTAGGCTACAAACTCTAAAAAACATCCATCCATCCATCCATCCATCCATCTAAACTTTCTCATTTATTATATTAGTAAGAAGTAAGATATTAGTAAGATATCAGTTTCAAACTTTTGGACTGTCAATAAGAGCAGCGCTATCTATTGACTATATTGAGGTGTGTTTTCTAAATTAATTAATTGATATTGTCATCCTCTCAGTTCATCATCTCCCTGTCATTAGCGCACTCAGGTAGGCTTATCGATCATCCCACCAGATTTTCGACTTCCAAATCGATCTTTCTCGTTTTGTCGTCACTTCATTAGGCCTACCTTTACCAGTGTATTGTAGATCGTAATATACACAGTAAAGTGGGAAGAAATAAAATAATTATTTTATTTAACAAATTTTAATTTCGATTTATAATTTACACAACAATTGCGAGAGGAAACTTACAAAATGCATAATACCAGCCCACACTACGTTACAATATTTATATTACATACATACATACATATATTTAGATTTAAATATAAGACATATTTTATTTAGCAACACTTAATTGGTACAATAATTCCGTACCTGATAAATGTCATTAATTTTTTTTAATTATTTTTCTACGATTTCTGATTGGCTTCAATTAATATACTTTTCTGCAAACACGAAGAAATATTTTGACATTTTGTTTAAAATTTTATTTCAATAATTTGGTATAAATAAATAACAAGAAGTCCGAATCCTTAAGAATAAATTAAATAAATAACAATAAATGGTACGAATCGAATATAAATAACAATTATATATAAGTAACAAAAAACTTAACAACCTTTTTTAATAAAGTTAGAAACAAGTGTCGTTCGTAATTATATTTTGAGCTTTTAATCACATTGAATTAATAAAAACTTTCGTGCGAATTTATATATTTGTGCGACAAGTGCATTAGTTATTCTTTACTATAAAATGTTGCTATAGAAAAAAAAAACAAAAATCTAGAATTTTGTTTAAATAAAATTACATCCAACGTTCAATGTTAGTGACATGCATAATAATATTTTCTATAGGTGTTTGTATTAACTATTATATTGTGGACTGAAAACTAATATACTTATGATTAAGTCGACGAAAGCTAAATACAATACATTATTGATTGCCATCAGGTGGGTTAAAGAATTCCCAATGATGATGGTGTATAGTTCGGCCGTCGCTGAGTCCGAATATAATCAAACCCGCGATCAATACTAAAAATATGACCAACGCCATTTGCATATCTTTTTTGTCTTCATGGCCGTGTATGTATGACATGAAAGTGTTGAATATATTTCTAAGAGTTCGTGTTATTGAATGATGACAGGCTCGAAAGAATTGTGCACCTGACTCAGTGACAGTTGGCTCGTGCGGCTTGACGGGCATTGGTCGAGGTGATGGCCGAGGCTTCATCTGAACTTCATCTGAACTAGATTCAGTAGCTGGCAGAGCGGCAGGCTTCCTCTTTGCCCTTCGTGCAGGTGGCGGTGGAGTTTGATGTTGTGGTTCATGAAAATCAAATGGCCTCGCTCGAGGATACATCGTTGAGGGAATAGCTAAATCTTGTAGATATGAATATAAAAGTGGGCCGAGGTCTGGCGGTGGAGGTCTTTGAGGTGGAACAGTGGATTCGTCTACACTAAATGGTCCTTGTGATGTTGAAGGTCCTGCAAGTTCACTTTCAGGTACTTCTGTAATCTGTTCTGTTTTTACCTCAACTGTACTTTCTTCGCGCTGTATTTCATCCGTTTGAGTATGTTCCTCTCGACTTATCGGTCTTGGTATATCGGGAACTTCTGGACTGCGAGTTGCAGTAGGAATATTTGTTGTTGAGATCTCGGCAAATTTCTTAACAATCTCATCAATTACTGATTGAGAAAATTCAATGCCACTTACGGATATGTGACCAGATTTTGAATCTAGTTCACTGACCTGCAACGTCATTCCTTCAATATCAGATACGAGAATTTTACTTGCTTGAAGTTCCGACACATTAAGTTTTCCTACATCTAAATCTTTTACTTGAAGTCGTTGCGTAACTAAATTATCTAATTGAACTTCTTTAGTTCCTTCTGATGATACTCTTTCAAGTGTTTGTTCTTCGCTTGGCGGAATAAAAGTTTTCGTGTCGGGGGTAGTAGGTATAATGCCTTTAGATTTTGGTAGTGGTGGTACTTGAGGAACAGTAGACTCATCCACGTCAATGTGCTGAACGGTTAAGGAGGCTTCAGTTAACATTTCCTCGCGTTCGTTAATTTTTGTTGGACTAGATACTCGTTTCTCCACCAAAATTACAGTTGGAGAAGATCTATCAATGTTTAATTTTGATAACTCAAATATTTTTGGATCTGATAATTTAAGAGACTTTTCAGAACGCGATGTTGTTCGAGAGATACGAGGACTGTCTGACACTTTTCTCTTAGATCTTCCCATAATAGAATCTTCGTCAATAATATCTCTCAACGAACTAGACATTGATATGTCAAGATTTTCGTCTAAACAAAATTCATAATCAATGTCATCTGGAAGTGGATCTGTTTGCGTTGACACCTCAATTTCTATAACATCATCAGCTCTCACTGAACTTTCTGCCAATTGCAGATAAGACTCGCATGGTGTGACTTGATCGTTTGAAATATGTTCTAAAGATTCGTCGCTGAACCTCTTTTTTCGTTTTGGGCCCCGAGGTGGTCGTGGTGGCGGAGGTAACGGTCTATCTTTCATTTTTTTTACCACTTCCCCAGATATCAAGTCCTTGTGAGTTTCTTCAAATTGAGGTTCCTCGATTTCTACATACTGAGTAATATCGCCACTAACCGACCGTTTTGTAAAACTGTCTAATGTCATTAAACTGGTTGATGACTTTTTCCTCGGTGGACGGTCGGGCATTGGCTCTTTACTTGGACCAACTGTGTAATACTTTCTTTCAGAGCTGTTACTTTTGCGACGTCGTACTGGTGGAGTTTTACTTTTAGACCTTCTTATACCTTTGCTGGGAGTGTAGGGTCCTTTATCTACCGTTGCATATCCAGGGCTTTCTTGTCTTGTATCTCTAAGAATATTTATATCACCAGCTAGCGGTAACTGTGTATCTAGTATAAGTGATTCTGCTCCATGGGACGTGCGATCATCGTCACAGAGAGATGTTCCGCGAGAGCTTCTTGACCGATTTCGCCGTGGCGCCATAGGGCTCTGTTCTGTTACGGTCTGTTCTGTCGTTGGCACGATATACTCATGCTCCGTGCGGTACACAACAATCTGAAACGTAACAAAAAGTCTTGTCAGTAAACATATTCATTAAATATTCAGTCACATTTATAATCAAAATCCCCGAAAGAATAGACCTTGTTGGTCATATGTGATATCCGATAATTTATCGTTATAGAAAAGGCGACGATCTCCATCATTAACATTGACTGCGACCTTGTGAAATGTAAAAATATCCATTTGTATCTTGAACCATTTTATTAAAACTGTTCATTTACGTGTTAAAACTGGGTCAACAATCGAATGGAGCGGCGCATCTGAAAATACATAGGACCGTTCCAAAGTAAACTAATACACTGGAAACCTGCCAGAATTGATCGCCTCAGATTTACGCCATTATTAAATGTATAGTTTTAAATAATTTATCTCAAATATCTCTTGTCGACGCGAATGTGGAAAAAGGACGTGTCGAATAATTAATATGTGAAAAGAACACGTAGTATAAAAGAAAAATAAATAAAACCGCCAGCTAAAGTTATGGAATTTGGATTACGTGCAGGAACATTTTATATACTAAGTTGCTTCTATCGTATTTTTTTTTATTAGTTAAGTGTTAAAAGTATTTATTATTATAGTGACTACTTATTAGGACAATCTAGTTTTAATACCATTAGAGAAAGATAAATTAATATCCATACGATACTTACATCGTCTGGTTGTTCATCGTGTTCTTCAAACAGCTCAGTCGGTGTCATACTCTTAAAGTCATTCAATGAAGAATGTTTAAGATCTTTCTTTAAGAACTTCTTCTTTCTTTTGGGAGGCATAGGGAGGGTTTGCGAATGTACAGGTATGTTGTCTGGGTATTCGATAACATCGTCATTTGCATATTCATGAATAGAACGCAGGTCAGTTGGCCGTGTGAACTCTGGGAAATAATTTGAGGTTTCTACAATATCTTGTGATGTATTTATTTCCATTGGGTGTTCTTCCGTTTGATCTTCCGGAAGTCCCAAGTCTACCTCGCTGAACTGTAAGCTCGCGTTAACACTATCGTCAATATATTTAATTGATTCCGTTTCCTTTTTCTTTCGTTTCGCTCTAGACGGCCTAACTGGTGGGAAGGTATAATAACCGTCATCTCTATCATTTAAGTCTTCAGTTGAATATCGTATGGGTTCGTTTTCGTCAATCATTAGTTCTGGATCAGCTTCAGCTTCGTTAGCATACATATGCTCGTCGTTTATATCTGTATTGCCGTCCATTGTTGCAAGGACGTTCTTTGGTATATTAAATGCTTGTCGTATTTCGTCACTAAGATACTCTCTAACTTGAATGTTTTCGCGAGAAATTCCCCTCGGTCGTACAAAAAATTCGTCATTATTTATTTCGTTGATATGTGTGTATTCTTGCTTTGACATATCCGGAATGGAGGCCGCATTTCGTGATTCTTTTAAGTGAGATGATTCAATATCTTCATCCATATATTCAGGACTTAATTTGTCAAAATCATAAGTGGTTTCAAATTGTTTTCTGCTTTCTTGTCCATTTTCAAAACTGTGATCGTTTTCAATATTACCGTATTCCCGTGGTTGCTCAGGACTGTCAGGAATGTATGAAGAAGACTCTTCCTTGTTCTTTTTAACTCGAGTAAATGTGAATGTCGGTGGAGGTGTATCTTCTCTATTTAGCGTTGGCGAGGAAGATGTTTTTTCTAATTCAGATTTCTTTTTTCTGTTAAAAAATCTTGGGTACGTTTTAGCTTCGAAATCTACTGTCGCCACATTTTGCATATTATCGGAACTGGATTCAGTAACAGTCGTGTCAACCTTATATTCTTTCTTTCTACCTAAACTTGGAAAATTAATTTTAGGTCGTTCTGGCATTTTTATTTTCGATAGATCAGGAACAGTAAATTTAGGTCGATTCGGAAATGAAAATTTCTTTCTATCACCGATGCTGAACTTTTCTTGTAGATTAAAGTTTTTGAACTTTGACCTTTCTGGTAGACTAAACTTCCTACGGTCAGGTAGTGTGAACTTGGGTCTCTCGGGAAAGCTTATTTTTGGTCTATCTGGCATTTTGAATTTTGGGCGTTCAGGAGAACTAACTTTTGGCTTTTCGGCGCTAGTAATATGTTTTGCTTTCATATTTTGTATCTTCGTTTTTAATTTTCCAGCTTGGGATTTTAATTTGCCTGTTCCCTCTTTAATACGTTGTTGAATTTTTTTATCAACATTTTCAGAGTTTTTCGATCGTTTACTTCGTTGTAAGGGTAACTGCTCCAAAGCAGATGAATCCACTTGACTTGTGCTAATTTCACATTCTGTCCTTGAAGCTGTGGATGGAGTATTTACAAAAAACCGCTCCTCTATATTTTTTTGCAGATTTTCAGCTGTCAGAATTTCGTCACCATTATGGTCGGCTTCCTTTTCCTCTGTTTGCTCGTCTTCGTCAGATGTATGTTGCAAGTATTTACGTTCTAATGAAGTAGTACTTGACAGCTCATCTTCAGTTTTTACCATTTTGGGTCTCTCCTCGACGCTCGGTGCGGTATAGATTATATTTGGAGGTGGTTTTTCTATTATTTCATATTCGTGATCACTGAAAGTAGCAAAGATGTAATTTTTACATATTGTACATTAAGAACAGATATAGATATAAAATATGTTGATATTAAATAAATTAAATTCGCATTATCAAAATATGATAATTAGGTACATATTTAAAAAAAAAGTAAAATTCGCATAACATCCAAAACAACTAAAGTTCAGTCGCACAGTAGATTCGTCACATATGTATGTTGAAACTTATATTTAAAATGGCACACGTACAAACGCGTAACTCTCGTCACAATTAGGCCAACCGTCAGTGCTCCTTTTAGCCGCAGCAGTCGCCGGGCAAGACGTTTCAAACGACTTCAAATTTATTTCGTAGATCGTAATATTAGTCGTAAAACGTCTGCATAACTGTGAATGTTGAACTTACCTCAAATTTGAAATAATATTACTAGCTCGCGATGTCGGTCTAGTGCCAACTGGATTCACTCTTTCGGGCAACAGTGAATCACATTGAAAAAACTGACATGCACATCGTACTTCTGGCGTAAATAGTTGGACACTGCCCTCTCGTGTGGGAATCACGGGCTTTTCTAAAGGGGTACCACCTTCTGATGTCCATCGTCGGAGCTTGCTCATAACTACAGTTCACCGAAACGACTCTAAGTTTGAGACATACTTTACTAAATTTACGTAATAAACTTAACGAAGATATTGAAACATTAGGTTAACGTGTTTGTGAAAGCCGGTCTGTAAATGAACTAATCACCGGCGTGAAAGCAGCCGCGAGCACTGATCGCTGATGACAATTTTAAAGAGCTCTCTGAACGTACAGGAAGACGATTCGGATAGAGCTATATTTATCAGACAGAGACAAGCCAGCGCGTTCGCTTTGCGTGTGTTGTAATGCTAATGTTATGTCATAGCACAAGAAAATGCATTGTAAAGTATCAATAAGGATAAAAATAAAAAGCTAAATTTTTAAATTACCTGCTGGGTTTAGACCATTCGTTGTCAACCATTTCTACATCACTTCGTTTTTCTTGAAATTCACGAGGACTTGGACTGGGAGATGACTCGATGGGTATGGTGTTGGATTGTTCAATATTATTATCGGGGTTATCCTCTGTGATTTCTGTAATAGTTATGTTTGGAGATTCATTGGCTGGTCTATTGCCCTCTAGTTGTTCGTGAAATATATCATCAACACTTGGTTCTTCGTTATCTATATCATCTAAGTCTTCATTCCTTTGTCTTGTTTTATCTTTTTTATGTAATTGTTCCATTATGTTTACACTTGAACTATTGTTTTCTTCCATAACCAAACTGGGATCATGAGAAGCTACTGATTTTCTTTCCGCGAGATTATCAATTTCTAGATGGTTTTCTTTGTCATTGCTGTTATAATTGATCGCTCTATTAGAATTAAGCGATTCATTGTCATTATATTTGGACTCTTCTATGTCCTCGTAAATATGATCCTTTTTTTTTCTTGGTGGAGGCGTATCAATGCTCATTGTTTTACTCATTTCATCAGAATCCCCTAATTTGATTGCACTAAACTTTTGTCTGCGAACAGCTCCGGGCGAAGATTTTAACTGTCGTATTTCCTGGATATTTTCATTTTTCTTCCTTTTGGTTAAAGGAGACTTTTCACATTCTGTTCTTTCTAATTTATGCAATGTTTTATCCGCTAAATGTTTTATTTTGTTGACTAATGGATGGCAGCATTTTGTTTTTTCGCGTGTTTCTGAAACGCCAATGTTGTATTGCTGCTCTTGAGCTCTGCGTTTTAAAATACCCTTAGGAGATACACTTTTTGGTATTTCAACTGGTGTCACTAAATGTGTGCTTATTTGACTCTCCGGTCGTTTTGTGCCACTAACTATAGCTTGATTTAATATATCATCTTCTGAATCTAAAGATATTTCTTTAGAAAAATTGGGTATTTGTACGCCGCCGACTGCTCCTTCTTCACTGTGTTTTCTGCTACTCCCTGGCGAAGAGTTAAGATTTAATATCTTCTGTGGTTCCCCATCACTCGGTGAATGTGTTCGGGATTTTGAAAATTCACGAGACATGCTTCTCCTAGGCGTTGTCTCCCTTATTATATCTTCCGCTGTTATTTCTCCTTCTAACGGCGGTTTGAGTAAATGGGTCCAAGGATAAGCCCCAGCCTCACGCGCTTTTCGTAAGTCTTCCCATTGATATGTTTTTAGCGGCACTGGTGGTAAATCGCAATCTTTATCTGTTGAAAATTCAGATTCCATATGTTTAGTTAAAAACAAAACTTAACAAACAGGTACACATTTAAATACACGATCAGCTGACGTCCATAGCCCGGTTTAGAAATACAGAACTCTGCGTTCTCCTGTTTTCACACGAACCCAGCAAAAATGTCACCGCCCAACGAAGAACACAACATATCGTCACAAAGCTAGTTTCGTCTACTGAAAACACGTTAGATTTGCGTGGGCCAGTGTGAAAATAGGTGTGAATAAGTTGTATATTATCTTCACTGGCCAACGAATTATTTTGGCCTAGTAGCGGAGGATTACCTTGAGACACTCAGGCTGCATAGTGAGTACGCATAACTGAACCTTTGCGATAATTATTGTTTATAGATAGATAACGCACTCAACAATGTATGAAAGATGAGTAAACGATCAGTGATCGGTACAAAATCTCCGTTCAACTGGCCGCTTGTTCGCAGTCGGGGCTACCGTTCTAAATTAAGAACGAGCATGAATGTATTTTCGGTT
Source organism: Papilio protenor (assembly GCA_029286645.1). Taxonomy (NCBI): domain Eukaryota; kingdom Metazoa; phylum Arthropoda; class Insecta; order Lepidoptera; family Papilionidae; genus Papilio; species Papilio protenor. Next base: position 1,659,588 of record JAGSMZ010000042.1, read on the forward strand.
AGCATTTCGCGTCATCAGTGAAAATACTGGTTCTGTTTTCATGAATGTGTAATATAATAATAAAGAAAAAAATATGTATGTACATCTGGAATTAAATTAGTTATATAATCAAATAATTAAGCGGCTTGTAATATTGTTCAATATTTTGTATTATTTGAATTCTTACCAGTTATTGAGATACGTCCAAAGATTGTGTTCGACTCGTTCACGTCGCGGCTTCACGTCGTGTCTGTTAAATTTACACCAGACGACTGTGAACTAGACTTGCAATTAATACGTAATGCTTTACGCGGTTTATTTATTTTTCATATTACAACTAAGGTTGTACTACAAACAACTATTTCATAATTTTGATACTTTTGGTAATGTTTCCTGTAATTCTGGTAATCAAGATATTGAGATTTTACGAAATATGCTTATTCTTATTCCCTTGTATGTTTCATTATTTTTATTTGTTGTGTGTGGGGCGGTTCTATAAAGATACCCTGCCTAGTGGAAGAAATACAAAGTTTAGTGAGACTTGAATCACTTGAACACGCTTGTTGGCCATCCTCAATTGCGACTTCAGAGAGTCCTCGGACCTTCAGCACTGACGTATAAATGCGTGGCCTAACACCATATAAAACTTGATATACTAGTTAAACGACGCGTTTAATTAATAAATTATAATTACACTAGCTTTCGCCCGCGACTCTGTCCGCGTGGAATTAAAAAAACAAAAGTGAGTAGCCTTTGTGTTCTTTCAGACTATCCTCTACATCTATGCCAAATTTCATCGAGATCTGTTCAGTCGTTTATACTCTAACAAACATCCATCCATCCATCTAAACTTTCGCATTTACAATATTAGTAAAATTGTTAGTTAGATTTTAGTAAGCATTTTAGTATTAGGGTTAATTAAGAAAAACACATTATTATGGTGGTGAAAATGGATTTAATGCATTTGATAGATGTTATATAATTGTGTTAATTAACTAACGTGATGAAATTAACTAATATTAAAATTGAGTATTTTAACATTTGAAACAATAAAGTACTTTATAATATAAAATTTCTTAACGTATATATATTCTATTATCGATCAAATTAACAGTGACATTGTTAAACAAGTTATAAATATAATTTTTTAACTTACAAAAAATAAATAGTCAACCTGGTTGCAAGGTGTCAAAATTTAACTAGAAAACTTAACAAAAAAAATGACTAGAAAAAAACAATTGAGCTCACGTCTTAACCCAATATTAGATTTAAATTCACATGAATATTTGAAGTGTGAATAATTTCTTTATTTATTAATTAAACTTGAAATAAACTAAGAAGGTTGTCAATTTTAAAAAGGAGAATTCTAACATTGCCCGTTATTATTGTTATGTATAATTTTATTTTTAAAAAATATTTTGTGCTTGTGGATAATTTAAATTTTCTTAAAAACATTCTGAAATTCGTTAGATGGCTAATAAATATGACAATACGCACAAATACGGGTTTCATTAACACTCTATAAACATGTGAATTTAATTCCATAACTTTACAAACACCCACACAAAGTATATTGATGACATTCTGTGGAATAACTGACATCTTTACCAAAATATATTTCATATATATGTACTTTAAAGCTTTTATATAAATATATTTCTCTTTACATAAGGTACATTTAATCGTATTGTCGAATTATGAATAAAGCATTATTTTAATAAAATATCTGATTAATTTGTTAAACCATTGACTTTCATAAAGCCACAGTGCAAAGTGAACAATTAGTATATGAATATAATATAATATTTTTCTCGTTGTAAGAGTTTGAACTAACATTTATATATTTAATTTGTCTGTTCTACTATTATTAATATATGTATTTCAGGTACTGATTACAAATTAAAGGAAATACGTAATATGAATATAACAAATAATTTAACTTAACAAATAACATTTTAAATTATCGTAAATTACTTATAAATAGTAAATTAAAAAAATCATTTACATTGTATGATGATTCGATTAATAATTTTTCTTGAGTGGTAAACAAATGAAAGGTCCAGATTTTATTAATTTTAAGATTAAATTTTGATTCTTTCACATCACTATTTTCTAATGAATGAAAATGAATGACTTGTGAAACGAATTTGACAAAGATGACATGAATACCATGGGCTTCGATGTCATTGATATCGTTATCATTAAAAGTATTGACATTTTTTGTTGTTAATTTTAGTTGGACCGGTATTAAATTGATGGAGATGAGAATGGCGGTGAGTTTACGATAGTCATTCACAGGTGTTTTGAATGACGCGGACCGGCCCGAATGACGCCCACGGAATGATTATATTTCCAGAAGAACTTACATGAATACAGATTTTTTTTTTCAAATATATTTATGAAGTTTAAAATGCATAAAATTACAAAGATTTGAAAGAGCTTTTTTTGGGTTTTTGTTTATTTTTTTTGTTACAACAAGCTATATGTATATTGAAATATTGATAAATATCTGAAAACTTGAACTGCTTTATAAACTGTAATGACTATTATATATTTGTTGATCTACGTGTTAACCGTTATATGATTATAAATATTTTTTTTCTTTAATAACTACATACACAGTATAATATAAGTCAATAATAAAAACGTTTGTAGAATACAGTATTTGAATACATTCGCCAGATATTAATTTTGCGCAAAGCTGTGCCAATGCATAAATCACATTTAATGTTATTGTAATAGAGTTTTATATGCTTTACAAGCGCCTTCAGTAGTATTAAGTACAACAGTGAATATAACTTAAAATAGCATTGGATTTGCCGAGGAAGGGGACGTGTAGAATAGAAAACATCCTCTTCCTATAGAACCTCTTCTCTGTCCATTAAAAGTAAGTAACGGATTAACCATTTAACTTGTTTCTTATATCTATGGGCGGATGGCAATTCGCTACTTTAGTGAATTCAGATGACAACTTGCTCGTATGTCACCATTTACTAGAAAAATATTTATTAGCAAAAACTTATTGCTATTAATGCGGGCCAACAATCGTTATCACTTGTAAACAACAGTTATAACAAAGATACGACATAATATTTAAATGAGAATATATAATGTATATTCCCATTCATACATCACACAAACATACATCATTTCATATACTCAATCATCTCTCATACTTGTTTAACAACCTCCTCTGGCCCCATGCCTGCCGTGTAGGTCCACTGAAATAGCGTCCCACCCACCAATGGCCAATAAAAAGTTCGTCTCCCCTATCGGCTTAACATTGGTCCGGTCTGTCATAGGGCCAGTGAAGGAGGATGTTAACTCATCAACTGCACACCAAGGCCTAACATTAAGGCACACTTTTTATATTATAGTATCAAAAGTGAAAAAATAGATATTTACTAAAGATATTGTGCGCATTTTCGCGTCGCTGCCTCCGTTAATACTAATATCACATAAACTTACAATCTAACCATTCTACAGGCCCGGACTTCACCTTACACTCGGATCGTTTACCCATCAATGTTCCTCCTAACTAACCTACTATTTACACTATGTACAAGATCCCGTGCTGTTCTGGAACTTTAAAACAATGCAATATTTGCCGTTCCTATCGTGCAACAAGTTAAATGCAGCGACCTCGCCATTACCTAACTGACCGGACCCGTATTCAACCCGAAAGCAAACTCTCCACTTAACCATTTGCACGGGAACCTTGACAAGATGTGCATTTGGTTTAAATTCCAGAACAGCACGGGAGAAAATACAAACTAACTTATTATATAGGAATCAATCAAATCTAGACGGGTATATTTGATGATGTTCTAATTATTAAGTAGATTTTGACGTTTTTTTCTTTAAATGTACAGTTTAAATGCTAAAATTATGTAAGTATTTACAGGTAATATTTACTCGTAACTATGGGTTTCCACTATCTAAATAATTGTATAAAAACATTTTGTCATCCTTGCAATACAAAGAACACAATATGTTTTAATGCAATAATTTATGCAGTGGAGATTATTGGTTATAAAATCTATTCCATTTGTGCGTTTTGCAGGGCTTTAAATATACTTAAAAATAGATAACATTTTATACAATCTACGAGTAATCTTAGTCGAATGTAGGTTTTATCGGCCTTATCTTAATTCTAAGAGCGCAGGCTCAGCACGAATTCCGGTAAGGCCCAAGATTTACCCTTAAAATCAAAGTTTTAAATTCCGAATTATAATATGATTTTCTTGGTCGTTTTAAGCATTTACCATTCAATTGGTGAATTATAGGATTTATCGTAAAAAAATCAGTAACGTCGATAAAAAGTTAATTTTTTAAGAAGATATTTTAATAAAACATTAAATTACCTTATTAAAATATGTCAATCGACTGTTTATCGAAATTTACCAAAGTTGAATTACGCAAATCTTGTGATTTATCAAGTGAATCGTGGTAAATGCTTAAAAAATAAATCTTTGGCTTTAGCTGTTAATCTTAGGGTTGACCGGAATTCGTGTTTCTACAGAAACAAATTTATAAAGTGATTGGATAGTGCTGGGGGAAAAACGAAATTATTAAAACTGTGGATCTAGATGATGCAATAACTAGTAACGGTACTAGAAATTGAGAATACTAGGAACGTCCCATTAACGATATCTTTAAAAGATAAGTTCAAAATGTTTCGAATTGACATAAGATCTCGATGTGTCACATGCTGAGTTCCTAATTGTAATTTATTCTTACACCGTTAAGAAACTAGATGGCGTTAGTATAAACTATTATTTGACAGGGCCTAGGTGGTATAAGGCAATCATTTCATACAAATAAAAGTTTTTATTAATGTAAACGGGATAAGAAAAGACTACCAATAGGCACTCAGTTCTATTCATTTTGTACTTTTCTTCTAACGATGTCTCTAATGTTACTTTGTTTAGATCCACAGTTTAAAGGTTAGAGCTCATTTATCAACTCGGTAATAACCCGTCGTGTAGTAAGATTTGACGTAGATGCTAAACTTAATTAGTCAAGGCGACCATTACGAGCCCTTTGTGGTCAAGTTATTGCCAGGTTGACAGATGAACGATAACCTTAACGCAGTTGGTCGAAATTATAACACTGGTCTATAACGAAACTGTTAGCTTCTACTGCCGAAACAGGTGTACAAAAACATTATTGTAACAATCTCTTCCTCTCCGTTTGTTCAGAGTGGCAGAGAGGTATAACAATATGTTTTTGAACAGCATATCGACAGTGAAAACTCACGCGTATACTGTAACACCTTCAATTTTAAACGTAAACAGTCAGACTGTTTAGTTAAATCGTACGTATGTAGGCAATATTAAAACTGCCAGTTAAACCGCATAACGCTCAGTTTTCCTACACACCTTTAAACTGAAACTGTACAGTTAAACTGAACAGTTAAAATTAAAGGTTTGTAAGCAAAAATGATAACTGCACAGTTATACTGACAGTTCAAAATTTACCTATTCGCGTATGATTTAACTGTACAGTTAAAACTGAAGGTGCGTAACCGGTTCAGAATTTTAAAAACATATTGAGGATAAATTTAATCTAGACTAATTTTTTTGTAATTTTTATAATTTTTTTTTTATGAGAGGCGTAGACTAAATTTCCTAATTGCAATGATTCCCTACAAGCTGTAATGACTTGATGATTTATAATTAAATTTAACCTAATTCTCTCTTTTATGCTAATAATAATTAAATATAATATTTTAACAGTCCAGTTATTTGGTACAAAAGAAAATTTTAACAATACGATGCTATGAGTTTAGTATGAAGTGATTAGATGACAAAACTATTGTTTAAAAAAAGAGTAAAAATAAATAAATTGATAAACAATTTTTGGAAATTAACCTATCCTTAATCGACGGAAGAGGAGACGCACATAAACAGGATACTTCCCCTTCCCATGCGACGCCTCCGCCGTCAAATCCACTTTTCCTTTCAATCCCTTTCTCTTAAGAAAACGGTGGAAAGGAAAAGGGACTAAAATTGGGCCTCCGGCACCACACTCATCAGACGAAACGCGGTGTTCCCACTTCACGCCTGTCTTCTGTGTGGTCGTGGTATTTCACCGGGCGAGCCGGCCCATTCGTGCGAAGATGTTAAAGCGGGCTCTACCACTGTTGAAACTGGTGTTGCTTTTTTTAAAAAAGACGGTGAGAGCGGCGACGATAATTAATAAGATAAACAATTTTTAAATATACGAAAAAGTTTTCAAATAAATCTACCGAATAACTGGACTAGTTACTTAATTGTATGGAAGTTAGGATTTAAAACAAGACGATACATTCTAAACGAAGTGGTAATGAACACGAATTTTAAATGGGTATCTACGAATGTTTTAACCTGGATATTAACCGACGTTACGAGGTGCAAAGTTACATGATATAACATTCGCAAGAGGCATGTTGCTCTCTGGTTTCCCCGTAACAATACGTCCTAACCACATGAATGCTTGCCATTTAACATTACACCGCGTAACATCGGCGAGTGCCCAGATTTACTAAAACTAAGAAAACACGCCTTAACCACTGATCTAAACCTATGAAAGCCGTATATTACCAAAGTTTTTTTTTTACCAACCCCATCGTCTTCCACTTACAAAACGCAAACATACTAGTACTTAAATATAACTCAAATAAACTTCTAGTAACAAAGACGTGATATGTATGTAGAAAAAGAAAAAAATTGTTTACAAGTGATCAACGTTTCCTAGGCAACATTAATGAGTCAATAAGTGTTGCGTTCAATTTTTTTTTACCAAAAGGTGGCAAACGAATCAGAGGCCACTTGATGTCGCTAAAGAGGCGAATTGACCACTGCCTATATATATCTGCAACAAGCTAAACAGTCGCAGATGTGTTTCCTATCTAAAATGGACAGACGAGATGTTGTACGAGAATAAGAATAGTATCTTTTCCTACCTATCCCCACCCCTGGTGTTCAGTGATCGCATATTGGCTGCGGTGTAACAATTTGAAACAAAGTTATCTGTCGCAGGCAAATGATATAGTTCCGCCATTTACAAATTTACTTTACAAAAATTTGGTAATTCTTTTAGTTTATGAAAAAATTATCCGTTTCTGCTAAGGAAATTATAGTCAAAATAAAGAATAACACCTAAGTTATAGAAATCAACCAAATAAAAGATAAAAAATATTGATTTTTAACCGACCTCCCAAAAGAAGGACCCTTCATCCAACTGTATTTTTTTGGAAAAAATATTTTAACATTTCAAATGAGCGCACTTGTAGAAGGTAAGTTCCGACTACGTTTATTCCCCCATGGTATACTTGTGGTAGGTGAAAATTGATGTTTAAGGTTCTCATAATGGTGAAAACTTGAACATATTCTTTTATATGTATATTATTAATTTGTAAAGTTTGTTCATAATAGAAAGGGGCAAACCAGCAGCGGAAACACAAAGGTTCATCGACGCTCTTGGATATCCGCAATTGGACATAATTTGAATGACATAAAAATTGAATGTTGACGTATGTTACTCTTATACCATTTGCCTGTGACATGTCTTTAACAACAGAAACACTTTCTATTAAATTCTTAAATAACATGCAAACAGTAAAATGATCTACACACCTACTAATATTAAAGGAATGATTTTCAGAAGTTTTTTTTTTTCAAAGTTTAGTTGCTGGTTGATGGACCAGATGAATCGTGGAAGTGGCTTCTAACCTGAAATTAAAGGTTATAGAATTTTATGCAATTTACTTAATAGACAAGATCAAAAACACGAAAAAGTTTTATTCGTTTTTATCCACCCGCCTCTATCACCACCTATAATGTTTAGTAGAGTAAAACAACCTTCATTAGAAATAAATATAACTACTTAGTACTACAAAATATTTTACTCATTATTTTAAACCTGCCTAATTTTTATGAATTTCTTGAATTTAATATCGACTTCAGAATATTTTTATGTTTGGTAAAGTTACAATTAGACGGACGATACGGTCAGCAGCAGCAGCTATTGTTAAATGTTAAAAATATCATTGTTGTAATTGTTACACGCCTGGTTATACAAAAAGTAAGTTACCTGTAGATGAACAGCTAGATCCATGATGATGTGCACCAGCGTCGGGTGCTCCAGTAAGTCATCAGGGAGGGGGGGCGAAGAGCGGGGCAGTTGGTTCCTGGAGCGGAAGCCGCGGTGCATGCGCAGAGCCACGGCGCAGAACATGAAGCGAAGTAGCAGTAGACGCAAGAAGTCGTCCGACATGAACGATATGAACGCTATATCTGAAAAATATACAAATGTATGCATTTTTCGATTCACAGGCGTCCAATTGAACTATAAAAAAAAGGAGTTGTTGGATATCCGTAAAATTACCAATGCGATGTCTCAACATGACTTGTGCGGCTTCTATGTTGAAGGCTTCGATGTAGGTTTGCGAGCGTTCCCACTGCACCAGCGGCACTGTCTTAATATCGCAGCAGTAGCAAAATGCTGACAGCGGCGAGTGCAGGAACAGTGTGAACAAACTACCCTCCTTCCTGTAATCCGCTATAATAAAAAACCTTTTTACATTATACCATTTCAATATCTCGCTACATTTTAGGTAGGTATTCTAATATTTATTTTTAACTTTATGTATATTTTTTACAATTTTCCCTTTTACCGTTTATTGCATTACACTTTTAAAAACTCGAGTTTGTTGTTACAGTAAAAATGTCTAACTATACTAATTTGGAAAAAAATGACGAAAGAAATTATGTTCAAAAATTAGTCGATGCTACTGACGATTCCGTCGTTTCAAACAATGTGTATTTTCTATAAATGTCGAGTAAATACTTACGTGGAAACGTACTAGGAACTTCCAGCGGTGACATGAGCACGATGAGCGGCTGCGCGAAGTGTCGCGGTATGTTTTGAAAAATGTATGAGTTATCCGAGTCGACGATGATGAATAGAGGGCACCGGGTGAAAGGGTACAAATCCCCGGGGTGGATGCATTGTGGATCTTTGGGCCGAGATTGTGTCGGTCTTGGTTCACGAGATGCATCTTCTCGGTCACGCTCGCCTCTCTCGCCGTCTTGCTCTCGGTCTCGGTCTCGTTCACGGTCACGCTCTCGCTCTCGGTTACGCTCCCGGTTACGCTCCCGGTCACGCTCCCGGTCACGCTCGCGGTCACGCTCGCGGTCACGCTCCCGGTCACGCTCCCGGTCACGTTCGCGATCGCAATCAAGGTCCCGATCACGATCTCTATCACGTTCCCAAACCCTATCTCTGTCTCGCTCCCGGTCTCTCTCTCGATCATGGTCACGGTCTCTGTCGCGCTCCCTTTCACGGTCTCTGTCGCGCTCCCGTTCACGGTCTCTATCTCGTGCTCTCTCTCTATCCCTTTCTCTTTCTCGTTCGCGATGCAAGTCACTCTTGACATTAGTCATAAGACCACCGACGTCGTATCCAGCTGCAAAAACAATCACTGTTTTGATATATTCACCCATGTATAAAAAATTAAGAAAGAGTGATGCTTAAAATAATAGAACAGTTTTACTTAACAAAAATGACTGGAGTCTTTTAGAATTGTGTGAATATATCTTTTTTCATTAAATAAGTAGTTGTGTGTGTGTGTGAAGTGACTGAAAGCCTCACATAAATATGAAAGAAAAGATTGGATTGGATTCATTATTATACATGCTCGACCGCAATGTCCTGTATAAAGAGACTTTTCAATGAATTATTAAAACGCACAGCTGCACATATTATTATTCTGTCTATAAGTAGCAACCGCAGTTATAGTATATAAAAAAGTTGCATTAATATAAGATGGGAGCTAGCTGAAGATCAAAAAGCAATTGGTTTGTTTGCACTGAAACCGTTGCTTATTTCGCGTTGCTAAAAATCTGTTGAGATAAATAAACACAGACATCTAAACGTCAGCTCAATCTGAGAAACAGTCGCTCAAAGGAATGTGAACTCGCGTACGCGATTTGTTTGCGTTTCTTTTTCCTTTCAGCTCGAGTCAATGTCTTGAATGAATTTTTCCTACTTTATAAAATATAAATAACTACTTAGTTAAAGCTAAAAGGATTATTAATACGTTTAGAGCTATGACGGAGTTGGCATCGCTGTTAGTGTCTTTCGGTCTTTTTGGTGGTTACTTTCGAAAATAATACTTACTAATTAAAAAAAATTGTCATTTCTGTTAGTCCATATGTTAGCAGTTACATTTAACGCTGTTGTTTAATTATTATGATTTACTAGATTTTATTAAAAACAAACAAACTTAGTATGCATACTGTGTGTTTTTCCAGAATATATTCTACACCTGTGCCAAATTCCATCGAGATCGGTTCAGCAGTTGAGGCTAGAAACTCTAACAAACAGCCATCCATCCATCCGAACTTTTACGTTTATAATATTAATAAGATTTATTTCTAATATAAATAATATAATCCTAAAGTTGTTTTTATTATAGACGCAAAGCATGAGTAAGGTCACAAAGTAATTAGTAGTTATATTAAAACTAGTCAATATATAGATAAACTAGATAGGAAATGAATTCTTACTGTCTTCAGTTATCTTCGAAGCTGGCACAATGAGGGCGTCTGCGGAAATGTAGAGCAATAGCGCTCCGTTGATAGGCAGGTCGTAGCAGCCGCTCGCTAAATACACCAACACCTGCGCCGCTGATGGCTTGAACAACAGATACTTGTGGGGGTTCTCGTGTCTTATAATGCCGTCGTGGTTGTAACCTACGACAATTAAATGAATATTAGATCAACTCTTGTAGAGTCCGAAAGAACAAGCTCGACATTACATCTAAAGAAATACGCTGTTAAAGTAAATTTTGGTAACATAGAAAATATGTTTAACGCCAGACCTACGCAACATCAGACGCACAGCAGTAACTTACAACAGTGATATCGCTTTGCTATTATAAAGAATCAACAGCTACATGAAAATTAAATCAAAGAACAAGCTTTACGAGTGACGTCACATTCAAATAAAAATTATTTTAACAGGAAAGTTTGTTTTCACCTTAACTCACATTTTTTTATCTCTGACATCAATGTAGTTACAATTTATCAATACCTTAATAACTTGAAGAATAATGCCAATTAAGAATTAAGTTTCAGCGAAAACAGACTATAATAAAATGTAGTTGACTTTAAAGTTAACCAAAGACATTTAAGAAATACATAGACTAGACACAGGGAACAACATTTTTTCACAGGTAACTTCTTGAAAGGTACTATGTTAGTTGTCAAGTGTAGTACGCCACCTCAAGTCCTTGTATTGACATGTTATAAAACATTTTACAAAAATATAATAAACTCCATCTTATGTCATAAAATAAACTAAACAGTGTCACAAAACAAAACAAACATTTAAGTATGATTTAGTGACACCATTTAAATGTAATTATATTGGCATATGGTTTTGAGGACTTACAAATAGATAGTGCTAGTGAGGATCATGTGAAAAATGTCTCAAGTAAAGTGTCAACTATGCTTCCTCTATATAATCTTTAATCTCTTTGAAGTTAACTTTACCGTTGCATTAAACCTATCACCTTTATTAATCAGTGGTGCTGAAGCGTAGCGATAACGCGGCGATTCGTTGTACACTTGAGGCATTTCCCCAGTCGGTTCCCATTCTAGGGTTTGCAAGATTCTGTACATGTCCATTGTTAATTCTGAGAATTTAACTTGCTGGGAAACGCTGCCCACAATGACGGCTTCTTGAAGTTTCAGAGTTGCAACTGACAGCCGCTCCGGAGGCGGGACGCTCATGATATTGAGTCTAGGAAAATGTAAAGAAAGAACATTTATCTAAATCTTTAAATGAATATGTACTACAGATATTTTTGTAAATAATCTCAGGTATACCACTTTTTATATTCATCACTATAATTCATAACTTTCATTTAATTCATCATATTATCTCATATTTATTGAGAATTAACTATTATATAAGAGATATAAAGAAGTCATTTTGCAAGTTACCTATGAGAGAGCACTATGGGATAGTTGTCCGGATGGAGAACGGTCACCGCAGCTTCAGCGACTATAAATGCCTTGACTTCATCCATTACGACTGTCCACTCTATCTGGTCGTCAGGATCGTATGTTGCTCCGTACTCTATGATTTGTTTATCTAGTTCTTTTATCAGGTCTCGGACTAGAGAAAGTTTCTTGAGGAGAAGGCAAACAACAATGAATCTTGCGTAGTACCGGAGCTTCTTGACCATTAGCTCGCATTTATCTGATTTGCTCGCCTGCGTGTAGTAACTGCGGCCTCGTATTGCGGAATAGAATGAGAATGCTTCGCTCAAGTATCCCGTTTCGCTTGTGCGTAGACTGCATAGACAAAAGATTTTTTAAATCAATAGATTATGACAATTCTATTTTCAACACTATTAGAACTTTGTTAAAACTAAAAGTTACTTACTAAAAGTGGTAGTATAGTTGCCCGATTTTCGAGGCAATTTCTCCGATCTGCCATCGCTTGAGACCGTACTTGTTGTCGAGAACTAGACGGTGCTGTTGTTGGAATTTCCACAGCTTTGTGTACACGTCGAATGTACGCCCAAAATATGAATGCCATTGCTTATGACCATATTGAGGCAGTTCCCTGTTATGAAATTGTAAATATGTATGTTATTTTTAAATTTTGCTATTTAGACATAAAATTGACGAGATGACGAAAAATAACCAAATAAGTATATTATCTTAAGGTTTTGCAAAACTCACCTGAGGCCGTTGAAGAGCTGCTTCGATTTCTCCAACAGGTGACAAAATTCTATAATAACTTTCCTTTCGTGATCTTCTAGCGGATTCATCGTGTATCCTGTTCTAATGCTATTGCTGTTGAATGCTTGCTGGTAATACGAAAAGTCTGTCAGCGAATTTATGTTGTACGGCTCTGACGTGCACAGTCTGCTGCGGAAATTATCGTAATCTTTCTGATTCGTAAAGAGATTTCTGAACTTAGATACAAGATCTATGGTACTGTCGTCGTCGCTGGCTGAAGACAAATCTTCAAATTCGTAAGTTTCCCTAAAAACGTATGTCACCGATGGGTGACGACTCTCTCCTGGTCCGAATGGAGCCGGGGAGGGTGGAGACGAATAGCTAGGGTGGTTTTTGTACGCCTCAAGCGATTTACTTCGTGGGCGTACGTATGGCAACCCTGTTTTAGAATTTATGGGAACCGCTAAGGCAAGCCTTGCCAAGAGAAGATGCTTTTGGGGGTTCTTCGCGAGCTGACTAGCTATTCTGTCAGCGATGGTCGTGCCTGTAGAAGCGTCAGATGTTAAACGGTCGGCCGAGATGTATCGCCGATATTTGGTTTTATCTAAGCGGATCTTAATTGGCTCGGGATACCGATGCGAAGGTCCCGGTTCGGGAGAAGGTTCCCTGGAAGGTGTCCTAGAAGGTTCCCGTTTAGTCTTTTGAGGCGATTGTGTAGGAGTTTGTGTGCCCCTGCTGATGTTTATTGGTGACCGCACGGGAGATTCCCACGAGCCTACTCTGGGTAGCCGGTGAGGCTCGACAAAAGTTATGTGCTTCTTCTTCCCATTCTTATTCTTGTTCTCAGATGCATTGGCATTTTTTAATATTCTTGGTATAGTATTGCTGAATCCAAATTTTCTAGACAAAAATGCCTTGAACCTGGAGGTGTGACCCCGGTGAGATGAATCTTGAACTGAAATGGAAAAGAAATAGGTTAAAAAGATTCCAATAGTTACATGACATCTTAATACTAAATTGTGGTAATGAAATTTTAATTTTCTTAAAGAAAATCTTTGTGATCAAAGTTTTGCCATCCGTTTTATGGTTATTCTTATTTCGTCTTTCCTTTTGCAATCGGTAGAAATGTGAGGGAAAAAATAGTTGTGTTGCGATTTTTTTTCTTTTGGTATATAAACCGTTTAGCCTTTGGCGCATTGAAATCTGTCACCCCTCGCCACCGCACGCTTTGCCCCGACAGATGTTGGCAGACGATATTTCTCGTACTATCTGAACGAATTTTAAATCCAAATCGTGAACAGACAAAATTCAATATCCGTACAAGTCGTCGAAACAGTTTTACCTGTTCCGTCTAAAATTGTGCATGTCTATGGAAAAGTTAAACTGTACAGTTGAATTGACAGTTAACATTTTGCCTACAGACGCACAGTTTTAACGGAATAGTTGGACTTTTCAGTTAAAACTATCAGCTAGAACTGAGTTTCTGTAGCGGGCTTTAGGTTACTATTCAAATTAATCAACAACATAAACAATTAATCATAAATACAGGTTATTTTGATCTCACATGCATTGGTATCGCATTCTGAACAAAAGACACGTCTGCTCCGCAAACTAATAAATAATCAGACGAAATTCAGACGGTCTAGCGCGTGTTATTAATCAGTACAACATGCAACTAATTTAATTTTGAATGGTACTAATCGCGGTATTCAGTAAAGTTTAATTCCCCGCAGTTGTGATGTGAATTATTCAGGTACTCTTAAAGTTATTAATTGAAATTTGCAAACACAACATATTAAAAACGATGTACCTAATGAATGTCTGCTTTAAACAAAGTAAAAAGTTGTTATTATTCGCCATAATAGCGAAAATACCGCTGCCTATAGACGTCCGTAATTGCAGATGTGTTGTCTACCTTTAATCAACTGAGGACTGGAGACCGAAAGAAATTATTTCTCCTACCTATGCGTCCCATTCCACGCGAAATCCACTTTCCCTTCATTTTATTATACCATCAGAGTGTACGCGGAATTTGACACCAGTCTTTTGTATGGTCGTGGTATTTCTGGGGACGAACTGGTCCATTCGTGTGAAGATGTTAGAGCGGGCTCTACCACTGTTGCTTTGTATTTCAGTTGCCTCTCGATTTTTTTTTTTAGTATTGTTATTAAAATAATAGTGTTTTCTAAGATTAAGATACTTTACATTTCAATATTCGTACCGTATCAATCAGCGTATATTATTTTCCATGAATGTTTATAACTCAATTTCTCTAAACTAACGGTAGGTTGAGCAACGATTGAAGCTCAAGAAATGCGTATCATTGAAATAAAAAAAAGTTAGAGTTTTCACATACAATAGTCCCTTTTTCAACTTTAAAATTGTTTCTCGGTAAGTTAAAAACTTTCAATGGTTTCTTTGTTAAATTTTTTATTTTGACCTTGACTAATTAGGAGCTATTCTTCGTAAACTCTTTACGTAAAAGTAAAAAAAAAAAAATGTTTCAATACACTACAATTGTGGTATATTCAATTGTTATGAGAAAGCTTGTTTTTTAATGTGTAGTATTTTATTATTCCTAATAGTCTAAAGACAAAGGAAGAGGAAGACCGAAGAAAGTATGGATGGATTGTGTGAAAGAGGATATGCTTAAGAAAGGAGTGGATTCAGATATGACGGCTGATAGAGATGTATGGAAGAGCAGCACATACTGTGCCGACCCTCCATAAGGGATAAGGGCAAGTTGATGATGAATAGTCTAAAGACAGACATCGAACCATCAATAAAAATCATTTAAAAATGTTAAAGTACATTAGCTTCCCATAGCAGCACCTGAGATATTTATTTTCAAAAGGTATCTATTTAGGAAGAAAAATCATTAAAAACGACGACAGTTTTAAAAGTGAAAATCTTTTTTCAGTGGCAGGAAAAATAAAAATTTTTACTAATATGGATTTATTATTTTTTTATAGTATAAGGTAGCAAACGAGCAAGCAATCACCGGAATTCGCTAAAATAGCGAAGCGAACACTCCCAATAGACATCCGCATCTGCAGACGCATTGTCTACCCTTAATCAACAGAGGAGTGGACGCACGGAAAGGATATTTCCTCTATCTATTCGTCCCATCCCCCTTTAAATCCCCTTCCAGACCTATTTAAAAAATTATAGCTCAAATTATAATATGCGCCGTCATTCGAGTTGTTAGAGCGGTCGCACACCTTTGACTAAACTATCGCACAACTGTTGTGCAATCGTCGATTGTTTCGTAGCCAATTCAACTATTTAGATGCACAACTAAAATCGCTAGCTATAGCTATAAAAGCTCATAGGAATCAAAGCGAGACTAAACAGTTGTGCGATAGTTTAGTCAAAAGTGTGCGCGCGCGCTTAACTGAAAAATATTTTGAACTAACTTTCGCCCGCGACTACGTAAGTGTGAAATTTAAAAAAAATAGTGAGTAGCCTATGTGTTCTTCCAGACTATCCTCTACGTTTATGCCAAATTCCATCGAGATCCGTTCAGCCGTTTAGACTACAAACTCTAACAAACATCCCTCTATCCATCTAAACTTTCGCATTTATAATATTAGTAAGATTGAGGCGAGGCTACGTAATTATTTATTGTAGTAGACACACGCGATCGTATAGTCGGCCTCTTATTTACATCTAATAAAAGTATAAGTAGCGCAGTCCCAATGTATTCACAACTGATCAATACCACGTTTTTTTTTCAATGTATGTAGTATAATTATTACTTTGCTGTCTAAAACAAGGAAAAACCTATGGTATTTCTAAAAGTCGATTGATGATTATAGCAGGGGGAAATGGCAAGTAGTACTGTAAATGGCATACATGCATTTGTAATCAAGTTGAAGTCCAATTTGTTTGAAGGACTCTGAATTATGAAAGCTCACTTCAAAAGCGAAGGAAATGTCGCAATTTAAATTTTAAAACAAGGTATAATCATATACTTGCGCAAATTGAAGCTTAACGTAAAAGTCCAACCATCTGTTGAAATTCAGCCTTCGTTTTGTTTTTTTTTTACTTTATGCTTGTTCTCTAGATTAACTATGTCAGATTTCACGTTCATCTGCTTTGTCAATTTCCTTAAAACGTTTTTTAATCTACACTAATCCTTGAAACAAATGTAGCTGCGCCAGCAACTATCCGTTTTCATTCAACGTCTATTGACCGACAATTATCATCATCACCAGTTCACTATACATGCCGATTGAGGGCCAAGTTAGGTGTGACTAGGTCATAGTCAACCACGGTGGGCCACTGCAGGTTGGTTGACTTCACAATATCTTTGATCTCGTAGATATCAGCAGGTTGCATCAGGATGTTTTCCGTCACAGTAAGAACGTCGGATAAATTATGTAGATATAAATTTCTAATTCGAGTAAAGTATGAGATTGATAAAATTTAATGCTATCGGAAGACAGTTGGATTAAGGGCCGATTCGAAAAGCAGTTGTTTTAGAAACCGCACATACATAGTTAGGAAGTTCATCTCTGCAGTACCGGCCACTGGTTTCTTAAGTTATCGGATTCCGCAGCCGGCGGTGCACTAATTTTTATGTTATATCGAAAATTATTATATATTTCTGAATAATACATGCAAAATAATTTTAGAATCCAAATAGTATTAGTCCCGTATTAGACCCTAAGTGTATATTTATTGTGAGATCTACCTAATATTAAAGTTACCTTTAAAAAACTATAAGTGCGGCAGTTAGACATCATAGTATATTAACCCGTAATCCTATTTTGAATTATTAGAGTGGGCGCACACCTTTGACTAAACTATCGTATAACAGTTGTGCGATAGTCGATTGTTTCACAGCCAATTCTACTGTTTAGTTGCGCAACTAAAAATCGAGTAGCGTGCGCACTTCATATAAGCTTAAAGAAATCAAAGCGCGACTAAACAGTTGTGCGATAGTGTAGTCAAAGGTGTGCGCGCGCTCTTATCACTTGGCATGCGGACAAGTTACTTTTACGTCACTGGAGCGCGCGATATGTATTAAGTAGATTGGTGGTGAATAATATGTTATAGTTTTCGATTTACCGCGATTATTCTGCAAAACCAAGCTTCCGCGCGATTTACGAAAAAAACCACTGCACGCGAAATTCGGCGAGAAGTATTCGTGCAAGCTGTGCTAAAATAAAAAAAATGAGGACTGGCCAACATAAGATAGAAATATTTAAAATATATCTACTTTAAACCTACGAAAAACTAAAAAAAACCTATGTACAGTCGCGGAAATCCGCGGTGTTCAACTTCAGGAAAAATTGCCTTGTTCATTGCAACGAGACAAACTCCGACTCCTCCTATAAATAACTAATTAGATAGCAGTGGTGGTGCAAACGAGGGGATAATAATACAAGGAAACTAGCCTTTTATTACTAACCTATGTTTTTTGTACAAACACATTTATAAGCTGCGTCGTATTGATTTTTGTTCCATGTCTCGTTTCAAAATATTCAAACTTTTGTAGCTTTTAAGCTGGAATACCGCCAGTTTCCGCTACTGTATACTTACTAAATCAATCATATAGACATACGATTGATTTACTAATAATAGAAACTCTGCCAATGCGATGTGTGGCAGAAAAGGGTCTGCTATCTTGTTGATATTTCTCCTCCCTTTCTTATGTAGGAAATGTAAAGGTGACCGAGCGCAATATTTAAGTAATCCTAGCTTATTTTTTATATTATAAGTTGGCAAACTAGCAAGCGGCCATCAGAACCCGAATGTTGCCGCCGAAAATAAATCCGCCGAAATGATGAAGCGACCGCTGCCCATAGACATCCACAATTGCAGATGCGTTGCCTTCTCTTAAACGACGGAGAAGGAGACGCACATGAAGAGGATATTTCCCCGCCCTATTCGGCTCATTAGAAAAGTGTGGAAAGGAAAGGTACTAAAATTAGGCCTCCGGTATGAACATTCATCGGATTAAACGCGGAATTGCTCTCACTTCACACCTGTCTTCTGTGTGGTCGTGGCATTGCACCGAGAGAGCTGGCCCTACAGTGCGATGTTGAAGCGGGTTCTACCACAGTTCTATCAGCCGACATCAATATTCGATCGACGACCGTTTCTGCTTATCCTTTGTTTTCAATAAACATTTTTAATTAATCAACGACTGCCCAAAAGAAGGAGGTTCTCAAATCGTCTGTAAATTTTTGGTTTAAGTTTAACAGACCTCAATCTCACAATAGAAACCGAAAATCATGAACTATTGTTTAGAAGAACTATTGATTTCGTACATTAAGTACTTGAGTATCCGTATTATTTTATTATTGAAGTAAAAGTAGAGCTTAAAAAGATTGAAGAGTGTTAGGATATTTTTAGAATCCTTTGTTCATTGTCGATGTAGTGGGCGTTGTTGGTTGGGAAAGGGCGTGCCGAGGGGTTGGGGGTTGTGCGTCATAGCTGTGGGCGTCGGGTGGGGTGAGGTACTGTGGATGCGCGGGAGACGGGGTGGTCGACAAGGTTAGCACAAAGGGGGGCTTGGACCTTGAACAATTACTTAGCGGTTGTCCATGATTCACATAATTTTTTTTGCAACTTTGTAACCCTCTATCCCCTTGGTGATACTTGGTAAGGTGTTAGACTAAAAAATACAAATTCGCAAGTACCTTTTAGTATAAAGCTTATCGAAATTTCCGAAATTTAATTAATTTAATTCCGTATTTTAGTTGGAGCATTATGATAAATATGTTAATTCAGCTTGCAACTTATTAAATATACTTGATATCTCAGTATATTCTCGCCCCTTCATTGTGATATATTTCGGTTTTTATTCCGCACCCCTCCCCCTTCACCGATCCCTTGTTGCCACCCCGTCCACTGGGTGATATATCCTTCACCTGAAAAATCTAGGTCGCATTGCCTAGGCAAGAGGTCTAGGTAAGGTCCGGGGGTGGCGAGCGTCCACCGGTCCCCGGACGCAAGCTGAATTGACCTTCGAACAGTTATTGATTCGTTACAACCCCTCTCCTCTCCACCCCCTCCCACATTCAATGTCATTTAACTCCCTGATTTTTTTTTAGATTAAACATAAAAATTAATATAAATTAATTCCCGCTAAATTAATTAATAAAATCCCGCTGTTACAGTTAGCGAATTCTTTTTTTCCATGACCCTAAAAACACAACTTATTTGAATTTATTGCTTCTAGTTATGGAACTAACGTTTGAACGAGTAAAAGGTATTCCAGTTTTAGCAACAACGTTTAACTCTTGAAATATTAACCCGGATCAAAGCAACAGGCTGGAGCAACAGGTCGCTTTGGGGTTTGGAGCCAACAAATAACGCGGATTTACAATACACACAAACTGTTGGATGTACATTAAAACAGCGCAACAATGTTAATATTTAACCTCCATTGATTAATAAGAATACCTATCATAAAATTCAGATTTATTAATCAATGTAGGTTTTATAATTTACTTACTCATTTTGTCCCAGACATCCGAGTTTCTTCTAAGATATTCTGCAGTTTGTTTCTCACCGGTAACGTACTCGTAATATGTCGAATGTTCAGAACTTAGAAACATAGCAGCCGAAAATGTTCTTTCACTGTTACGGTTTTTTTTTGCGGAATAAAATAATTTAGGATTAATAAAAACTCAAACTTTAATGAAATTCTACGTTCCACGGAAACGGCGCATCGAAATAATAAATTGCAGTATAAACGAAGATTAGTCTATTGCAGGGTGTTTTTATCTTAATGGAGAAAACCAGACCTCGTTTTCGGATTTTCATCGTTTATTACTTAAATAATAAGCAATTAAAACAATCGCGACGAACACAGAAATTAATAAAAGTAATGTACAGAAACATTTAAACACCCATACACTGGGGTCGTTTTTCGAGTAACGATGCACTTTGAAAAATTTTACACACCAATGGGACAAAGAAATTTGAAGGCGCCACTAGAGGAGCGCAAGGAGCGACTGATCGCGAACACGACGAATGGTAACTGCGATGGGCGCTGCGACGGCTTTTATAGTCTCCACTTGCGTACGCAGTGCGGACACATCCTCGAATTGAAACTCCCCAACGCTTTTGGGGAGAATTTCCCCATTTTATTTAAATTTTAAAATTTTTATTTTTAAAATGTATTTGAATATAAGATGTAAAATGAAACCAAACGTTAAATAGAGATAAAGAACATTGTTTTTATATTCTATTTAGCATATAAATACAACTTTTTCGTTAAAACTCAAAGAATTACGAACCAGTTTAAGTAATAGCGGTTAAAATAATAAGTCGTCATTTAAAACAATATCCAAAATCAGCGTTAAGTAAAAGTATATGCGTACTAAACATATACTAGATAATAAAACAACAAAAGGATAAGCAAAAGAATGTACACAGCTGACGTTTGGAAAAATTTCGACAACTTAAACTTTAATAAGTACTGCTTTATGATTAATAATGTCTTATTTTTTACGTTAAATTCAGTATACTCATGATGTATTTAGTGTATTTATGTGTTAAAATCAAGGTAAAACGAGCTAAGTCAAGTAAGTTATTAAAATCTTCAAGTTAGAATTTAAAAAAAATAAGTTAATATTTTATACCGACATGATTAAATTGTAATTAAAATAATTTTGCTTTTAAAATCATAATGTTATATATCGATAAAATGTGTTGAGTGTGTTTGAGCAATATTGTAAATTAAAATTGTGACATTTTCTAATGTGCATTAATGCTACATTAAATAAATAAATAATAATTATTATTCACAATTAAGTCGGTGCTAAACTTAATGCGTTGTATCTAAAATATACTTTTTAAAAAATTTACGTGTTAATAAATCACTTATTTTTTTAAATTTATTACTAAAAAAAATGTTTTAGTGTTTATCATAACGCAAAATAATTAAAATTTCAATTTTAGAAATTAAAAATAAAATCTCCCATGTTGTCGGGAAATTCTCAGCGCATGGCAGCCTCGAAACGTTCGCAGGATAATAGTCACGCAGCGCCAGTAACAGGTGACTGACGTGTTTCGCGGTGCATTCCGTGGAAAGCGCGCACAATGTGAAAGTTGCGTAAAAATTAAGCGTTTTTGCAATTTTAATATGCAAAATTACTAACAATACTGTGTGATATTAATTGTTAAAATGAAAGTTTTCTTTTGTGGCTGGAAATAAAAATTTAATTTGAAAAAAAAAAAAATTCAGTGACTATTATTATCGACTCACCTGACAATAAGTAGTGCTTATATTTAAATTTTAATTTCATCACAAATTTGAAAAGTGGCAGTTAGATGGCGTTTACCGCTGAAGCCTGTGTGATAAATTATTGAAAATTTTACTGGACTTTATAAAAAAAAATTCAAAGTGAAATAAATATTTTTTTTGAATCTCCAACGAACATTTATGAAGATTTCAGTACTTTTTGTGCCGTACAATCACCCGGGCGTTGAAGTCTTTTAAACCCGTCGCTTACTGAAACTCTACACATTTTCTCACTTTCTTGTAAGAAAAATGAAAATTAATTACAAGAAATCGTATGTTTTAATTGTCTATCTATTATTATTCGATACATTTTGGCTGTTCATCCCCGTTAACATTATCTGCGTTGTTATAATAACCATACAACTATATCAATTGCATGTAGAAGACGAATGGGTGATAGTCAGAGTCTGAACATGTAAAATAAAACAATCATCATAATGTGTTTAGTTTATACTAAATTAATATTTTTATTAATAATTTAGGATAAACTAAACATACTAATCATTTTAAATTATTCTTATTAATAAATCAATTTGATTATTATGAAAAAAAAAATTTTTTTTTCTAATCACAAATAATCTAATATTTCTTAATAAAAAACTTTTAACTATTTCCTAAAGCTAGGCAATAATTTTTTTAAATATGTATTTACACTTGATGTGGCATTATAACTCTTCTATTAATAATCTTATTAAATATCAATGTTTGTACTTTTTTCCTTCTATAGAATAGTGATAATATTTTTAAGAGATATCTCAGTGGGCGGAATGGTTTTTTTCAATCTTCATACTTTATTTAGATAATTTGTGAATGAATCATATCAGTGGTTATCAATTATGTGATGTCTAAACTTAATGTGTTATACAAAAATTTAGGTAAGTTACAATTGTTACGAAAAATTTACATTTGTTTTATTACTGCGAAAACATATTGACTTTTATATAAATTTACATATCTTTGTGATATTTTTATTCGTATAAAATTAACTTAAAGTTGACAAATGGTTATGTTTTATTGTATTGTTTATTGTTAAATAAATATATAAATAATGTTGATGTTTTTTAATAAATTGTTATCGTTGTTGATATGTTTCGTAGATTTAAACATTTTTTTATAATTAAATGTAAGTAATATGACAATAACAGAAACTTCTTCGCAATAAATTGTTTAAAACTTAATAAAGTTGCATTATTTTCCCTTACCTTATCTATATCTATACTAGTATTATAAAGAGGAAATATTATTTAAAAAAAAAATCATGTATTGCATTACCTCAAAAACTACTGGGCCGATTTTAATAATTCTTCGATATTAAAAAGCTATATTATCACTGAGTTATTGGCTATATTTTATCAAAACTAAAGCACTGAGCTTTTTTAAAAACCACACGTTATTAGCAGCATTATTAATCCTAATCTAAATATCAGGGAAATGTAATGTTCAACAAAATTGCCTTTAACAGAATATAACTCTGACAATTAGTTTAGAAGATATCATGATCACAAACAATAAGCGTAACCAAAAAATCTAAAAACAATTTTTAACATCTGTGTTATTGATAGTAAAATTAAATAAAATCGGAAACAAAAGTTAAGCAAATAAAAAGATAAATTCGCTAATGAATTTCAAACTTGTACATAATGTTTCTTTTCGTAAGAGCGTGCGCATGAAACTAAACTATCGCACAACTGTTTAGTCTCGCTTTGATTCATATAAGCTTATATAGCGGTGCGCACATAACTCGATTTTCAGTTATGCAACTAAAAAGCTGGCTGCAAAACAAACGACAATCGCATAACAGTGTGCACCCACCCATTATTAGTCTATGAAAAGTGTTGGGAAAAAATAATTGGTAATTTCAATTAATTTTTGCCCAACAGTGCCTGTAGGCGCTTTTTTCATTTAACATATTTAATATTATCAATGGCGATACAAAAACAGATGGGAAATTTATTTGATAGAGAAAATTATTATTCCTTTTTAGTGTGGTTCTGTGGGTCGCAATAAAAATCGTATCCATTTGTAAAGCCAGATTTTGAGCTGAGCCGTATTGAAATAAATCCATTTTCATTTGCTCGCAGCTATTAATAGTGCTCTGGAAACAAATTTGTTTTACATGCAATTATCACATCCGCAAAACGATTCGTTTAATACGGGAATGGGAAAAATTGTACGTTCCATCTTATAATAAACTAGCTGTTGCCCGCGACTTCGTCCACGTCGTCCGCGTGAAATTTGAAAGTTCTTACGTTCGCCGATAAGGATTAATATTGAAACCAATAAAAGAACGCCGGAAATAGCGTGCGGTTTTTAATTCATTTTGTAAACAAAAAAGTGGTTATTGTACGAAAACCGTTAAAGATAGATATATGCTATCGTGGACTTTTCTGTAGAACTTTTTCAGATCTACAATTCTTTCATACATCATTTTTATATACCTCTAACGGTTTAGGTAGCGTAAGCCGAGAATAGTTAAAGTTTAGTAAATTTTTAACGCCGGCATCCAGAAACACGATGTTTATTAATAGTTCCTAAACATTAGTAATAATAAAATTGAAATCGGTCTAGTAGTTTTTAAGTTATTTCAATAAATACAAAAATCCTAAAATTTAAAATTACAAATGCTCAGATGAAATTTAATCCTTAGTACAGCGAAAATATATTAATTACTTTTTAAGGTATGTATAAGTATAAGAGAAAAACTATTTTTTTTTATTTTTAATGATACTTTGGTTTTAATGGAACTTTTTTACTTGCATTCGATTGTCAATGAAATTTCGGAAAAGAAAACCCTTGTTATTGTATTTTCAAAGTAAGATTAACACAAAATGGAGTTTGCGCGGTTTCGGCAAAATTATAAGTTTTATCAAAATAATCCTTTAGATCGATTTGTAGATCACATAATATACCTACATGTTAAACACCTTTTGGTTTTCTAAGAGCCACTGGTTCTGATAGTATTGTTTAAACAGTTATAAACGTCATTTTGTTTTCCTCATTATCTCCAAATGCGAGATCGATGGTGGCTTTTCAGGGTTCGCGTATATTAAATATTCCTCCCAATTTTCAGATGTACCTAAGCGAATTGCTGTACCTTCAATACTTAAATTGGACTCGGCTATTTTCAATTCTTTACGACGCGCGCTCTAGTAACGAATCTACCACTTTTCATGTATGATATTATTACCGTAAATTTGACTATTTAAAATAATTACCACGTGATTTGGTAAATGTGAATATTTTTTGTTTATGATTTTCAGCAGTTTTTATAAATAAATAACTAATCTTGTCAGTAAATTTAAGAAAATTACGTTTTTTCTCATACTTTCAAGTATATTTTTTTTAATACTGCGTGAACGAAGTCAATATTTTGCTTAACAAGTAACTGCCTCGTGTCTTAATGTTATTGACATGTCGACAAGATAACTTCTCATAGAGGCTTACACGTTCCTGTTTATTCTATAAATATATTGTGTCCCAAATTATGAGCAATTTTCTTAACCCACATTCAAATGAGCACGAAGCCGGTAAATGGAATTTTCCTAAAGCAAACATATCAATTTTCTATTCACAACATTTGAGGTCAAATTAATCAAAATATCTATAATTCAGCAAGAAATATATATTCAATGAGATAATATTAAATAAAATAAATGGTTACAAAGAGCAGAAAACACAAACGAGTATCGAGAAAGGACGATGACAATTTTTCAATTACCATTTTTGGTCGTTGGCTTCAGTAAATTAAACATTTGGTTCTGAAAAGCCGCGCACGGTTTAATAGGATATTTTGTGATCCATTTATAAGTGTATAAATTCGTAATTATTTATTGGTTTTTCAATAAGAGTCCAGATATACCGTTTGTAATTTTATTTACGATTTTTTTTTAAATTGAATTTAACTAATTACGAAAACTTAGCTATAGGCATATTCATACTCTCTCGTATCTCACATAGCGATGCAATCTGCCTTATTAATTATTCTCTTCCACTTGGCACATCTATAATCTATACTACTCTGTGGGAATGTAGAGTGAATCAATAATATCTAGTCACCTCTCTGCAAATTTTGTCACCTACGTCCACGAAGAACAAAAAACAAAACAAAGTCGTTATCATGTAAAGACACAAATGATAATTCATTTGAATTTTGACCATAGAATTTGTCACTACTTTGTACTTATTACGCGGAACGATTCACCTCTGTCGTCTTTATACCAATACATACAGCGAAGTAAATATTAATTTGCTCACAGTGAATCCTATTCGAAGGGCTTTGTTAGGTTTTAAAGTCAGACAGACTCAATTTAATTTTCTATATAGTTAGATAAAGTCTGCTTTCGAGTTGTAATACTAATCCCACTCGTGTAGCAACCCTATAAATACGGAGGTAATTTTCTTCGCAACGGACGAAATTGAATCTCTGTTGGACATGTTGCTGAATTAAAGTTTTAAAACCTACGAAACGACGAATCACTTTATCTTTTTTAATGTTTGTTTTTAAAAAAATCTTATTAATATTGTAAATGCGAAAGTTTAGAGATAGAGGGATGTTTTTTAGTGTTTGGAGCCTAAACTGCTGAACGGACCTCGATGAAATTTGGCATAGATATGGATGATGATAGTCTAAAAAAACATAGGCTACTTGCTTTTGTCTTATTTTTAATTTAAGGCAAACATAGTCGCGGGTAAAAGCTAGTACTGAAGGAATGAGAAATGTTATAGGAAGCTGCTACAATCTCCGAAACGGCTGGGCCGATTTCGACGGGTCTTTCACTGGAGCTTCCGCGCTGAATTCCGCGCTTGTAAAATTCGCGATCGAACCGCTATCTCCGTAACGCGTAGTCCGATTTTGATGGGACTTTGATTGGAATTGTAGATGTACGCGGGAATGTAATAGATGTTTTTTTTTTTATTTCCGCGCTAACGAAGTTTGCGGGCGACAGCTCTTTAATATTATAATAATGAATAGTTATTTTTAACGTTGTATTTTTTTAAACTATTCAGTGGCAAAAAAGCAAATGGCCGCCGAAATTGGCCAAAACAGCGAAGCGACCGCTGCCAGAACAGAGGAGAAGACGCAGAGAAAAATGATATTTCCACTACCTACACGTTCAATTCCCCGCCAAAGCGACTTAACCTATTAATTAAGTACTATATTAAAACGCTTACTGTCACACTCATAGTCTTAGTCACAGTCCTTAGTGTAGTTTTAGTATGTCATATGTACGCTAAAGGACAACTTAGTTAACAGATTTACAACCCTATCTGTGGCAGTTAGCGAGGTGGCGAATAGAATTAACAGTCAATATTTCGACAACCCGATCGTGGTCTAGATTTGAATTAGGTCATTGTCACTACGCCCGGGAAGTGTGAGCTAGAGGCTGTAAGCGAATCTAGGTTACAAAAATGTTATCTCTCCAATAATTAAGTAAAACAAATTAAAAACTTATTGATAGGTAATTTGATTATGAAAAAGAATTAAAGCATTTAACGATGTTTCCAGAAAAGCAATAATAGTGATATTCCAAATTTACATTTTTTTTTTAAATAAAAGGGGTCAAACGAGCGGCGAGAACACCGAGGTGGTCGACGACGCCCATGGACATCCGCAACACCAGAGGAATTACAGCTGCGTTTTATAATGGACAATCGACAATTTTTTAGTCTATGCTTAAGAATTACTGACTGAGTGAATGACTGACGTACATAATGTCCTATGGAAACAGATAGCTGGGAATTTGTTCCAATTGTTGTTCGCGGACTATACTCGTGCAGAGGTACAAATACTCGAGTCAATTTATTTATTTGATTATTATCAATATTGAAAAGAACTTCATGTAAAACATGAAGCCGAGTTGATAATAATATTAATAGAGAACAAATATGGTGATACTTTAGAACAAAGGTTCCCAACCTCGTGCAACGATTCATATGTGCTCGCCACTATTCGACACAGATTTTTATCTTCAACATTAATTAAAGATGTGAATTATTTTTATTTAGTTATTTGTTATATTAGGTTAAATATTTTTGGAGTGCCTAGCTAGGTTTATTAAATAAAAAAAATGAAAAAAAAAACGTGTGTGTGCGATAATGTACGAGTATGTATCAGAGGTTTACGTTTTGTAAACATATTTCTCTGTGTGTATGCAATTTGAATAATAATTTTATTGTTTTGGAAAAAATTTGTTTATGACTTAATAATAAATTATGAATATAAGAAAATAAATGATGGTAAAATAAGAAGTTATGGAAGGAGTTGGTTGATAAAAAATAGATTGTGCCCCTCCTGATATTTTAGAAGATTCTAAAATATCAGACAGCAGATGCTGTAGAGTACAAAAAGGTTGGGAACCCCTGCTTTACCGTTTCGATCGCAGTCAGATTTGTTTAATATTATTTATTTTATGTTTAATGAGCAAGCGTCTAACATTTTTGTTGTTTAGTAGTCATTACAGTATTTTATTCACTGAAATTTATTTAATGTTAAACATTTTTTAACTTAAATCTCAGTGTTTATAGTTACGTAGTACTTAGAAAAGGGATAATTAAATGAAAACAAGTCGCCCTTTTTCTTCTTAAACCTTTTAACAACTTGTTTTTCTTTGAGAAAATGTTATTCATTTTCTTTAATCCAATTAGACATTATTTGTTTCGACTTTCATCAGAATCCATTTCGAAGTATCAGTTAGATTTGTTTTTCTCAACGTCTTCTCGGAAACGAAAATGTTCATACATTTTCACAGGTAGCTTGTTGTCAACGGAATTTTCTCTAACTAGAGGAAAAATATAAAACAAAATACAAATACCATTAGTCTTTTATTTTTGTAAAATATTGTCAGTGAGCGATGTGTACCAATGCAACAAAATTTGAAACGACACGACTATTTGATGCGTTTTTCATTTAGGACAAAATGGAAAGGCAGATAGCATACACGATCCATCATTTCCCTGTCCTTGTCTAACTCACGTAGAGTCGAAGCACCAGGTTTTGGTCCAGATCGATCTATCTTCCCTAATTTTAGTTACTCACGGTCCAATGTTTATTTTTTCATAGAAGCATTGAGGTTTTAGATTTTTCTTTCTTTTCATACATTTATTTTCCAGTATTATGTGACTTTTTTACTTTGTACTTTGTAAGACATAAGATGGAAAGGTTGACGAAAAAGGACGACCGAGGTTCAAATGTATCACTAAATTAGTAATTAGTAAATTAGTTAAGAAAATAGGAGCCGTCGACTACTTCAAGCTAACCGTGTAGACCTTTAAAATTAATACAAAATCACTATCTTATAATTATTAAGGAAATTTTAGACTAGAGGTTAGTAAACCTATTTTTTTTTATTTAAAATAATATAATATAATAATAAAAAAAACAAAACATAGTCAAATTTCGAGCAAGAGGCGACTTCCAGTTTATTTTAATATTTGCAGGTTGATGAATGCTAAGCGAGGTTGGCGCGGATGGCTGGAGGGGAAACTGCATCGCCCTCCGGATAGATTTACGTATGGCAACGGAACGAAGTTACGCCACCGACTAATAATTGAGTTTAACTCGTGTTCTAACATTTCCTACATTCTGAACGTGTCAACAATTTGTTAGCTAAAAACTAAACTAAACAAATAGTTATTATAAGTATTGTATACCTACGTAATTAAAAAAATATTCTGTACAGGATCTTAGTAATTTAAAGGAGGTTAATAATAAAATGGCTTACGAAATATTTTTGCATAACCCTCCAAAACCGGTAAAGACCAATAACACATATATAAAAATGGTTTTTTACTTAAACCCTTAAAAGGGAATTTCTAAAAGTTTTTAAAAAATTAATGCCACTTCTTACAAACAAAGACTTTTTAGTGTATCCGTGTACTGATAGGGGTGTGCGAATATTCGACACCACTAGACACAATGTTAAAGGTGGGCGACGTAGACAGCGCTGCGCACCGTCCAGTCTACGAAGAGCCTCTACGCCGTAGCAACTGAAAGTATAAAGAGAATAAATATAATAAGAGATTTCCGAGAACTAAAACTTCGATTGATTTAGACTTGATATTTCAATTTTTATCTCTTCTCACCTTTCATGGAGGTAAATTAGCTACAGTTCGATTCAATGTAAATGAGAAATTATTTTAGCAAACCTATCTATACAATTTTTCAAATTCCGGATTTTGAATTTTTTTTTAAACCCTTCCCACATTACTCGGATGAAATCGTGGGAATTATCTAGTATTAAATATCATCGTCACGTCTTTTACAGATTACGTAAAATTTATTTATAATTTAGAAAAATATTTACATGATTAATCACTATTATTAATTAATAACACTATTTACGGATACCTATTAAAATCCATTTGAAACGCTCCCACTGCAAAATCTACGCATTAGTTTTAATGGATTTTAAAGGCCCCTCCATTTGTGGCGAGTTTTAAAAGGGCCGCCGCGTAATTGCGATATTGCAAACTTTCCGTTTGATCGAGTACTTTATTTGGCGGTTTCATGCGAGTGTTAATTAATATAGTCTTATGCAATTTTAATATTCTCTTCTACGTGTTCATTTCCAATATTCTTTATATTTTAAAAGTTAGGTACTAACTAATAACTACATGAATTTTCTAATCATAAATATTACAACTTATTCTTATTTACTTGACGTAAAATTTGACAAAAGGCATCATTTGATAACGTCTGCGATCAATATTGTATCATTTAGATCTAAGCGAGAATTGCTTTAATTATTTGTATCAAACGGAGTACAATTTTTTTTGATGTTTTTACAAACAACAGGTAATGTGAATTAAATAAAATGTTAATTAAAAATGCCGCTGATAACGGTTCGAGATTCATTTTACTGCAGAATTCGATAGTCTATTGAGTAAAGCAATTCTTGTTTAACAGGAATTGCTTTATGCTTTAGCTACAGCTCAAATCAACTATTACTAATAACATTACAGTCTGCTTCATAGACATGTGTACATTTACAAAATTTTAGAAACTAAACAATCTTCAAGTATACAAGTCTATAAGGTTTTGTAAATATATATACGAGTATGCAGCATAGAATACAGTACAATGGTAAAACGATCACATTTCAATCAATAAAGAATAAAAAAATCAGCCGCGTTCGTAAAAATTATAAATAACTTTAAAACTGTATAACTTCATAGTAAAGGTCAGCTTGCTAGAGGGTAGGGTGGTTGCAATTGCCCACTCGCCCCCACACTCCCTACTCCGGCCGCGCTTTATTAAATACAATTTCTGATTTCACCCCAACGCAACACCCACGTATGCAATGCTTTCTGCGTAATATCGAAATTACATTTCGGGGACTTATCATCTGCATGAAAAGAGCCCATGTTACACATCCGCGAATATCAGCTTCATTGTTACGTACGTTAAAAATTAATTTTGTATGACTGTCATAATGGACATCCTTTAGTTGAATAAATGACCAAGAGAAAATAATGAATGCCTAACAACTTCAATGGCTTCGCTCTGTTAATTAAAAATATACGAACAATGTAACTCTTTTTAAAATTGGCTAAGTGAATACGAATATATTTAAGTACTAGCGGTTGCTAACGACTTAAAAAATAATAAAAAATATAGCCTATGTTACTCGCAGATAAATTACCTTTCTAACGGTGAAAGAATTTTTAAAATCGGCCCAGTGGTTTTTGAGTTATTTCAATACATACAAAAATACAAATCTTTCCTTTTTATAATACTAGTATAGATTAATTTAACTTAGACGAGTTAAACTTAGAGACGCCAATAGCCTAATGGTTTGGGGTACGGACTACCGATTTTGAGGTCGAGGGTTCGAATCCCGCCATTCAACTATTGTCGTGAACCATATCCTAGCTCAAGCCTAAAGCTTTGTTGGAATGTTTAAAGGAAAAATTATAAAATATTATAATTATAAATTAACAAAAAACTATTAATATTTTTAGTAAAAAAAAAAACTTACAAGATAATATAGGCAATACAAAATGCAGTATCTAGGCATGATATACTCGTAGATTTAACTATGAGGTTCTCGAATTAGTACGCCTCTCCGATCAGATATTGTATTGGAGTCTAACATAAGTGTCGAATTCTTAGCTAACGGACCAAAACATTCTCGACGTAGCCGCAGTTATTTTGCATTGGTATTTCGTGAGTGTATTACTCGTACGTTCACGGTGGAAAATATGCATTCTTGCTATAAAAACAATAACAGTTTTAACTAAAGATATGAACTGGTCAATTACAAATGTATTAGATATTGGTAATGCAATGCAAATTCCGGGTATAGCTAGTATGCTAGGTCAAATTGATAACAAAGTTATTAATAAATAAATGAAGTGGACATAATTGTCACGCATATACTTTACGTGATGTTCATCAGTGTGGATGTAGGCATTCCTTTGTTTGTTGAACCACTCAGATATGACTGGGCAACCGTGTATTGTATTTTAAAACAAGATGTTCAATTTAATTACCGTTAATAACGAGTGGGCTTAAGGCCTCCACAAAGGGTGATGCCTTGAAAAATAGATGGTATGAGTGAAGCGAGGTAGCCTCCTCGACGGCCCGGTTGCTGATTGGTTGCACCAGGGATCGTCGTGACCAACGCAGAGCATAACGCCCATAAGACCTTGAGTCAGTTCTAGCGCCGCTGTCGGCGCAAGTCTAGTATTGATTTAAAGCTCCCTCAATTCTGAAGGTTACAGAATGTGCGCATGCACTAGTTGCAGCATTGATACAGCGCGGCCCGGCGAGATATAAATAAACTCGCCATCTAGATGTAGGGAAACAAAGAGATTTAAATTATGTTCATGTCATGGTATTAATAAAATAAGAGAAAAAGCTTAGGGTCTGGCAATCGTGACCCTTATGACAGAAGTAGATTTTCATATACACGACCTATGAATAACTCAGAATTTGAATGTGTAAAAATCAAAGGCTAAAACACATACTTAACGTCCAAGGTATTGCTTTATTGACGAGGACATACACGGTGCTTTAAACAATTGATACTTATAGCTTCAAATAATCGGCTTATGGTCCTCAACTTTTTTTTATCTACGATTACAAAGTGCGGTCAGAGTATAGCGAACATCAACGCTGTCAGGTGTTTCCTATTAGGCTGTTCGGATTACCGTACAATCAATTAGTCCAATGGGAAACACAATTTCCAAGGGGCCCATTGAACTGTAGGCCGGGTGGGCGAACGGGAAACACCCAACCGTTCGCTTGAAACCGCGTCAATCAGTCGCGCCTGTGTCCGTGTATGCCTCCATATTTTCAAACACCACTACTTAGGATAACTATTCCGATTTAATAAGCAAATTTCTAATTCGTACCTTTGATATATTAACGATGTTGCAATAATAACTGTGGCAGATTAAATTAAGTTTCCACTTGTCATATACCACGACCGGTTCAATCAAAATTTCAGTCAGCGCACGTTGGATCTAAAATTGTGTAATTTGATTTAGCGGTTGCAGGAGTAATCCGATTGATTTGTAAGGGGCGGTTATGTCAAAATTAATATCGCCGTGTCGACGAATCTGCGTTGCACTGTACGGCTGTACTTCGGCAGGTACAGTCGCGTACAGTGCTTGCGTCCAATACGTTCGTAGTAACTTAAAACTCTCGAAAACTATTACAATGGGGATGTTTCCTAATGTTACAAATTCAAATAAAGTTATGTTTAATATTTTAAAGACAGTATTTTAAAACCTATAATAACATTTGGAGACCTTGAATGTTAGTCTCAATTGAAATATAAATTAAAAACGCTGCATTATTTTTTACCCTCCATTACTCGATCTCAAACACCAATCAGAGCTCGGTGACGTCGCTTCTTCGCAAACAACATGGCAGTGTGGCCTGCTTCAGTGAATGTCAGTGCATTTTGTAGTTATAATTTTTGTCTAAATGATTATAATAATTGAGTTTTCGTGTGTTATATTATGAGGACTCCATTATTAAGTGTTTTTATCTTTACGACATATTTTACGAGCAAATGTTTCGATCAATATGACGAAAAAAAAAAACAGTAAAACCTATTTGAGTAGCTAATTCAATTTGCATCTGGTCACATTGAATCAGCTGTCGTCAGTATTTGTCACAATTTTATAATCATAATAACAGTTACATTTTTTAAATTGATATTTTTGTATTCATAATTTATACTTTAAATGTTCTTTGCCATAAATAAGCAACAAAAAAATATAATATGTTGAAAGTATAACCTTCTCTTCAAAATTTCGTGTTATTGATAAAAGATTTAACATAATGGAAACTGGATTCATCAAAGAAACTTAACGAAAATAGATTTTTTGTTGGTGACAAGTTATTTTACTAGAAACAAGTATTTACTTGTACCGGAGTTGTGAAACATGTAAAGATTTTTTAATAACTATCAAAATTCAAGATGTCTGTTTTAGCATGACTTTGACAGAACGCGACGCGAGGTTTGTTAGCAGAAAAAGTGACGTCATGAGGCGTATTCGCGGTCTTTCGAGAAGTTGTTTTTAGTTAAGTGTTTTTGTAATGAAATGATGCGTATATGATTTTGTTACATTTTTTTTCGTGTTTAGATATGGATTATCTACAAAATAAAAGCAATTCCAAAAATTAGGCAACATGCCTATTATTGTTTCAAAGTTTTAAAGGTGGTACTTTATTGATTTATGCTTTTTCGAATATTAACATCAGAGATATAGTGTTAACAATATTCAACTAGGGAAATTGTGATTTAAAACAATTATGTACACTTCTTTTTTTATGATTTTTAAAAACAGCGTTTGACCACGATTTTGAACATTTCGTAGCCAACCAATTGTAAATATTAAAGTATATTTAGATTTAAAGGAATAAGTGTAAAATTTAATTATCAAATGAAAGTAAATCAGAAAAACAAAAACAAATCAAAGCATAACGTATACTGTATAAAAATGTAAAACGCAAGAGAATAATAGGAACAGGAATAAGTCGCGAACACTGAGAGGGCTTCTTTGAATCAAACAAACCTGGCCGGCGTAATAAAGCAAACGCGCTGGACAAAGGGAATCATAAAAACCACTTTTATCACGTTTCATTAATATTAGCATACCAACATTAAAATAAATATTACACGAACACACAAATATTTAGACAAACAGTTTTTCCTGTTATATCGTTTAACATATTGAGACTTGTTGATATGAAAATTGTTTTCTAACTTCGTTTCCCTTGACTTTTGAGGCAAGTATTGTGTGACGTATCCTTTATGAATTTTTTTTTTTTAACGTAAATAAACCAGCGCTTGACCTCGACTCCACCTAAGTTAAGTGAAGACGCTGCCGAAGGATAGAGCGCGCTAGCTCAATAAGTGCCGATTCACCCTACTTATTTTATTTATGCTTTACAGACTTAATGTATCAATGAAATCTATTTTTTTTAAATAATTTTGAAGCTTTTTCATGGATGGTAATTAAAGAAACCTCTTCAATAAAATATCTAAAAGATCATGAGATCATTTTTTTTTTAATAACATCGAATTAATAATTTTACCAGTAAATATTTCAGTCTTCCATTTTGAATACAAAATTGATATTACATAGTTAAACAATAATTAGCATTCAATACTAATTGTTCTCCGCGGACGAACTCGCGGGACTTAATTTCAAAAAAATATTTACTACTAAAAATATTTGTCAATTTTCAAATGTTACACAAATTGCCGTATAAAAGTAGCAATTACATTAGAAGAAGTCTGAAAGAAATAAAATAATTAATTCATAGGTGCAGCATACAAACATGATATATAAAGGGAAAAATTCCATGTAACAACAACTTTAAATTCAAGACGGCGATGTAAGAAGTTCATAATACGTCAGCCGAACAGTTCATTATTTTATATATTTATCAATCCGGGTAGCGATGCCACTCGAAACGAGAATATTATATTACAACGTAATTACTCGTATGGTATTCGATAATTAAAATATACTGAGAATTTTCAGATTTCACTTTATACGTAACTCGGAAAATTAAATACGTATGCAATTAGAATCGTATAGGGAACTATCAGGCAACTGTCAAGAAAGAAGAAAAATATTTTATAATGTATGTTTCTAATGTGTACGGAACATTAAGAAAATGTAAGTCGATCTCTAAAAAATCTATCGTCCAGTTTTAGAGTAACTTGAAATGAAAGGAATCTTAGAAACCCCAATAGTTGCGACTTAATTAAAATTAGGGGAAGAAAGATCTTTATCTTCAAGTCTATCTTGAAAGCACAAACTTATTTTTGAAGTGTGGTGAAATTCTCTCGACTGGCTATAAAACATGATCGAATATTTAGTAACTTAAAATTTTTGTCGAGAAAAGTATCGAAGCTTTATTGGTCATCAAATTCATCGTATTTTAAAATTAATTTTGCGCTCGCATGTTTCATAGTTAATTTTACGCCCGACAGAGGCGCTGCACAAGTCTCGTGTGCTGCAAAAATTATTTGATTTGCTCTGCTTAAAACCAGCGTTACAAATCTATTCAAGTACCGATAATAATTTTAATATGAAATTATTACTGTAGGGATTTAATTTTAATGAAACACTTCAAATCATCGCACAGCTCTATTAAATTATTCACTTCATTAAATCAAAAATACGATTGATTTATACTGAAATATTTTATAAATTAACTACAAAATATTTGATTCAAAATTATATAATTCACTTGATTGAATCGTATATGAAAATCTGTGTTACCCGTCAGCGTAAAATTAACAAAAGATAAATCCCTGTTACCCAAGCATATATCCCGTGCGAAATATCTCTGCACGAAGTATTAAAATTTTGTTTTGCTATTACATACCGACACTCAATCTTTATTAAATGTATAGATTTTCATTTGAGTTTCAAAGTATCATCTCTCTCAATGTGAATTTCCACTGCCGAGACATTTACATTGTCTGAATCTGTTGAACGTAATACAAGTATCACGTCAGTGGAACTCCACGGTGAAGGTAACATGACACGAATATGTTCTATAATCATCTTTATCCACTACAATGGGACGCAAACAATAAGCTAATGCCTTCCATTACAGCTCTTTTATCTAAGCGAAAGGACAAGGTGTCACGAATTAAAGGGCGAACGTCTTTGAGACATTGCTGATAATTCTCCACTATGTCTAGACAGTGGTGTATTAAGGTGGAAAGATGAAGATTATTCAAGATCAAAGGGTTGAATAAAAAACTATTTTTATACATAACTAGCTTTTTCCCCGCGACTCCGTCCGCGTGAAATTTGAAAATAAAAAAAAATGAAAAAATATAGCCTATGTTACTCACAGATAAATCACCTAACTAACGGTGAAAGAATTTTTAAAATCGGCCCATTAGTTTTTGAGCCTATTCATTACAATCGAACAAAAAAAGTTTTCCCTCTTTATAATAGAATAGATAAAAGCATCATTTGCGAAATCGACCCATGACTCGAAAAAAAATAATAAAGCTCAATTTGATGTACCGTGGAATTGAGTTGGCTCATCGGGAAGAACAGAACTCTTGTTTTCGACGTGCCAAATCATATGCCTGACATTATAAGTGTATTTCAATAAATTGCTAAAAGTAATTAAGGCAATAAGATCGCTTGTTGTAACCTGGCGAAGTAATTACATGCTTACTTGATATCTTTAACGTCCAATGTATGTAGATAACTTGTATAGGTAAATAAATAATAATATCTTTATCTGAAATGAAGAAACCCAAAAGACATTTAATTTCTATTTATCTAAAACTTTTCAAGTGAATAAATCTTATCTAGTCCTATATTATAATATTAATTTCAAATTCGCAAAGATTGAATTCATACAACATTATGACGTTTTATTTGAAGCAGACTCTATTTTGTGTTTCAGTGGAAACGAAGACTGATTTTAGATTTAGTTGCGGATGCGAAGCGAGGTGTTGGGAAAGCTCGGAAATGCAATTCACCCCGCGTCCCGATCCGCGCCACGCACCCCTCCTTCCGGACGTTGGGAGACGCTCAAGTTCCGTCTTACAATTTTATCTTTTAAAATCAAAATATTAAACTGTCCGTCACAGAGCATTCAATATGTTTACAAGCAAATTCAAAATAAAGTTTTGCGAATAAAAATCAAAGCTTGTATTTTTGTCTCTTAAACATGTTTCACCATTAGATTAAATATGTTTCTGATATGAAAGATGCAAATAATAAATTATTATTTTTTGGTTTAACCGAAATTTCTACTTGCATCACAATCTTATTTTGATTATTTAGATTTCTATCATTATTTTGGCTTTACCATATTTTACCATTATGTTTTAAAGACCATTGTTTTATTTATTTCATATTATGATAGGAAGCGTATACATTTTGTGCAAAATATCTGTATTTTAAGCTCGCTACAAACGCTTTGTTCTAACTGAATAGTTCAACTTTTCAGTTAAAACAGAGCTTATTAGTAGTACTTTAAAAGTTTTTCTGTTTAAAAAGTTGTGAATAATATTTATATTTCTAGTCAAAACCAGTTTTCAACAATATTGTATTTGATTAGAGACGCATTCTTGCTGCCAGACAGACTCCAGAACTATTTTCATCAGAATCGCATTTGTAGGGTTGCGAGAAAGGTAGACTTATCTGAAAGCGCTCTTTGTTGATTTCAGTAAATGTATTTCAGGGGAACAGAACGATGTTTTCAATTCTTCCGCGAAGTGAGTCTTACAATTATTTTTTCTTCGTTTTCTCGTTGCAGACATAAAAGTTCTTTAACATTTAACATCGATATTCAAAAATTTTGTAAAGTTTCGCATATTAGTATAACAGTTATTATTTTTTTAATTTTCTTTTATTAATTATACTTTTGCATAGTAAACGAAACTTTTAAATTGAAAGGAGAAAAATTTGATTCTACGAATCACCAGTAGTATATTATAATTTCATTTAATCAGGGATTAAGACGATAATAATTGCTTTTCTGTTATCGGATATAACTACTATATTGAATACTAACAACTGTTGCTCGCGAAATTAAAAAAAATAATATAGCCTATGTTACTATACTCACTGATAACGTAGCTATTTAATAGTAAACTATTTATTGAAATCGATCCAATAGTTTTTGAGTTATTTCAATACATACAAAAATACAATAACGACACGACTCTACTCATTTCCTGTTCTCAGACAAGGTAACAACCATACTCGATAAATGCAGTCAGGAATCTTAGAATATTAATTAAAAGTTTACAGCTCGAAACATTCGTCTAATATCAGACTCAGAGGATTTGTACTGATAGAAATTGTTTCCGATTCATATTACGCTTCAATAACTTAATACCTTTGACTAAACAGAAACGGACTAAGCAAAGTAGGGTGTGGGGTATATCTGCATATGAAAGATGAAAATAATTAACATGCGGATGTCTATGGGATAGCGGTCTCTTCGCTATTTTAACGAACCCGGCAGCTCGGTCGTTTATTACCTTTTAACATAAAAATAATGTGCATATCATAAAAACAATTAAGTAAAATAGAAACATCTTAATGAAATCTGCCAACAAGCTAGTAAGTTATAAACTTATTATTATTTTCTTTTGAAAGAGGAGAATGCTTTTGACAGGTCCTGTTCTTAAAATTCAAAGTTTGTAATATCCTTAGTCGCTGGAATCTCTTTCCTATGCCAATTAAAACTATTTTGCAAAATACGTATATGAAGTGATATTTGATTGCGACAGCAAGCAAACTTTTCTTTGTTGTTCCCGTATTTATTGTTCTTCCAACACTTTATCCGTTTATACTTTCTGGAAACTATGTGTATTAAGAATAATGTGATATATCCTTTTAAGGGCAAGACAATTAAAAATAATTGCAATCGTACATTCGTATCATCATCAACTTGCCCTTATCCCTACGGAGGGCCGGCACAGTATGTGCTGCTTTTCGATACATTTCTATCAGCCATTTAAAAAAAAAACCCTCTAACCAAAGTAAAAATAAGTGTAAAAAAAGTGCTAAAGCGTGCTAAAGGTAACGAATAAAATCATTTACACATATTTTTGCAATGAATAAATTATCGCTTATCGATAAACCTGAAGTGAAATGGTATTGACATCGAAAGATGTTTCGCGCCTTTTTAAGACATGAGTAACAATATATCGTTTCCTCATTTTGTTATTGATAAGGGACATTGTCTCCTGACCGGCTTCGTCCGCTTGTCCGCATTAAGCCTTAGACTTGAGCTGGTAATGCTGAACTAATAACCCTCGGACGATGTTCGACGGATAGCTAAGGTGGCCGATCATGATTGACTTCGTTTCCCGGCTCGTACTCAAAGCAGGGACGCGGAAAAGGGGTTTTAGTTTTGGTGCGCTACGATTGCGGAATTGCACGGATGTTGATTTTTCATCATCAAACGTGAAGCGCGTTTCCAATATACATGTGAAAAGTCAATAAACACTCGGACTACAACTTTCGATCAGTACGTTCATATTGATAGCTTTTCAATTCACATGTTTTTTTACGTTGCGTTTTTATATGATTCATCTTTCCCATGATTGCCCTGCGCTCTCAAAACAAAGTTTAATTATTCGTCTGGAACACAAATTAAATCGCATGTTAAATTGTTATCAAAATTTGAAGGTAAAAATATGAATTTTATTATAATTAACATTAATAACTTTTGAAGTGATGACGAGATGTTTACTTTCTTATAAAATAATCCTTTAAATCACATGACGAATTGTAATTTAAATTCTATATTACATTGGATTCAGGAAGTCAATATGTGCTCAGTGAGTTCTGAGTGCCTGGACAAGGCACAGAAGTCGACTAATTGATTGGAAATGTTTTATTTACTTATGCCCTCGCTGAGAACGCTTTGCGGGGACTTCGTTAAACGCGCGCGTGCAGTTCCACCCGAGGCACTCGCTTCCTGAGGTAACTTAGTTTGCATGTCCATTTCAATTAATAACAGTCACAGGGAACTAGCCTCAAAGTTTATGAAGCGATACTATAATGTGCGAAACGTGATTTTTAATACCCAATTTTTTTAATTACACTAGCTGTTTTACTTTGTCCCCATGGAATTTAAAAGTCCAACAAAGTAGTCCGTCCCGGCACTCTGCAGTTTTTTGCCTTTTATATTTTTTATGGGATCTCATATGTTTTTGAACATTATCCTAATTAAATTTTACACTTCAACTAGTGTCATTCGAGAATCCGAGTTCCACAAAAAAAAAATACAGCATGTATAAGCGAGATACAAACGTGCCAGTTCGTCGTTACTAACCAGATTACTTTGAACCCTTCCCTGCCTCATAATACATGTTTCTAGAGGTCAAACTTAAATGGTTTATTTTCAATAAAAAGTATTAAATTTCTGGATTATCGATTTAACTATATCTAAAATTTCAAGTTTATGGGATTACTAGAAGTACCTGAGAATTACGTTTATACATGCGTTTGTGTAAATTATGAAGAAATCAATTAACGATATTTCGTAAACTATAAATTATAATTATAAAATAACTCTTTTGGGTTCACAACAAGGGATATGATATTTTTAAAATTATCTGATTTCAATATTTTTCACTTTCTCCTAATCTAAAGAGAGACCGCTGACTAAATTCTAAATTTCAATTTGTAAACTACTAAGTATAATTAAAAGATATTTTAGCAATACAACGAACTATGGTAATCTACTGATGTTCAAAATTTCAAGCTTCTATCTTTATAAACGACAAAGTTACAGGGGTGTCAAAAGTGCCCTGGACCGCTTCGAGAAATGAGTGTTTGGCCGTGCTCGCCCCGGCGGGGCGGGTGCACTGCCGCGCAACAATATTGAATTTCTCTCAATAATAAATGTCATTGAAACGAATCTGCTTTTACTGTATTTTATGCGTTCTTTGTATAAAAATGAACAAAAAACCGATTGTTAATATCGAAAAAACCCTTTGACAAAAAATGTGGAAATGTAGCAATGGGGCAATTAACAAACGAAGGCTCTCTTTGTATAAATATTGGTCTGAGAATAAATTGATTGTATTAATTTAATGATAATTACACAATTTCCAAATTAAAGTATGAAAATCGTAACGAAGTATGGGTGCAGTTTACGCCAATAAACTTCTCTGGAAGTTTGGCAAAATGATCTATTTGTAAAAATATTACTCTACTCAATTATAAATTTAAAAAACGCAGCAACACCAAATACCTTTCATATGGAATCATTTCAAAATGGTTAATACATTTTCAGGCAATATCAG
Source organism: Papilio protenor (assembly GCA_029286645.1). Taxonomy (NCBI): domain Eukaryota; kingdom Metazoa; phylum Arthropoda; class Insecta; order Lepidoptera; family Papilionidae; genus Papilio; species Papilio protenor. Next base: position 1,701,842 of record JAGSMZ010000042.1, read on the forward strand.
CGCATGTTACAAACTCACACGTCAATTGCATGAACTAAGGCCTCTAGCGCACAAAATAGTTCCACTGTGGCGCTTTTCGTACAGCAAACGTAACGAACACGAAACGAAAGTCATTCGAATCAACTAACAGAAATCCGCATACATCAGCAATTTTCTTATCAGATCGTTTTATGTATAACTTTCGGTTTCGGATTTGATTTGTTTTGGCGCAAAAGGATTACTGCGCCAATTTGAAGCGATCTCTGTGATTCGTATACAGTTCGCTTTCGTATATGCGTGTGTATGTAAGACAGAATCAATGTTTCACAGCATTATAAATCCGACAAGCTGACGGAGTTAATCCTAACAGATGCAATTGGATCAATTAGAGAGTTAATTGCTCGGATCAATTAGAGAGATCACACAATAGAAGACGGACTGCATGCGGAGGCTTTGATTTCCGCAGGATATCTTACACGGTAGCTACGTCAAGGCTTGTCATTTACTTCGCAAGGCTTTGTGAGATCCTCGGTTCAGGCAAGACCAATTAATGCCACCTAGTTGCTACATATGCTATTGTTATATCTACATATTGATTATATTATTGACATCTTCTAATCAATTTTACAGCAATAATCAATATTCATACGTTTGTCCCCCGTAAGTAAACTACTAAAGAGATTTTGATGAAATTTAAGGCTCTAAAAGTTAAAATCTTTAAGTTGATTCAAATTTATTAAAACTTATTACCTGCAATAAAGATCTAATATTGACACAACATTTAATTCTGACGATATGGAAGCGGCGTTTACGAAACAGTCTTTGAGATTTCAGATCTCGGCCGTATTCATATTTAATATATTTCGACCATTAAAATTATTTGCACAGCGTGCAACTGACGGGAGGTTCAACTGGTTCGTTTAATTACAGCATGTCCAATTGTTGCCACTTTATTAAATTGTTGATGATATTGAATATTTAACAATACCTATAATTTGGTGGTTTTAATGATGCGAATGATTTATCCTCATCGTGCTATTTCGATAAAATAAATAAATGCATAATTGAGCATTTAAATAGCTAGAGAATATTTAAAGATGATATTAATCTATTTACTTTAAAACGTAGGACCCCTCACAGTTATTCCAGACAAAGGAAAGAGTAAGTAACAAAGTTATAAATGCCAATATTGGATCAAGAATGTCCAATAGTTTCTAATTAAAATCGAGCGAAAGGTATACTAATAATGGACGGCATCTAGCTTAGATCCTAATGAATACTAAATATTTGTTCCTTCAACGATAAAACAGCGTCATCATAAACATATAAAAAAATAAGCGTCTAACCATAAAAAGCTTAAACAATGTTTAGCTTAAATATACGTCAACCCTTTTATACCGTGACTAGCGCTCGGTGAGGATTTTTACAAATCATTCGTATTGAAAAATTATTATGCGTAGGCTTGCGAAATGCGATGTTGACCAATAGTCCAATCAAAGAGTAAAAACCGGCGATTAAGTAATTTTTTGGGGGGTTATAGTTTTAAATAATTTTTATAAAATACTTTATTAGTGTAATTGAATTACTACGAGTCCACTTGTAAAAATATATGGTCTTTACTTTGATTACTCTTGATAAAATAAAGATAACAAGATATTTAAGAGCGTCCGCATACCACAAACTAAACTATCGCGCAACTGTTTAGTCTCGCTTAGATTCCTGTAAGCTACTATGGAAGTGCGCACACTACTCGATTTTTAATTGTGCAGCTAAACAGTTGATTTGGCTGCGAAACAATCGACAGTCGCATGTTGTGCGATTGTTTAGTCAAAGGTGTGCGCCGGCTTTTAATGTGATCGTTACGAGAGCGTGGCGCAGTTGTTAAGCGCTTAGTCGGACCGCATCATGATCTTCACTTCCAGTTTCGATCCCCGCCTTTTTAAAAATGTGTTTTGCGATTTCGTATTTCATATGTACATTTACCCGACGTTTATACCGGGAAAGAAAACGTCGTGCAAACTGTACAAATTCAATCAACAGAATATCATATGATTTAGTTAAAATAAGTGTTTAGAGTATTTTCAGTTACGAGTGGCTGGTAAGGTCAAGTTTGTTTACCGGTAAATCAATAAAACAGGGGGAATGCACCACCCGCCTGACGGCTCCCTCTGAAGGGAGTTCTGCGAAGCGACCCCAGTAATTAGTACGAGTATACTATTACGACGAGCTTACACAGGATGTGAGCTATACGGTACACTACTGATTCTATAGCGACACTTACTTACTTAGTTACCGAGCCTTGGTAGTTATAATTCTTACTAATAAGTGCTAAGGCGTTGTTTGACGCCTGACATGATTGGCTATGAATTTATACAAATATGTTAACAGGGATTAACGAATTTATTTTCATAACAACTAGCTGTTCCCGCGCGATTTCATCCGCATAAAATTATGAAAACTTTATTTTATTGTTTACATGTGTCAAATTATCAATTGCAAATGTCAAAATGACATGACATGATGGCAAACCATGGCAACCTTGCTTCCTTGATGTTGGCAGCAACTTATGGTCTCTTTCCCACATTAGGGTTTTTATCCAAAATATTTACCCCCTAAGTTTAATGGCGTGAAAATATATAGCCTAAAGCGTGACATAATTGTATGGCTTTTTATTAAAAAAAGAATTATTCAGAAATATGCTGTAATTGCTGACATCTTAGGCAACAAAGAAGTGTGTGTTTACGCTTTATTATATTAGTATAGATAACTTAACCAATTTAACTACTACCTTACTTCTTAATAATAGTATAAAAATTAAATTTAAGATGGATAGATGGATGTTTGTATTTTGTATTTCCAGAACAACGGATCTTGATAATATTTGCTACAAATGTAGAACATAGTCTGGAAGAACACATGCTACTTACTAAGTTTTCTTAATTCCGCGCGGATGAGGTCGCGGGCAAAAGCTAGTGTTTAAATCGTTGTCTCGTATTTGTCAGTAAAGTGTATCTGATCGGAACATGATACTAACAATTAACATGTTAACGATGTAAGTGCTCTTAAGCGCGCAGATTGTGTTTCTAAAGTGTTTATTACATTTATTTAATTGATGGGCATGCGACTGACAGATTGTGAACTTGGTCGGTTTTTAATCAGACTAACATTATTAACTGTCATCAAATTGTGAAATCCCCGCAATAGTTACGTCACCTGTAAATTGTTTTTTTTAATTAAATTGTATTGCAATATTTTATTCTTTTTAAATTAGGCTTAGATAAAGTAATATAAACTGTGATAGATAGAAATAAGATTTTAATGTAAGTTTATGTTTTAACTTAAAATAAAGGAATAAATCTTTATCGTATCTACAATCGCTCCCCAGGTCCCTGACTAAAAATGTGTTAGGGAAACAAAAGGGCGGCAATAGGCCGTAAAAAAAAGTAAAAAAGGTATAACTAAAAAAAAATAATGTGTCACTAATACCTATCGATTAATCTTTAAGCCTGAACCGATGTAGAGGAACGGTTGTTTTGCTTTATTTTCGCTTCGCGCGTAACAACTGAGATAGTATTCCTTGTCGTCAACGGCGCTGTGAATTACTTTGTCTACATGGGCGTGAAAAGTTAATGTGACTATGCTAGGAGAACTTACTGTAGTAAATTCTATAAAAATAATAATATTTTACTAATATTATAAATACGAAATTTTAAATGTTTGGCAGAGTTTGCTGCCTCAACGGATGAACGAATCTCGATTAAATTATGGATGTAGAGCACAGTCTGGAAGAACATAGGCTACATAGGTTTTTTTTTAATTCCACGCAAAGGGAGATGCGGGAGAAAGCTAGTATTACATAAATATAAACTATATCCAACCTTAGACTTCAATTAAACTTTTTCATTACATGAAAAATATTTGTTTTCAATTTGCAAATATACTTAGTCCGGTTACAAATTGACTTAATTAGAAGAAGATCGGTGACACAGGATTCCCGTTGAAATTTGTGAAAATGTTTACATTTGTTAAAACTCAATTGTATCATTTTACACGTATACGAGTACATAAATTACAAGAAAGCTTTACCAACATTGAAGAAAATAGAGTTAAAAACATCTAATTTGCAAATATTTGTTTGTTCTGTTCAATTATTCGTAATGATTTTTTTTAAACAGTTAAATGTTTTATTAAAAAACTTAGAATCACTTTTAGAGGAAGTCTGTAAGTAGGAATAGCCTTTTTGATAAAATAAAATTAGTAAGTTAAAGGCAATATCTACTGAGTTAAAACCAATAAAGTGGGATGCGAAACAAACACGTTTGAGCGTCGCTGTACCTTTGAGTCTGTACCGAATTCAAAGTACAAACAAGAATAAAAGGTTGTTGATTACATTTTTTAATTAGGTTTAAAAAGAATCAGTGCTACCAACTTCCGAGTTTCACATGTATTAGTTGCATTCTTTTCTTTGAATTTCATGGAGTTGCAAAAAATTATAAAAATATTTAAATAACTTTTAATTGTGTTATTATTTAACTTTTTTATAGAATGGGCAAACGAACAGCGGATCGCTCAATGTTATTTGATCCGACGGCCATGGATATCCGCAACGCCAAGGGAACGCAGAAGCGTTGCAGGCCTTCAAGCGAAGATTACGCTCTCTTGAAGGCATCTAAGTCATAACTGTCAGGAAATAAGTTTTTGAGAAATGAGTATATTGCGAGGAAATGACTACTGGGATCGCTTTTCATGGAAACTATCTAGCTTATTTAAATCAATAAAACGTTTTACGCTGACGTTTAGAAATTACGTACAAACGTATCGCAGAATTTGAATGTAAAGAGTCTACTAAAAAAAATATATTGCAAATAATGCCGGATATGAGTAGATTTTTTTAAAACTAGCTATTGCCCGCGACTTCGTCAACGCAATATTAAGATTTAAAAAAGTAGCCTATAATATGCCCGTCTATGTAAGCTACCCTTCAGTGAAAGTCCGGTCGAAATCGGCCCAGCCGTTTCGGAGTTTACCCGGAACAAACGCGGCTTGCGGACAGACAGACAGACAAAAATAATTTAAATGCGATTTTCGTTATCAGCAACGCAAATACACCATCTTCTCGAATCCACTCCAATTTAATTATATTTATTGGTGAATGAATTTTATTTAATTTCTCTTCACATTCCCTTTATATCCGGAAATATTCATAGCTGTACTGAATCCATCGTCTGCAAGCTAGATTGGAAATACAAATGACTAAATGTGGATGGTACATATCTAAACCATCTCAGGTTCGCAGACGACCTAGTGCTGCTATCGGAGACAAGCTGTCAACTACAACTAATGATCGAAACATAATATTCTGCTGGTGGAGCGGTTGGTTTGAATTGTCTCTTACTAAGGCGATGACAAACGCAACATAAATCCCAATTAAAATAAACAACATGCCACTAGAATACGCACAAAGTTATATTTATTTAGGAAAAAGAATAAGTTTCGAAAGATGACGAATGCGAAATAAAGAGAAGAAGACAACAAACTTATTTAAGTTTTCCAGCATTTGCTGGAGTCTTAAAGAAATCTATAAAAGCAAGCTACCAAACAACGTTAACACTAAAATAATGAACTCAAGTCTTCTATCAAGCTTAACATATGCCTGCTAAACAAAGAAGTTTACGATTAAAATGTAACGAAAGATAAACGCCTGCCAAAGAGGAATATGAGAGAAAGATATTTTTCAAATCATACGTAGACATTTAAAAATATTGAAGTATAATATTGAGACGCGACTTAACGGAGCCTTCCTGAAATTAAATGTCTCATCCAGTTCACTGCCTTCAGACGCGCTACCTGAGCAATACCTGAATATTCATAAGATTTCATTTACCCCATAATTCCTACTGACGTAAGTAAATCGAGTGTAAAATGACAAGCGATTATTTAGCACGAATATTCATTTTGATCGGAGTATAGAAATTAACATCTTATCTTCTTACTCTACAAGTGTTTGCAGCATTATTTTCTAATAACATTTATTATTAAATAAATAAATGTGAAAATAAATAAATATTAAATAAATGTTATATAGTAATATAGTATTAACTAGCTGTTGGTCGCGACTTCGCCCGCGTGAAATTAGAATAATAATAAAATAATAATAATAATAGCCTATGTTACTCACAGAAAAATGACCTTTCTAATGATGAAAGATTTTTTCAAATCGACCCAGTAGTTTTTGAGTTATTTCAATACATACAAAAATACAATAATACAAATGTTTCCTCTTTATAATATTAGTATAGATATCGATTCATCGTCGATCTCAGAGTTTTTTGATTGTTACTTAAACAACCTTGAGTAAAGATATTCACAAAAACTACACTAAGGGAAATTTTACTAGTTGACGAAGAATTGAGCGGTGCTTAATTTAGATTTCGTATCAGAAATCACTAAGGGGCATCCTTAGATAGAATGCTGCAGTAACCAGCATACTTATCGGAGCATCGTTGATAGTCTATAACAATGATATCTTCCATAGAAGTTCTTTCACAGGCTTAGGTCGATATCAAAATTTTTCCGTTTCAATACTCGTATAATCTAATCCCGGTATAATATTACAGGAATTGGGTGCACCGTTATAAAATCACGCATGATAAGAATTATTTTTATTGGGTTATAAATAGTTTAAAACCAATTACTTTTTAGCATCTCTGAAAGGTTTATGACCAGAAAAAAATCGGCATCTTTGGAGACATTTAAAAAAACAAATTTAAAGTGAGAAACAACATTTTAAAAGTTTATTTGTAACATGAAAAACTTGTTAACAGAGTCATCTGGGTTATTCTTTCATTTGTTAGAAATTTCGTTGTGTATCCTCTGAGAATTTCATTTCATTTTCATTACATCCGCTAGGGACTCTTGTTTAGAAACAATATCGCGGCAACATCAAAAAGTAAGTAACAAGCGGAGCAATACCATTATTTATTAAGGAATGTTTACCTTCAATTGATTGATTCAATTGACAATCTGACCGGTGGGCACAAGTCCAATGAATTGCGTTACGACGTCCTGTAAGTTGAAATAAAGTTCAAACGTAAATTCGTGCACACTCTATTTTGTGTAAAACATTGTTTGCTAACAACGTGGCCGCAAAGAGAATTTGGTTCCCCTTTAACAATTTAATGTTATGCCGTGATTGGTGTTCAGCGGCCGCCGCAACACGTCGCTACGATCGCGAGTGACGCGAGCTGGAAAAGGCACGCCAAACGCACAGCGCCTCTGTGGCGGCGAAAACTCAACCGGAACTTTTGACTTTTAAGTGACAGGACCAGTCATCGCAAGCATTCTCCTTTGGCGAATAAAAAAATACCCCTGTAAGCCCCACATACTGCAGACTTTTTATCTGCCGATAGCTTAGTCGGGTAGGGCTGTCAGAATAAAATCATGTAAAATAAAATCATTCACACAAGTTCTGTACTGATTACTTGCCCGACTAAACTGTCGGCAGATAAAAAATCTGTAGTGTGCAAATAATCTTCAGTTCATTTACCTGAATGTGTGTTCCTATAGTATGTGTAAATTTTTGTAACATTATAAGTTTAAGAAAACAAATACGTCAGCATTATTGTCATCTTTAGTTCACAACTGCGACGAGTGGCAGAATTTATTTAGTGCAAAGGCGACTCTTTGCTCAGTCTGTTTCTCTTTAGTCAAAGTCCGGATACGTGGCCGGTGACATTACAAATGTGTCAAAATCACACGCTCTCGTAAAAATTTTACAAAAGCTTTTTCACCCCTTTGTGTTTACTACGCCTTTTGATGGTTGATCAATTTTGAAAACAGGGCTTCTTTAAAATTGTAACGATTTTATTGGATATATTTTGCTTTTTAGTACAAAATCATTCTGATAACTTATCAGTACCTCAGATAAACCTTACAGGACAGCGCCTCTTGCGACTGAATCGATAATGTACATTTCTTTTTGTAAAAAAAACTTTTTTTTTTTTTATTAACGAAAATAAACCAGCGCTTGACCTCGACTCTACCTAAGTTAAGTGAAGACGCTGCCGAAGGATAGAGCGCGCTAGCTCAATAAGTGCCGATTCACCCTACTTTATTCCAAGCTGTTGCCTAGTTGCTTGCCTTGATTTCGTCCGTGTAGAATTAATTAGTAACTATTTAGATCATATATTTTAATCTATCTAAATATATTTACAACTAGCTGTTGCTCGGCGACGTCGCCCGCGTGAAATTAAAAAGTGTAGCCTATGTTACTCACAGATAAATTACCTTTTTAACGGTGATTTTTTTTTTTAAATCGGCCCAGTAGTTTTTGAGTTATTTCAATACGTACAAAAATACAAATATTTCCTCTTTATAATATTAGTATAGATAGAAAGTAAGTATAGTTAGTAACATTTTAAAATCAAAAGTGAAATATTTTTTGCCTTTTTCCTGCGATACTTATTAAAGGACTCGTGCAACATTCGAGCTAGACGAGATCTAAATTCCACTAAGCTAGGAATTTCGTAGTTCATCGGAATTTGCCTTTGAACGTTGGAATCGTGCACTGGCGCATATTGACACAAATTTTATTTGACGTTTTACAATTTTTCGTTTCTGTTGCCCTTACAACTCTTTCCATCCGAATATTGGCTTACAGAATGCTTTATACAGTAAAAGCAGAATAAAACTAAATTTTGTACTATGTGTTAAATTTTGTTCAAAAAATAGATCTACTAAATTGAAAATTAAACACACACTCGTTACATTTCTTTCCGAAGAGAATGTTCTCGTTTTCGGATCACAGCTTTGATAAGTTATTGATATTTAAAATCAATATCACTGGAATTGTTAATTTAAACATAGCTTTCACTCAAACTCAAGATCTTAATTGAAGTTTACATTATTGTTATCGCACAACGGTTGTGCGATAGTTTAGTCAACGACGTGTGTTCGCTCTTACAGCACATTTGTGAAACAAATCGGTTTGTCCGCTTAAGAGATTAATACGCACGGACTCTCAGACAACGAACGAAATAACAATATTTTTAACTTATCAATCATTTTTTTTAGTTCTATAGCGATAAAGACTGACGTAATATTCTCTACGTATAAACACCTTCATTTGTATGATATTCCGTCTTTGATATTCATTGTTTATGAGACAGCAACGATAAAATGGCCTTTTTATAAGTCTTTATTATTTTAGTTTGACTAAATAAGGATGATTATTTTGCCAATTCAGTAGGGAGGGGTTGTGTAAAATCAAGTATGAATCTTTTCGATTTTTGATTTTTACTCACAAAGAAGTTTGTATCGATAAATTCACATCATCTCCCCTACCATATCTTACTCCCGTAGGGTCAGCGAACCGTAAGGTATTCGTGTCGAATCTATCGATTCACAGTGAACACCTTATGGATGAAAATAATTAACAATATTTTTTTCATTCGGTTATTAAAAGTAAAATTAATAATGAGATATACAGAACACTACAAAGAATTAGAATTAATATATATTTATTACTAATATGGCTGTGCATGCATAATCTAATTGGAATTCGTTAACATTATTATCATCTCTATGATTATATTCGCTGTTACATTTGTCGCTTTATTAATAATTAAATAATTAATTTTAGTCCTATAATTTTTTATTCTTAAACCGAAAATCGATATTTCATAGCTATTCGCTATATGCTTATATTCCGTCATTATGATACCTGTCTATTAACTGCAGTATTTACCTTCATACAAATTGTACCTTGTCACATTCATAAGATTTATTAAGCCAATCATCTTTAAATAGACAAACAATAGCATTATCCGTGTACAAAATTCTAAAATCCATAGACGATTCCGCCGTTCGGATTAGTTATTCATTAAGGCGTCGGCGGCAACGCATCCAGTATTCGTCTGAACCATTGATTACGTATTACAGGCATATAATCAAAGGCCCGTACGATGTCAAGACGTCCATTAGGGTATTAAATATTAGTTATAACTGTCACGTGCAAACTAGCCATTTTAGAATTTCACAAATTAAATGATATAGTTACTAAGAAATATACAGGGTGATTCTTAACGGACGGATCAATGCTTTGTGGCGGTAGAGGACCTTAATAGCTATCATTTAAGCGAAAAGTATGTTGCCCGATTTTCTGTACCTTGAAAGTTATTTAATTTTTTGTTAAAAATCGTAAAAATCAGATTTCCGACTAAAATTTGCCCGGTAGTTCAAAATAATGTGCTTCAAAGCTTCTCAAAGTTAAAAGAGAAATTTTATTTGAAAAAAAATTACAATAATCTCTTTTTTATTTTATTCTCCTGTGAGTGATTCCAAAAAAAAGGATAACGGTACGAAAGCCCAATTGTTAGGCTTGTTCAAGACAAAAAATGACCACTGTGAACACATTATTTTGGACGACTTGGCTAATTTTAGTCGGAAATCAGATTTTTACGTTTTTTTATTAAATGAAATAACTTTAAAACTATAGAATATCGGGCAATATACTTTGGGCTTAAATGATGGCTATTGAGGTCCTCTAACTCTACAAAGCTGTTGATCTGTCCGTTAAGAATCATCCTGTATATTAAAAATAAACCTCTACGGTTTAACCCTAGCGTTACTATCAATTAGTACACAATACAACTACCGGTTCCTAGATCGACAGCGAACTGAGTAATTACTTCTGTCAATACATTGCAGAAATTGGCAGTACCAGACGTCAGTATAGATGTAGATTATGTGAAATACCTTCTCTTTCATACATTATAACTGCATATGAAGGTTTAAGTTGATTAACTATTTATTATTTTGATTTGCTACATATCGGTGTTAACGTAAGGGCTGAATATGTAACTCTATAATTACCTTTCTAGTTAAATCAGTATTGCCCTCGTCTATCACTAGGCAGCTATTAAAATCGCTACTACCCAATTAAAATCGTCCGAGCCACGCAAAGCTACACGAAGTTATTGCATAGGTGATCTTTTATGCATTCCTCTTAACTCTAGTCCGCTCAGTAATGAAAAAATGCAGATCTTAAAAAAATAGAGAGCTTTATTCAGTTGAAACTTCGTGTCTTTTCTAAAACGAAAATTAACATACACCAATAATATTGATATTTAATAGATTTATATATTTCATTATTACTATAAAAATCACACAAAGATTTTTGCAAAGGTTTATAGACATAATATAACAGTGCCTTTGTGAAGCACTTGAAATATTTAAGTAATCTTAAATGTTTAGCGCATTTTTTTCGTGAGATATTTTAAAAAGAATGTCCGGCTTAGATTGTTTCTCTTTATTTTTATCACAAATATCTATCAAATCCATGAAATTAATTTTATATATATTTTTCACTTTTATAATCGCCTGTTACTTTTCTAGGGTTTTAAACACGCGTGAGTATCTACGGGGAAGTGTTCTCAAACAGTTGTAGAACTGTAATCATTAATGCCGGTAGCAAATTCACGATAAATCTAACAGGAAATGAACTTAAAGCTTGATATGAAACTAGCTGGTATTTGGTTAGATATGGCGGACCGTTTAGCAAACAGATTCATAGACATACTGAGTTCCGAGTTCTGTTTCCGTTTCGTTATAGTAAATAAGACTGCTTTGATTCCGGTTTGCTTTTGCGACTTTGTGCTCATCATCAATTTGCCCTTGTCTGTGTATGTGCTGCTCTTCCATATATCTTTATCAGCCGTCATATCTGAATTCACTCCCTTCTTAAGCATAACCTCTTTCACACAATCCATCCATACTTTCTTCGGTCTTTAACTTTGTAGACAACCATATTAAATCATAATAACTACTTTCTTGTTTATTTCCTTATTATCTTGACGCATAATATGCGACTATGTGAATGTATACTTTTGAATATACAAATTACGCACCCGTACGTATACGTGTAAACTACCTTTTTGATGAAAGGGGTGGCGAGCGACGCCGCAGGTCCCGAACCTCTCTTTATTGGATTACAATTTTGTCATAGGCTACTGACATTGAAAATTACACGATGTCAACTACATCCAAGATATTTCGCCACAGGTTTTGATTGTAGATAAACACATTAAAAACTTGCAGTTGAATAGTTATTCAGTTGGATGAAACTAATTTATTTTCTGCCAGGTTTAAGAAAATGAAATACAGAATCAACACGACGAAAAGTCTTTTTTGACAGTAATTAAAACTATTTGCACATAAATTGACGTAAAAGAACAAATAATTTAAAAAGGTTGTTGACGGCAAAATTTCATAATTCCTTTTGTCATCGTATACATATTTAAACAAACAATGCTTTCTTTGCTTATGAAAAATTATCATGGTCCAGGACTTGGTCTTGCAAGAATTCTTAATAAAAAATGGTAAGTTCTTTTTTAGTAAATTTATAAATCAATATCATACCACTAAAGCCTTCTTTTTATATCCAAAGATAAGAAATGGCTTCGCAAGTTACACTTATTTGTAAATAGCTTTCGCCCGCGACTAAACCTGCGTGGAATTAAAAAAAAGAATAAGGGAGCCTTAGTTCTTCCAGACTTTCTCTACATCTATGCCAATTTCATCGAGATCCGTTTAACCGTTTAGTCGGAAAACTATTAAATATAAAACACCCATCCATCCATCGCAAACTTTCGCATTTATTATATAAGTAGTATTATTTTTCAATACTTCCATAATTTGATAAGCAAATATCGAATACGATTTTATATCTCTCCTTTTAAAGAACGTATATAAAGTTTTCAATTCTCTATCCATTTGCCGACCTTTTACCGCCAATGAAATCAGATTCCATTATGCATTCATCTGTTGCTGTGTTGCAAACATTCGCGACTATGATTTTACACAGACGGAAATTCAAAATAGATTAAATGATGGAACCTTTTCGTTGGTACCTACATACGCGTTACGATGCAATACAATAATATACTTATGATGTTAGTGAATTAGAGTATGACCACTGATAGATATATTGAAGAGTATATGCTACCGACTCTCCGTAGAATATAGGATTGATAAGTAGGATGAGGCTTAAAATTAGTAACCAAAAAACAGACGCATTGATTACACGGCATCGTAAACAAATAGGGTATTTCGTGAATGTATCGTAGGATAATTGAACGAGGCATGCATGAATACGCTTTGTGGGGATATTCGAGTGCAGCCCGTGAATAGACCGTCGAAACCGCACCACATGTGAAAACCCGCGAATGCGGACAACGTAGGTAATATTATTCCAATACACGGCTCTATTTTGTTCATATCAATACACGTATATTTGTGTGCGGAGTTTCCATTGAATTTAATATATCAAACCTCAACATCAATAAGGTCTGGCACGTTTCCGACTTTGTCAGACAAATTTTGGGCAACGATTGATTTAACAGTAAATTTGGCGATTATTTTTACATTTTGTTGGATTCTAACTTTACCTCGGATTACGTTTTAATCTAACTATAATTTTGATTAGTGATATATAACAATAAGAAAAATGTATTACATTTCTCTTTATGCATATTGATTATTAAATGACTTCCTAAAATCGGAGGTTCATATTCGCCTGCATATTTTTTGGATGAATATTTATCTTTATAAAAAACTAACTGTTGCCTGCCCGCCGCGAAATTTAAAAGTTTATAACATATGTTCGCCCATTTTTTAACCTACTGCCAAATTTATTATTTAGTAGAAATCTACGTAATAACAGAAATCAACCGATGCAAGATTCCAAATTACTAAGCCCGGTAGTTGTGCGCTGATTTTTCGGTTACCCTTATTGTTTGTGTTCGCGATATCTTCTAAACTATTAGTCCATTTTAAATACTGTAATGAAAAATTATATTCTACATTAAATTCTCCTGACAACAAACGCATTTATTTGGATAAGGATTAATATGAAACCAAAAAATCAACGCCGCAAATAGCATGCGGTTTTTAATTCATTTTGTTTACAAAAAAGTGGTTATTGTAAGAAAACCGTTAAAGATAGATATATGCTATCGTACCCATCTAGTGTAGATAGGTGTTGACTAAGCCTTTGTAAGATACATTACAAATTATAATATTTATATTAATTGATATAAAATTTTGTTTTCCATGAAAGTAGTTTAACCTGTTTTATTCTCTTACATAAGAAATTTTCTGGGTAGATAATAAAATGAAAATTACCTTTTAATTATGTTTTGCGACTGTACGCGACATTAATAATGTTGCACGGAAAGGGAAAATTGAATAATTGCAATCCGATATACGCTACAAAGACGTAACAACACTTGTATAAATGAATTACAGTTGATCCTGTGATATTTCAGCTAACGTAAATTACCTCTACATTAGGCTGCAAACATAGTTGCTTTCCGGCCGATTTTCGGACGGTATTCAAATTGCATCAGTCGGATGCAATCAACATTACACATTATACGAGCGGACTCACAACTCTATCTGTGATTTTCCACTGTAAAATAAATCGACAAAGACATATCCATTTCATTATCTTTGTAAATGCAGGGTTATTTGTTAATTGCCATAAAAAAATATATAACCATACCTACATATACCATAACCGATCCTTATCATATTTAACAATATAAATGCAAAACAATATCGAAACATTATCCTAAATGAAACGATTTATGGTTGATTGCAATAAATACATCAGTGTTTGCACCAAACCATGATAACTCTAGTAATAATAGTTTTCACCCCGTTCTATTCAGAAAAGCCGCATGCCGCAAGCGCGCACACCGCATTATAACTATGTATTTACAGATCCAACTTTAGTATTATTTAGTTGACCAAATTGAAAATACATTTAAAATTGTATTATCTTTCATTAATCTAATTTAATATCAATGTACTATTGTACTAGTATTTCAGTGGTGGAAACTCACCTTAATGTTTGTTAGTGTACATATCACTGTATTCACTTCGACGCGCCAGCGTTAATAAATTGCATTTAGTTTCTAAGTTTGCCCGCGCCAGACGGGTTAATTAATATTTTAGTGTTGCTGTATATCGTACTGTTGAATTCCACCGCAGTGACATATGTATTATCACGTAGTGCTGTTTCTGTTTCATCAAACAGAATGAACGGGATGACAATATTTTTTTTACAAATAATTTGATAGTCGAAATCCCAGTTCGTTTTATACGTTGTTAATGGCGTAACTACGTAATAGTCCAGTTCAATGGAAACGAGATCACTTTTATTCATTACGTAATTAAATTGATGATGTTACAAACATGTTTGTTTTTTTTTGATTACATCCTGACAAAGGTAAAATCCTTTAGATATATTACTTATAATTTCTCTTAAAGAAGTAGAAAAGTAAAGAGATGAAAATACATCTTACACATATAATGTTTGATTATAGATATAATTGCGAAATGGAGCAGAAAAATCAGAATATAATTTATGTCATGCACATATAAAATTAAAATTGAAGCCAATATGAACGTTTTTATTAATATTTTACCACTTGATATTTAATTACCTTTATTAAAAACCCGAGCAGAGCTTTTGTTCGTAGAAAGAGAGACGAGGTTTTGACAAAAAAACGGCGACACCTCACGTCTAAAAATTACACATGTGCAGTTAATTAATTTGTTGCAGGAAGTAGAAGTTAAAGAATTAATTAAGTTGGAAAAGGATACTTTATGTACTCTAACGTGTAATTTGATATTGTTTAAACACGTTTTAAATAATCTAATAGATTTTTTTATATAATGGTGTTTATAAAATTGATGAGGCAATTTAAAAAAAAGTATTTTTTGCAGTCAGTTCATTGTAGTGTTCTTTAAACCCTTCCGTAAATGTGCGGACGTTGTACAAAGGATTATGATGCAAGTTTATACGCAATATTAGAAAATTTCAATTTGAACTTTTATAGTACTTTATAAATTCCGTTGGAAATGGATCTCATTCTAATGGGTCTTGTTACGACTTTGTAAAAGAACTTTGTTAACGACAATGGAATTCGTATTTGAAAAAATCGTATCAAAGTGCACTCTGATACTGGTGGAATGCAATCAGTGATGTTCAGACCGTGCAAAGTGCGCAAAGGCCAACTCGATTAATTGATCGTCACTGCCACCCGGAGCCACTTCCGTTGGGCGATGTACATTTTTATCGAGACACGTCCAGCTCTGGCGTTATTACACACTGACACCTCGACATCGGTTTATTTCATTTTTTTTTATTTCAAAATACCCTATAGTACCCTATAGTATATCACATCAACCGTTAACACGTTTTTGACACCAATGCATTTTAAATGGCAAATAGCACGGTAGAAAAAAAAAACAAAAAAAAAATTGCATGTCTTACTAATTAACTTACTAGTAAACGCGAAAGTTTGGATCATTGTTTGTTAGAGTTGGTAGCCTAAACGTCTAAATGTATCTCTATAAAATTTCGGCACGGATGAACATAGTCTGGAAGAACACAAAGGCTATCTTGATTTGTTTTTTTTATCTCACGCCGACGGAGTCGCGGGCCAAAGCTGGTTTTTAATAAGGTAAAGTGTGAATGGTGGACAAGTACTAATTCTCACTCAAGAGAAATTACTTTTATAAAACTTCATATTTATGAGTGCTTTAGATAAATTGTATAGTGATTTAAGAATTAATTTTGTACACATATTTAACGAATATCGTAGTTAAATCAACACACTGTTGCTTTGTTTAGAATTTGACTGCGACTTATTGGAGCGGGCGCACACCTCGGACTAAACTATCGCACAACGGTTGTGCGATTGTCGATTGTTTCACAGCCACTTCAATCGTTTAGTTTAGGTGTACAACTAAAAAAAACTGTTGTGCGAGCTCTTAATGTCGTTTATGTTAGGGATAATTTCTTAGAATCTTTGAAGATATTAATGCAAGTTTGCATTACTTAGTTCATTGATCTTTGTCGGAAAAGGAGGATTAATAAATACCAAAAGCTCTACTGAATTTATAGTAACTAACTAGTAATTGGTTTCCTTGGAACCGCACGTGGGGTTTTTTAGTTATTCATTAACACTGTTTCATATTTTCTTTGCCCTTTTCGCGCTTTCTGTAGAGTTTATAACTTTTTTTTCTCCAAATAGATTTATCGCAAGTCTTTGTCACGTCACCATTATGCAAAGAACATCTTATTTTTATGCAGTCCGAGGTCTTACTGACTATATAATGGTTATTTCTTATAAGTATGTAAATTGAAAAAAATAAATAAAAAAATGTTAAACTGTATTTTTCGTTTTAGTATCTTCTATCAGACGACGCCGTGTCTTCAACAGGTTACGTACTTCGCAATGGATGCTTGCGGCAAGAAGGGTGCCGGTGGCGGCAAGAATACTATAACGTACAAACCTTACACCCCTCCACAGTACAAACCGCACGACAAAAAGAATATGGATCTTAATAGACCGATGTCGCCTCATCTAACAATCTACGCGCCCACACTGCCTGCAATGACATCTATAGCTCAGCGAATTACTGGTAATAATCAGTTTTAAATATTTACGCAAGTATAACTAATTTTATAAATTAGCTGTTGCCCACGACTTCGTCCACGCAATATTAAGATAAAAAACTAGCCTATAATATGTCAGCTACCCTCCAGAGAAAGTCCGGTCAAAATCGGCCCAGCCGTTTCGGAGATTACCCGGAACAAACGCGGCTTGCGGACAGACAAACAGACAAAAAATGTTTAAATGCGATTTTCGTTATCAGCAACGCAAATACATCATCTTCTTGAAATCTGGAACTTTTCTTTTGATATTACAAACAGACACTCTAATTTTATTATGTCACGTGAAATAGGTAAACAGATCTAGATGAAATTTCACACAAATAAATTCTACTGTTAGGAAAAACTCATAGGCAATAAAGTTTTTCGTTCTCACTGGTAACATCCAGTTCATTTATAAAACCAAAAAGGCCAGACTACACTAAAGGGAAATACGAATCAAGTCCCCATCCGTCAAAATTGGTCTCGCCGTTTTTATTCTAGGGGCTACAACGACGCCGACAGTATTATAAATAACTATATGCTTATTGTTAAATTGAATTGAAATGCGAAATTATATTTACACATTTCACTAGCTGTCAGTAATTTATTGTCTATGGATTTATTTTGGAAACTCTAAATTATTAAATTGATAATACAAATATGTTTACCTCTAATAAGTTTGTGACCACAGCCTTATAAATTGTTTAGATAGGTTTGCTATATCTCATTACAATTGAATTCGACTATAGCTCTATAGCTATACACGGCTGCAAAAACATTACCGTCCTGTCGGACAAAGAGCCGTGGGTTTAAAAATAATATGTCCCTTTAATTAATTAACTTTAAAATGTCGTTCATTACATTATTATGAGCGATATTTTATTAAACACGTTGTAATTAAAAATATATAAAGTAGCGTCCTCTAATTAAACACGGAGAAACCAAGTAACCGAGCAAAGTTTTTACTGTGATTTTTTTATTTATATTTTCGATTGAAAGTAACTTGATAAAACTTTCCTTATTTATGTTTGAGACGTCATGTCCGAAGAGTTGCAGAATGAAGAACGCGTTTGCAATTTCCGCCGAGGATACGACTGCTATCTCGCAAAATATCTTTAAATTTCATTTACGGATCGTGTGATAACGTCATTTTTTTATATGCATTATCACTATTTGTACGACAAATGCTACATCATGAGAAATTGTTTCATAGTCTGGAAGAACACATATGCTACTTACTTTTGTATTTTTATTTCACGCGGATGGAGTCGAGGGCGAAAGCTAGTTAATAACAATTGCTCGAATTTAATCCACTGTGTCCGGGAAAGACGTGTACCTTGGAATACCGCACATTCCGTGATCAAAATATGTCTTATCCCTACACACGGATAGGTCGTTACTTGGAAATTATAGCTTTTGTTTTGTTTGATTGAAACGCGCCTGTTGATGTTAGTGACAGGTTATTCTATCTCTAATGCTAGTACGAACCTCAGCACAGCTTCCATCGGCGCCAAAATGGCGAAAATCAAATAGACACAACACTATGTATTATAGCCTGTCCATCGATAGAAGTAATAAAGAAATTCAGACGAATTAATATTGAAATACACATATTTATTTGAGCGTATAAAACATTAATGTACGAAATTCTAATATATTGAACAGATAGGATTCTGAGTATAGCAGTCTACTGTTTTCTTTGTTTGAAAGCAGACTACCATTATTAATTAGTGTCTCGGATTCAACGTATTCTTTCATCAAATACTAATTACGCTTCACTGCTTTAATCTGAGTTTATTAGTAAGACAGCATTTCCAGTCAAATTATCCCTGTGAAGGGCAATGTTTCTGAGACAACGCTGTCTTCCAGGTAATATCTCATTTTCTACTCTCGCTTTGAGAGAAATGGAAAATTATATATTAAGCTACTAGCTACTTACTGTTTACAGCTGGAACTTTAGTTGTTTAGTTCAAAATTTAAGTGTTAAGTCTTTTTGGTAGTTTTATCTATCTTTCCATGAAGTAAACTAATTTATTTAGAAATCAATAACCTATTACTTGAAAGTACATTATTTATTACCAATTAAATAAATAAAAAAATTACCAATTTATAATAGTTATTTAAGATCCTTGTTTTTTTTAAATAAAAGGGGGCAAACGAGCGCCGGGAATACCGAGGTAATCAATAATTTACTTCAAGCTATCACAATTAAGTAGAAAACTAGACTAATGTCAGTTCAAATATATACCTTATGTTTACCTTATAAATGACGTCTCCAAATACACGTCTCATATCAAATGAACTCGTGAATAACCACTCATTAATGTCAGTGACAAAGGTCGGATAGTTGTAGGTCGTTGACATCAAACCATAGCAACCGCCTAAACAGCGGGGTTCTGTCGGGACCTCAATAAGCCCATAATTTAGACCAAATAACAAATTATATATGAACTCGTGTACCTTTACTCGAATTATGATGATCATTTGGGTCTTGTTAAAGGCAAATTGATTTGTTTGTTTAATAAGGAAAATTCGAAAATACGTATGTTGATTAAGGGTAGCGTAATTTTATATATTACTAGCTTACGCCCGCGACTTCGTTCGCATGGTATAAAAAAACGAGATCCGTTCAGCAGTTAAGGCTACAAACTCTAACAAACGTCTATCCATCCATCCATCCATCCATCTAAACTTTCGCATTTATAATATCAGTAAAATGTTTCTGTAAAGGCATTAACCCTGGACGATCTTAGGATTGAGTAAGCTAAAGCTGAATTTGGTGTGATTGAGTTATCTTCCGTGACATTTTCGATTTTTTTAACATTACTACTATTTTTTTAAATAGAGCCGTATTACTTTGGGTGGATTTACAGATTCAAACGCCTCATGTCGCCTTCGTCGTCGTAACATAACATTAGAACTTTATTCTCCAAGGAATCTTACTTCTTATTAATATTATTATATAAATGCTAATCTTTAGATGGATGGATGTTTGTTAGAATTTGTAGCCCAAAGCTGTACGGATCTCAATAAAATTTGGTACAGGAAATTTGGTGGTAGAGGATAGTCTGGAAGATCATATAGGCTACTACCTTTTTTCAAATTCCACGCGAATGAGTCGCGGGCAAAAGCTAGCTAATAATAAAACTTTTTACTAGCTAGCAAGTAATAAGTATATAAGTATAAAAATATAATAGATTAAAAAAAATCGTTGTAGCTATTTTTTATTTGTGTAATATTTTTTTGCAGGTGTGGTTGTTCTATCATACGCTATATTGGTGGCCTTTGGTTCGTTATTCCTTCCCAATGGAATCGATTCCTACGTGTCTATGATACAAAGCCTAAACATGGGAACGTTTACAATAATTCTGCTCAAAATGTTACTTGGCGCACCTTTTGTATATCATTATTTCAACGGAATAAGATATTGTGCGTGGAACGCCGGTAAATGGCTAGCTTTAAAAGATGTCTACGAAACAGCGAGAAAAAGTTTCATCCTTACTGCTGTTTTTACTGTTTTGTTTTCATTGTTATAAATTAATTCGATGATTTTTAAAAATAAATCTCAATTCTGATGTTTTAGTATGTTTTGATTTTCCCCTTTTAATTCAAAACGGAATAAAACTTTTAAAATTTCATATCTTAAAATTGTAGTTCTTACTTTTCTTTTATAGTCTTTATCTAAATCGGTTAGCTAAGAAATTAAGTAAAGAACTAATACATCGTTGCAATCATTCACTCATAATTCTGTCCGGCCGCGCGCCGCTGTTGTCCGTGAGTTTTGATAATTTGATAACTTTTAAAATATTGATCAGAATTACATACTGAAAAGGCAATTTATAATCTAAATTTAATACTCTAACCTGAAAACATATTGATTTGGATAAGGATTCATACCAAATGAGAATAAAAGCGTTGTAAATGAAGTAGATTGCATTTATTTGGCGGTTCTCGCGAAACACACGGTTATTGTGCGACAACCTTAAGAGATAGATATATGCTATCGTGGACTTTAATTTAGCTAATTGAATGAGCTACAATTCTTTCATAAATCATTTTATGTAGGTATTATAGTTTAGGCTACCTAAGCCAAGAAAGCAAACTTTGTTATAAATTAGTAATTTTTCTGCGACTCGTAATTTTTGACCGACTTCCCAAAAGAAGGAGGTACTCAATTCGTCTATGTTTTTTTTATTTTTTTATGTGTGTTACGGCATAACTCCGCCCCTGGTAGACCGATTATGAAAATTCTTTTTTTATCCGAGAGGTAGTGCTTGCAGGTGGGTCCCATTTTTTTGTTTGATTTTTGGAGTCAAAGACTACGGCGTAGTTAAATAGTTTAGCTCAAAATTGCGTGATGAAATTTGGTGTCTTTTTTGCTTTCTATGCTTCCGTAGCCTAAACTATAAGACTTACACAAAAATCATGTATGGAAGAATTATAGCCCTTTAAATTTGCTAAATAAAAGTCCGCGATAGCATATATCTATCTATTAAGGTTGTCGCACAATAACCACTTTTTTCATTAAAATTTCGATCAAAATCTATACCCAACTTTCAACGCTATTACTCGTGTTCGGTATGGATCCTTATCAAAATAAATGTGTCCATCATCAAGAAAATTTAATGTAGATTATAAAGTCCTTGGAACTGTGTAATTCCGATCAATAGTTTAGGAGATATCATAAATAACAAATTACGAGTCGCAGAAAAAAATACCAACTTGTAACAAAGTTTGCTTTCTTGGCTTACGTAGCCTAAACTATAAGACCTACATAAAAATGATGTATGAAAGAATTGTAGGTCATTCAATTAGCTGAATTAAAGTCTGCGATAGCATATATCTATCTCTTAAGGTTGTCGCACAATAACCGTTTGTTTCGAGAAAACCGTCAAATAAGTGCAATCGACTTTATTTAAAACGCATTTATTCTTATTTGGTATGAATCCTTATCCAAATAAATATGTTTTCACGATAGAGTATTATATGTAGATCATAATTGCCTTTTACAGTATGTAATTCAGTGCAAGATTTTAGAAGTTATCAAAATATTAAAACTCACGGGCAACAGCGGCGCGCGACCGCACCGAATTATGAGTGAATAATCGCAACGATGTATTAGTTCTTTACTTAATTTCTTAGATAATCGATTTAGATAACTCATTATTTGTTTGAAAGCTATTGATTATCATACTGCGATGTCTAGATTCACTAAAAATTGAGAAATAAATAAACTTTTTAATAAAAAACAAAACCGACTTCCAAACAAAATACACTAAAAACAAAATCTTCTCAAAAAAACAGTACACTAAAAAGTAACGAAATAATTACTTGAAAATAGTAAACCTCCCTTATTGTAGCTGTTATGTCTATATTGTACAATTATTATTACTTTGAAGTCGGTGTCAGTCATTACTAAAAACGTTACTATACTTTCAACTGTCAATTGTTATGGTAAAAATGTAGAAAACCTTACGTAGAAATATCACTGCATATACCTCGGCTGACACCGACTTCAAAGTAATGATAATTGTACAATATAGACATAAAAGCTACAATAAGGGACTATTTTCAAGTAATTATTTCGTTACTTTTTAGTGTACTGTTTTTTTGAGAAGATTTTGTTTTTAGTGTATTTTGTTTGGAAGTCGGTTTTGTTTTTTTGATTTTATTATATCTCCTAAACTATTGATCGCAATTATATAGTTCCATAGGCATTTATAATCTACATTAAATTCTCATGATGGTGGACATGTTTATTTGGATAAGGATTCATACTAAATGAGAATAAAAGCGTTGTAAATTAAGTCGATTGCATTTATTTGACGGATCTCGCGAAACAAACTGTTATTGTGTGATAACCTTAATAGATAGATATATGTTATCGCAAACTCTAATTTAGAAAATTTAAAGGGCTATAATTCCTCCATATATCATTTTTATGTAGGTTTTATAGTTTAAAGAAAGCAAAAAAGACCCCAAATTTCGTCTCGCGATTTTGAGCTAAACTATTTAACTACGCCGTAGTCTTTAACTCCAAAAATCAAACAAAAAAAATGGGACCCACCTGCAAGCACTACCTTTCGGATAAAAAAATAATTATCAAAATCGGTCCACTAGCGGCGGAGTTATGCCGTAACACACATATCAAAAAAAAAACATACAGACAAATTGAGTACCTCCTTCTTTTGGGAAGTCGGGCAAAAACGATCAAGATGTTGACTTTATTAGTTACTAGCTGTTGCTCGCGACTTCGCCCGCGTGAAATTACAAATATAACCTGTTACGTTCGCCCTTTTTTTAACCTATTACCAAAAGTATTAACTTAGTAGTAATCTACGTAATAACAAAAATCTACCGATGCAAGATTCCAAATTTGTAAGCCCGGAAGCTTGTAAGCTGATTTTTCGGTTACCCTTATTGTTTGTGTTCGCGATATCTTCTAAACTATTAGTCCAATTTAAATACTGTAAAGAACAATTTTATTCTACATTAAACTCTCCTGATAACAAACGCATTTATTTGGATAAGGATTAATATTGAAACCAATAAAAGAACGCTGCAAATAGCGTAAGTTTTTAATTCATTTTGTAAACAAAAAAGTGGTTATTGTAAGAAAACCGTTAAAGATATATATATGCTATCGCGGATTTTTCTGTAGAACTTTTTGATATCTACAATTCTTTCATACATCATTTTTATATACCTCTAACGGTTTAGGCAGCGTAAGCCGAGAAAAGTTATAGTTTAGTGAATTTTTAACGCCGGCGTCCAGAAACACGCTGTTTATTAATAGTTCCTAAACATTAGTAATAATAAAATATAGCCTATGTTACTCACAGATAAATGACCTTTTTGATGGTGAAAGAATTTTTAAAATCGGCTCAGTAGTTTTTGAGTTATTTCAATACATACAAAAATACAAAAATACAAAGTTTTCCTCTTTATAATATTAGTATAGATATAGAAGTATAGATATTATATTATTTACATACATATGTTTGTTTGAAATCAAAATAGACGAAACAATTCTGATTAAATTATTTCCAATCCCTGTTGCGGTTATAGTGAGGCTTTTTAAAAGCACTTAGCCCGTAAATGTATCCGTGGGCTCCCACTGTCTATACAAAAATCATTGTTTTCAGTGAGAATGAAAAAGAGAATATGTTTTAATTATTATTTTGTCCGTGGCAGTGCGGCATTTATGTTATTGGCAAATTTCCTAGCTTAAAGCAGATTTAAATATAATATGTAATTATTTTGGAAAAATTACATGCTAAACGTTGAGAAAACTAAGAGCGTGCGCACATCTGTTTAGTCTCGTTTTAATTTCTATGTGCTTATATTAAGGTGCGCACACTACTAGATTTTTAGTTGTGCAACTAAACAGTTGAATGGGCTGTGAATCAATCGACAATCGCACAACAGTTGTGCGATAGTGTAGTTAAAAGTGATAGTGTAGGTAAAGCGGAAGACACATAACATCTATATAACCGTTAATTAAATTTTATAATAGTCCATCGTTCCAAATTGGATTAGGACTTTGTCCTGGAGAAGCCCCCGGTTTCCTGAAACGACGAAAGTGACGTAAGTAAGATACCAGTCGATTAAGCGTGACCACAAGTCGCACACTTTGTCAAAGTCGATAAAAAAGTTTTGATACTAAGTAATCTCTTAGTTTAGAATCCTCACACTTCACTGCCGCACTCATGCGTTATGAGAGACTGCTTAGAGTATGCAGGATTTAGTGTTAGAGAAATATGCACTAAGGGTCTCGCTTAGTAACTAACAATTCAGTGCGCCAGTAAATCTACACTAACTCTGTTAAAGCAATGTGAGCCAGTTGGTGGTTTCAAAAGTACAAAATATTATCATAGTTTAGTCTGTGAATAGAAATTTGTAGTTTCCAAATACAGAAATATTTTATAGTAGACATATAGTTTGATGTTGATATATTTGTACCCAAAGAGCTTATCATCTGATACCATCAATTTGCGAACGCGCTGCGCTGTCCGGATACAAGAGAACAGGGAGCAAAATGAAGCAAAATTATATTGGTAATGAAAACTGATATGCGGTGGCTGTTCATTAATTGGTAATCCTGATGTACAGGCTTTGCTGAAATACCTAAAACTATAGTTATATAGGTAGCCATAGATTATTATTAGATAGTGATGGTCGTTTATACACAACCGACATAAAGTAACGTCCAATCTAAAAAATCGATATCGAGAACTTTTCTGCGGTATTAGTCGAGATCGTTACCAAAGATATAATAAAAAGGGTAATTTGCTTAAAATTGTCATTTAAATGTATAAATATTTGATTCCATAAATCAGATTTTTTAGATAGATTAAGTACTTTTAGATCTATTCATGACATACAAGTGTTCAAACTTGCCCTTTGATTATAGCTAAATGTGCTTTGAATGATGCAGGGCGTTCGTGATTTGATAACAAGTGAAAACTTTCCACAGGCGATAAAATCTCTTAACAGTAAAGAAGCAAGGTGAACTTGTATCGATTGATTTATACTGCGTAGTTACGAATGACCTTTGACATTTATTGTTCTCGAAGGTGGGCCAGCATCCCAGCACCGCGGCGGAAGGATGAGGCAGGTGGGCCAGTTACAGCAGCTCCTCCCATAGTAACGCTCCGCCCATAAACCTTGAACTTTTGCAACTTAATTGGAACAACATTAATGTTACCATACATAAACTAATTCCCAACTTTTCGGGAAATTTGATATTATTACAAAAAAACGGAAAAAAGGTGAGTTTTAATTACAATATTCTATTATTTACAAATATTATACACCTTAACATAATAATAAACTAATATAATTGAACATGAGTTGTAAATTACTAATAATCCTTTCGTATTAATGTATCGTCAATTACAATCACTGAGTATTCGAATGAAAATAAAAACCCATTAGTGGCATTGTTTAGTCGTTCGTCGCGTACCGTGCCGTGCAGGCACTTACGGGCACACAACTCAATTAGTTATAAAGGAAGCGGAAGTCAAAAAGCATCGTATTTACCAACTAGACTACACCGACGTGTTTTTAATATATAAATTATAACGGACAATTTTTTTACATTAATCAAGTGCGCTGGAAAGTCGTATAAGATAAAAATTAGTCCGATTTTTTCTACTATTTGAATTAGAAATATTGAAGCTTCTTTTGATTAAATTTATTTAGGTATACTAACTCTATCAAGGTAAAAAAAAACAATAGCATAAAATATAATTTTGATACATACAACACTATACAAATCATTTCACATGACTAGATCAGCGCACACCCCACAGGTCTGGGAATTACGCTCTCCTAATCCGGTTCTACCCCCTACTTCCCCCTCCTCCCCATATTAAGTAGTGATTAGCTTAAGACCTAAATATTGCCCAATATTAATAATAACCATAACAATAACAGCGCTGAAAAATGGCATAAAACCTTGTAGAATACGTTTAGGGATGGCGAACCTTTTTAAAAGAATTTCTAAAAAGAAAAATATCAAAAAGTTTAAATTTGAAAATTTCCCGAAATTTTTCAGGAAAACGTTGGTTAACGTTTATTAGCGGCCATTTTGTGGCGATGGGTTAGCGCATGCTCTTTAGCTATTGCTATCTCGAGCCCGTATGCGTACGAAGTCTAGAACTATTTCAGCGTCTATAAAACAAACACCGTATAACGTTTCGCTCTTCCTAAGTGCGATCGTGTAGCGTTCATGTAAGTATTATTAATAAGTCTCCTAATTAAATAACTTTAACCCATAATTCGACGGATTTTGTAGCAAAAAGATGTTATACGAGTATGTTACCAACAGACTAACATTAAAATCTCACGTATTTTTCTCTAAACAGCGGACACTATCGAATTAAGGGTTAAATATAAAAATATGTATTTGAATTACAAAATTTACATTATTATTGAGGTTAAAACAATTACGCATTACTTTGTCTTGATGAAAAATTTTATTAATCCTAACTAATAATAAAATAAGAAGGATGTATTTATCTACTATTAATAGTAATATTTGTATTGACTAAATGAAACGATTATTAAGAAATGTTAAATGTTATATCCCTAAATTGAATTATATTTTATATCATCGACAAAGCGACGACATTTTGAATTGTATAGTATACAACATGAGTTATTGTTTTAATCTTTAAAAACTTTAAATTTAAAAAGGGTGTTTAAGCTATTTTTAGTAAAATTATAGTTGTTCTTACCGTGAATTTCAGAAGTGTTAAATAGTTACTCCTTTTTTATTAAAAATACGAGGCATGGAAATATTATGCCGGTGGTGAATCGTCGTTAGAAATTTTGGCGGTTTATTACCTTACGGGTCGCAATTCGAACACTACTTGTGTTTTTAAAGTTCTTTTTTTACTCTACTCTCGCGTTGTTTTCTAAATGGTAGATGCTAGTTAAATATGCATTCTCCTGATGAATTCATGGAGTGTCATACATTTGCTAAAAGTAATACGAGCTCCGATGCAAAATAGTTCGTCTATTATGGAAAGTAGTGCAAAGTGTAAAATATAGAAAGTAATTATTGGTAAAATAATTAAGAAAACTTAATAATAAGTAAATCACAATTTGAGGAACATTTTAAAGTTTATTTTAACATAACTGAAATTTCTTTCATGATTTTACATAACATAAAAAAAATTTAAAAATATTCTAAAAAACTTAACAAAAGTGTTCGTCTACCCTTGTCACTGACGCAAAATAGTTCGTCTACCACTTAGTTGTGTCGCCTTTGCTTTTAATGACAGCTTTAATGCGAAGAGGCATGGTTGCAACCAACGCTGCACACTCCTCAGGCGTAACTGACTCCCAGACAGCTAAGAGTTTAGCCTTTAAGTCGCTCTTCGATCTTGATAGATTTACGAAGAACATTTTTTTTTTCAATTTCCACCATGGGGTTTCGATCGGCGATAAGTCCGGGCTGTTAGATGGCCATTTGATTGTAGGGATGGTTTCTCCTTAGCGGTGTAAAATCCGTAACCCATTCTTTTTAGGACTCTTTTACATATATCAACGGAGATTTCTTTGTGAATCATATCCTTCCATTGCACCGTGAGTGCTCTTTAGCTCGAGCACGACGATTATTTTTGATAGATTGGACTGTGGATCTGGGATGTATCAAGTCTTTACATATTTGGTAACTTTATTTGCCATCGACCCCACAAACTATTCGCTTTCGAAGCTCTTCACACACGGGTTTGCCACGATCCATTGTTATTTGAAAACTAATGAAAATAACAAAAATATAAGTATGATAATTGTACAAATCTTTTGCATCAATTAATAATTAGACATACTCTTTTGCTTATAACTTCTTCGAATTTTAAACAGGATATCTATGATTTTAAAAAGCTAAAATAGTTTATCATACTAATATTATAAATGCGATGGATGGATGGATGGATGGATGGATGAATGTTTGTTAGTGTTTGTAGCCTAAATGACTGAACAGATTTTGATGAAATTTGGTATAGATGTAGAGGATAGTCTGGAAGAACACATATGTAGGCACTTTTGTTTTTTTTTAATTCCACGTGGACGGAGTCTCGGGCGACAGCTAGTTGGTTCATAATTTAAAAAGGCCATAAGTAACGCGGCTTGCTATGGTAGAACAGCTTAATCTATATATATCTATACTAATATTATAAAGAGGAAAGATTTGTATTTTTGTACGTATTTGATTCAGGTAAAAACTATTGGGCCGATTTTAAAAATTCTTTTACCATTAAAAAGGTAACTTATTTGTAACATAGGCTATATTTAATTATTAACTTTGGCAGTTATTTTAGTTATGTTAATTTTTGGTACAAATTGGTACAAATTTTAGTACCATCGCGATACTTATCCATTTAAAAACTTTAATTTGAACTAAAACTTATTTGAATAAGTGCCCTCTATTATCAAAATCAATTATGAATCCTTTCGGACAAAAACCTTTCCTTCTTGAAATTGCTCATATCAATTTTAATTCTTCCAAAAACTACAACTCCAGTTCAAAAACTTGATAAAAGTGGAAACGAAGCTTAAATGGGTATAATTATAAGCATTATACTAGTGGGTATAATTACACGTTCCAATTCATAGATTTAATATTAAAATTGAGACCGGATCATTTGGTCTCAATTTTAAGAAATTTCCTTAAAGAGAATTTGTATAAATATTTTTATTTGAATTAGATGCATATGTTGGAATGGATGTGTTGAGTGACAATACGTGCTGTACCTAACAACCTTCTTAACTTTATCCTTTACCGCGACTTCGTCCGCGCGTAATTAAAAGAAAATTTATAAAGTACTCTATGTGTTCATCCAGACTATGTTTTAAGATCCGTACAGCCGTTTTTAGGTTATGCGGTAACAAACCTTCATCCACCCAAACTTTCGCATTTATAATAATAACTAACTTTTGCCCGCGACTTCGTCTGCGTGGAATTTAAAAAAAAAGAAAGTAAGTAGCCTATGTGTTCTTCTAGACTATTTTCTACATCTATGCCAAATTTCATCCAAATCCGTTTTGCCGTTTAGGCTACAAACTCTAACAAACATCCATCCTCCATCTAAACTTTCGCCTTTATAATATTAGTATAGGAAGTAGGATTAGTAGGATATGATTATGAAGTACGAGTAGCGGCAGTTCGAAAGTAGCGCGACAGATGGAGAAAATAACAGAAGAACACCGGGGTATGGACATATTATACGGAAAGATGATGATCACATAAACAAGAAAGTAATGAGATTGAATGAATGGTTACAAAGGTAGAGGAAGACCAAAGAAAGTATGAATGCGTGAAAGGGGATATGAGAAGAAAGTGAATTTAGATATGACGGATGATAGAAATGTATGGAAGAATAGTACATACTGTGGCTCTGTAAGGACAAGATTGGGTTGATGATGGATTAGATTTTTTAATACAAACTTTACTCTAATGAAAAAACACGTTTTGTGCTTTGTGCTATTAAAGTAACTAAAACCTAAAGAGGGTCTAGCCCCTACTAATTGTTACTGGTTCAGTCACCTGGGAATCTGAATCCGTATAGAGCGCGGCTCGACGGGTGAAATTGTAGTCCATTGTATAGAGTACATTGCAACACAAATGGATTTGACAGACGCATTGAATGATATGCAGGCTTCGGCCTTGCCCCTTATAATCCGCTTTAAGCCCTTGATGATAAAATTGCAAAGGGTTGAATTCGTTGCTAACAGCAAGGCAATATTATTCCAATCCTATACTATTAATTTATACTTAGTTGACTAGTTTTGTTATTTACAAAGTAATTGAAAGTTATTACTGTATGTCAGAAAATAATGTACTCAAAAATAACAAATTGATAAATATCTTACAATCACATTTCGATAATGACTTCGGCGGTGAATGTTTCAATATTTGTAGGCAACATTTGACAAAAAACAATCTATTATTAACATTGTGTCAGCTAAGGTAATAGTTAACTTATGCCCGCTACAGATGCTCAGTTCTGACAGTTATAACTGAAGACTCAAACTTCTCGGTTAAATTCTAACTGTCAGTTGAACTGAACAGTCCTCAGCTTTGTCTACACACGGTAGTACAATACGTATCTTCAGTTAGAACTGAGTCAGTTGCTTTTTTTTAATCCCAGAAGCAGTGTGAAAGCAATTAAAAAAAGAAGTCACTTTATTATTATTTAATAAATGTTCTAATTTAGAATTAAATGTCCTACTATTATAAATATTTTTGTTATGTTATTAAATGAAGTAGTTATGTTTATACGTTCTAAATTGAAATAACTTTACCTGGAAATAAAAAGGAGAAACGCAAGCCATACTAATCAAAAGTATTTTAGAAAATCGCTTTGCGTTGTCGTCTTTTGAAGCCTTATAAGTATATTACCGGGAAAGATAAAAGCAATGCGTTTTATAAGAAAAACCGAATTTCTTTTTTAATGGTAATTTAAAACACTCGCGCTAGAACCGAAAGAGCTAGGCAGAAATTATGGATTTCCATTGGGCGCGATCCTAAAGTCTCACTTGCCGTTATAAGTTTTTTAGCAACGCAGGACCAACATTGGCCCTCACTATTCAAAAATTTTTGTTGTCCTCCTTTTTTCAGATAACAGTAAAATATTTAACCGCCTCATTCAGTCCTTTAATGTTATCTTAGTGCTAAGTGTATAGTCCAATTCAATGGAAATGAAAAATTATATTCATAGACGGACAAAGTTATCTGACCCGGTAGGCATAAGTCAAACTAAATAACGATATCTTACGAAATTTCATAAAACTGTCACAAAATCTTTATCGTACTATATCTTGTCCATATTTCTTCATCTTTATATGGATTTATAATTTTTTTTAGCTTTTTTTGAAACGATTATAAAGGAAAAAATTGTTTAAAAATTTGTTATAATTTCTTATTTCCATAGATTGTGGGAGAAATCAACAATAACTGTAGCAATAACACCAAGTATTCAAATTTAAGTTCTAAATGTATAGAAGTAAAACAACGCTAACTAAATTAAGATAATGTTATAATTGTATGCAGTTATGACACTTCAGTCCAGTAGCTATCTTTCTTTTAGTAATATTTTGATTAAAAGCTGTGAATCATAATATTTTAAATATTTTCTTGATTTATTTTATAACTGTTGAAGTGCTGTCACGCACAGACATAAAAAATCGATTCCAGGCAATCAACTAATGTCTGGAATAAGTTGACTAAGAGAAAACTTTTACGTTCGCTAATTAAGGAGATAATTGCTTTACCGCCCTTGAGGCACGGGCTTCCTTCCCAGACATAACCTGATTTTCTGCATTATTTAAATGCAACAAACTGCATGTTATTTATAACTTTTGGATATGCGCTTTAACTAAAGTATACAAGTTTTCAAACATTTTATATCTCTACTGTTCGTCCATTGTTTGAAATAATCGAAAATTAAAAAAAATGTTTTTGCGTCTCCTTAAAAAAAGGGCACAAAGTTTTCGCTTCACGTATTAATATTAGTAAATAATGTTAACAGTGATTTCGTTAAATCGATTATGTTGGATATTAAAACATGTTTAATGTTTCAAGGAATAACTTTCATCGAAACAAAAAAAATATTCTTTTATCACGGCAATAAATCTTCTCTAAACTTCTCAGAAATCGATAGCAAAATTTGTGAATATCTATACTTTTTTATTTATATGATTTTTTGTCCTGAAATTGATATGAAAATCTGTCCTGTAAGCACAAGACTTTACGATATTTAACATCTGAAAAAAAAAATTCTTACCTTTCAAGTAGAACTAGCGTCTTCCTTTCACCGTCAAAAACAAACAAGTATTAATACAAAGCTTGGACAAGGCCCCGCCGTGAAGCACAAACACTTACACGCACTATAATATTGGTACACACACGCACTATGTTTCAATCGATACATGCTCACGAAATGTATTTCACTGTGTTAAGTTTTACGCTAAAGACACCGGCACCAACCGTCCATTGAACTATTTAATGTATTTTTATTTATTTCTAAACTCTTACTAATATTATAAATGCGAAAGTTTAGATGGATGGATGGATGGATGGATGGATGGATGGATGGATGTTTGTTAGAGTTTGTAGCCTATACTGCTGAACGGATTTCAACGAAATTTGCATAGGTGTGGAGCATAGTCTGGTAGAACACATAGGCTACTCGCTTTTTTTTTTTTTAAATTTACGCGGACAGAGTTACGGGCGAAACTAATAATAAATAAAAAAACTACAAATAAAATTCATTGTTATAGTTAGATATTAGCGACTGATTGTTAGAAAGTTGATTTTATTTAATAATTTGAAATGAAAAAAAGTAACGGAGAGTGAGATTTTAAGTCGGTGAGATTGTTTCCACAATTTTTTATAAGACAATTTCATACGCATTTTATCGGATTAGTTTGAGTGCATTAGACTTTATAAAATAATAATTTTACACGAATTAGCAGTTTTATTTTTTGTTAATTATTATAATTTGTAAATCACGAAAACTAATAAAAATGGAAGAAGTCTTTCCTACATTGCATACTGGTTGATGGTCAATAAGTGGAAATAACCCCATTATTGTAAAACTAGGTTTGGTAGTCATATTAAAGTCACTGCAGTTATTTTTCTTCTATATTAGAAATTATTTTAAATTTATTATTGCTAAAAAAAGTCTCTATACCATTCTTTGGTACAAAATAAATTTATTTTTGAGTTATTAAAAATAGTGCTATCTAGTGGCGGCAGTAGACAACACGTGACTTCGTCAAACGAACGAAATTCAAAGGCTGACCACAAGGTTGGTAACTTAAATGAGCGGGCAAACTCCGGATAGTCCGAAAGTCTTAGGCAATCAAAACTTGATGAAGTTGATACAACTGGACTGATCTTTGAATTTTCACTGACGAAACACTGGTATAAAATACTTATTGGTTTCTTATTAAAATAACAAAGGCAATAATAAGTTTTTAAATGTTCATAGACAATGAAAATTACGAAAATTTCAAGACAAGCCTTTTAATATAAATTACTATTTATCCTTAAGTAGGATGTATTTGGTACTATCTTGAAAATAGGTGAAAACGCTAAAATAAGAAATAGTATACGAGTGCCAGCGAAGTGACTATAGCTATAGTAGTTATGCAACCGTAAAATGTTTTCTTGAAATTAAAAAAATAACGATAAAAAATTCAGAGATACTATGATTTTTAATAATTAAGCAGTTAACACTAATTATTATTACTATTAATTTACTATAAATAATATAACTTATTCTATACTTACTGCATTTAATATTATTTTTTCTTTTAATAGATGGCACTATCACAAATATAATGATTCACTATATTTAACTGCATATAACAGACATAGTTTCATAATCACGGATTTGTGATGTGACCCAAGTGCTAACCATGTCACGTTTGAAAAGACTGAACGAAACTCGGTCAGCCAAATACCTAACTCTCATGACATTAGTGTTCCAATTTTAAAATTGCGACTGCAAAAAATGTTTAAAACCCAATTTCAGGATAAATACTGCTTTAATATCAATATTTCTCTTAATTAAAACAAAAATAGTTACGTAATAATAAAATCAGGTAAATATAACTTGCGAATTTTTAAGTTGACTCGTTTTTGCGACATGAGTGAGATCTCAAATTGAAACAATAGATGGCGTTAGTACGGTACGGTTTTTGCACACGTGTACAGGTAGGATAACGGGGCATTCACCCTTTTACTACGAATTTACTACGACTTACAATATCAATTTAATAAAAATAAATGTTTACTTCATAAGTAAACATTCTTATGTATTTATAGGAACGCACTATTTTTTTTTTAGTTTTCAAAATACGTCAGAAATAGTTTTAATTAACATTAAATTTGTATTATTTATTTATCCGTTGTTTAATAATAATATTTATTAACAAACTGCTTGTATTTAGTAAAGAATTTTTGGTACAAAAGTATTGTTTATGTTGTAGTTTCAAAGTTCTAAAGCTATTTTGTAACTACTTCTGACTGAAAAGTATAATGTTTTTCATTGTTTATGACAGAACAAGGATGTTTTTAATGAATTAGTGTGTAATTTTAAAGTAACTTGGTAAATTTTCGCCATAGAAACTATAGTTTACGTCAACAAAATAGGAAAAAGGTTAGATTGCGGTAAACGCAAATCGATTTTTAGGTTAGAGTTTTAAAAGTCCGTTCGCTTACCTCACAGATAAAATATAGCACCGTTGTTAAGTTCCCATGGCACTAGGATAATTTCTCACTTGTTAAGGCACAATCTTACTAAATTAATATGGTCACAATTTTTATATCGGACGGTTGGCGGCGCGTGGTTATAAGGTCGTGTATTGAACTAGTGATGGGATTCGACCCTGTGCAAATGGCCCTTGTACCGGCTTGAATAATTGCCTTTAGAGAGAAAGAGGGGGAAATTATGCAGTAAAAAGTGAATTGAGATTTATATAATTCATCACCAATCTTATTCATCATCACCATCTTTTCAACACACAAAAAATATGACTTGTAATTCCGGCTGCTGCACGGATTTAGTTGAAAATTATAACAGCGATCAATAACACTTAATTATATAGTATAATATACTTAATAATTAAAAAAAAACTAAACTATGCTTTGTCATAATTTAGTTTTTTTTTTTAATTCAGTGTTGATAAACTCGCGGGTGACAGTTAATTTACTTTGCTAGTTGAGTCTGGTACAACAAACTTTTTTAATGTGAATAGCGTAGTGTTTTTATATTGAAAATTCGTTGTTTTGTTATATTCCTTAAAAATCTAGATTATGTAATGGTTACTTAACGATTAAAAGGACTCTGAGTGTAACGAATAACTGATTATTATTTTTAATTATCCAAACTCAATGCTATGCAATAAACTCATATGATTATTAGCGGTTTATTACGCTAAATTTAATATGCATTTTTTTAAATACTCTAAATCATGTTGATAATTGTAACTAGTGAAGTGAACAGTATATTAGCATTCACTAAATAGCTGAGTGACACAGTTGATGAGCGCAGTATTTATTCCCGTCACTATAAAATTGCAATTTGTTGCGCATGCGCGTGTGTTTCGGCCTCGCCCTCTGACTTAAACACTGAATGGGTGACGTCACAATCACGAGGAAGCCACCCCAATAGTATTTGTAAAATGAGGGGTAGTTTTTATGCGGATCTCAAAACCGTCCGACTTGCTTGTTACATTGAATCGTCTCGTAAGATTCTCGTCTGTATATAATTATAGAGATGGAGATAGAAATACATTTATGGCCGGTTTCCCAGTTGCATTTAACCATTCGTTAGTGTTTCTTTGGTTCGATATGATTAACATGAAATGCGTTTCCGTACTACGTAATTTGCGTTTTTCAACGTTGAGGTTTAACTCAATTTAACACTAATGAATCACTAGGTGATGATAAAGTTAATGGAAACTTCAGCAACCCAGTATTAGAGAAGTTAAAAAATAATTACATTGCAAAAAGTTAGGTGAAGTTTAATTTTTAAAATACTTGAAGTATGAGGCACATTGAATTGGATTACGTTAGGATTTTTAGAGTTACTACGGTCCAATTGAGACACTTAAAAATTAATTTTATTTCAAGTCACAAAAAATGTAGTCCAATGTAAAAACAGAAAAAATATACAAAAAAATATGTCTATAAATGCTATCATCAGATGACACTACAAAATTTAGCTATGAATTTGAGTCAATAATAAAAATTTAGAGGCCTTTCAAAAGGTTGAAAGGGTTTTACTCTTTACCCGATGGATCTAAACAGTCACCAACACCATCAGAAAGGTAATTTATCTGTGAGTAACATAGGCTATGTTTTATTATTAACTACTAATGTTTAGGAACTATTAATAAAAAGCTTATTTCTGGGCCGCGGCGTTGAAAAAATCACTAAATTTTATATTTTCTCGGCTTACGCTGCCTAAACCGTTAGAGGTATATAAAAATGAAGTACGAAGGAATTCTATATCTCAAAAAGTTTTACAGAAAAGTCCGCGATAACATATATCTATCTTTAACGGTTTTCTTACAATGACCACTTTTTTGTTTACAAAATGAATTAAAATACGCATGCTATTTGCGTCGTTGTTTTATTGGTTTCAATATTAATCCTTATCCAAATTTGCGTTTGTTGTCAGTAGAATTCAATGTGGAATAAAATTGACCTTTACAGTATTTAAATTGGACAAATAGTTTAGAAGATATCGCGAACACAAACAATAAGGGTAACCGAAAAGTCAGCTCACAAACTACCGGGCATAGAAATTTGGAATCTGGCATCAGTAGATTTCTGTTATTACGTAGATTGCTACGACGATAATACTTTAGGTAATAGGTTGAAAAAAGGGCGAACGTAAGTTTTGAACTTTTAAACTCCACGCGAACGAAGTCGTGGGTATTTAATATACGTTGTACGACGACTTAATAATAAAAACGCGTTCCTTTGAAAACTGCATCTTCGCGAAGAATGAACTGTGCTAAGCTACTTACTGGCTCGTCTCTTTGACTTCAAAATATTCTCGTTTCGAATACAATCTCGTTATAATTGAATAAAAAGCAAAATAAATATGCACATCTGTAAAACTGTTAACAAGTTATTGTACATAGGGTAGGATTTCGTCAGTACGACTAAAGAAAAATACGATCTGTAAATTGTACAATGCTTCTAACACGAATATTTTTGAGAAAGTATTCATAACGTCGCGCTATGATCTACTGATAGATTTTTAAAAGTCGGTAATCCAAGAGAGCACCCTAACTTAGGGTAGGCTCCGAGCCCCTCAGTGGGGACTTATAGGAGATGGTAATGAACCCAAGAGAGCGTCGATGGGTCAGGGATTTAAGCACTTGACTTGTAATCTACAGTTCCTGGGGTCAAATCCCACCATGTACTATGATATTAGATTTCTGTCTCCCTTATTGTTGGCTTGGTTTGAGGAATGTACTAAGTGATTCCTTTTATGACAAAAACACAGTAAGAGTCCTTGGAGATTTTTTTACCGACGTAAAATTCTTGAGTAACATCTAGATTTTACGACTGTATTAATAAACAGTCTTCGAGAATCTCAGTAATAAGACTTTAAATAAAGCAGGGGTAGACAATAAGACAATGTCGGAGCGAAACAATTTACTGAGCTGCAGTCATCCGAGCGTATCTGGCCAACTATGTCAATTACTACGCCATCGGGTCAGGGGTACCTTTTATCATACTCCCTCTAACCTATTTTTTTAATCTATCAGTAAACGTAAGATATACACATGGAACTTTTTTAAATGTCACTACACGGCATTACAATGTTAGTTAATTATTAATTTTAATCTAACTTTCCACTCGTTTAAGGCATAGTGTTTTTTTTTTCCAAGGAGAATATAATCGATGTAGTATTTCGATGTAAAAACACACGTTCATAACGTAGACGAAGTACGCAACTATGTAACTAGTAAATTAATAATAGAGTGTCCATACTGTAACTATAGTTATGCATATTGTATTGTATGCGTATTGTTCGATGCTTGCAAATCAATTAACATAATCGGCTCTTGCGCTAAGCCAATAAGACATTAGTGGAACTTGTACACTCCGATGATTTGGTACACAATAATCTTAGTGATTGATTAATTAATTTGGTAATTCAAAGCGCTGCTTCCGTTGGCAAGATAAGACTAACATGTGCTAATACATTGTACTCGCAGGCTAAGATGGCTTTAGTTGCAATTTAATTAGAAGCGTCTACGTCATCGAACAATGGTTACTATTCGGATCATGTTACTATTCAACTAGCAGTCAGGATGTTACATGTAGGTTGCACACTAACTGTTAGATATTTTAATCTTGTTATTTTAATATTATAAAGAGTAAAAATTTGTATTAAAATAACTCAAAAGCTACTGAACAGATTTAAAAAATTCTTTTACCATTAAAAAGCTACGTTATCACTGAGTAACATAGGCTATGTTTTTACATTTTTTTTAATTCCATGCGTATGAAGTCGGTTGCAATAGCTAGTACAATGTAATTCTCACCAATTTGTGAGCCTTTACAAGATATTGGTAACATATTGGTTTTAAATAGGAATGGGAAAGGACAATAAATAATCTTGGCATAAACAAAAAATGTGGAATCTGTTTGAAAAATTAAGAAAATGAACTAACGTTTTTCACTGTATTAATAAACATATGCATTTTAAAAATTTAGCATTTTTAAACGAGTAATTAGCATATTAAAAGGAAACAAAACTTTAACTACAATATAAATTGGACGACAATCACTATATTTAGTCAGAAAAATAACTACTTTATGAATTATTCCTAGTACACACAAAATTGTAACATGGTGAATCAAAACATCAAATCAAAACATTGAATCAGACAAACCTGTCTGTAACATGCCTAGACTCAGTTAGGGTCCACCCTAGACACCCCAGGTATTGCGCGCAATAATGCAGACATCAAAGGGTGCCGTACTGAACTCGATGTAAACATGTCGACACCCCCGGGGGTCCGGTATTGAATCCGCTTTAATTTGTCTGCCTCGAACATTTCATCCAACATTCGAGCCGGAACATTCGCTAATTGTACTCTTTCATTAAAAGCTGAGCTGATATTTGTTTATACTTCCCAAAACATTATAATCGTGTTCAAACTTTACTTACTAAATATACATAAATTTAAATATATCCGTATATGATTTGATAAAGTGAATTTAAATATTGATTTAAGTATCCGTTTTAAATTATATTATAAGTGCGCGTACACCTGCGACTAAACTATCGCACGACTGTTTAGTCGCGCTTCGATTCCTATGAGCTTATATGGAAGTGCGCAAATACTCGATTTTGAGTTGTCCAACTAAACTGTTGAATTTGCTGGAAAACGATCGACAATCGATAATAGCACAACAATTGTGGGATAGTTTAGTCAAAGGTTCACCCGCTCTTACATCACACATCTGTCGCCTCATCACATTACGTCGAAATATGTTGTATATATTTTTCTATTTATGTTTCAGAAGCCGGCAAGTTTGGTGGGCGATTGATATGCCACCTTAAAGACTAAGAAATAATGAAGAAGGTGAAGGACGACTTACGTCCGCCTTGAAGAGATAGCCGCCACCACGGTCGCCACGAGTGATTTTAACGACCCTAAAATCACTCAAAAACTTTACCTATCGCACGTGGCTTGAATTCTGGATCCGATTTAGATTTATATTCCATATTCTTAGATTTATATTGCAAATTCTTAGATTTATATTCCACATTTCTAGGTTTATATTCCACGTTTCTAGGTTTATATTCCACATTTCTAGGGTTATATTCCACGTTTCTAGATTTATATTCCACATTTCTAGCCGTATATTCCATATTCCTAGATTTATATTCCATATTCCTAGAATTATATAACCCCAATATTGTATTATCCCAGCCAAATGTTGAAATTCTTGTTCTTCATTTTGCCAGACAACCTCCTTGTCTAAGCAACTTCCCAAAATGAACGTAAAACAATTTCACATTAAATTGATATAAAGAATTCAGAACGTAATTGTTCTTCTATTCTTTATTTCTATAATGACGACAAACTTTCATGGTATAAATTTATGGTGATACGGGATTTATTAAGACCTTTTTCATCATGCATTTATACCATGTTGCGAAGTCGTGTTAAGAAAATTACTTTTTCGTTTAGTCAATACAATATTGGGGTCTGTTGTATTTAAGTTTAATTATAAGCATAGTTAATAGTTCATAAAAAAATCTGGTTGAGGCATTTCTTAATATTTTAATTCTTCTTCTTATCAGTAATTGTTATCACAGAAGGGCACAGGCACACACAACATCTATGTTTTTAATGGCGGTATAATTAATCATCATCAATTATACGAGTATTATTCTTAGAGATAATGTGTTTAGTAATAAGTTTTTCCTATAATTAGTCAATATATTCCGGTTATGCAAGGTTGTGTTTTATTTATTAACATACCAGCTTTCGCCTGCGACACCGTCCACGTGGAATTAAAAAATAAAATTAAGTAGCCTTTGTGTTCCAGACTTTGCTCTACATCTATGCCTTTTATCGAGATCGTTCAACCGTTTAGGCGGCAAACTCTAACAAACATCCATACATCCATCTAAAGGTTAAGAAGAGGTCGTAAATAACACTGGCGTTAAATCATCAAAACCTCCTTACTGGCTCTTTACATGAATTTGTAATAAAAATTATATGAAAAAGATTTGACGTTGGAAAAAAGACACTAAAATCGAAGTGTTCCTATTTTCATAAACCAATCATTTTAAGTTAGTTTTACACGAATTATCGATTAACAGTTTGCGGAATGTTTTTTGCGACAAGGGTAAGCATTTAGTTTAAATTTCATTATTATAGTTACCATTTACATATCGTGTAGAACTATATATATACATGTTAATTACAAACAAAACTTAACAAAGGGAGGATTAAGTTGATCAGGCAACAAAGGTACTTCAAAAATACTAATTTGGTCAGCACACGTTTGTATTATTACGACCCCTACGAGGGGGACTATACAGACCTATAGGTCTTTTTTAATCCCCCTTGCAGGGGATTCAGTATGACCTAAAGGTCTTTTTAACTTCCCTTCTAATGAGAATAATTGGATGTTAGTGCATCCAACCAAATTGAGTTATTAAAGAGCTGTGTTTTATAACAATTGGAAAACTCATTTATTTGCATTATTTCTTTTCTTGAGTATTGAATACAAACTGGTTTCTATAATTTGTTTTTATTTTATTATAAATGGCAATTTCTATATTATTTATTAAATATTGTTTTCAAAAACAGAAATCAATCGATGTCCTTGTTCGTACGATCAATATTAAGAATGCGGTTTACAAAGGTATGTCCTTTCAAATTTAGAATAAAAAATAAGCTTTTTTTTAACTTAGATTTATCCTTTCGTAATTAAAAAATAAAACAAAGTGGTTACGTAATTTAATAATCATTAAACCCGATAAAGTATAGCCATACTTTTCGTAAATTTAATTCTTTAAAATCTGTAATCTTTTAGACTATTTGAGTTTACAATCAATTAAGTAAGGACGCGGGTGGGCGATCGCCCAGGGCAACAGACTGGGCGCCGCAGATCTACGAAACACAGTCACAATCTCGCATATCCCAGTTAACGCCCTAGCCCCCTAAAACTCACCCAGGGCATTTATAGTGCTAAAACCGGTATAATGGATTCGTAGATAAATGATGATATTAATATGACGTACAGAAATATGACCATAAGAAACGTTAGTAAATCTTTGAACCATTGTCAGTGCAAAGTCGGAACAAG
The DNA here is from genome assembly GCA_029286645.1 of Papilio protenor. Taxonomy (NCBI): domain Eukaryota; kingdom Metazoa; phylum Arthropoda; class Insecta; order Lepidoptera; family Papilionidae; genus Papilio; species Papilio protenor. Next base: position 1,744,204 of record JAGSMZ010000042.1, read on the forward strand.
GCGTACGAGATACAGCATCATCAGCACGATTGCCTGGTGATCGGCGCCGGAGGAGCTGGGCTTCGTGCATCGTTCGGCCTCGCGCAGCAGAACTTCTCTGTAGCCCTGGTCTCTAAGCTCTTCCCCACCAGATCGCACACCATCGCCGCCCAAGGTGGCATGAACGCTGCCATTGGTTTGTACACAAAATATCTGTTGGCCGTTGCAGCCTTAAGTTACCAATTATTTACATTCATCGCTGGCTTTGTTTTGTAATTGATACGTCGTATAGTTTTGTGGAAGTCCGCATTTTGTGGAAGGCATTGGGGAAGGCATTTGCCCAGCAGAGGGCACATAAAGGCTGATGATGATGGTGGAGATTATGATGATGATGATGATAATAGTTATTGTAAAATCATTTCGTTTTTTCAAAAGTGTATTGACATAATGAACCAGTATTCATATATGCAAAAACATAATTATAGGCAGTATGCACGAAGACGATTGGAGATGGCACTTCTACGACACAGTGAAGGGTTCAGATTGGCTCGGTGATCAGGTCAATAAACCATAATTATACTATATTTATCCATACCTTAACAATATGACGTAAACCAATGCACCTAATTGCGCAGAGACCCAAATCAACTTAATTCTTTTTTCCACTAGCGGACCTGCTAAAATTTCGGTCTCAAGATTTTAGCGCTTAATGCAAAAAGGGCCTAAGACAACCCAGAGCATTTGGTTAATATGTTTGAAATGTTTGCCATGTTTGAAAACAACAAAGAAATTACCATAGTTAGCTTCTGTTTTACCTTTTAGAAAAAAAATAGTTTTAAAAAATTTCAGGATTCAATCCATTACCTAACACGTGAAGCACCAAACCGGGTGTTTGAATTGGAAAACATGGGGATGCCTTTCTCTCGAACTAAAGAAGGAAAAATTTATCAGCGAGCTTTCGGTGGTGGAACCGTAAAGAATGGAAAAGAGACGGCAAAGAGAACATGTGCAGTGGCAGATAGGTCGGTAATTTAATTTACATGACGAATTGTAGATCCTAATCTAAGTCTACGACAGACCAATGGTATAACTGATCTTTTAAAAAGAATATGGTAAAAAATCTAAGAATATATCAAACCGATTTTTTATATATCATAAGGTGGCAAACAAGCCACCGGCCACATGAATCCGCCAAAATGGCAAAGCGAACGCTGCCATTTTCCATAGAGGTTCAATGTATTGTCAATCAATTTATAAGAATTATACAAGCCCAAATTAAAGAAAAGCATTTTTGCTTGCGATTGCGACATCTGGCGACAGGTTCCCAAATAGTATTTTTTCCCTGACAAGAATATTAATTAGTGACATCTACCGGACTAAAGAACTAAACATAGGAGAAACAAGATTGTTACATTGCAACGTTCCTAGATGGCGTTATTACTAGATGATCAGAGTACAATCTCAAAAATCTACACATTAAAAATATTTGTTATCTTCATAGTCCCTTTGGCTTTAGCGCCATCTAGCGTCTGAATGTATCTTTAAAAGCAAACACGTTGGATTTCGTTTTTATGTAAGTCTATGTTCACTAGATGGCATAAATAAAACTTTTACATGATTGTAATATTTATTTTTAATCTTTCAAAAAACGTTATTAATTAAAATCTAATTTTAATTATTACTCGGCTATTTATAGATGTTTGATTGGGTTTTCAGAACGGGTCACTCGCTGCTTCACACAGTGTATGGATACTGCACCAAGTTTGAACACGTCGATTTCTTCCACGAGTACTTTGTGCTTGATATTATCTGTCAGGACGGCGCTGTGGTCGGTGCACTCGCTATGAACATGGACGACAGTACATTGCACAGGTTATTCTGAAGATCATATTTCCACAGGAAAAAATGCAAGATTACAAAGTCTTTTAACAAATGTGTAGCTTTTGTTTTGGTTGTTATTTGGTGAATTAAAGATGCAGACCAAAATATTTTTAGAACATGTGACACTCCGCTATTTAGCTAATTTAGGTAGCTTGCTCATTTGCTATAAAAATACATTTACAATTTACTATATTACATTCTTATGAAATACTAGCTGTTCTCGTGCGGCTTCATCCGCATGAAATTATTAAAATGTTATTTTATTGTTTACATTTGTCAAATTATCAACAGCAAATGTCAAAATGACATGACATGACAAACCTTAGCAATCTTGCTTTCTTGATGTTGGCAGCAACTTATGGTCTCTTTCCCACATTAGGATTTTATCCAAAATAATTACCCCCTAAGTTTAATGGCGTGAAAATATATAGCCTAAAGCATGACATAAGTGTAGGGCTTTTTATTAAAAAAAGAATTATTCAAAAATATGCTGTAATTGCTGATATCTTAGGCAACACAGAAGTGTGTGTTTACGCTTTATTATAATAGTATAGAAGTATAGAAGTATAGATATAGATAATTCCTAACAACTAATTTGATTCTTCAATCATGATTATCAGCTTACTGTATGTACATACGTACCCACGTTCTGGGCCTATCAAAAATATGACTGGGCTTTAAGCCAAGACATTTAAATAATATATAGACGTGGCACAATGAACAAAATGTTCAGATAAGTGTTTCAGTCACATCAATCAGTGATACATTTCATCGTTGAAACTGTTATTGAATGTTAACATCAGATTTCAGGCAAAGAACACGGTGATTACAACTGGAGGGTACCCACGAATGTTTTTCTCGTGCACGGCGGCGCACACCTGCACCGGCGATGGCTGCGCGATGGCCACTAGAGCTGGCATCCCGCTGCAGGACATGGAGTTTATACAGTTCCATCCCACTGGTACGGTACTAAGGCAACGAAATGACCATACGATAGGATCAAATGAATTATCTACATTATTTATTTCCATTAACCAAAGTCGATGCGTGAAAGCACTTATCAACTTATATCGCTGATACATAAAGTTGATAGCACGGTATGTTGAAGGTATGTACGGTTCCGGGTGCCTGATGACTGAGGGTTGTCGTGGAGAAGGTGGCTACATAGTGAACAACAAGGGCGAGCGGTTCATGGAGAAGTACGCGCCGAAAGCCAAAGATCTCGCTAGTAGAGATGTCGTCTCCAGATCAATGGCTACAGAAATTAGGAATGGTGATTAAACTTAAGCTATTTCTTTTTTTTAATTTATTAGAGTAAATAAACAATAGCACAATAAGAAAACATGGTACAATACAATACAATAGTCTTAGTAGATGTGCCATCCACAACTTTACCACGTAGTTCTCTAAGAAATAACAAAGTACTCGTAGGCTAAACATTCGAGTAGTAGCTGTTGATATAAATTGCTATATAGATTTTAATTAAAAAGGAAAAATACATGAAAGCGAATTATTAGTTCTCTATACCCGTTTTGCACACGTAATCAATTTGAATCTTACTAATATTATAAATGCAAAAGTTTAGATAGATGGATGGATGTTTGTTAGTGTGTAGCCTAAACGGCTGAAAGGATCTCTATAGAATTTGGCATAGACGTAGAGGATAGTCTGGAAGAACACATAGGCTACTCAATTTTGTTTTTTTTTTTTAAATTCCACACGCACAAAATCGCGGGCGAAAGCTACTACGTTATAAAATAATGTTTCTTTTACAGCTGGGGGGGTTTTATGTAACTACGATCCATGATTACTTTTCACGTAAAAAAATCACTTTTGACACTCACACTTGTGACTATTCTATAATCAATAAAACCTTCTTAAAATTCGATTTAAACTGACATCAATTGAAACTGATATAGGTCGGGGCGTCGGACCTAAGAAAGACCATCTATATCTTCAACTGCACCACTTGCCACCTGAAGTGATAAGAGATCGGTTGCCCGGTATCTCGGAGACTGCCTACATATTTACTGGAGCGGATGTGTACACGCAACCTGTACCTATTCTGCCGACCGTACATTACACTATGGGAGGCATACCTATTAACTACAAAGGGGAGGTGAGATTATAATTGTGTTTTCAAATATTATTTTCAAAAAATTTACCTTTTTTGGATGTATTCAGAACCTACATTTGACTTGACGCCCAAAATGCAATTAGGTTAAGAGAGTAGCAACATACATTTAAAAAAATATATAAAACAAATAAAAAATATTAAAACCCTTGCCAAATTATGGTTCTGAGGGCGACATATTTCTTTACGATATTTGATCCTTAGTAGGAAGCAAATGTTATGAATACATTTTTTTTTTAACTTTCCTCTTACATATCGAATCTTGTGTCTGAATCTTGAAAGCAGAGACTAAGATCTATTTCTCTATATTTTATTAAACAATAACACATGTGTCCTATGAAGGAACGAGTACGGGTCTTAACAAAGAGCATCCTGCACCCGCTCCGTCGGCGAATATAAATAGTTCTTTTGATGAATAGAAACTATTAATGTTCCTTGGTCTTTTTCCCAACATCTTTTTTGCACTGCGAAAGAATCTCGGATCGAGATTTGTTGTTGTAACAGCAGGAGTTGTAATATAGAAAAAACCAGTCCAGTATCAATTCTGGCTCTTGTACTATCACGAAAACTTTATTTTCTTTTCCAAGGCTCTTATATATCAAGGAGCAGATTGCATTATCCCCGGCCTTCACGCTGCGGGTGAGGCGGTCAGCAACTGTCATGGAGCCAACCGCCTTGGAGCAAACTCCATCCTAGATGTCGTTGTTTTCGGTGCTGCTATTGGTCATAACATTGGCAGCAAGTTCAAGCCCGGGGAAAGTCAACCGCAACTTAAAGATGTACGTCTCGTTGAGTTATATAATCCATTCCTATTTCTATGAATACACTATTGATAAGTGAACTAATTTTACTTGACGATTTTTTCATTAGAATATCTGCGATTCGTCACTAGACAACCTTGATAAGGTTAGAAACTCAAAGGGATGCGTGGCGCCGCACGAACTGCGCGCCTCAATGCGGAACACCATGCAACACAAGTGCGGCGTCTTCAGAGAGGCCAAATTGCTGAAAGAAGGTATAACTGTGGGTTTCGACTGCAGTGTCATTTGTACTGCATCTACTGGCATCCCAAACAATCTCTTTAAAGAAACAATGACATCATCTAAATTATAGATTTCGAATTTTATAATGTCCCATCAACTGTTGCAAGGTTAGGCTTCATAGAAAAGAGACGTAAGTATTGCGGGTCTCGTTTCCTCCACCAGTTGAAACAAATGCTATCTTATGTGTCTCTGTAATGGAAATTGAAAGACATATTGATTTATTGGTTATTGTAAACAGGCAACACTGAAATACAAAAGTGGTTCAGGGCATTTGAACAAATTCACGTCACAGAACAGCGAGTAAACTGGAACACAGATCTGATAGAGACTCTAGAGCTTCAGAACATGCTGCAGGCGGCTATCCAGGTCGTTGCCTGCGCACTGAACAGGACAGAAAGTCGCGGTGCCCATTTCAGGGATGATTTCCCTAAACGTATGGATGAGATGGATTACAGCAAGCCAACCAAAGGACAGGTACTTTGATTTTATTTTCTTTTGTTTATTTGCCCTTGCGCAAACTGTATATGGAAAATAGAAAAATCTTGATGTGTTTTGCTAAATTCTACAGACAGCGAAACCAATTGAACAGCATTGGAGGAAGCATAGCCTCTCTATTCCAGACCTGGCCACTGGTAAAGTGCACATCTCGTATCGTCCAGTCATCGACAAGACTTTAGATGATGAAGTCAAAACCATTCCACCTGTGCCAAGAGTTTATTAATCATTATTATTGTTGTGATCGATTTGTTTTGACCTTTAACTTGTACTCTCTTTTAAGTTAAAGCGTACCATTGGTTTGGTGAATGTAGACGATTGATAAATAAAATATTGAATATCTCAGTCTTTATTTTTGTGTTCTCCGTGACGTAATCCATCTATTTATTTTATATTTTAAATATTGACACGTTACTATGTAATAAAATAAATTATAACAGAATTCGTAAACACTAAGGTAAATACATTTTCTCGTAGCGGTGTTCGCCCGTTATTTGTATTTCTACCCCAATCTTTTACTTAAGCGTATCGATCATCCCACTATCCCTCGACTATCACAAGTTGACCTCTTTTGATCCTAACAGCTGCTCCCCTTTGGCCTTATGAATTTTAACTGGAGGGAAGCGGTTGGGGTCAAGACATAATGGGCCTGTTAGACGTGCGTGTTGGCCACACCTTAGCCAGGTGTTTGGAGTTCATCACATCCAATCTGCTAACATTGTCTGTCAATTAATTTATTGGTATAACGTGTGTTATTTTTGTTCAACAACAAACGGTTAATAGGAACATGTATTCGAAGTTATAGAGACAATGTAAACGACAAGTCAGCAGTAATATAGCTTTATTGTATCTACCAGCGTTGCAATGCCAAGTTTAAAAATCGAAATAATCAAAGTAATGCTAAAGTATTATAGTACAAACAATATTTTCAGTAGTTGAACGCTTAGGGGACAAGTGTTTAAACAAGAACAAAACTGATAGCAATAAGTCTAAAATTTGCACCTTTGTTAAAGTAAACTTATGGCCGGTTTCCCAGTTACGTTTAACAATTCGATACTGTTATTGGTTCGATAACTTCATGAAATGCGTTTCCGAACTATGTAACTTGGTTTTACTCTGTTGAATGTTGAAACATAGATCAACCTAACACTAATGAATCACTAGGTAATGATAAAATAAATGGAAAGTTCAGAAACCCAGCATAAGTAGTACATTATTAACATCACTAGAAGTTGCTCCAGTACCTTCTTACAAATACCCGTAGGGAATTAGCCTGTAGGCTATTATAAAAGCTCAATGAAAGCTCTTTGAATAATAATAATCGTCGGGGAGGGGCCACACGGGCGGCCCCTCTTGACGCCTTTCTAACGATAAAACTCACTTTAGCGCCCTAATTAGGTGACGCCGTATTTGTTAGCTCTTCATTTAATCTGATAATTCCTTAGTACGATCGTTTATAATCATAAACTTCAACTTCAACAATCGTTGAAGGAGTTTTTCAGTTATAACATTTTAGGATTACTGAAAGTTGAGTGAAATTGATAAAAACCTTACCACAAAGTAGCATCCAGCACTTATGGCATTTATGGCGTAGACTTTTGGTTTAGAGAAAGCGAAGAAATTGCCTTAGAATTATGCACAAATGAAATCTATGTCTATCCCTCATAAAGAGCTTATGTAATAAAGGAAAAAATATTGTTACTTATATAACTACTAGCTGTTGCCCGCGACTTCGTCCGCGTTGTATTAGAAAACATACGAACTATATAAATAACAAAAAGCTACGTATCCCTCGGGAACCGGACATTTCTCGGGGATGAACCTTATCCCATGTGGACTCCAGACTTTGTTTTATATCTGTGCTAAATTTCAATAAGATATGTTGAACCGTTGCAGAATGATCGAGTGAACATTAAAAACTAAATTAATGAATCCCACGGGAGCCGTAACTATTTCCGGGATAAAAAGTAGCCTATGTGTTCTTCCAGACTATCATCTACATTTGTACCAAATTTCATCAAAATCTATTTAGCCGTTAAGGCTACAAACTCTAACAAACATCCATCCATCCATCTAAACTTTCGCATTTATAATATTAGTATGTGTATGATTAATATGATATGATTATATGATTTTTCCTAAAAATCGGAACGATGGTAGCATTGTAATGTATTACGTTGAGACTCCTCGTATAATATTGTTAGGCCCAGCCGTATCTTTATTCATTGATTGTAAAATAGAGGAGAAACAATTACGTGCCGGGTTTACATTTTGTCTCAGTCTTCGAGAGTGACAGAGCGCATTTGTCTTGATTCATGCTTGAGAAATACGTGGGCGTAGTCTGAATCTCCACGTCAGCGTCAACCTTCACTAAATAGTAAACACAAATAAGTCTTCACGATCTACATGCTTTTCTCATCCACAACGATCAGTTACATTGAATGAGTAAGGAGAAGTGTAAAGGTAAGGGTAGTGTAATCCTTAATCCAAAAAAGTAAAATAATCTCTCGTATTAAATCGGATACAAAGCTGAAACAATTATTGGATCTAAAATGTTAAATCCAGCACCCGAATTTATTTAACGAAAAAATAATATGTTCAGAGCAGGCATGTATCTTAAAGTGGTTGGTGTTAAAAAGTGTTTGAGCAATACAATTACTAAGTGAAATTACGATTTAAAATATACCGAATTCAGATCGTTCTGTGGTGAAATGTTTAAACTAACACCAGCTTAATTAAATAACTTTGTTATTTTCTTGAGCTAACAAAACATCCTGTCATGACGACGATGACAATGATATTCGTCTTATAATTTCTAGTTTTCTGTTCCCTTAAATTATTTGCGTTATACGTAGTAAAACAAGTTAAAACTCGTGCCCGTTTTCCGAGTTGGTGCCGAATATCATCGGGCACTCGCAAAGGTCGCAACCAAGGAGGGATGCTGCGGGATCGACTTGGTGACTCCCGGGGGCTGTAGGCGCGCAGGCGAGCTGAAACCACGCCCCTGGGCGTCGCCTACCCCAGACAACCACCCCACCCCCTAGGCAACCGCGACCGGACGGCGCGCCCGCTATTATCCCTGCTTCCTGTCCACGAACGCTCGCTTGCTCCGGACTATCTATCGATTGTTTATTTTTTTCCTACAACGCGTAAACAAGACAAATACTCGGCCTTTCCGAGTGGCTGACGAGACGTGTCCGGTACGACGGCGACCAGACGGGCCGACGGTGAGGCGCCGTCGCCTTTAAAATGGACGGTGGTCAACACGCGCGCCTGCGATGTGCTCTGTTCATTGATTGAAGGTAAGCTGATGGAAGTGCACATGTCACCAACCATTGACAATTACTTCCTTTATTATACCTGCTCTCAATTAATTATGTTTGTTTTTAAAATAATTCTCATTTGGACTACGTATATAAAGCGATAACATTTCTGAAAATCAACGTTCTGCGTTATACTTTCCTTAAATTACTGCAAATTTTACAATAATTGCGAGGATCAGAACCGAAAAGCATTGTATTTAATAATACTTAATTAAATTATTTACAATATGCGGAAAGAACTACAAAGTACTTCAAATAGTTTCTACATACAGGAAAAGGTACTCACTAAGTTAGCTCGTACCATCTTTAGAGTATACACCCCTTAACACAGCGCTAGCTAGCAATGTGTAGGTTCAAAACAGGGCCTATTCTAAATACGTCTTTTAAAAACCTGGATGTAATTAAATCATGATCAAACCCCACAGTGTTAGGGAATCTTACTAATATTATAAATGCGAAAGTTTAGATGGATAGATGTTTGTAACCTAACCTACTGAACGGATCTCGATCAAATTTGGCATAAATGTAGAGCATAGATGGAAGGACACATAGGCTTTTGTTTTTTTAAACTCCACGCTGACGAAGATACGGGAAAAACCTACTTTGAAAATAATTTTGAAATAGACGATAACTAGTATACTATACTACTACAACTATGAGTACTACTATAAAAAACAATATCTTTTTGACAATCGTGTAAGCACAGGACTAGGATAAATGATCGTTACTTCAGTACAGTTCTAACTCATTGCGTATTTTGAAAAAGCATAAAAACCATTTAAGCATGCTGCGATCTTCAGAAGAACGAATTATGATTCTCATTTCGTTATTCAATTCTTAATTAATAATTTTAATTAAAAAAAAATGTAACAAATTTAATAATAAGGTGTATCTATGGCAAAACTCATCGCCTAAAGATGCTATATACGCCTAAATATGCTATAATGCTGAAATATAGGCTACAAACAGCTATTGAATGGATTGAATACTATTGAATGTAGGAAAATAACTTATATTATTGTGTTTAAAATAAAGCAACATTTTCCTAACAAATCTTTTCATCAATGGGAATAGACGTTGTACACTATTGTCACGAAAAGCTCTACTTTCCATTCAATGGACATTGAATAAAATAACTAGGTTGGAAGAGAAATTGTCTGGTAAAGTAGAACGATTTAATATTTCTATATTTTACAAATACACTAGATTTACATTTATTTTTACACCAACTGCTTATCAATTTAAGTAAAAGTTAAACATTGATTAATAATAAATCGTCTGGCTAATGTCTGACTCGAAAAGACGTTAAGAATGGGAGCACACTTTTGACTAAACTATCGTAACTGTTGTACGATTGTCGATTGTTTCGCAGCCAATTCAACTGTTTAGTTGTACAACTAAAAATCGAGTAGTGTGAGCACCTTAATAGCTCATACAAATAAAAGTGCGACTAAACAGTTGTGCGATAGTGTAGATAAATCTGCAAAACAATTAAAATGTGGAACTAGATAGAATAAATTCTTCCGCTCATCTGTTGTGTTTACCAGTTACTTGAGTAAAATCAACCATGAATACAAACAACTAAACAAGACAATAAAACACGTAGTCATAAATTTAGCAACATCAAGTTGCTATAAATTTATTCGCCATTATAGGTATGTAAGTACAGTCAGGAACATTAATTAATTCTGGAGTGATTTATGCGAATATTATACAAGCAGTGGGTACAACGGTGCTGACTTCAAGCACCCGACTAGATTTATGTCTATATGTTAATAAACGTTGTTGATGAATATACCTTGCTGCTTATCTGCCTATCTGCTTATTCCTGATCGAGCATAGTTATGACCTCTTTGGTACTTACTCGCAGTATCAAGTAGGAACTGAGCACGCCCGCTTTTCTTCTGCTCTATTTTTCATTTTTTCTTTTATAAGTCGTTGAATACACTTGGCCAGTTCGACTCTCTTAGTATACGAGTATGGCCTTTCTGAACCCAAAGCGGTGGAATAAAGTTTTTGTATCAATAATTTTTACACCGGTAAAAATGGGCCCTGATCAAGAAGGTAGTAATGACAGATGGTGGAAGAGAGATTAACCGGGAGAACAAAATGGCACACCGACTCTACGGGAGTAGGGTATGGACGGGGAGATAATTTGTTCTTTATAATACGCATGTGGTAAAAACTAATCCAAAAAACCTTCTGCCCGCATCAAAATTTAAATAAGTTCCAGGAATATCTGATACCGATAAATCTGTTTACCTAAGGAATGTAGAAACTAATGTATTTGTTTTTATGCAATAAATTACATAAGTACCGTTTCGTGAGCTCGATTATCCAAAAGATTAGGTTTACGAAGGGTCAGTATTCGAGTTTCGTCCTAAAAGATGCTCCCTGCACTTACGCTCGGTTGAATCCGTGATTAGTGTTCTTTTCCCGCTGACTTATCAGGCAATTCTTAGCGTGATTTCGCATTGTTAAAACATTCACATGAGACATGTTATTTCAGTTATAAAAGACAACGTCAACGCAAACAAGCCTCTCATCCTCGTACTATTAAAGCAATCTCTGCTAAATTGATGATTGCATGTCCCAGTATCTATCACACCTGACTTCCGTATCTCAAGCGATGGACTTGTTTATTCATAGTCAAGGTCAACTCTATTCTATTGAGTATACATTGTTTTATCAGATATATCTCGTGATACAATAAAATAAACTCGATACTTTAATATTTCATCTCCGTTTAGTTTAACTTCCACCAGAGTCAATTTAATTTATAAGGAAGATGTAAACATTCAATCAAGAACGAAAATCGCCCTAATGATCGCCGAACTTCGAAAGAAGATGGCACTTTAAGAAGAAACATTAATACTAAAGTTGAAGACTCAATAATGTCCTTATAATTATTATTTAAAAGTATTTCAAATAAAAAAATAAATCTACTTGAATATTCCTTTAAGGGTTTATTTAATTATTGAATGAAAGTACATAAGTATGTTCGTAGCTCAAAGAACTGGATAGATATTGATTGAGACGTTTTGAGAAGGGTAAAGGCCGACAGACACCTTTCGACGCTAGGCGGACGGGTTTGTCGGCGGATGGCATTTTTGTAGGATATAATAAGGTAATGTACAGACTTCCTGCGCTAAAGTGGCGCGCGCGGCGGACCGGGCGCCCACTTGCCGTCGGTACCGTCCCGAACGGAATACATTGCGATGATTTTTCAGATCACTATTCGACATAGATAACGCCATCTAGGATGAACTTTGCATTGCTATTTTGTTACCACATACCATATTAAATACCAGTAAAAATTAAGAAGTCAAGAGAATATCCTAGGAAACTGAATGTTTGTGAGTGCAACGTTGGAACTCCGCCGACTAGGAGGTTGTTGCCCTTTAGTTATGATGATGACTAGAATGGAAACACAATACAAAAATAAAGTAAAACTGTATAGTTGTTGTCAACTTAAAATAATGCAAGAATGTCATTGGAATTAGTATTTTCATATGACACAAATTATTTACTCCATATCAAATATCAGATATTGTAGTAAATACTGCGATAACAAAATAGTTAATTGTGATTACAAATAGTCAACATCATTCGGTTCTAATATTATCAGCTGTTTCAGAAGTTTTTAAAAAAGGATTTTGGGCTTGACAGTACTTGACCAAATGAGAATTAGAATGTTAAATGATATTTTTGCATCAGCGTTTTTTTGTCTTTTTAACTCTTTCATTACAAATAATGTAGGATTTAAGTGAATTAAATCCTACCGTACATATATTTCATATTTCTTTACAACAATCAGTTTTAAATCGGTAAGACTAAAACAATATTCTTGGTAACTTTTTTTTATGATGTATATAGCCTTTGACCACGATCCCACCTGATATTAAAGGTTCATGAGGTCGAAGGATGGTTTTTGAAAAAAAAAATATCCAAATATAAATTGTTATACTTTTGGTAATATAAAAAAAAACATAGTAGATAGCGTCCCTGGTCAAATTGTGCAGCAAATATAAATTTATTATGCGGCACATTTCCCTTATGCCGGATGTAATCAATTTGAGCACTCTAGCGCATTGCGCGGGCGCGTAGTGTACAGTGCTCGGAAGGCCGCCGCCTGTCCTCTCTGGTCCACTAGAGAGTGTGTCAACACAGCCACTACCAGACCCCTCATTCTTCTCAATAACTCTGTTAGGACATCTTCCAGACTTTACTATTCCTTGCAGCATCCCTAAAAATCATTAATTTCCTGAGATTTTAACTTTACTTTTCTCTGATATGATTCTTTACCAAATCTGAACAAATTATAGTGAAAATATAATGTGTAGTTATTATTTGAACGTTTAGTAAATTAACTGTAAAGTGCTGGTGTAATTTGTAAGTGGGAAAGTGGTATCACGGAAATGTGATACCACTTAAAAGCATCACCACGGAAAACACCAAGAAAAAAGCCAAGCGACAGAAACGAAAAAGAATATCAGATATGAGGTGAGAAATTGACAAATTGTATACCTATCTGATATCCTGGGAAGTTAATGAATCTTCTTTAAATATAATAGCAATATACAAAAACCTTAGATCTTAATTACAAAATACGAATTGAAAAAGCTAAAGTTATGTGAAAGTAATTAATATTTGTAAAAAAATACTATTTTCAAAGGTTTCAAAACGTTGTGTAGTTAAATAATTTTATACAAGAGAAAATAAATTAATACAACGAATTGTCTGTTTCAAGATATGTGAAAATAGTTAACTTCGTCGTTCTGTTTCAAAAGAACTAAGTTTGGAAGACTGTTTTTGTAAATTAGCTTTGGCAGTGGCTACTTACGTTAATACTCGTAGTGCAGTTGTATCTTATCGGAACCTGATAATCTAATGTCATCGCATTGTACCTGTTTAATTGACATCGCCCGCTTTTCCGGGAAGGGATAAATTGTTTCCTTCCGCTTCGTAATATGGATGCCCCGATTGAATGTCTTAAGATGCCATTTTATAATCCTTATAGATATTTAAGGACCTAATAGAAATGGTAACAGTAAAGTTAGTTATACAACTAAACGATAACAACATTTACCAACCAAACGCACTTGACCATGAGAAGCTGTGTGGGGAAATACAGTCTAACAACCACATGATTAATAAACTAGAGCAAACTTCATTCAGGAAGACATATAACTAGAGTCTAACTAGAGCATACACTACTATAACTACGAGTATATCTAGTAAGTAAATGATAGTGAAAATACGTAAAGAAATTTTCTTCTTTTCACTCCATTATTCAACTTTTAAACCATTCAACAATTATAATTTTTAATGACATTGCAATCTAATGCAAAACATAAAAATATGCAAATACATTATTTATCAAATATGCGAAAAGTGTAAAGATTGTTTTGAATATCAATTACTTTTACAATTTTAAGCGTAGTAATGTATTTTAATACCTATTGCAATTAAGTTTTTGTTTTTGTCGTAGGATCGATTACCGCGGAGTGAAGTGTGCCACAGCGCTGCGTTCGGGTGTCAAAACTGCAATGTACGAAAGCAGCTGTTCGTATGCCGGAGCTCTGGAATTGAAGAGAAGTGCATTGAAAGAGGAACCCTGGCCGGCAACAGAATGGCCGCCGTATCGTCTCCATCAGAGTACCTTCGAGCAATTGAAACAGAGCGTAGAGAAAGCGAAAGCAGCTTTACAAGACAGGTCCGGACTCTTGGGCACTGCGACAGCGTTCGGTGATTTTTATGGTGGACAACTAGGGCAGGATGCTTCCAGTACAACTCTGGGTTTCGGCAGAACCAGAACCGATGAGGGAATGCTGGGATCAATTGATAAAAACAAAATCGGTAAGTTGTTAATAGTTACATTTATTCAAATGTTTTTGATAACGCGAACGACTACCATACATTACTTTTTCTTGGTCACAACAAAGTAAATTACGTTTCAGCATTTTTATATTGTCTAATCTCGACGATAAGGGTTAAGCAGCAGCATCATCATCATCTCCCTCCTTAACCTACTCCCGTAAGGTCGGCGCAACAGTTTTTTCTCCTTCACATAACTCTATCATACGTCATCTCAGTCATCACACCCTTTTTGATCATGTCACCTTTCACGCAATCCATCTTTTTATAGGTCTACCTCTACCAATCTACCGTTCCACATTCATAACGTTCTCCTTGTTACATGCGATTCATCCCTCCAGCATCTTCTAAGCAATGTCCCGGAAGATTTTGTTTAGTTTTATTGAAGCGCCGATGCTTGCTAGCAGTAGGTTTGAGTCAAAACACTTGTATTACATTGTCATCCCTCTGTCATCTGTTTTTGTACACGTGAATCAGCAGTGATAAACCCAGGGCAACAGAAACGTGGTGTTTATTGCGGTTAATTATGTTTGCTTCTGTGCGAAGGTCAAGTAATTAATACAATTATTACTATCAAATGGGGAACAAAAAACCTGTCTGTCATAATTTAACATAACACACGAGTTCAGATATGTATATTAACTAACATTGTTTAGTATATTTTTATGTCGTCACAGTTACGGACAGTGGGGTTTTTGAGTGTATTATATTATACCCGTCGAAGATTCTGTTGTTAAAAAAATATGCTTTTGAGATACAGATTAGTGCGTCTATAAAACTCAAGTGTAGCTATCTGAGTACTAATTATTTTAAATTTCATAGTACATATCGAGCCCAATCTTGGAACACTAAAAAATCGCTGAGTGTTTCTTATTAATTGAGTTTTATTTATGATATATCGCCGTTATAAGTTATAAGTTACAAAATAACTTAAGCCTTGTTTCTACTGATTGTTGTTGTCAGAACCAAATACTTAATAAAGACGAAGCTACTTATCAAAGATAAAATAAGGTGACGAAAAGTCCGTTATGTTTAGCATAAAAACATTATAAACTTTAATCTCACGACATCGAATAGAGTAAATTTTGCAAAAAAGTTAGTCCCAGATAAGTATGACTATGTAGCTTTTTCCGAACGTTAGCAGGTAACCTCGAGGCATTAAATTTAACACCCTCCGCTGTACGAGATATCGCCATTTTAAGGTCCTTTGTAACCGTCGTCAAATGATATTCCATGAGACACGGTGCGACGTTACAAAAGAATAAAAATCGATTTGTACTCGCGAGAGCTGGGCTGTTCTGAATATGCCTTTACGGTGAAGACGTAAAGCTGTATTCGCTTCAGTCGTAGCCGGGATTTGAACCCTTTGGATGAGCGACTCTAGGTATTGAAGCAAAGGTGGGGAGCGAACTTCTTCTAAAGATAACAATCGTTGTCGAGGGAGAAAGATGGGGGCGTGCGGGACGCGACACCCCGGGTCGCTACGGCAACGCTCCCGCCCACACGCCGGCCAGATCATCCCATCGCTTTTGATAAATAGTAATGAAAATAAATTTTTATCATCACGTACAGTTTATTATTACTGGGGATAGATTTCCCGCATTTTAACGAGGGCGCCACTGTGGTGGTTTTGGGTAAAGCTTCAGAGATTCTGTTACAGGCCGATATGTTGTCTCCAAAGTTTTTTCTTGGGTTGTCATATCAATTACACCCATTCTATGTAAAACTAAAGATGTTTTCATTTGGTTGTACCGCCACACTATTAATTATATCAATGAACTACACCGATACATAAATTTCTTAAAAATAAAAATAAACGAATACAGAAAACTTCTATGTCCGACTAAAATAAAATGAATATATAAATTCATCGTGATGTGTGTTGTAAAAGAACCACATAAAAGCCACAAAAAAGATTGCGAACACATTTAAAAAAATACATACAATCGCAAAAAATAAATCTGGCAACTGTCAAGCAGACCGCAATGGAGAGAGCGTAAAAAATATTTTCGAGAGCATATTTCAGACAAACGGGAGTCTTTCATTCCGCATCGCGTCGGGGAATAAAAGGTTTCGCTATGTTCCGAGACCGAGAGGCGATATAAAAGAGTTGCGAGATAATGGGGCCGTTCTATCAAGACAATGGACTTTTTTCCATTAAAAAAATCTTTTTGCGAAAAAATGTTAATTCGGTACGAGTAATTGTAGAGGCGCTGCCATCGCCGCGGCTCTTTCCCGCTCATCGCGTGAAAGACCTCGATTAAAACGCTCATGTTTTAGTTCAATTTCAGAGGAAAAAGAAACAATTAAAAGAAACCTTTCGACGATAACGTTTTATTCTCTTTTATTATTTTCACAAGGCTGTAAACTGGACCATTGAAATGAAAATTTAAAGTTACATTTTTATCCCTACTTAATCTGTCTTAAAGATATAAATTGTATTGAGATTATTTTTATTAAGGTAGTGTTTTTTTTCGTATTCCTTATTGTTAAGTTATAATATCATTTGGGCTTTAAACGAGCATTTGTTGCGGGAAGAATTGCAATACTAATGCTACATATAAATTCTAGCGTAACCTATAAATCTTATAAAAAAAACAAAAATATAAAGTGAACTCCAACAAAACAAATTCAAACGTAACAAAACAAACAGTACGGAATATTTTCCCCGTTTACATTAATTTTGTACGAACCCCTTAGACAACCGTCGCCTGATAAGTATTTGAGCGAGCCAAGAATACAAAATAAGTAGAAAATAGGCAGAGTTCAAATATATTTACATAATATTCAAATTAGCGCGAAAATCTACGCTACTGTACTAAGGGGGGCAGCCCTAATCTCCTAATGATTAGAAGCTACATATTAAAATTTATAAGCCCCCAAGCGCTGAGTTAAAGAGTTGTTAACACGAAAATTATTGTAATACGCCCCTGTCGACAGTAGAGATAGATAGCGTATGTTATTTATTACAATTATAATAGCATTTCATATTTATCGCTTTATTCGTTTGAACTACTGCTTTTTAGTTATATGTGTAATTAAAAATGTATTTTAAATCTTACTATCACAATTAGAATCGTTTGTAGGTCCGTTGTAGTATCGTTGTAATCGTTGTAGGCCCTTATTTTTCAAACTGAATCTAATTTAAGAAAGTTATTAACGTATACCTTGAATTAAAAATTTTGTTTTGTCAAAACAAACGACTTGGCATTGATGACATGAACTAGTAAAGTGTACCCACTCAAGCACAAAAACTTGTGTGGATGGATAGCTTGTTAGCATGTAATTCCAAATGATCTGATTGAAATTTGACATAGAGATAGATTATTGTCTGAAATAAAGGATAGGTTACTTACTAAGTTTTGTAAACGAAGTACCGGGCTTAAGCTTCACAATTTACACAAGTAACATAAGCCTCATTTTCACATGTTACATGCAGTACATTAATTTAATACAGGGCGGTATTTGAGATCGTTTGCGCGATAAAATTATATCAATAAATAATAACGAAGTGGTCCCGATACCATTTTATTGATTCCGTTTTAATGTTTATCGCATAAGCCAAAGGGCTGGGGGTTTGTTCCACAATTAATATACATTAGTGTGGACGGCAGAACGCACCGCACGTTCTATTAAAACTTTGATCATTAAATTGAAAAACGAAGTTTAAATACTTATCTATTTAAATAAATATTAATAACTTCTATTTTAATTAAAATATTATATCAATTCAGGACACAAATATTTATAAAATGAACATTGACATATAAATATGTAATGAAATAATTTAAAAACTACTAGATCGATTTCAAAGAATCTTTCACCGTTATAATGCTATATTATTATTTTTATAATGCCGCGCGAACGACGTTGCGAGCAAAAGCTAGTGTTGAATAAAATGAGGAGATAGTGTACTTCACGAAGGGTAAAGTTAGAACTATGTTGTATAAGGTCTTTGAAAAACATGCTTCGTTGTGTGTTAAGTTATAGTAGATCAATAAGTGTTATCAATGCCTTTGATACTATGAGAAGCGCGTTTAAGTGGTTACATGGCGATACTCTTCTTGTCAATTTAGAAAAAAACAGCTTCCGCCCGCGACTCCATCCGCGTGAAATTAAAAACAAAACAAAATAAGTACTTACAAAGTAATACTTATGTGTTCCTCCAGACTATGCTCTACATCTATGCTTTGCCACTTTCGCATTCTTAATATTAGTAAGATTTAAAATAATCATCATTACTGTATGCGATAATTTAATAGCCCAACATAAATCATAATAACGAAATTTTACCGTCTACTAATCTTTTCAAAATTGCCCCATTATACAACCTCTTGGTATAATAAATATAAAACTACTGCAAATTATCTTGGAAATCGTGAGTGAAACAATTTCTCAACATTCCTTGCCCATTAGTGTAAACCGCTGTTTGTAATAACCCTCCAAACGAGTAAAGAAATTGATAGACTGCGATATAGGGTTAAAATTATACAAACAAATTGGTTTATTTTCATAGTAATTTTTATTTGAATTTATTCTGATCAGGATTTGTAAGATATTTTGAGTATTTCAGAATCAATGATATTTTCAAAACTATGCAACCTGACTAATCGTATACTAAAAGTCCATATTTCTTTCAAATTTTAACGCCTGAGATTGTAAGCGTCGCTTACAAAGCGAAGTGTTTAAGATTAGTTTCAGTATTTGACCGATAGTTTCTTATTTATTACTCAGGGACGAGAAATAAGATGTTTTATATAAATGTATTATATTATCTACCGAAACTTCAATCAGTAAATTAGCAGATTCCAAGTAACATTCCAACAACCGTAGAGTTCATCACCTGTATCAGATAAAGTATGTACGAGTATTACAAACAAAGCTTTAATAATGAAATCAAAAAGTTAAAAGCGTGTTTCAAAGGGGAGACCGAAGTCATACAAGTTAAGCCACCACTAAACCAATAATCCACACTCGAAGCTCTCCATCCCTTCAGCGTTATACAAACAAACAATTATTACTCAATCGATGGACGTGCAAAATAAATCAGTTGTAATGACACCAGTGGGGTCGGAGCGCGCGTCTTTTCTTCTCTTCCGCTGACAATAAGCGGCGCGCGACTGAACTGCGCGCGCGCATGCCGAGTTGTTTTGCCTAAATTCATGGGAACCGTGCCGTGGACAATGAGAACTTAATTGTGCGAAAGATACACCAGTGATGGCCTCTCCCCCTTTGCTTACGAGATTTATGATCCAACGTCGAGTGGATTGCCGTTTCACCAAATAAATAGTTCCAAAACATATTGCTCGAATGATTCCATTGCGGAGTGACGCGTTAATTTTTTAAAGCGTGGGAGCATTTAAATTGTCGACAGTCTCAACGACTTTTTGTACTGCTAACTTCCGCTTTTCAAATGTAGTGTGTTTTCAAAAAAAAAAAAAAGTGTGATAACGTTATAATTATATTTTTGTTGTATTTTATATTACAATTTTTATTTATTTATCTACAACATAAAAATTCAACACTCGCAATTTAGACATTTCATATAAATTTTAAATATTAGTTTATTTATAATTCAATCTTACTTCTTACTAATATATAAATGTGATTAAATGGATGGATGTATGTTTCTTAGAGTTTGTAGCCTAAACGGCTAAACGGATTTCGATGAAATTTGGTATAGATGTAGAGGATAGTCTGGAAGAACACATAGGCTACTCACTTTTGTTTTCCTTTAATTCCAAGCGGACGGAGTCGTAGGCGAAAGCTAGTAAAATCACAATTTTCTGCTAGTATAATATACTCGATGCTTGAAGGTTCAGGTACGTAGTGTATGAAAACTGTCTGTTACATTATTTAATACTTCGGTTAAAAAATAGTTTTTTTTTAACTTTGCGTTTGTTAATTATTGCAATATGTATTTTAGGTACTGAAAAGCTCGCAAGTGGTCTCGGTAAAGGATACTCCACACCGTCGCTCACCGACACTCTTCGAGCAACAAAATGCACAGGTTAGTTTTAGATCTACAATAGACCTTTTATACTCTCACAGAATTGTAATATTATGTAACTATTATAACGTTTTGTCGTTGTGCATATAAACTACATATCAATATTTATGATATATATAACTGTGCATGTGGCAGTGAATTATATATTATATGCGACACAAAATTGTAAAGTAGTTTATTTTTGCTATTAGAATAACACGAAACCATAATTAGAAAAGAGTTACTAATACATTAAAATAGTTTCTACGTTATTAGTAATCCAATCAGAATAGGAGAATTAAAATCTTTAAATAGTTGGTTAACTTTTTAAATTAAATTAAATGACATTTTATTTTAATTTTAATTTGCATTACGTGATGATTCTTACGGTAAATTCTCGTCACATTTTTGTGTACCTTCTACACAATTTTTCAAAGTGTTTCTCTATTTTGTTATTTCATTATTAAATGACACTACAACTAAATATATGTTAGTAAAATCACAAAAGTTTAAAGTTACGTAACCAAACATTCGTTATGTGCAGGATTTTGAAAGATATATTAAGTCTTATTCTTTTACTTCATTTAATTATCATATAAAAATAATCCGTATCGAAGGATCATGAATATAGGCTATTAAATGAGAAAATTCCTCCCCCTTCCCCAACCCGACTCTCCCCTTCCGACCAATAATTTATTCGTTACGGGTGTAGACGTTATCTCATGTAAATAAGTGTACCGCCCGCGTTATCTCGCGTCGGTGATGTCACCGCGCAGCCTGAATAATGTCGTCATATACGTGAAATAAATGCATATATCTATGTACTATATGATTTACACGTGTATCACTTATATATGTAGAAAACTAAAACCCATCGGAAACGAATTCGTTGTTTGTCCCAAGCTTTGATTCACAGCATAATTCGTTACCATTATCAAATATCGTTAGTTAATTTACGGTACCTACTCTACTTTGATAAACAGTCTATTTAGTTATATTCTATACTAGATGTTGCTCGCGACTTCGCCCGCGTGAAATTAAAAAAATATAGCCCATGATACTCACAGATAAATTATCTTTCTGATGGTGAAAGAATTTTTAAAATCGGCACAGTAGTTTTTGCGTGAATCAAATACATACAAAAATACAAAGTTTCCTCTTTATAATATTAGTATACTCGTAGATAACATAACAAAAGTCAATTGATATACAATACTGATTGCATAATCATTACGTTATTAAGTGAAGTGATAAGCGAAAGCATTGTAAGTTACTCACTTTCACTCTTTAGACATATGTTCTTCATTTTCTCATACCCTACTCAGTTTTTCCTAGATCCTATTAATGAACATATTAGCTTTGGCCCACGGCTCCGTCCGCTTGGAATTGAAAAAGCCAAAAGTGAGTAGCCAATGTGTTTAGAATCCATTCAGCCGTTTAGGCTACAAACTCTAACAAACATCTATCCATCTATCCAAACTTTCGCATTTATAATATCAAGTAAAATTTCCCTAAAGTATTGTTAAGATGAAATTCTTAAATCACATACAAGTCAATCTCAATCATTTATTCGCGCAGCGAAGCAAAACGATCGTATCTTTGACTGCAGTTTATAACTTTTAATTGTCCGACGAATTGAGCTCCGATCCTTTGAAGTAGGCCGCGTGATGCGTCAATTGAGCGTCTCCGAGGGCGCTCGGCTGTCTCAAGGCCTTTACACTTTTATTGAAGCGTAACTACAAAGTATGAATCGATAATTCAACAAATTCGTCTGTCAAGTATCAAATTAGGAATCGCTCTTATTAAATCCGGCAATCTATGGAGTCAGAGAGTATAACACATTTTAGGCTTAGTATATTGAATTAAAAAAAAAGATACAGTTGGGATATGGCTTTCGTTAAATAAGTCAACTTTTGCTAATCATAGTTATCATTTTTATGTTTACCGAAAATTGCTGAACGAGCCTGATATAAGGGAAAAGTTTAAATATTTTAGATATAACTACTATGTATTTTTTTGCTGACAGCGCTATGCGCTATATGTACCTGCTGTTCACCTCTGGCTTGATGTCTACATGCATTATTTACAAATTCCTTATTTTAAAATATAAAATTTTATACAATTCTTTAAATTACTTATAAAATAAAATGAATACATGATTTACTAATTTAATATTGTATCCACATTAGAAACTATTAAAGTTTCATTTTAATTAAAAACCATATCACCAGAAGGGTAATTGAAAAAGTACCAGTCGTTAATGTCGAATAAATAAACTGAGGCACGTGCCCTTACATGTTGCTAAATAATTAAGAGCTCTACAAGCACCACTCACGATGGCCGACTGTGACGAGATGTCGAGTGTAACCCCAGGCATACTAATATTACATTCCTAATAGCCTTTTAACGCCTCTACTAATGATATTATTAAAACTCTTAAACAATACATACTAAAGAACACGTATCTATACGTCACAATCAAAATAACCTACAAGTAAACTTACCGTCCTAAATGATTTGTGAAAAATACTTTCTCATCTAAAAATAATCCATAACCTGGAAACGTCATATTTAAGACATTTATTTGGACTTAAATTTATTAAATGTGTAAAAATGTCTATTTTGTTATCTATATCTATATGTATATTATACTAATACTATAAAGAGAAAAACTTTGTATTTTTGTATTTTTGTATGTATTGAAAAAACTCAAAAACTACTGGGCCGATTTTAAAAATTCTTTCACCATCAGAAAGGGGATTTATCTGTGAGTAACATAGGCTATATTTTTTTATTTTCATGCGGGCGAAGTCGCGAGCAACAGCTAGTTTAGAAATAAACAAAATAAATAATAGTGAAGCGCTGATTGTAAGCTACCGTGCATATCGAATTATCGCGCGTGGGATCGAGAGTCTAACTTCTATTGATCCTCCACGTCATGATTTTTTATCTCATGCGGTTACAATGGACACGTTCTGTGATATTTTAGGGTTGAGTGTTTCGCTTAATTGCTGATTATTCAAACGTGGTTTGTTATTATAATAAGGTAACAATTTATTTATCGTAATAATATGTGTACTTTTTTTAAGTGTAATTTGCCGAACAGGAAATTTAATCAAAGTATTCAAACATTATTGCCATTCCTTTAGCTTATAACATTAAAGTATGGTTTCATGGAAACATTAAACAAATAACATATCGTGCATAAATTTCATGACTTTTTTCTCATTGTACTTTTATTTATTCTATAGCTGTATTTTCGAGAATACTTTCTTACATTTTATTAGTGTAAGTTAGGAAAAAATATGATAAAGTACATTTGCATTAAAAAAAATCACTTGGACAAGACAATATGTCGATATTTCCCTGCACAACACTAATCGCGTACGCTTAACGTAATTGGCGGAGAGTGTGCAATCCCGAATAACTCCGGCACTCAATTGAACAGTCAATCATTGTGTCTGTCTGTTCCGGTGGCCCGTTAACTGTCTGGGTGGTGCCTGGTCGCCGCGCATGCGACGAATTTGTCACGGCTTCGATTCCCTCTCTATTAATGAATACCCCCCTCGTGGGAGCGCAGTCTATTTGTTAATTTCAACAGCTTTTACGGTAAACATAACAGTGAGGATGATTAGTGGCATCTTTTTATAAACCCTTGTCAGTTGTTAGTTTATCGATAATTATGCATCTTTTATAGGTCTTTATATCTTAATACTTACAAAACTTTATGATTAAAATATTTCTCCTTTTGCATCTTTTGGGGTCTATTTGTAAACCTAGTATAGATTATATTTACATGCTGAGCGTTAAACATACAGAGACGATACAGATTATGAGTTTCTGTTCATTTATTTTAAAAACCTTGTTGAATTAATTAGAACTATTCTGAATGTATTTTATTTCCGCCCAAGCTTATGTTTTCTGGAAGTTTTGGATCCAAAATGAGTACAAGCATGGCAATAGACCGGCAGTCGCGACACCAGCATTAAGATTACGAACAATCAGAGCTCGACGATCCCTTTAGTCCAACCCCCGACAGGCTTTATTGACCGAGACAGAGTTAACAAAATAAATGGCTTAAATTCTACACCCGTAATGAATACATAGGAGGGATACTGAATAATCATTGTTACGTTGCATTTTGGGCGATGCTGTTTAAGCCTCTGGCGCAAATTATATGCCAATAGCGAATTTACTGAATGTGAAGAGTATAAAGTTATATGAAAGCAATTGTGAAAAAATTTAACTTTACGGAAACTAAGTTCTCAGAAAGCAATTGTGAAAAATTTAAACATTACGTATACTAAGTTCTCCTGTATGTTTGTTAGAAATGTTATTTTAATTATTACCATGCCAATGTTTAATGCTGATATGGGTTTTTACTTTTTTTTCCAGCGAAAAATTGTTCTATTGATTGTACATTAAAAGCTAATTACCTAATGTTGAACGTAATTGTCTAAGATCCACCTTTGTATTTTTTAACATCTTTCTTCTTTGTCGACCTTTAATAATCAGAATTAAAAATATGGTAGTTCAATTCCATAATCGCTACAGCTTATGAATTCGGGTGTGTCACAACCGGCACGCGCCGGCCGGATGCAGTCGCGGAGCGCGTGCGTCGTCGTTACTGACGCTCAATGGAACGCGCGGAGGCGCACTTAAAACATTTTTATTGTGCGCGAGGGTTGAAGTCTCATTGTGGACCCACCCCCAAGTCATGAGTAACATATCTCATAACCAATGATAAGAAACATTCGTCGGCGTTGAATATGTTCGTACATGATTTTACTTTAATATTTTTTAAGTAAGAAAATATAATTGTAAAAATTTTCATTGTTTATGTGATCTAAGCCTGGCTCTTGTAAAATATGCTAAAGCTAAATATATTAACTACAAACTCAAAAAACAAGCTGACTTCATTACAGAAACTGGTACTAGACGGAAAGCAAGCCCATACCCGGCGGAAAATACACTAATAAATCAATACAAATTTCTTCAATGTGGATACGAATACTTTCATGCCAATCGTGCTAGACGCACAGTACATACTCTAAGAAAAAATTACTATTTTTGGCAAGGCAAATAGGACAATTAAAACTATGCTTTAAGTTGCCTTTGTCTAGTTTCATGTCGCGAACCGGTGTTTATAAAACAACAATTACAATTTAATAGTTCATTTTAATATTCTCTTTGGAATTCCTCAGCTAATATCGTAGCCTGGTAGTTTAATAAGTAACGAACAAGGCAAGTGTTTAAAAGTAATGTGTGACATGAAAGGACTTATACTCTATGAGACGTATTTTTAGAAGAAATTAAAAAATTATTAGGTAAATGACATGCCATGTGACAGAATAGTCATTATACATTGTCATGGTTTTATTTACTTATACCTAATAATAATTTAAAATTACTGTTCAATATAGCAAACATTTTGATTCGAACAAGATAAATTTAAAAAATGGCCAGCAAAGAATATTATGAACGATGGTTGAAAATAAAAGAAGATTTCGAAAAAGCCTTAGCCGCTGATCAAAAGATCCAGGATTTAGCATCAGACAGCATAGGAATTAAGCCTCAAGCCACAGCAATAGAAATAATAGCGAGAGTATACTCTCAGTACTGCATATTATATAATCGATTATGTGAATGCTACGATCAAATGGATCAAGTACAAAGACGTCCATACATTAGACAAATTATTGACACCATAACTTGTCGTTTGTTGGAATTAAAATCATCATTAGAAACTGTTGAATTCTTTGAATATACGTATCCTGATAATGCACTTAAACAAATGCTCATAATACCTCAAGATGTAGAAATACTTTGCCCATTTTTCTATCCATTTGAAATTAGACAAAAAGAAATGCAATATGTAATCGATCAAATTTTTGCTGGTAATCGCATAGGTGATCCCACGCCAACTCAATCAGAATTAGAGCTCAGAGAACAACAACGCTTGGAAGAAGAAACGAGATTAAGGGAAGAGAAGGAAGAGGAGATAAGACGAAAATTAGCACTGGGCGAAGACATTGAATCCATACATTCAGAAGTACTTACTCCTGAAGAGAGAGAGAAAAGGAGACTAGAAGAAGAATATAACCGGCATGTGAATAATATTCAACGTATGGAACGGTCAAGAAGCATTGTTAGAGTAAATGCTAAAAAATTGAATAAAGATAATGCTTTATATTTGGAACTTGCAGGTCTTAAAAAACCAGAGGCATCGCCATATATGAAAGAAAGAGCGGCTGCGCTTATTAAAACTATTTATAAGCGATTTATGGAGATAAAGCGAGAGCAAAAACGGGAAAACAAATTAAAAGAAAAACTTCAAATGATTATAACCTCACAACCTAAACCATCAGAAAAAACAGAATTAAGGAGAGTAGAAGAGATACGCCGCAGTTATAGACAAAAATATCATGAAAAATGGTTAGAAGATCATATCAAAGAAAAAGCTCACATTTTACAAATCAAAGAAGATTATATAATGGACGATATAACCAGTGAAATAAGGGAGTGGTTTCGGGTGTGGTATAACAAAGTCCGTACATTTGATGAATATCCGTGGCCTGAAGAAGGTGGATCAATTTTAGTTGTAAAAGGAGAAACTTTTACTATAGAAGAATATATTGAGTACCGAGCTAAGGAAGATAAACGTCTGAAAGAAGAAGCTGGTAATCCAAAATCTAAACAACAAATTAAAGCAGAAAAATTGGAAGCAAAATTAGAACAAAGACGTATAGAGAAAGAAGCATTGGAAAAAGAGAAAAAAAGATTTAGTGATTACAGAAAATCACGACTCAATCCAGCTAATGATCCGGGAATCTATTTTAATGTAGGTAAACAATTTGAAAAGTTACGAGAAGCGTGGAAAGATTATCAAACGCAATGGAGAAATATTGATGTACCAGATCCTCCCTTAGAAGTAATTAAAGGCTACATTAAAGATTTACTCGTAGGCACCGCTTATCAAGAAGTACATTTACAATTGCGGCCCATTGTAGATGAGTTGATGAGATTAGAGTTAGAACAGTTAAAGGTGTCGCTCAAAAACGATTATAATGTGGCTGGGATCAGCAAGCCTCCTCAAAGTGAAAAAAGGAAAAAACCAAGAAAACCTAGGGTACCGAAACCGGAGAAAGTACCACCGGCCCGAATGTTTCAAGAATTGTTCGACGAAGGTATCATTAAGCAGCATAAACATCTAACTATTGATGATTTTTGGGGCGACAGAAACTATGCTGCAGCTGATATGAGAGCAATTGAATGGACACCAATGTTCCCACCGCCATGCCTAGGCGACGTTCGAGAACAAATAAGAATTCGATGTTTGTTAACACTAGGTTCATCTTGTCGCAATGCAAACCGTTCCCTACTTCTTGTGGGGCCAAAAGGCTCAGGAAAGAAGACACTCGTTTATGCCTTGGCAACTGAAACCAATTCAATTTTAATAGATCTATCACCATTTAATGTTTATAACAAATATCCAGGTCCAAAAAACTTAAAAAAGATGTTTAATTTAATTAACAAAGTAAGCAGGCTAATGCAACCCGCTATAATTTTAGTGTCGGACGCTGACAAAATATTTTATAAGAAAGTACCTCCCGAAGAAAAAATGTTTGACCCAACACGATTACAAAAAGACTTATATAAGGAAATTGTGAAACCTTTATCAGACAAGGACAAAATTCTAGTTATTGGAACAGCATCAGAACCTTGGTTGACGAAAGGCGCTTTGATGTTAAAGGTATTTTCATCTATGATCGTATTTCCTCGAAGCGACTACGGTAGCATATCACTTATTCTAAAGAAAATTATGATGAAATATCATGGCATAGATAGAGAATTTAACGTTAATTCTTTAGCACAAGCATTGCGTGGTTTTGACATAAACACTATAAGGCGCGCTATTGAGACAGTGCTCAACGGTGATAGGATTGCACAATTATACTACAAACCATTGGATCCTGCAGAAATACTGAACGCGGCAATGAACGACAGTGAATGTAACTACATAGATCCATTTGATTATGACATGTTCACGCAATGGTACCTTGCGTCTTCGCCATGGGGAGGAGAATATGCTTATTACATGCTTATGCTGGAGTCACAACTTAATTACAAGTTAAAAGAGGAAAAGAAGAAGAAAAAATAAAATAACTGACTATTGGCATATGTTATTTTTTCGAATATTCTATGGTCAATTTATTTAAAAATTGCTCTTTTAACACTGTAATGGCTATCACATCATCAATATTTTAAAAATTACGGTTAATCATTATAGTTTGATTTTATGCTACATAAAAGGATTTGTTAAAAATAATTATTATAAACTAAAATTATGTGTATAAAATACATTATTGAAAGGAGTTATAAATGCGTATTCTTTGTCATAGAAAAATGATTTTATTGTCTTATTGTTAAAAGAACATAATATAAAATATTTGTCGAAAAAAGAGGAATTATGCAAATACTTTATTCAATATGCTAGTTTAGGTCTTGTATCCAATCGTATACTGAAGATTTGGAATTTCCGCATAAAATCTATTCATTTTTCTAACAAAAATCAAATTAGTTCTAATTTTTCTCGCCTACAACGCGTTGGCAGCACTATCGACACACAAAAAGCTTTCGAAATCTGAGGTAAAGTTCGTAAAGCGCAAACTAGTTCTTTAGGATACCCAGAGATGTCGCTGCAAGGTCATTGTTTTATAGGTTTTATTTTTGTAACCGCTGGCAGGTGGCGCTTTAACAAATATCCTAACGGACGAACAAGAGACCTATTTATATTTAATAATTTCGAGTATTTAGCTGATTATTAGACACGAATGTGTGTAAATTATTTGTTGTTTTTACTATTTTATTTTATCTTTGATAAACTTGATTACATAACATCTATTATTTTACTTTATTACTACCGATACAATCTCTACAGAATTTGGCATTTTCATAACAATGTTTATGTCAATGTGTTGAAAAGTCCAAACAGTTTAATTTAAACAAAAAAATAATTCGTTTATGAGACAAGTAGTATCGGTACAATTAAAATTCGTTCGTTGTCATGCTTTACCGCAAACAATCCGAAGCTTCGCAATTCGTCAGTGCACCGGGACAGCCAATAATGCCTGGTTTCCCCAAAACTGGGTCGCGGTGTCGGTGCTCAACGAACAAAGCCCACACTGGGCTGCACCCACTACCGACTCCACTTCCCCGGATGCCGCTGTCTCCGCTCCCCGCCGCCATTTCCGCGCGGACGGGGGTACTTCCCCAGTTGGGGTGGGGCAGACGCTTCCGTCAAGTCTGCCACCGCGCCGGCACTACAATAGATCCTTTATTCCTCCCCAGCGCTAATCTAGTAGGTGATGCGATTAGGAGCGTTTTAGTTGTCTCGATGTTTTTGTGGTTTTAATCTTAATTAAGATTAGAGTCAATAATAACAAAAAGAAGTCTTTAACCTTAGCTCTATTTATCTATTCGATTACTAGACGACACAAAACTTAAAAGTGACAATTTTTGCATCTTTTTGATTAATTTAATTAGAGCCTTCCCCGTAACATTTGTGACCAGTTGTGCTACTTAAATAATTGGATAGCATTTATCTCTAGCTTAGTTGAGTAAAAAGATCATTATTTTTATTCGTTCGTCTTAAACGTCAGTCAGTTTATATGCTCCCACTACTTAAGTTATAGGTAAACTAAGCCTTTTATAATAAAAATTTTGTTAAAGAATTTTAGCAATCTTGTCAATCATCTTTACTCAACCTTTTTTATACGTATCTAAAATAGGCAAAAATTGTTATTTAAAGAGTTCATTAAATAATACTTTTAGACTTTGAGCGTGAGGAAATTGAAAAATGGATGTAGTTTATTTTGTTTACCTATAGATTAATCCAATATTGAAACGACCGCTGTGCGACGTGTACGACTCAGACATTTGATTTGCACCTCGAACAGACGCGACGCTTTATCCAGAGTTAATTTAAAATTAATACAACCAGGCGGCGCACAGGAAATGAGCTTAGAGCCGGCGGTTGTAGGAGGGGAGGGGATGGGGATGAAAATAGGGGAGAAGAGGGGATTGCGAAACGGGGATGGAAACGACGAATTAGCTGGGATGGTCGATATAATTTGATAACCGACGCCTATAGGCGAGTATCGAAAGAGCTTGTGGAGCGGAATTGAAATTTATTCTTTTTTTTTGAGAGTTTTCCTGTTTACTGTTGGCTGGAATGACATATACGTATTCCTGTACAATTTTTAAACAATTTCCTCTAGAAAATTTTGAGCAAATTTGTTTGTTAAGTTACAGCTGACAATCACGTAATCTAAGTGGATTTTGTAAAATCGAATGGATTAATAAAGACATCTTGTTATCACATTATTGTTATTCAAAGTTATAAGTTTCTGTACGTATATTTCCATAGCATTCACGGAAATAAAAACTCAATAGTGAGATACAGAGAGTCAGAGGGACTACAAAAGATCCGGGCTTAAATATTTAATTTACGAAAATATATAAAATCACATTCAAATATAACTTTTGAATACAACCCTGTTATTATTATTATTTTATTATGTACTAGCTTTCGCCCGCGACTCCGTCCGCGTGGAATTAAAAAAAACAAAAGTGAGTAGTCTATGTGTTCTTTCAGACTATCCTCTACATCTGTACCAAATTTAACCGAAATCGGTTCAGCCGTTTAGGCTACAAACTCTAACAAACATCCATCTATCCATCCATCTAAACTTTCGCATTTATAATATTAGTAAGATTATTATTATTCACATTTTCTATATAATACATTTTACAAGATTTGTATAAAAATAAAATAAAACGTATATATTTATATTATTATTATTAATATATTAAAATTTTATATTTAAATTCAATTATAACATGTGCAGTGTCTCCTGGTCTTTTATTTCTTTAGCGAAACCGTATTAAGTGGCTACTATTCGCAACACACTAAATCGAGATCGTTAGAGCGTTTTCGTAGTAAGCCGAAATAATCAGTATAAACTAATCAATGTATATCTAGTGAAATTAAACCTTAAGGCATTTAAAGCACACCATAGATGATAAATGAGAATATTATAGAATGTAAATCTTACTAATATTATAAATGCGAAAGTTTAGATGGATGGATGGATGGATGTTTGTTAGAGTTTGTAGCCTAAACGGCTGAATGGATCTCGATTAAATTTGGCATGGATGTAGAGGATAGTCTGGAAGAACACATAGGCTACTCACTTTTGTTTTTTTCAATTTCACGCGGACGGAGTCGCGGGCGAAAGCTAGTGTTAGTATAATTCCCTTGTACTCATGGTTTTGTTCAATGATTGAATTAAAAAGTTAATTTAACTTCGTAAATCCATGAAAGGGATATATCTCTCACAGGCCGGAAAGCTGCCAGCGGACAGAATGAGAGAAAACCGACGCCTTTATTGAAAAACTTTTGGTTGAAACTTCAATTTATTAAGCGGTCAAAACTTATTACTATGACTTATTTTATCCCATAGTAACTTATTTAAAAATAATACTCCATGCGGCGACATATTATTAAATAAACTATATACTATGTTAAAAAACTAACGATTATTTTTTATATTTATTAACAAACTAAAAAGAAACTAGATACGGGAAATATTTATTAACAAGCAAGTATTGCATTTCCATTTTATTTTATTTATTATTGCAATTCTCGCAATATCAATTAAAGTGGAAAAAAGTAATAAATCGCTTCACCTTGTACGTTGAATGTTGATCTAATATTAACAAATTAAAAGTCCAAGGCTTTAATCTGCGTCCGCCCGCCCTAGCGGAGCGGCAACGCGCCGACCGGAAGTGAGAGGAACGGCAACCTCGCGACGCCATCGATCACGGCACGCACACACGTGCACTACGCTATACACACCGACACCCGTACTCACACTACCAAATCTCCTTTTTTTGAGTCGTTAAAATTTTAGATTCCCTGACACTTGGTAGTTGAAGATGCAACATATTGCTTGCATAAGCTGTGGACAGAAGTGAAACCTTTTATTCAAATTGAAGAATTTCACCTTAAATTTGTAAAATTGCATAGGTTTTTAATCGTTTTGTTTTTTTTTCCTTTAAGCTTGTTGACCCATGATTTTAAAGTGACTGTTCAAATAATCCTGGTATCGACTTTTATTTTTTTTATTTTATATTTCCGAAACACAATTAGGAACTAAAACCTACCTATCGTTTTTATATCTGAAGACTACTTTATTAGAAAGCTATTTTTTATATTATTATTTAATTTACTTGTTTCAAATACGCAAAGTTAGAAATAAAGCTTTTCATTGCAATGCTCTGTTAAAATCAACGGTACCTCCGGAGCTTTATGGCGGCTATAGTGATTGCGACATTTGAAAGAGAATTTCATTAAGGCAGCAAAGCGCTGTGCCTTACTTCTTTTATTGCCAACGAGCTAGACGCTTCAGGCTGAACACTTTTTTTCATTTCAGTTTGTCGCGATCAGATTGAATCCCTTTATATCTATGGATTCGTATGCTTATATGTCTCGATCATACAATCTGATATCACCAACTAGGAAATAGAAAACTATGGACTATATCTATACTTAATATAAAAAAGCGTAAACACACAGTACTTTGTGGCGTAGGATGTCAGCAATCACAGCATATTTTTGAATAATTATTTCTTTAATAAAGAGCCCTACATTTACGACACGCTTTAGGCTATATATTTTCACGCTATTAAACTTAGGGGGTAAATAAATTGGAAAAAATCTTCACGTGGGAAAGGGACCATAAACTACAAGCTGCCAACATTAAGGAAGCAAAGTTATTATAGTAACGGTAATTTTGACATTTGCAATTGAAAATTTGACAAACGTAACAATATTTTTTTTTTAATTTCATGCGGATGAAGCCGCACGGGAACGGCTAGTGTGATTATAAGTTTTATGTTACGCACCCGGTAATCCAACTTTATTACCAAACTAGCTGTTGCTCGCCACTTCGCCCTCATGAAATTAACAAATAATAAAAACTATAGCCTATGTTACTCTCTGATAACGTAGTTATTTAATGGTGAAAGAATTGAAATCGGCCCAGTACTTTTTGAGTTATTTCAATATGTATTGATCGATTATCAAAATATATTTTGCCGTGTTTTAGACCGCAGATAATATATTAATGTGAATAAAATAAAAATCTAAACATGTTTTATGGATTCACCTAAACCTATGTATGTAAAAAAACACAAAAATATAAATCTTTTCTCTTTATAATATTAATAAAGACTAGCTGTTCCCGTGTGGCTTCTATATGATATTATAAAAACAGTCTTTTATCGTTTACATTCCGTAAAACTTTCAATTGCAATTAAAGTTTAGTAAA
This sequence comes from Papilio protenor, assembly GCA_029286645.1. Classification (NCBI taxonomy): domain Eukaryota; kingdom Metazoa; phylum Arthropoda; class Insecta; order Lepidoptera; family Papilionidae; genus Papilio; species Papilio protenor. Next base: position 1,778,319 of record JAGSMZ010000042.1, read on the forward strand.
GGAATCTTCGTCGAGTTATACAAAATCTAGTCTGAAAGCGAGCTTTATGCAAATTAATAGAATAGCTTCAGAATTTCCAGCGCATCGCCGTATCATGTCAGATACCAACAAAGGCCAGGAAATGCGTCGTTCACACTTGTCGAAAATTCTCTCTCCGCATACGCTTTAAGTTTTACAAAGCAAACTGTAGGGATGCTCTAAAATGATAGGAAATTAAATAGTAAGATTTATAATTTGTTAGTTCAAGAGTAAAGAATTATTGTAATTTAAAAAATCTTAAAAACAACATTGTGCTTGTGCCAAACATTATAAAATCAATGAAGATTTCATAGTTATCTATATCTATACTAATATTATAAAGAGGAAAGATTTGTATTTTTGGATTTTTTTATTTTTGTATGTATTAAAATAACTCAAAAACTACGGGGCCGATTTTAAAAATTCTTTCACCGTTAAAAGGTAATTATTCTGTGAGTGACATAGGCTATATTTTTTTATTATTTCTTAATATCACGCGGGCGAAATCGAGAGCAACAGCTAATCATTTATAAAAAAAAGTTACTCTAGCAAACGTATTAAGTGGTTTATTAAAATCCGTAAAAACTGTACGTTAAATCACTATTTTTCCTTAATTAATATCAATTAACTTTATTAAAAGCATATGATAGCTGCACCCTATGCAACTTTTTACTTACTACGTTTAAAATTCAATATCAATGCTTAATATTAACTATTAGATAAAAAAAAAACAATCACAAGTGTGATAAGGCACCGGAAGTGGCCACCTGCGGTGCTAACGCCGACAGCGATAGACCGGGGAGGCTTTGATGTACGCCGATAATGCGGAAACACATTAGACAACGTTCATAACATAGTGGGCGTACTTTGTTACTTATGTGATGATGATAATGTTTTTTTTTAAATTACAACTCCATCTTTTTACGATTTTTTATAGTAATAGGCTTTAGAAACAGATAAATTTTCAAGATCAAAATTGCAATTGTACAAAATTGAATTCTTATTTTATAAACTCATTTGTAAAATGCGATGGGATCGAACTGATGAGAAAAATTGCAATAAGTAATTTTAATATTTAATTACTAAAATAAAATCCTCAATAAGGAAATTATAACTAAGAATGTATGTAATATTTTACATTTTAAATAAAAAAAATACTTTTGAGTATTTGTGGAAAAGCTCGTAGTAGGGGAATGGAATACGTTACAACGTAACAGTCGCCATATTTAATAGGATGCGGACTAACCTGTGAATCTGTGAACGAGATCTGTTTATAAAACTTTTGCTTACATTTATACTGGGAGATGACCTGAATAAGTTGCAAGTCATTTATTTAATTATTTGTAATATAATCGATTCGGTCTTATTACTAGATTCAGTAATATAAGTAATATTTTATTACTAGAAAGAATATCGGTAATAACTTTAGTAATTTAAAATTTTAACAACCTATTTCCATGTTAATAAAATATGTCTGCCACAAAAATTCAGTATACTAGTACTCTTGGTATATCCTATTAACTCCCTTGGTAAAAAAACCCTTTGTTTTCATATGTTTGATATACATGTCAAATAAATTTTATAGACAATGGCTAGCACCTGGCAATGATACAATACGGATAAAATCCAGCCAATTATATGGACAATCATCAAAAAAGGGTGCGCGAGTCGGTACCTCGGAAATTTAGGAAAATAAATAAAATCCCGGCAAAACTCGACCGGCTGCCGTTTGCGCTTTGTCCTCGTAGAATTTAAAAAAATACGGTCTTGACAAACGATTGTAACGATCGCGCGAACACTTCTTAACGACCTCTGACAAAAAGCTCTCGACATGAAATTTTACTTATTTACATTTGTTTTGTTTCAAAATCACACAAATACGAACAGTATACTCGTAATACGTTCCGTTTTCAAGTAAGTTATTAGTATACCGAGGATTGTACACAAGTACTACTCTGTTCTTAAAATAAATTTAAAGTAAAACCCTCTTACAAGTTAATTGCCCATTTGATTTAGATTGTCCATGATATTGGATTTGACTGATTCGTGAATCTTTTTCAGTTAAATATTTTCAACTTTAATACCATGAAAAATCACATGTAATTATATTCGTGGAGTTAAAAATGAGCAAGATAAATGAATGGTGGTAGCGAAGGGAGTGCAGCGAGACAATGTTAACATTCAGTTATTGTCGTACGTCGCGAGTCCACCGTCTACAGCCCATGTAGAGGCAAAGTTTGATTATACTTCATAGCTTAGTTCAACTTAAAAAGCTGAGCGAGGCGTCGCGAGGTCTTCAATTTTCACCAAACCATCGTCGGATAAGCGTCTCGCTAACAGGCTGTCGCGACCCACAAAGCCTGCTGATTACCACCGCCTAGCGCCTCCTCATTATCTCCCGCCCGCCCTGTTTATTTTTCTCAGATAAAGATTAGCCAAAGTGCGGCGCCATTGGCGGGGTGCATCGTAGGGGTGCCAGGGGCGGAGCTTTCGTTCGCCCCCGCCTTTAGCGGCACTTACAACGCGAGTATGTGGCCGTCGCCATGGGTATCGCACGTCTGACCGCTATGCGAGCGCTTACCGCCTGATCCCGCGTCATGCTTGATATTAAAGGCTCCGCCGACTACCTCAGTCGGTCCGGCACCTTTACCAACTTCTCTATGCTGTTTGCTGGTGAATATCCTATTTGTAATGTGTCGTGGTGTGGATTGTGCGTGACCTGTACAGGTTCACATCATTCCTTGTAGAGGAATTACGTCAGCCTTTACTCTGTGTCTCTTATCAATCACATTAACAAAATTATTTTTTACTATCTACATTATCGTAAGTACAATGTGTGTTACAGTTGCAGATTGTTCTCATATATCAGTTTACCATTAACATATCCCAAAGTTTTTAGAATCTTCTCGTAGACTCGTGTCCATTTGTTAATTCCTATCGAAATATACTTTGCCGTGTATTACATAGACCGCAGATAACATGTACAAGTGAATAAAATAAAATTCTAAACATGTTTTATGTTTTATGGATTCACCCGAAACTTTAATTACGTGACATACCTACATGAAGTACTAACGGTTTTAAGAGTAGTTATACTCTTACTGAAAATACTCAACATAATACAATAGTATACAGTGGTATTGGCTCTTCAGTCTCGATATAGCTCTTTACATATTATGACGGATTTACTTTTGGAAAGTTCTTTAGATTGAGCAGTATAAGATTTTTCTATTTATCACGAGAGTTCAGTATTTGATGTTTTACAAAGCTAAATCTTTGTAATAATAATGTAATAAATGCCCTGATCAAAGACCGAAAAAAATAGTTACTCAAATATAAATAATTTTATTAACCTAAAATAAAGATTCTTTGCTACCCTAATACAGTGCAGTCCTATTACTTTGTCCCGAGCACCTGTCCGTCTTCTGAATGCTCCCTAAGAACTGATATACGTGGACACGACCACCAATCCTTTGTCTCCGTCTACCATACGTTCTTCGAGCAATGCGCCCGGTCTATTGCCTAAATGCCATTTTGATGCAGTTGCAGTTTCAACTACTAACAGTACTTCGCCTTTAATTAGATGATAAAAAAAGGGGAAAAACTATTGCAATGCTAGAACGGTCCATCAAATCCTTTATATTGTCCACTGGATAGACGAATTTTAGTTAGCATGTCATCTATACTGGTCGCATTAAAACAGGTTGATTTTTTTATTAAATAATCTTTTTCCTATTACGTATTTAAATTACTTTATTTTTTTTTGTATTACAAGGAAATTTCATATTAAATACCCGTCATAGCCGTCGGAACAATAAATATTAAACGATCCACTTTTCGTTTGCGTACTTCTTTAAAAATTATACCTTTGCAATAAATTACTTTATAACTAAGTTTGAAGTGCTCGTTGATGACAATAAGATTAACGCGAACGGTTTACCTATGTTCCAGATATTTTTTTTGCCAACGAATTTTGCCTTTTTTGAAAAATTTACTATATTCGAAATGCCATGTTCCTAATCTAGTGTAAATAATGTATGTGATTCTAATATTTTGTTAGGCTTCTTTGTCTCTACTTTTAATAGACTCTTTACCAGATTTTAGTAAACAGTAGTGACTTTGCGATCTGATTCTTTTTAATGGTTCAAATTTACGTCGATTCTGTCACACTCAGTCCGAAAGATTATAAACATTTCTAACAATTCTAATTTACTTTATTCCAATTTCTAAGTATCCATCATAATTAAGTGTGTTCTTATAACCGCTAGTTGAACCGTCGAAATACTACAAACCGAAATGTAATGTGTACTAAAACATAATATTATCAACCCTCTTTATCTCTTTGAAAATGCAGTGATTACAATGTATTTTTTAAAAGCTCTATTTTATTTACGTCATCATCATCAGCATCTACTGTATCCAGCGGTGCAAGTTTAATATGAATACAAGTAGTGTCGATTTCATCGACTTACAGCCCCGGCATCTCGCCGTCGCCGTCGGTACAACCCCTCAGACCCTCTCGGCTTACGTCGCCTTTACAAAGCTGTAACGAGTCACAAGGGTTTTCATCTCTTAATTGCTAACTCTTTCACGCCTTTAAAAGTTACCAACTGTCGCCATTTCTGTTTCATATTCTAGATTTATAAAAGTACATAGCATTTTTCCAACGACAAGAATAATGCTAAGGAAATATTAAGCCGATATGTTAAGGTTAAAAAACCTTGCGCGCCGATCTCATGTGAGTGGGAGATGAAGAGAAGATTATAAAAGGTCACCAGACGGTCGGCCGCGGTCAAAACTTTTTGTACTAGACTTGTATCTAATGCTGTTGAGTATACAGTTGCTTTTGATAGATAGTCTTGCGGGCGAACCTAGCTTTGAAATTTTATAACATCATACAATTTATTAAAAAGCTCTAGAAAAGAATTACGGTGATAATCATCATATTTTACTCATTTTTCGTTATGAAGGAAAATATCTGTACTAATTCCCAAATATTAATCTTTATTTCTAATTGTGGCCTTTCCAATTCATAAACGGTTTTCGCTGATATATGTAGTTCGGTTTTTCTCATATTTTTACACATAATTAGATCTCTTCCATGTGAATTTTACAGTTTAACGTTAAATCCAATTTTACAATCATTAAAAAAATGCTTCATTTATTTTCAAAAAGTGAATTGAAGTTAAAAACGTACAGCATAATAGAAACAGAATTGAAGAAGAAATAAATAAACAACAGAGCATATTGGGGCATTGTGGCCGAATAGCGTGACGGCCGAAGGCACTTTAAAAATCCGGGCATTTCCAGTGGCGTCATGGGTCAAAACGCCCTTCTCACGTCGCAAGGGGTCGCCCTTAGCCCTTACCCGACTTACCACCGCAGGGTGGAATTAGGGTGTGACTTCTGAATCGCACGAAAATTGTTAAACAATTTAGTGCCCGATTATCATTGATCGTTAAAACGATTGCGTTTTTTGAATAGGATTTAATCAAGCATAATATTTGTTATTATTTAAATTGCATCAATTTCATTTAAAGCTTATACCGTTTAAAAGTCAGATTCTGCTGACAGCGAGTTTTGTTTTGTTTTTATTGCGTTTGCTTCAAATTTAACGAACCAATACCAACTGAAAATCGAAGTATTTAAAATAATCTTTGTTTCAATTTAAAGACCGAATATTAAGCTTGGTTAACGTTATGTTAGAGAACGTTAAAGTCACTGAAATGTGTCGATTACTGTATTTTCATAAATAGATGAAAAAATAAGATGAATTGCAAGATGTCATGATTTTGCAATATTAGCAATGAATGTAAAAGTTACTAAATGTTAATGTTTTTTCAGATGCATCTTACAAGAGCTCGTGGTCTACACATGCAACGTCACAAGGTTCACAAGGTAAGTATTTACAACTAGTTTATAAATGTAACATAATTTTGATCGAAGGATTAGAAGTCTATGTCCAATTAAATGATTATTCAGTAGTCAAATTTTGGTTTTGTACAAATTAAAACCAGAAAGTTACTTCTTTTCTATAATTGGCAACCTGCCAGCAGTAAGCATTATATCATAAGTGATTGAATTTCAGATTATATTTTAGAAAATTGTTATCAAGGGATTAGAAAAATTCATGATCCTCAAGGGAGACACATTATAACATATAGCATTGAAGTCTATATGCATCGCAGGTGATCTTTCTTCTGTGATACGATGTTCTTCGTAGTATTTACTGCAAACCGTCGCGTACAACTTGGGCTGAGCGGAATTAAAAAAATAGCCTATAATACTTCCGCGTACATCAGCTACCCTCCGGTAAAGGTCTGGTCAAAATTGATAAAGCCGCTTCAGAGATTACCCGGAATAAACGCGGACTTGCATGCACACAGGCAGACAAAAATATTAAAGATTGGTTTTTCGTTATCAGCAACGTAAATTCATCATGTTTACGAAATGTACTTTTTTTAAATATTACATACAGACACTCTAACTCTAATAGATACGAGATGGTTTCCTTCTTGTAATTTACAAATGTTAGGTAGTTTTAATTTAAATATTATGTAGGTAAGGTAGGTTAGATTGCTGGTAGCAATAATGCCGCCCTTGCGGACATCTTGTAGTAATTTAGTTTTAGTATACTTATTGTAATATTTGTGCAAAAAGTATTAAATAAAATATAAATAATAAATAGGTATTTTGAATAAAGGTTTAAGCATAATGCTTGCACTTGGCATTCTTTGAACTTTGTACAAAAGTAACGGTCTTACATAACCCTTGAAATCGGTTCAAGGCCCTGCCGCATTTCACTCGTTCAATGCAGTCCACGGTGCTCCCGTTTCCGCGTTTCCTACCCCAGTTTGAATATTTGAAAATGGAACAAATAAGAATTATTTAAAGACTGGTATATTTTTAAAGTATTATTAAACTAGCTTTCGCCCGCGTAATAAAAAAAACAAGAGTGAGTAGCATACATGTTCTTCCAGACTACGCTCTACGTCTATGCCAAATTTCATCGAAATCTGTTCAGTCGTTTAGGCTACAAACTCTAACAAACATCCATCCATACATCTAAACTTTCGTATTTATAATATTAGTATGATTGAAGCGTAATGTGACAATAGTGACGTTTTATCCAAATGCTCTATTTCGCTATCTAAACTCATAGGTAATAGCAAATTAGATTAGTACAGACAATAAATGAAATATTCAGTTACACCTTGAAATCCCATATACAGTGTATTAAATTCGTGAATTTAAAAACGAAAGCTATAAAGTTATTACCTTACTTTTCGTACGAGTACATACGTTTGTACCATTTTATGCATGAAAATCAAAACAATGGGGTCCTAAAATGGCGCACGCGTTCTGCAAGCAGGCGACGGCCGCGCGACTGCCACGCGCCGCGCCCGACACCACAATGCAAACTTAATTCTTTGATTGACAGTTACAATATTTCGGTAAGTGATGCAATATTTTGATGATTATCGCTATATAGCGTTGCGACTTCACGGAGGGAGCATTATCGCTTCGTACGCTTCGTTGCCGCGTCCCATTGTCAGTGATATTCGCCCGGCTACAATATTTGTCGGATCCAAATGATTATTATAAATTGCGCCGTTGATTTATTTTGAAATGTATTTTCTATACTAAAAGTTTTCTTCTAGATTAAACTAGATAAAATCCTTTTTAAACACTCATGAGATGACCAAAAATCTATTATCCTTTTTACATCTATAATAGTAATTTCCCAAAATTATCGCATCAAACAAAAAATAAATAAACAACCAAAGTTATAAACCAAGCGTATTAATAATTGATTTTCAGATGTTTTGGAACTATGATAATAAGCTAAAACAATAAATTAAGACGAAATTATATATATTAAGCAATACCATAAAAAGCGCGTTGTAAGCGGTAACTTCTATTTATTATAGAGTTGACAGATGATAGTTAAACAAAATACAAGTCGATATCGTTCCCCGGGGAGCGGCGCCGCGTCGGCCCGTGAATACTTGCTGCCCCCGGACAATGCTTACAAACGATTTGCCCTCTCCCTGGGGAACTATTAAAATCACTGCTATTATATTAGCGTCCAATAAACGCAAAAGCGCTATTTTAGTCCCGCACCTATATTCATTTGTTTTAATCGAATTAAACAGCAATTTTCATTTTTATTTGTATAAAAAGATAATTTAAACATTTCTTACAACTAAGTTTAAAATAATCTGTGAAAAATTTAAAAAGTCCATTTCGACATGTTTGAAGTCCACCAACGTAAAACATTTTATTATTTTTGTTATACATTTCCAAAATGTACCAGAATTGGAATTTATCAATATTGAAATCAACAATTTAAATCAATATGAGAATAATACATTAAAACCTAACGCCCGCTACAGACTAACAGAAATGAGCGACAGTAGCGGGCTTTACTCAGCTAAGTATCTTTGTTGTTTAATAGATTCATTTTTTAATAAGATCTGTCAACAAGTTCCTTCTTTAAAGTCAGAAAAATTGTGTAAGACTTAGATTTAAAAGAAATAATTGTAAATCATACTTCATACTTCATAGTAATATTATAAATGCGAAAGTTTAGATGGATGGATGGATGGATGTTTGTTAGAGTTTGTAGCCTAAACGGCTGAACGGATTTCGATGAAATTTGGCATAGATGTAGACGATAGTCTGGAAGAACATATAGGCTACTTTCATTTGTTTATTTTAATTCCGCGCGGACGGAGTCGCGAGCAAAAGCTAGTATAAAATATAATATGAAGTTCGTAAGATACGGGTTTCTTACCACGATTGGGTTGTATTAGCTCCCGATATTTCGGCACAGTTGGATGCGCCATGTTCACGGGCTATCTTAAGTGATACGGTAGTGTGGAAAAAAAAGTTACAAGAAGCCGTATTGGTCTACTTTTTCCTGATATGGCCACTATTACTATAACTATTACTGTCCGTGTTTTCACTACACTCTAAGTCCACACTAAATGTTTTACTGTCGACAAACTACACTCACGGTGTCCTACGAACATTATATTTGTAAAAACCACGATAGTTTAAAGTTAGAAATTATTTTAGTTTAGAAAATAAATTCTTATTAAAATTAAAATCACTATTTAATACTATATCATAGATTTATCAAGTGATCAAATAACACACCCTCAGAAGAGACCCCTCGCACTTTCACCCCAGCGACTTTCAAAATGGCCTATAAATAATCAAACTACAACTTTATTTAAACTTAACGACATTAATTAACTTAGATTTGTTAGGTGACGCCCATAATTAATATTCTGAGCGTTATGAATAATGTCTTATAGAGCCGAATTATAATCATGACAAGTACAAAGCGGGGAACGCTGAACAAAGTTAAACTTAAAAAAACTTACTCGTGTAAATTACTATGGATATTAACTATTTTTTTTTAATACCGTCCGTTTGAACAAAAGCTATTAAAAATCAATGCTTTATTATGAACACGCTAAAACTAAATATTGTAATCACTCGATTCCTTTCAATGCTTTCTCACCAACATAGCTACTTTTAAAACACATCTATCGGTTTGTGAGGTATTTACTTTACAATTAAAAGCGCATGCTTTTAACTTATATAAGTTACATAAGCTTACAAAGCATCGCTACAGACTAATAAGGTCTCGTCCCATAACACGCAAAACAACTCAACCCAAAAGTAAACCGATATTTTCGAAGGAAAACCGACTGTAAGTAAATGAAGCTAGCGGTGGCTTCGAAAATTACCTAAAAGTAGCTTTCGGTTCTGCTCTCTTCGTGCTTACGTAGATTAGAGTGAGTGTGAAAGGAATGGATGCGAAGGAAAACCGCTTTAGGCGTTGGGAGAAGCCGTAAGCGCCCCCATTGTTTTGCGTGCTACGGAGCGTGAACGTGCTATACGTATAGAGAAAGCAAGAGCTGTAATTTGAAATGAAAATCAGGACGTTCTTGACGGTAGGGGACGGTAACGTACTTTTTCATAGAGACGCCTTAATCGACTCGCTACATTGAAGTGCCTCTCTTTGGTACAATCTGTTTGTTACTGTATGTAGGAAATTGTATGGTGTTAGATCTGAATTTACCCTGGAAATTTCTAACTGAGTATACCTAACTTTGAATATAATTTCCTCCGTGACTAGTATAGTATTAAGATACAAAAGTACGAAATGGAACCAACATGTTTGCTTCAGAAAAGAAATCAATTAGCTAGCAAAGTTAAGATTTTCTCTACGATCATCTCTGCAGCTTCACTACACTACAGATCATCTCTTAGCTTTACCTAAAAAGAAAAAAAAATCATTTAAAAAAAACACAAAAAGTGTCTGATAGGATATATTACATTCAAAGTTAAAGTATTGACAAAATTCATATGCTCATGTAGTGTTATAGTATTAAGAAATTGAGTAATGTAGCGCCATTACCATCAGTAAGCGTTAGTTTCCACTGCCACAACTTTGATATAATTACATATTGTAATCTAATGAAAAAGACAAAATCTTGAAAAAGTATGTATGTCTTTCCATGGATCTTCCGGCAATCTACAATTGAAAGGTGCAACAAAACATTTGATAAAGACGACGTTGCTAATAACAACTATAGATGCAGACTGATGACTTTAATTAAGTTCTGTGACGTAACAGGCTTCCTGAATTTCCCTTTGGTGTGCGAACGCCGGAGGCAACTGTCCTCCGACAAACGCCCCGACGCCTTGCACAAACAACTTTACACCAAGAGCCTTTGATCTGTCGCTGTGAGATCGTCTGCGGTTTGCCCTCGGCGAATTTACACGCTTTTATAACTTAAGACGAACTCTAAAACTGTCATCATCCAGTAAACCGTATCGGGTTATGACAGCAGTTGTGTTTAAATTAATTTATGCGATAAATTAATTTAACTACAAGTGCTTTCATTTGTTTTTAACATGAGTCTTCGTTTCTGTACAAAAACATTTTGATGTGAGAGTTTTTATAGAGAATGATGGCGATTAATTAATTAAATTGAAAGATTATCAAGATAAATAATTTCATAAAAAGATTCTCGAAAAATATAAAACAAAATCTGAGTTTTCTCCGAGATACAAGAGCCAACTAAAGTATCGTATGTCATTTGATTGATGCAATATCGGAATAGTGTGTACATTGGGGACAGTAAACATACCATATTGCTGCGATATATTATATAAAAAAACTATGGATTACTGTACAATAGTTTTTTTTAATTCCCTTAAATAAAGTTTTTGGAAGTACTGATGACATGAATTGTATTTACAAAAAAAAATAAACAAAAAAAAGTTATTTCACGAATAAAAGACGTTAACGTTCCAATACAGATTGCATCATAACCACCCTAAACTCAAAGACGCGTAGATCATGGAATCAAAAATACACCCGAAATCAAAAGAACTTTCCAGATTGTTGCTCTAACACTAACAACGCGTGAAATCTTATTGAGAGCTTCAAAGAGATCTAATTCATGATTTCGCTGATGCAAGCTAAACTGCTCTTTAAGTTCAAACACAAAGGGTGCAATTGCAATGGCTCTTATCCCCTACTTCGCCGACGGCATTGTTCGCCCCCAAAGATGCGGCCAATATTATCTGCAGCGATTTGAAGCCTCGAGGCGATCTGATGAGGCTGTCGTGTTAATTCTTAGGGTATTCGACCTCGTTTGCACATACAAAGAGCTACACCTATAATATTATTTTTATTTTTCGTATTTACAAAAAACTCTAAGGCATAAAAAATATTCAACATTTCTTTAATATATCTTGTCATCTGTTTATGTTGGTACTTTTAAAAAAATACGATTTAGAAAACTTGCTTTAGCAAAACTTAAAAAATATTCTAGCTTCTTCTATCTCCGTCTGGTATAGAGGATACTCGAGAAGACATTTCTATTTCTTAGAAGTATAAAAGCAATAAATATTATTTGTTTCTTTTGTTCTAGGCTATGGCACCAACTCATTGTCAGCGATGTCGAAATCGACACTGGATGCTCACACGCATCTCCGTCAGCCGGGTAAGTGGTCAATTACAATAGTAAGACTGAGGTACCCTAAAATGACACAATAGATAAGGATCAATCATACTTCATACTTATATTATAAATGCGAAAGTTTCGATGTATGGATGTTTATTAGAGTTTGTAGCCTAAACGTCTGACCGGATCTGGATACAATTTGGCATAGATGTAGAGGGTGCTACTCACTTTTGTTTTTTTGATTTTCCACGGACGGAGTCGCGGGCAAAAGCTAGTAAATATATAAAGTCAAATAACTAAATTCAAGCAACACTTAAAAACGTCACGTTTTAAGAGTTATTCGGTTTTGTTCAAGTCTATAAAAACAACGCCCGCCTTGCGAAAATAATGTAAAGTAAATTTTAGAAGACGATGTTAAACGAACTATAAATGCAAAGGTTATTTGCTCAGGCCGGGCATATGTTTGTTGGCTACGGTCAGTTAGCCATCGTTGTTCACAGTTTTATTTGTCTCCGACCTTAGTTTGGACACAATCGCAATTCGACTTTAGATAAAATTTCAAAAGAAAAGTAGATAATGAAATATACTTAGGTGAGCTAGGGGATTTAATTTAACTGTTAATGCTTACTGATTCGATGTAAAAAGCAAGATTATAGTTGCTAATGTGCATCTTACTACCGGAAAAATATATAAACGTGTGCAAATAAATGTAGTTATCCCTAATTTGAAATCACAGATTGTCTAATTTACTTTAAAGTCCACATTTTCTTCGCGTATGTTCTATGGACGTTCTAATAATGACCATGTTTTCGCTCTCATGTGTCTGCCGGTTTCCCTTAGTACTAATGAAGAGATTTTCATTAAGAACCGGCCCCCGATGGTCGTTCAGTTAACTAACCCCACTCGTCATACGACGTGACTAATTTCACTAATGCTACTGAAATTTCAATGGGCGATAAAATGAATTAAAAGACTCTTAGATTCTGACACATGCCTTAACATTTTAAAATATCAAATCGCAAAATTATAAATGTCAATACAGTAGGTTTCCACAGATATAAATGTACAAAAAAGTATAAAAACCATTGTATTTAAAAAAGAGAGATGTCAATTTATTTTTGTGCAGGTATTTTTGCAGAGAAAACTCACGCTTATAGTATGTCTCCCTTAGTGTGGCGGGTATCTCAGTCTTCTCGGTTTCATTAGATAACGTCACTGGTGTTTACACTCGTGGCGGTCGCGTGCCCTCAGTGCAGTCTCAAGTTACAACGGGGTGCTCAGACACGCGGATTCTGTTTGCGAAATTTCATCATAACCTAAGAATATCTCGTATTTTCAATATACATCCTCTTTAGAAATTAGATTATATAGATAATCATACTTGTACCGTCACACTTCAAAGATAATCTTGGTTCGAATTCAATATTCTATTTTTTTATCATAATCACAGCCACAACTCTTAGATTAGGAAACCGAAACTGTACCAGTTGTACATCTTTTTGAGAGTACGTGTTTGTAGTGTCCCGTCGAAATAAAAAAATGACGATCAAACCATTGTACGAGACTATAGACCTATGTAATTAATGTATCAAAAATAAAGAAAACCTTTCCTCAGATCCATGTAATAGCTTTAGTGAACATTACTACAATTCTGACAAGGAAATTCATAGAAAATTTTCAACTCGACCGACATAAAAGCATCACTCGTAGCAAACACGATCCCTAATAAAACAAGCGGCGCATATTCCATCACTTTACACGCATTGCATGTCTTAAGACTATTCCGTAAGTGTGTAAGTCAAAGCGTTGTACTGAGGCGCCTCGCTTTTATCCAAGTTTCACTGCTACTATAACAGCTGCTACCATGTTTATAACCCTTTAACATGATCTATTTCGACACACCCTCGCCATTTTCATACATCGTACCAGATAACACTCTATTGAAATAGAGAGAACGATGTATTTATAGACTTACTAAGAAATATTAACAAATTAGAAATTCCGCATTGCGTAGAACTATAGACACTAATGACTAGTTCTTGTCTAGCTTTTTAATATATCTGTGGGGTCACATTAATTAGGAGGATAAGTACGGGCCAGTCCAAGCATCCTATCCATGTATAATACTGACCGAAGGCAAAGTAAAACTCTTAATACAATTTCAAAATATATTGTACGTATGTAAAATACAGTGTCAGTTTACAATAGAGATTGTAACCGCACGCGGGCTGGGCGTGTCGCTCCCTCCCACGACAACCGCAAGCAAATGGAGGCACTTAAGCAATGAGCTCGATCCACGACACGTCGCCGACGAAGATTGACACCGATATAATTGCAGTGCGGCCTCATAAAACAATGTTATCCGCACGCGTTTGATCGCCGCGCCGCGCTACGCAAACACGACCACGACACAGTAAACAAGGGTCCATGAAAAAAACAGTGATTTTTCTTACAATGTATTCACCATTGCAAATATGTTTCTTTTGCGCTTTTTGTAAGGTTTTCGTTATTGTTTTTAAAGTAGTACTAAAGAATTCTATGACTTAAAGAAGGAAGTGACGCGGTTCACCCATAAATTAAAACTAACTAATCGATGTTTTTGAACATCTCTTCGTTAAGAATTGTAAAGATGAAGATTATTTTTCTACAGTTTGTAATTCCAAGACATACTGGTTTTACTTTTGTCATTACGGTCATATATTTTTATATTTTTTAAATATATTACTTAGATTATTGCAATGGGGCAATCTGTAGACATGAGTTTTTTCATCTAAATCTCCAGATTATTTTCTTTTGATCGTCAATCTACGTCTTATTTAATGGACTCATCGTGTAAAAGCAATTACGTGCCAAAATTTTCTTCTCCTAACGAAGAGCAATGTCGAAATATATCTTTGGGGCAAGCATTATTGAATCCGCGACTGGGGAATACAAACACATAGGGTTGCCACTCAACAACTTTACTATTTTTTTTTATTTACAGAAACTTCATTAATATTGTCAAGATATTGAAAAAAAAGTTTATAGTCTTGCAACATTAAAATATCCTTAAATCACACTAAATGGTTACATAAGAACTTTAACATTTACACATCTTTCTACCTCCTAAGGGAGCGCTAAGCAACTCCGGGTGTGGCATGTAATCGAAAATCAGAAATAAGTCATATTGACATTAGTTTAAAGGATTTGTTTATTTTTTTTTATTCATACTCCTCACATGATTGTATAGTTAATCAAAATTAAGATGTTTCAATATTTAACCAGTTTACATTTTTTCCATCCTTAAATAATAGTTGTGAGGGTCCGTTAGTCGCGCGCACCAATCTCAGCCGCTCCCCTAACCGTTGATAATGCAGCAACGACTATTAATTATCCCTTTATTATTATTTTATTGCCTTCACATCCACAATACTATTGTCTGCATGTATTCGAGGCATATCTTTAGACGTCGACTCTATTTACACAATTTTAAGAGCATTAGGTAACGAGGCTAGATTCTAGCGCAATTTTTCCAAAGAAGTTGCATGGTCTTTTTAACTTAGGAGATACATAAATGATCATTTGTTGTTAATAAAATGTTGTTACATTCGAAATTATATAGAGTACCTTGTACTTTTAATTACCATGACCACCTCGGTGTTATCGCCGCTCGTTTGCCCCCTTCTCTTATAAAAAAAACCATCATATTTGCCACGTCTTTGAGGTAATTTTTGTTGTCAGTCATCATTTTAAAGGCAAGATGAACAATAGAATAAGAATAGTGTAACACAATAAACATTTGGTGTCAAATCTTTTATCAAGATCGAATAAAACTGTTGAGGAGTACTGTTGAGGAGTGACTTTTGCGAAGTAATTGCGGGATGTGTTAAGCCGGTATCGGATATGCACGTCCGCTCGTCTCAATAAGCCGTCTCACCGCACTCAGAGACGGCCCGACGCTATCTTCTTATTGCCAGGCACGTGTATCACATTCAATAACAGATATTTATACGTCACTAAAGAATGGAGACTATTGATTCTCACTAAAATTGTAAACTAATAAATTTACATATAGTAGTTTGTTTTTCAAAAAGAACACAACTAATATCGTCTAATATACCTCAAAAAGGAATTAAAAAAACAATTATAGCGACTTCTTCGAGAACTTAGGAGCCCTGCCAATCAAGAGTTTCTGACAAGAGTCTCAAAACAGTCTAAATTGTAATCTAAAACCATCACCAAGTAAAGTCAGGACACGACTATCTTTATTATGTGTAGTTAAACTTTAAAAACAATAAAATTTATTAGCTCAACGCGGTGGGCTATCGATCGCCGGGTGTCTGTACATCGGACTCATAATTGGAATACAAATTCGTTCTTTGACGCCGCGGCCGCACGTAGAAGGGTCCTGCCGTGATTTGGCCTTTTGTGCGTCACGCATTAACTCCTTCAAGCCTCAAGCTACACTCTACCCTGCGCTCCTGCGTGCATACAAAAGTGAACCTTAAGTCTCAATGTTATAATCGAGATTTACGCTTGACTGCACGCATGATCGACGATTTTGGATTCACATAGAACGCAATAAGAACTGTTTCGCATACTGAAAAAATCACATTTATTCTACGTTTCGGGACCCGACCATCGAATATTGAACTTTATCACAATACAACAAAGAGCAATTCAGCTCTTCGGTCGTTTGTGAATACAACCATTGATGATTAGTGCTGGTAATGGGCACGTAATTACAGTAGAAAGGTGGACATTACGAGGTTCATTTGGCGTGTACCAATCGCCCGAAGGGTTTCCAAATACAGAGGAAATTAGCCCTGCGTGGATTTCATTTAGCAACAAACATTGTGCTACGTGAACCACTTGTGTACTTTTGTGAACTCAATTAAACACTAGCTTTATTTAAAGCCGTATTTTAGTATCGTTTATACGCATCCAGACAAAACAATTAACGTCCGAACCTAAATATTATCCATTTGTAATTACTTATTTCATTTTAAATTAACAATTTAAATAGATTTGTATATAACATATTAACTATTTTCGATTTGTATATAAAAATAACATCTTACCATCAGCCTCTCAATGTACTTTTCGTAATCATAAGACACGATAAAATACTGTTAATTTAACCGTTCTTTAACTTACTAATGGCCGGTTTCCCAGGTGGGTTTAACTATTAGATAGTGTTTAGTTCGATAAATTCATAAAATGCGTTTCCGAATTATGTAACTTGAGTTTTACACCGTTGAAACTTAGGTCAACCTAACACTAATGAATCGCTAGATAATGATAAAATAAGCGGAAACTTCAGAAACCCAGCATAAATCCCAAACATGTGTATAGATAGAAGCTCTCAACACGGTTTACAAGACTACCATTCCGCCAATAAGCCGACACAATAAATTTCATACGAGGGCGTCATGTTTGCTGTGAGAATGTGTTGACCCACGCACCCGCGGGGGAGTTGGTCTGGTACGACGGAAAATCGAAATATCGCCACAACAAAATAAACGCTTCACTTCTATTGATCGAGAAAACATTCAATGCTTTTTCTAAAATTTCTTTGTTCATATAAATATTCTCTAAAGAATAATAGAGTAGACGAAAATAACTTATTGATAGCTTGATACACCGTAGGATGTAAGGAGAAATGAGAAGGTGGAAGTGTACCTATAATATACCAAGCTTTTGACTTGCATATTATGCCAGTAACTCAGACAATAAAAAGCTATCTGCTACAGTAGATAACTACTTACCCTTTAAATTAAAAACAGATTTATAAAAAAAACGTCACCAAATCCGACCAAGCTCATTACAACAGAAAGCTTAGACATTTCGATGTTATTTCAATAAAAAAAATACGCACGATAAATAAGACACGTAATTACGATGCCCCTAAAAATCATAAAACCATTTATAGGATCAAAATCGAATGATCTCCCCAAGAATGGCAGAAAACAATCAAATCGTGAATGGTTTAACGGGGAACAGAAGTCGCGACGAGATCGGCCCACCAATTCCGATCGCAAATGGAAAACGTAATGACTTTCGACAATTCTATTTGCCGACTACACGAAACATAACTTCGTTTGTGACAATCACAGGTGATGTTTGAACATCAGTACCGAAACCAATCGACTCGAACAAGAAATCAATTTAAAAAAAAATAACAATTCTTACCAACGCGCATCTGAATCCGTAGTTAGTTAAATCAGGGTTATTATAGGCATTACTCTGTCAAAGAGCTTAAACGAAAATAAACTATAAATAGAAATTATAAGGCTTTTTTTTCACTAAATAGTGAAAAAAAAAGAAAAATATATTTCCTTATAATCGTCAATTAGCAATCGTTCTTTCGTGAATTAGCAGTCTCTTGTATTATCTCCCTTATAAATATAATTATTCTGCTCGCCAGCTTATACAAAAAATCACTCATTGAACGGACCTCTGTTTTAGGGTAGCGTATTATATTTTTTCTTCTTGTTATTTCTAAAATTAAACAATTCCTAATCTTGTGTTATTATTTACATCTATATTTAATTAAAACGTGTGGAATCACGAGTCTTGTATGTACATATATGTACGTCTGAATTAGCCAAGAGGTCTCTACACTTTGTAATAACCAAGTGACTTCTCATGTCTATACTGATTGCGAAATTTGTAACAAATCTATTTTAATAACTAATTACCATAAACAAGATCGCTAAGATAAATTGCATACACTGTTCCGCGTATCGCTTCCGCCTATCGCTTCCCGCCGGTAGTTGCACCCTACACACAAGCGGTGATTTATCATAATCATCTCGATTAGATCGCGCCTCGCCCCTTCGACTCGAGGCCATTTAACCACCCTCGATTTAACAGTTATTTTCAAGCTTTTTTTTAACTGGAAACGTGTCTTTTGTTGCGTCGCTTAGTCACTGCACCAATGACTCGCACTTTGAGCATCCATTCGTCTTTTTAAATGATGCTTTGACGGGTTTTCTTCGGCTATGTCACATCATCTTATACATTTGTGATGAGCTAATATTTATTACTAAATAATGCAAAACAATGCCAAATTCAAAGTAGGAATAGTATTTTAAGTCAAAGCAACCAAAATAAATAATTTACTCAAAACTGAAATATAAGAAATTTACACTGAATTAGTTAACTAAATTTAGACACTGATTTACTTTGAAATTCTCTGAACACCATTCATAGTTAAGTTTTATTGCATTGTGTCCAGTGGCTTAAGAGCGCATAGCAAACACATATTTTCATTTCTACATTGGAAGTCTATCTTTTCTATGTTAGATTATAGGTCTAAATAGAAGTAAATTATATTATAATACTCTATAATAATAGTAGAAGGCTACTGGCTTTAGTATGCTATATTATTTTCTATGAGTACATCAGTGAAGGGCGATTCGTCACAATGGTTGTGCTTTATAACCCATCGCCTAACTCGAGTATCGTTAACAATTACTATTTTATTATTTAGTATTAACAATGAACGGGAACGCCAGGGGTCCTATTGTTTCAGTCTATAAGCGATACCGTGACTAACATTCTAAAAGTAGTAAATGACAAAATGCAATTTTAATTTAAAAAAAAACTGTTCAAGCTTTAGTATTTCAACGTATATCGTATGGCAGGATTGCTTGTTGATCAATACACTACAGAATGGAATTTGAAAATCCTTTATGCGTCGTACATCTATAAGGTGAAATATTATGGACTAGCTGTTCCCGTGCGGCTTCATCCGCATGTAATTATGAAAATGTTATTTTATTGTTAACATTTGTCAAATTATCAATAGCAAATGTCAAAATGACATGACATGACAAACCTTGGCATTCTTGCTTCCTTGATGTTGGCAGCAACTTATGGTCTCTTTCCCACATCAGGGTTTTTATCCAAAATATTTACCCCCTAAGTTTAATGGCGTGAAAATATATAGCCTAAAGCATGACGTAAGTGTAGGGCTTTTTATTAAAAAAAGAATTATTCAAAAATATGCTATAATTGCTGACATCTTAGGCAACAAATAAGTGTGTGTTTACGCTTTATTATATTAGTATAGATAAAACGGCACCGCTGTGCTGGGAAAAATTTGGACAAAACAATCAATTGTTATTTGCAGTTAAACTTACAACACTGCCGTTTAACCTTTTAATGTGCCAGTGTTAGGAAAAGTTTAATTGCAATTAACAATTAAGTTTATTTGAACTTAATAATTTGAATTACGTTACTTCATAGTACATCAAAATCGTCGGAATTTCAAAAACCGGATCTTTATTTATAAAATAATAAAAGTGTATCAGTCTTGTAAATGCCACTGCCGTAATATTCGCATCACATAATTTTGGATTTCGTAGTGTATATTCTATTATAAACGAGAATGATTTGCAAATAAGTTTGAACACATTTACAACAGTGGAAACCCACAGTATAGAACATAGTATTATATATAAATGTTATCGTGATCGCAAAACTACTAAATGACGAGGTTTGGTTAGGGCACTTCTATCTATGCTAATAGCACGGTTGCAGGTCGACGCTCATTAAATCTATTTCGAATGCAATCTAACAGTGTGCATGTTATCACGCTTTTTAGGCTATTTTGTTGTTAGTTTCGTTACCATGGCAACTCTATCTAAAGTTTCTAAAGACTAGAATTTTTCCTATTTAACTAAAAATAGTTTTGTAAAAGCCTTGAGTCTTCCTATGAATTATTCGTCGTGTATTTGAATAATTCAAGTAGTATGTTTTAAATACTACGTATATGTTTTTTTTAACATAAGACAACCATAATATTTATAAACATACTAGCTGTTCCCCTGCGACTTCAGCCGCATAAAATTATGAAAATTTTATTTTATTGTTTCCATTTGTCAAATTCTTAATAGCAAATGTCAAAATGACATGACATGACAAACCTTAGCAATCTTGCTTCCTTGATGTTGGCAGCAACTTATGGTCTCTTTCCTACATTAGGGTTTTTATCCAAAATATTTACCCCCTAAGTTTAATGTCGTGAAAATATATAGCCTAAAGCGTGACGTAAGTGTAGGGCTTTTTATTAAAAAAAGAATTATTTAAAAATATGCTGTAATTGCTGACATCTTAGGCAACAAAGAAGTGTGTGTTTACGCTTTATTATAATAGTATAGACAAGTATAGAAATAGCAAGAGTAATAACTAATAGTTACATTATTCTCAATTTGACTTACAGTTGTGTAGAAATTATGTCGCTTGAACTATTTTGTAACACCATTTTACTGGAAAAACATTTAAATATCTATAAAATTATAAGCGTTATTTAAATTAGATAAGTCGATTAAGCAAATACTTATTTTATTGAAACTTTACGTATTTCTACAGATCCATATCAGATGTTTGGCCCAACGAGCAGTCGTCTAGCTAATTCAGGTATTTATGCATGTTTTATTTCTCCTTTTAAGTCGGAAATACACATTCCAGTAGCTGGCAGATTTTCATGCGAGCTACTTGCACGTGTCAACTAGAGGCAGGTGTAAACTATTATCGAAAATCCAATTCGTAGCATACAAGAAGCTAACACGATATTAGATTTCGTGACTTCTACGAGCATGCAAGTTGAAGGGAGGTTCGAAGATTAATAGTGACACGTACTGTTTTATGTACTGTATTGAAGCTACTGTATCAATTTATTGGAATGTGTAGTACCGCCTTTAGGGAAACTGCAAAAATGTAAGGACAGATTATTATTAATAGAAATCGTGTCACCCGAACCTTATTCTTATCCGGGGTTTTATAATTACAGTCAATTTAATCTATACTAATATTATAAAGAGGAAAGATTTGTATTTTTGTATGTATGGAAATAACTCAAAAACTACTGGGCCGATTTTAAAAATTCTTTCACCATTAGAAAGGTAATTTATCTGTGAGTAACATAGGTTATGTTTTTTAATTTCATGCGGGAAAGTCGCGAGAAACAGCTAATGTTTTATATACCTAAAGGGTTGTTTTTAACAGACTTCATTTAAAAGTGATTTTATAATAGGAATTTGTAACGAACGAATTAAGTCAAAGTAAGATCGTGCGCGATAGCAAGCTCGATTGATTACAAAGGGTTCTAGCAAGTGACAAGTGGCGATTGCTCCGTAGTGCAATCAAATCCTAACTAGCATGGGGCTCGCAAGTCCGTAGGGTAGAGGCCTCATGCAGTTAATACAAGAGGTCAATCGACTATTGTCTTTATTGTTCTAAAATAGCATCAGTGTAAAATGCTTTGTCTGAAAGTTTTTATCTCTTTGAACTGAATGTCTTCCATTATTCTTGCTTCGAGACCGACCTATTTTCCTTCCAACGTTTTGTTACATTTATTAGGCTTTTAAAGTTCTTTGTTTGGAATAAGATGAGGAATGCGCGCTATTTATCATGCCTTTAAAGATAATGCTAGAGTTGTCATACAATGTCTTCAACTATTTTCCGTGGTAATATTTAAAAACGAGATTGTTACATATTACTTTTTATTTCTCTAAGGCATCCTTATCTAGGATTTATCCCGGTGCGATTATCATTTCTATAGGGATGTGATATAATAAGTAGGGATGTGTATTATATTATGTGCATAATTTGTTCAACATGTTTTAACCCCACTGGCGAGCTGGGCAGGAGTCGTGGAGTTGTGGAAACTGTAGCCTCTAATAACTACTATTAGTTAATTCTAAACATAGTAGATATAAGACTAGATCTACACTAAGTCACATAAACAGTTAAGTCACACGCTATAGATGACGTAGATAAGATGTCATTTTCATATGGGAACGCTGGGGTTAGGAGCGCACGCACTATCTGATCGGCCCCTGAACTCTAAATGTTAATAAGGTGCCGCCGTTGGCACGCCACCTACTTGACACGACACCTGACCCGTGCCAGTATTCTTGAGGAGGTAGTAGTTTAGGCTAGTACGTGGCTCTTACAAGTATGAAAAGATTGCTCGTAGATTTACTTCCATAGCTTTGTAAATTATTGTTCAGTGTTAATATGAATATGCGAAGTCTGAGAGTCCAAAGGCTGTAAGTAACAAATAATGACTAAGAGGGGTAGTTAATTATGTAATTGTTTTTTCGACTTTATCAGCTGAAATAATTTCGCTCTTCTTTGCTGCTGCCGGTATGTTTAAGCGTACAATTTTTTACACCTATATGTCTCGCTAATTCAAGTCAAACTTTTAAATCAAAGCATATAATTATGTGACTATTAAGGTCACGCCACACCGGAGGGAACGTTGCTGGTTCGTGGCGAAACAATTAACGCCACGTGCCTACCCTGGACCCCAAACACGGACCACCATTCCCACGATAGTGGTTTGACTCAACTCACCTGTAGTCGATATGCCCTTTTAACATTGTAAATTATTATCATAATTAGTTACATTTTTATCTGCTATGAGTAGGTTTAAGTTTGGACTTGGGAGCTTAACTTTATTAGTAGTTGATAGGTTGTGAAGGAAAAATGATTGCTTGCAATTGGTTTACTTTAAATGCTACAGTCAGAGTGATAGCGTTGAATAGTTACTCTAAAAGTCCTTTAGTAGTGATTTGTCAAACTACATCTGTACTAAGGCAATCCCCTAGGAGCTAATAAACGTTTTTGGGTGAGGGAGTAAAAGTATTAAACTCACTTATTTGCTACATTTGACTTATAAATACATTATTACAAAATAATCAAAGTTGTATCGAGTCTTTACTAACCTCAAAACCCTTACAAATTTTTATACTATGTCTATTGATGAATTCTATGCCGATTGTATAAGAGAAACGACACGGGGATGTTAAGTTGTGACTAGGGTATAATCGATCGGATATAAATCTCGTGATGTTACGCTCGTGTGGACAGGCTTAGACGCGGATAAGCGGAGCGTCGACAAAAAAAATTACAAGAAAATAAAATGTTACATAGCTAAATAAATATCTTCTTCTTACGTATATTTCTGCTAGGACAGACTTTTGTTATATATTTTAAATCGGTACACTCACGTAGAATTGGCGCTCCAAGTTTTCGTCCTTCAGATTTGTCTTCGTTCGTATGTATTGTCGCTCCCTTACTATTACAAATTAAAGCATTTTTTTTAGTCATTTCTCAAAGACTAGTAATGCATCCGTATTTTACATAAGGCGAATATCCGCTTGTTTGTTCCCTTGGTTATAAATGAAATCGTACTTTTGGTGATGATAAATTTTCGAATTTTCATGACTTAATTTTCTATCGCTACAATGTTACGCTTGGCAGCGTCGCAAGTAAGTCGTGCGCATACGGAATATACCCGCCCAATATCGCACCGCGGTTCGACCCCGGCCATTACTGACTTACTACACGCCTCCAAGACCGGGCCACATTTATATGCGGCAAGGGATTTTCCTCCTATAGAAAACACCCAAAATGTCTAACTTACAACGTGTCACTCGATGTCACTTGAACAACTTGGTTGCTTTGAAACCGATATACTATTCAAACATTTTTGAACTCTTAGCGTTTATAGCAACATTGTGTAATGCGCCTTTTTTAACAATGATTTCAATTGTTCAAAACATTTTATTTTTGACAATACCTATTCACTTTAAAATAAGCATTTGTAAAAAAGAATTAGAATATCAGAATAAAAGCAGATTTTTTTAAATTACCAGATGTTTACCAACTTTGAAACATTGTCATATTGCCATCTCTCGAATTCATTTTGAAAAAACAAAGACATCTATACATATGTGTAACTTCACAACAGTAGCAATCAACAATTCTTCAAATTCATATTATTACTCAACACGCAAAAGAGTTACACTATAGAAATAAAAGCGCATTACATTTTCTCGTGCACAGACACCCCTATTTGGAAGTGCAATTTATCCTTTTGTAACATTTCGAGTGTCCTTTCCAACCATTTTCCCCATTCAGTCGCGAGTGAACGAAATTAGCATGGAGACCGACAAAATGGCGAGCGTTGAAATAATGGCGCGATAATCGCAGCGGGAACATCATGTCGCGGCTTCGCTAAAACATCTCTCGCTTAAAGCAACAATAATCAAGGCAATCGACCTTTAATACAGAGAATCAAATCACGCAATATTTGCATTGTAACAACAAAAACTATATGAAACAGCCATGACACTTGTATTACGTAATATTATTCACGGCAGTGGAATTCCATTGTTGTATTCGCTTGGTTTCCATCTCCTCTAATACGAAAGCTAAATTTTAAAACTTAGTTAAGACTATCGCGTAACAGCCCAATCTCAACATTTTTAATTAATTTTTCATTCATTTTTTTGTCTTGATTAAATCTTCTCTATTCTCACTTTACTATGGAAAAAACTTTTAAACTGTCGTGAGCTGTTTTTATTTACATTTACGCGATGATGATGTTTTAACAAGGTTTTGTAACACTTATAAAGTTACTTACAGACCTAAAATCGTTTAGTACATATGATTTTAGGTCTAAGTAGACGAGTAATGTATTTTTTCCATACAGATTGGAACAACTGCCTCAAAAGAATCTTACTATATTAAGTATGTTGTTTGTAGGTTCTGGGCAAATTCAGCTATGGCAATTCCTGCTCGAACTACTCAGCGATTCGAGCAACGCGGGCTGCATCACTTGGGAGGGGACGAACGGCGAATTCAAACTCACTGATCCCGATGAAGTCGCGAGGCGTTGGGGCGAGAGGAAGTCCAAGCCTAACATGAACTACGACAAACTCAGTCGCGCTCTGAGGTAAAATATTAACAAGCCATCAGCATTGCGAAGCGGGTACCCGATTTGCTTAGCGTTGTAATCCATTGCGAATTGAAATTATCTATATGCGCTTGTGAATTTTAATACAACAAAGGTATACAGGTGCAGAAAACATCGCCTTGATCACAAGAGTACAACTTCCTCACACAACAGTGAAGAGAGTGAACTATCTCCAACTTACTCTTTTCTTCAGGGAAAGGCGATGTCAAAGATTAGATCTAGCTATTTGTAGCGATGATTTACGGGCAACATGGCACTTAATGTTAAAACTTAAGTGTATATGTTGCTCATATGTGCTATTAGTTACATACTAATGTTTAATTTTCACACAGATACTACTATGACAAGAATATAATGACCAAAGTCCATGGCAAGCGCTACGCATACAAGTTTGATTTCCAAGGGCTGGCTGCTGCGACCCAGCCGACCGCCAGCGATCCAGCGTACAAGTATCAGAGCGACCTTTTCATGAGCTCTTACCATCACTCCGCGAAGCTGTCATCGTTCATGGCACCACACGCTGCAATGCCAACATCCACAGGTAATTAAAGGCATAAATTGAAACTGCGATTGTTATAATAAATTATTGGAATGTAATAATTTCTAAATTTTAACAACTTTGGGGCTGCAATGTTTCCTGTTTTAATAGACATTTAAAAACTTATTGCATTTTGTCAATCATGTCTAAAGAAATAAAAGAATCAGTAAACATATTTAGGAATCAAATAATAGTTTTTTAATAAAGACTTAGATTTAGTAAATCCCGTATTTTTCAAAATATTTTAAACATAAGTGAGTAAGGGATCAAATAAAAGTTAATTTTTCCATCGATTTTACGCTCGATTTTCAATTCGCATATGATTTGACCAAATTAATGTTTCGTGTACGTCGTATTCGTTGTTACAGTTAAATATTTGTCGAACTGTTGAGAATATGTTTCCATTACAAGTGTTAATATGCACCCTTCAGATGCAGGGTTCAATCTGCATCTCGACTTCCCTAAACAGTAAATATTGGCAAAGTACTCGAAGCGTCTTGTCACAGAAACGGGACGGGATCGCACTTTGCCTAATGGAATAAACCGATTCCCCGTTCCCACTTCATACATTCCAAGGCGATTTGCAAGACCCAAAGCAATCTCCTTGTATTGATTAGCATTTCTTAGCATACGCGTTAATATGAAAGCTAAATTTTAATACTTAATTACAAAAAGCAGTTATGTTAGAAACGACGCGCATTTTAAGTTCCATTCTGTGCATCCCCGACCACTGGTTGCTTGAGTCTTGGGATTCCGTAACACAAGGAGAAAGAAGGAGGTACTCAATTCGTCTGTATATTTTTTTTACGCTGTCATTGTTTGTGTACTTTTTAGGTACGTGAATCTCTGACACTCAATTCTTGGGAGGTTACTCCTACCACCGTTTTAGCATTTCTATCGCCCAGTAATGGAAACATTGTAAAGTACTTAACAATTTCTTTGTTACATGAGATTTAGAAATCACTACATCTGCCAATAACTTTTTATATTTGCTGGCTATTTGTGACTGCTGATAGCGAATTCTATTTAATTCTTGTAATTTCATACTGATGTTGGTTATTGTTTTTATTTATTTTTGAACTTTGTATTTTTAATTCATTGACATTTATTGATGATCTCTGCATGGCAAAGTTATTGTTTATACATATATTGGTATCATACAAATGTCAAACATCATATTTAACTTAGGTTAGCAAACTTGTCTTGTTGCAGCGTCAATATTCCCGTCGGCTTCGTGGAGCAACTGGGGCGGAGGGGGGAGCAACCTTTACTCCCCCCACTCGATGGCTCCCCCCCACGTGACGTCACATCTAGGCTCCTACCCCCACTACGCATGACCGTCCTTCTAAGACAAGGGCATTGCGAACGACGACAATTTGTAAAGGCTAAAATAATTTTGAAAGGATTCCCGTAATGTTATGATATTCGCTTGTGTACATTTGTTTAGGATATTAAAAAGTCCACTAATTTGCTGTGAATTTTAGATTTTATATAAGTTTACATTTTTTAATAATTCTTCTTAGTTATTGTCATAGATTAAATACAAAGCAATATTACTGTAAGAGTACTCATAACATAAGATCTAACAATGATGACGTCATCAAACACTATCACAGCTTAGAATTTTTCTACTGAACTAAAACCTCAATTTGGAATATTAAGTATGTATTTGACAAACTGATTTTTTATATCAAATGTCAAGAAGAAGCTTGAGGCATTCCCGAGTTATTTCATATGAGGTTTTTATTAAGAGCAATAAGTAATAATAATATACGATTTTAATTAAATCATGATTGAATAATAAATAACATGGAAAGAAAAGTTTTTAAATAAATAATTGTAATTTATTTATTATGTTAAATGTTGTTAATATTATTTATTTGTAAAAAAAACAATGATTTTTTTTAAATAATAATTTACATAGGAAACTACGAGTATAATATTTATTATATTTATTTTTCATATTGGTTTTTAATTTTATAATCATCAAATCATTTGATAAACAAGACTAGTCTTTTATCAAAATGTAAATAATAGATACTCTTCGAATAAGTAGAAATATATTATTTATAATATTTAGGATATCAATAACAAAATTTATTCCTTTATAACTAAATTTGTGTAAACTAAAACGATTTCTCGTGGAGATTATCAAAATAAAATTCTTAAACCCAAATCACATTTAGTTGTAACTGCACAGTTTTAATTGAAGTCGGACTGTTTAGTTAAAACTTACTTGTGTAGGCCAAACTACGTATTAACCAAACAGTCCGAAAATTCAGTTTAAACTACAAATGTGTAGCCGGCTTACATTTACGGATCCCTAATTTTCTTCTAATGTAAATCATGTCTTAAACGATAAAATTATTTCATAATAGAATTAATATTTATAATACAATTATTTTAACGTTTAAAAATTGCTCCTATTTATAAATAAATTGGCATTCTCCCCCATAACTTGAATTTTGTTTATTTAACATTTTGTATTATTACACAAAACTAAAAAACTTTAATTCCATTGAAATTATAGAATTATCTACAGATATATAAAAGTTTCGTTATATCTATTTAATATTTGGATCCAAAATAGTTGGTGGCATATTATACTCATCATTAATATGTAAATTTATATTATAAAGTAGTTTACATTTAACCGAAAACTTTTTACCTACGTCATAGATATTAAATTAATTTGTTTATTTTTAAACACTAAGGGCTTGTCCCACCACTGGCTGACAGAGGCTCAGATAACTTGTGTCATCACTGTCAGATAGAGTACCAAAATCCGATATTTCCATCACATTTATCCGCTGGATTGTTATCTGACAATTCACAAGAATTGTGGGACAGGCCCTAAGTCAAAAATAAAAGAATGATATTTTTTATGTTATAAAACTTTCAATATAAATTCGATAACATTTACAGTTAGCATTTAAATAGCTAATTATATATTCATTTAACAAAAATCGCTTCCCACTTAGGGTTGAATTTCGTTCTGCAAACTATGCAGCGGACTTGTATTAACCATTCATATAGATAACGCAGAAAACTGTGAAATTAATCATAATCAACATAATTACATTAAACAATACTCATATAAATATGTGATTACATTAGATGTTACGTATTGAAAAAGTGCAATCGTACTAGTATCGATTAGAAATAAATTATTAATTAAGAATAATTTGTTGTGAATTTTTATGTTTAATTCTTTTAATTATTTTAATTTAAAATGAGTATATCAGAGGAAGTTTGAGAGTAGACCCCGTAGTAGAGAAGGTAAGCAGTAAAAGGTTAGCATGGTATGGGCATGTTATGAGGAGGGATGAATCGCATGTTACAAGGAGAACGTTAGTTATGAGTGTGGAATGGTACATCGGTAGAGGTAGACCTAGAAAGAGATGGATGGATTGTGTAAAAGGTGACATGATCAAAAAGGGAGTGATGACAGATGACGTATGATAGAGTTATGTGGAGGACAAAAACCTGTTACGCCGACC
Organism: Papilio protenor; assembly: GCA_029286645.1. Taxonomy (NCBI): domain Eukaryota; kingdom Metazoa; phylum Arthropoda; class Insecta; order Lepidoptera; family Papilionidae; genus Papilio; species Papilio protenor. The sequence goes on from JAGSMZ010000042.1 coordinate 1,808,121, forward strand.
CTACGGGAGTAGGATAAGGAGATGATGATGATGATGATGATTTTATGTTTAATTCTATTTTATTTATTGACCGACTTCCCCAAAAGAAGGAGGTATTCAATTCGTCTGTATGTTTTTTTGCATGGTTCAAAAAATTTCCAATTATATCCCGTAAGTATTTGTAGGTGTAATTTTGCCAAATAGAAATAATTAGAAGGTTTTTGAAAATAATGTTAAAGGTTAATAAATTTTTGGGTTATGTTTGTTTAAGACTCAAAAATCACACGCAACATGCCACCGTAAGATTGTCTTTGCCGGATTAAAATCTCACTAGACGTATGTATTAAATCGGACAATTATAAAATAATAAATATGATAAACATTTGTAATAGTAAGTTTACATAACCGTCAAGACTCCTATGTGGTTTGATCTAAATACAACGAGTTAAGACAGATATAGTGTTACCAAATACTGCAAGAACAGAGCTGTCGGACCTTAATCACCTAATTTACGTAATAACATGTCGTAATTTACGACCCTTACTGGCTAATTAAAAGAAACCTTTATCGTCCCTTCCACATAAACTTCATTCTTTAAATTAGAGATTATTAAGGATTTCGAAACAAATTGAAGAAAGCGTGATTATAAAATGAACTTTGTGCACATTTTTTTAAATAGTTTTCTAAGAATAATCTGTTGTAACTAGCGTCGATACACAAATTTTGTAGTTATTTGTGTTAATTCGTGGCATAATCTAATTAACTAACCGCCGAATAGAATAACTCCAAATATTTCTTATCTGTCTAATTTAAGTATAAATATAATCGATTTATTTGATAAGTACATAAGATACTGTTTTAGTCTATGATATTTAAACATTTAGTTACCTATTTTTGTGATCCCATATAATATAAGTCATTAAATTTTATTAATTGATAAATAATTAAATTGAATGCAAGATAAGTTGGGCCTAATTTTGATGTTTAAAGTTAGCTTTATGTTCCCAATGCTAGTTCTTAACAATGTAACTGAGTCTCAACACACATATACCTATTGTTGTCTCTGTTTCCTTCATACAGAGTAAGAGGGATGACAATATGTTTATGTAGAAGTGTATGCCGATTGCAAACAATTTAGTTCACTAATCTATATGGAAAATTTTGTTTAAAAGTTTAAAGTTAACTGTAATATTAAAGTAAATGTAGGAAATTATTCAATTTAATTTGTTATTTGCATAAGTTTATTTTTTTTCGCATGGATCGATTTTACTAAACAGTTTAGAAGTAGTGTACCATTGCATGAATGTTATTGTAACTATTTGGAAATTAATAAAACCACTGAAATGTATATAATTTATTTATGGCGATACAATTCACTACCATGCCCCTTTTCTGATCAACCTCGCTATATATCCTTGACTGAACCTAACTACTCAAACAAGAAACAGGTTAACCGCAAACCTAAACCACAGGTCATACAATACTATACTAAACCAGCAATTGTAGAGTAAGCAATGACAAACTTACAGATGGAAACCACGACCTCACAGGTTATAAATATGAATTTACTTACCCTTTAATTGACTTTGAAAAAACAAAGATGAAGACCTGTTTGCGTAATAACAGTGGCCTTTCACTATTGTAACACCCATTACTATAATATTGGCATCCCTTCAAATTCTTTAAACAAACACAGGAGTAAGAACGATTTTCCGTATGACGAAAAATGACATAGGTCTTATGATTTTTAAATTCTGTTATTAGTTACCTACTTTTGGTTTTATAAAACCTGTAGACGCATTTGTGGGGAAAAATCTTCGAGAAAATATACTAGTTGATAGAAGGTAAAAGTTACTACTAGCGACATCTATTAATTGATTTAGACTATTTCCCTGCAAGAATTTGTAGCGCTTGAACAACTTTTTTTAAAGAAATATAGATGGCGTTAATTTATATTGTCAATAACACTTGAAGTATTTAACTTAAATATTAAACTATTATTGACAATATAAATTAACGCCATCTATATTTCTAAGAAAAAAGCGCTACAAATTCTTGCAAATAGTCAATTAATAGATGTTAATAAAAACTTTTTCCTTTTATCAACTTAAATGCTTGCCTCGGCGGCTTCAGATAACGCAGAGTATATTAATAAATATATTTTAACAAATAAGTTTTCGTCGTGTGATTTTTTCTTATCAAAAAATAAAAAAATGCATTACAAAAATGTACACCTTAAACTATTTCAAGGAATAGATGTTTATGTCATTTCGAATTCAAAAAACGCCGTAACTCAAAATATTGAAGACAAGTAAATAAGTATTTTAAGTATTCTTGGAGATTTTAAGATGCTTGGGAAATCACTAATTAATGGCATAATACGAATGAGAAGCTCAATTATGAGTTTACAAAGCCCTAAGGTTATCGTTCGGAATTATCGTATGCATGGGCCTCCACAGCCTTTCGACAATTTACCATTCTCAGTGCCCAATAGGTAAACGAAACAATGTTACTTATTACCAAAAACATTTAAAACTATATATTTGAATCTCTTTGCTCATCAGAATCAAGGTGTGTCCAAGGTTATAATAGAAATCGCTCCTTCAGCCTTTATAACGTAATTTGACCACATCTATTATTATAAAACAATCTATCTTAAACCTTTTGATATTGTTTTGAAACAAAATGTGTTCAGGTTTAGAATTCTTAGTGGCAAGTTGAAGGAATATTGTAACATTTCATAAATATCTTTTTCTATAAAGATTACCAATCATATTTTAGATAAATTCTTACCATATTTACCTACAACATAATGAAAATGAACCAAAGTAACCACAAATAGTAGTTACGGCTATGCAAGTTCTTACTACAACATAAATTACTCCAGTTGGCAGATGCATACAGTAAATGTTTAGTCTTGTGTATCAAAGGATAATATAATCACAATTAAGCTTCATCTACAATCATTCTGCAAAGAAATTAGCTACATGGCTTATTTTTTTTTTTTATAATATAAGGTGGCAAACGAGCAAGCGCCCTGAATCCACCGAAATGGAAAGCAACCGCTACCCATAAACATCCGCAATTACAGATGCGTTGCCTACCCTTAATCGACGGAGGAGGAGACGCACATAAAGCGGACATTTCCCCTTCCTATGCGTCTCCTCCACCGTCAAATCCACTTTTCCTTCCCATCCTTTCCTCTTAAGAAAAGGGTGGAAAGGGAAAGGGACTAAAATTAGGCCTCTTGATGTAAACTCTTTACATCACATAAGTTGATGTTAACCTACATCTTTTTGCAACTCCGGAATGTGAAGATGCTTCTGTTATTGCTTTCTCTTATTTAAAAAAGGTGTTTAAAACCACACATATTTAAGTAATAAAGATTTTAGATTTATTTCATTTGTTTTAGATATGCAACAACAATTTTCTTCGTCTTCTTCTTTGGTATTGGATTTTGGGCGCCATTTGTTGTTTTATGGTACCAAATGGCGAAGAGAACAATGTAATTGTTAATAAAGATTATATTGGATAAAGATTATATGTATTTGCTTACTACATTGCTAAACCTCCAATAGAAATCGCGATTCACCTTTGAAATCTTACTTTTAAATAATATTGCAAACATGAATGGATATTTGTTAGAGTTTGTAGCGTAAACGGCTAAACTGATCTTGATGAAATTTTAAATAGATATAGACGATAGTCTGGATGAGCAATTTGGTCTTTTTTTTTTAATTCTATTATATTAATTTTATTCTAAGATAAAAGTAAATACCATTTTTAATTGTCAATCATAATAGCTATGAAATGAAAATGTTTCGGACAGATTTACATAAAAATAATAAAACACAACTTCAAAACAAGCTATTTATTAAAAGTTTCATCACTAATGAAATAAAATATGATGTTTTACAGCCAAATTAAAAGTTAATTTAATATCTTTATTACAAAATAAACCAAACTCCTAAGGCCATGTTGGGGGATCACCTTCCTTAACATTTCCTCCATACAAACAAGATCTGTCCCTGAAACTAGTCATTCTCAGTGTTTCTTGATCATCCAAGAACTTTCCAATAAAGAATCCAGTTAAAGGAATTGCAAAAAATATATAGCGCCCAGTTATACCGAAGATAGCCATTTTAATTCTGTTTCGACTGGGATTTCCACTTCTGGGTGTGGTTCCAGTCAAGCCAAATCAAAGTGGCAGTCAACACAGGGAATGATATGCTCACTAGGTTCCTACGTAGGAATTTTCCCAACGCCATATACCTGAAAAAAAAAAACAATATAACACATAGTACATTCTTACATTACTATACATATGACTTTAGCTATTCATATTACACAATCAAATAACGCTAGGACTCATAATTTTCACAATATTAAATTTCCAATAATAAATAAAATAGTGGTTACCATACCAGGGGGTATGGGTAGGCAGCTAATTTATGAAAAATAGATATAAAAACCTAGACTTAATCTAGATCATTGACTAACAAAATCCATGGTGCCCATCATTTAAGAATAATTTGTATAAGATTGAAGAGACTTCATTTCTAGGTTCACTTCATTATTATCCTTAAATTTTATAGTTCTGTTAATCATTATTTATTTCTGTATTAGTTTTTGATACATGATGACCGTGAAAAGTTAAAAACTATTTGATGGCAGAGAAGGTCTATTAATGCACACTTAAACTGATTTTTAATTAAGTAGAGGGAAGAAGTTTTGAAAGAGTGGGGATCTAATCAGTCTGGATGTGTTGTATGCAAATATATATATATATTTTATATAAAATGAACATGCCAGATGAGTTGGTTGCACTGAAAGTGTTAAAGATAAGAAATTTGAGCACAATAAGTATGACATGCCTAGAGCAGCTATTAAAGTAATATTAAATGCAATACTAGTACATGTATAACAAAGTAACACCTAATTACAGGATATCTGGCCGGTATGGAACTAGTGTTGACTTATACCAATTCTCTTGTTTAGTACTATTTCCTATTTTACCACTATGTCGTACACTAATAAAGCTGGATTATGAATTTAGTGTTATTTCAGTACTTTAGATGTTGTTTATGGTACGAAATGTAACGTGCTTTAATTGCTGTTACATAACATGGAAATATAAAAAAATACTATATTAAATTAAGTACTATGGGAATTACTAAATGCTACATTGGTTGAATGAAAACGAAAACACGCTAGAAGTATTTTTAAGCCACAAATTTTGTTGTATAATTTGAAAGATCGATTGCATAGTGAGCATAACGATTGGTGTAATAAAATTGAATGGTAAGAATCGCCTATAATATTTTATTCTCAATTACCATAATACATTTAAAACAAAGCATACAAACCATAAACTTTAAATAATATACTACTAACCTCAATATTCAATGGCGAACAAGGAATTATTAAATTCGAGAACTTGGAACAATTCCGTATTAAATTGACATTGACAGGAATTGACAGTTGACAGGCATAACAACACGAACTTTCCAGTGTTGGCAGATGTTAGGCCCAAACCAAACCGTATTCTTCCAAACTAAGTGTTGCAAAATCCTCCCAAAAATACATACCCACCATTTTTTTTAATCAACCCTTTTCTACCTTGATGATATTATGTAGCAAACAGTGCTTTACGCGTGTTTCATAAGAAATATTTTCGATTTTTTGAGTTTTAGTTTAAAACTCTCCGGATCCGAACAAGGCGAAGTATGGAGCTATATATCTACGAAGCCAGGTATATATCTGGCAGCACTGTTCTTAATGTGTGACGTCATGAGCTTCTATTCTATTGGTTAACTCGTGTTCTTGAATCTGACTCAGTGTTGCCAATGCTACGGCAATTGCCGTGTTCTACGGCTTTCGGGCTATCAAATTACAACTATCAACATCTACAACCTACGGGCGCAACCCTGATGCCGTAGCAGAATCTATGGCTTTTTGAAGATCTAGAATAATTTATTGTTTTTCTTTAATAAATTCATTTTCGAATAGTTTTTGAAAAAAAAAAGGTCTTGATTGACAATGATTTGTACCGGGAATTATGAAATTAAATTAAAATTAATTACGATTTTACTAAACAAAGGATGTATGGAAGAGCAGCACATACTGTGCCGACCCTCCATAAGGGATAAGGGAAAGTTGATGATGATGATGATTTACTAAACAAAGAAGGGATAATTTTAACACAGTTCATTGATTTTAAACGTTAAAATTGCGACATTTAGCTAATGTTCAAAACTTTTCCTATTTTACTGGTGCTACAGCCCACCGATGATATTTTCCCTAATAAACACGGTGCTTTACACGATGTACACGGCCGAGTAAAAATTTTCATTGGCAACACTGACTGATTCCTGTTCTCGTTCTCGAATATAAAATGGCTGCTTAGTGTATCTCTGTTTTAATCAAGTTTGTTTTAATTAAACTTAAAGTAAAAGCATATGTGCATTCCTTAGGAAGTTTACTATTTTCATTTTTATTATTATTTGTATTAAATTCTAAATAGTACAGTGAAACTTTTTTGTCAAATCAAAAAATCAATAACTGGTTCGGTTAAGTGGTAGTTGGAGGGGGACTTGCATTGTCCCTTTCTTTCTTCTATCTTTCTTTCGGTCGATTTCGTGCCGTGCGTTCGCCCTATCGTGTTGTGTCGTGACTGATATTTTCCTTGGTAGCTTCTTAAAAGATGATGTTATTTTTAATGAAGTAAATCTAAAGAAGTATTGGTGATGTTGACCATAGGTTTATTGTTATTTCGCAAAAAACCATCCTTTTTTACCGATTCGGTTCGCCAAAAATTTAGAAAGCTTCAACCACGTTTCGGATTCGCATTGATGAAACTATGAACCTGGACTCTTTAACGTTTAGTTTATCACGAATCCATTATCTTGTTATAAATTTGAGTAAGAAGAACTTCAAGCAAACAAGTCAAGAGTTGTCTCAGGTGAGTAAAAACTAATTTCATAGTCATTCTTTGTTTATCGATTGTCGCCATATTGGCAATAAATTGCCATTTTGTCTCACGCTCCTATGTATGAATTCTTTATTTATGAACAACGTTTAATTGTAATATGTGTATTTGTGTGTTTTACCTATTGTTCTTATAGGAGTCCAACACTAGAACATGATTTACACAAGCAACATATGTTTTTGATAACTGGTATTACCGAAAAGTATTTTGAATAATCAAGGTGAACATACATTATATTAGGTTTAGGGTAGCTTGTGCCTGGACTTTAACGCTTTCTACGACCATTTTGTTTTTGCTTTCCTGAATAATCTAATCTTCTTTCAAGCATGTAATCACCCAATTTACCAAACTAATAAAAACATTAGAGATTACATTACGTATATGAATTATAATTAACGCGATTAATAACAGAAAATATAACAAATAACAAAATTTAGTATCAATGTTACTTGACTGTTATCTGTTTTTGTTCACTGCGTAACCTTCATTTAAATCTAACCTTAGCAATAAATGAGACTGTAAACATCTTATATTAAGTGATATGATTGATAGGTATGTATGAACAAACATGAATGCAAGTGCGTACTTGTTAAATGTATTGACAAAGTGGTGTACTGTTTTATACATATTATTGGGAATCCCGAACTAAGATAGATCTCGGGATTTAACATATATCACTATAGGTAATTGGTTATCAAAAGATTTTGTTAATATGAATGAATATTTCTATTGAACACATTTGGGAAATCTGACAGTAAAAAAATGCCATGATTGATTAAATTTGTATCTTATGAATGTTAGATCAGAGATAGCCAATGATTGAAAAGGATGCAATTGAATAATAATTGAAAATAAAATGAATGTGTAAGAGCACAGTAATAAGCCATCAGTCGTCTACATAAAGACACTTTTAACATTTTGAGCTTGATGCCATTGGCATCAAGTATTCAATCTTTAATTATTGTTGAGTAACTAAAGAATGTGTATCTACCTACCCATCTATACCTAACATTTTCATATCAAATATTATAATTTTAAACTAAAATGTCAACTTTTTATCATCTTCCAATAATGTTATTCAAATTGACAATGGGTTATAGGTTAGGTTTAAAGAATTTCATTCCCACAAATACAATGTCACATGCTTAGAATAATATTGAGTAACAACAAAACAAAATTGTCATCATTTTCATAACTTGTTATTTTAGGTTAAAATAATTAAATGTAACCACATTTTTTATAATAATACCTATTAACAGCAACTTCATCTGTGTGGAATAAGTGAATATAATATGGTTTTACCTTTCCATTGCTAAATCACAAACATACCATTCTTTAAAGAACAGAGATAGCAATATATTTATGTACAAGTGTTGTGCAGTAGAACCTCATAGTAAAGTTGTTAATTATAAATTCACACAAAGACAGACAAAAATGTATCCATGCATACAAATACTATTACTGTTTGCTTGCGTCTTGTGCTGTTTCTTTATTTAGCCTCGCATAATGTGTTAACACCCTAATATTTTAGGTTTAGTGCTAGCGAACATTAATTTTTTTTTATATAATATATATAATTATTATTTTTGTTGTAGTGTACATTGAGTTGTTAAAAGGACTTATAGAAGAACTTTAGTTTTTCATTTGAAGCAAAAAAGCTTTACTCTGATTAAATGTTTTATTGCCCTTTTCAAGTAGCATCATTATCTTAAAAATTTTAGGTATATATTGACTGAGTCTCTTGGATTTTAGACATTTATTTATTCTTATGAGCTATCGCCCGCAAACTTCGTTAGCGCAAATTTGGACCACCCGTTACGCCATTTTAAAAGCGCGGAATTAAAAAAAAGTAGCCTATAATATGCCTATCCATGTCAGCTACCCTCCAGTGAAAGTCCCGTCGAAATCGGCCACGCCGTTTCGGATTACCCAGAACAAACGCGGCTTGCAGACTGACAGACAGACAAAAAAAATTAAATGCGATTTTCGTTATCAGCAACGCAAATACATCATCTCTTCGAAACCTGGAGTTTTTCTTTTGATATTACAAACAGACCCTCCAATTTTATTATATATCTATACTTCTATATCTATACTATACTATACTATATATACTATATACTATATAAATACTATATTATAATAAAGCGTAAACACACACTTCTTTGTTGCCTAAGATGTCAGCAATTACAGCATATTTTTGAATAATCCTTTTTTTAATAAAAAGCCCTACACTTACGTCACGCTTTAGGCTATATATTTTCACGCCATTAAACTTAGGTTGTAAATATTTTGTATAAAAACCCTAATGTGGGAAAGAGACCATACGTTCCTGCCAACATCAAGAATGAAAGATTGCTAAGGTTTGTCATGTCATGTCATGTCATGTCATTTTGACATTTGCTATTGATAATTTGACAAATGTAAACAATAAAATAAAGTTTAATTTCACGCGGATGAATCCGCACGCGAACAGCTAGTATATAGATATTGGAATAAAATCACCCGAAAACGTATTTTCTATATATAAATAATGATTTTTGCCACCTAGCACTCAATACAGAATATAGTAGGTAGTATGGAAGTTTATTTGGTATGCTTCCAAAATAAGTGTTTTCCGAGTTTTTGGTATAAAATAATATAATTATAGGCAAGATAATGCAAATTAACAAAAGAAGAAGCTTTTTACAATTTCATAAATTACGACGTTATGGTCCTTTGGTCGGAGTTAGTTAAAATTATATCGTCGCGTAGCATCACGTCGCGGTACCTGGAATGAATATTGATTTAATCCGTTTGATAACGCCTACCTACACATGCGCTCTGATGCATTGCGCTGTTGCCAATTCTCCGCGGCGGCGCCATACCTCGATACGTGTAACGATTTATTGCCGACGCTCAACCAACACCCTATTGCGCAGTATTATTTGTCAAGTAACGGGTAGTTTATATCGTTATAATAGTCATACTAACAGTTAATAATGGCTCGTAAAACATTTTAAGATTATCTTAAACATAATACAATTAAAAATATGTGCTCTATTATTAGTGTTGTGTTTTTTTTACCTGTTCCTGACGGATAAGTTTTTCTCCTACTAACTTTTGTCCCATAATTATATGACTGGACAATGTAGTTTGGGCTGTGCGTTGATATTATTTTTTACTAATAGCCATTGTGGTATTTATAAATCAATTTAGACCTTTTGTGATTTTTTAATTCGCGAAATGTTGTAGATATTATCGTAAATGGCATCAACTTTGCGTAATTTCTTTTAAAAAAATGCTGTCGCGATCACGGTTTTTTATAACCGTGTATAACAATTTTGACTTTTGCATAAAGATATGTTATTTTTTGTTCAACAGATTGTCAGTCACTATGGCTTGGAAGCAGAAAATCAGTTGCTGAGGTCTTTGCTTACGGAGGCGGCAAAGACTTCCTGGGATACGGACCGCACAGGACCTGCAGTCAACAGCATTCATGCGTCTCTGCTGGCTCAGTATTTGGGTTCGTTGTTGAGCCATCCCGCGAAGTCAACTGTCGTCTGTCGAGCTGTGGACAGCCCCAATCGTTCCGTGCAGAAGGTACGATTCGTATTTATATTACTTGTTTGTGCTTGTATTTGTCTTAAAAATGGGTGTTCTCCCACTTGTTCCGGTTATGGTGTATTTAAATTAACTCCAAATAGTTTAAAGCAGTTTGAAGAGTTCGGTATGTCATGTGAAGTCTTTCGGATAACATCGAATTATTCATTTTTTTAAAGGTTATGAAAGTTCACAAGTTCTATAATAAAGATTTTTGTAGTACACCAAAATAATTAAGAATTTTTAACTTTCTGATTTCTTTAGGCTAAAATGTTATTGCAGTAAAAGTAGGTACATTATATATTTGTGCCTAAATTCAAATAAAGAGGTAGCTTGTTTCAAGTATTGTCTATTTATCAACTGCTTTTATCCCTTTTGCCTTTTCTATTTGAAACATCCCAGAAAATAATTTCGGTATATTCTCAAAAACTTGTAATTTGTACTTAACATTGTATGACAAACTCAATTGGTTTAAATTTTTATTCTATTGCCTTTCCCCAATCTGGCATTGAGGTAAGCAACACATATCACATGACATATATCAGGAACAAAAATTAATTGTTATTACAAATGTCACATACTGTCAAAGAAACCTCAATCGATTTTATTCGAAAGAATTCTAAGTAAACAATCATCATACACTGAACAATTTGTATGTATTAATCATAATATATTATTTACATAATACTCAACATTATAATACTGTTCGAAACAAAGTTGACTTTGTTCAAAATAATTTCTTTTACATCCCGTTGACTGGGATACATTTCAACTTGTTGTTTATTTAGTCAATTACATTATTTAAATTGTGTTATCATAATTGAATAACTGAGACTTGTTATATTTTAAATATTTTCAGTGGCTGAGAAATGTTTATTCATTTAAATAATTGTTTGGGATTATGTGACTGTATTTCTAGAATTAATCAATGTAAGTATAGGCATACTTGCACTTACACAAATAGTAATTCCTGTGTATGATGTGGTAAATGTTGAAAGATTTTGGTCTCATATATGTTGCATAGAATCAGCTGTGTGGAATGAAAGCATTGTTTAAAATAATTCTGTTATAGATTACGACAAATAATTTGGGCATATATAGACTAACTATTAACTGGAGTCCAACAGTTATTTAAAAATAAAACAAATTTTGACAATGTACTTTGATGTCTTCTTTTTTAATATTTATGTGTAGTGAGGAGTTAGTGTAACAAGCAAAAAAAGTAACAATCATATGCTAATTAATATGTGTGCCCAAATTGTTTGTCACACCCTCTACTTGGTTTTCTATTAGGAACCCTTTGAATATCCACACGTTTTGTTTGTATCTAGTGTCCATTTCACTCATTTTATACATGTTTGCTGCTATTCATTGTGATGTTTTCAGTGGTGCTTACAAGTACAAGTTTTAATACTTTTTATTATGAAGTCCATACAAGTGACTTTTGTTTTATGTATTTAGGGTGGGCTGAAATGTTTCTAGTCATTGCTCAATTTTCTGTCCCTTATTACTTGTCTTTCTTATTTTTAAGAAGCTTCCCCTTAAATAATGTTGCCATTGGTTTATTTAACTTTTTTTAAATAAAAATTGGGGTTATTAAATATGTATTATTCCCCAATTTCGCAAAAATTGTTCTAAATCAATTCTAATAATGTAATGAAATAAATTGGTTATGGGATTTTCGGCTCCTTAAATAATTGTGACTGCAGTTGGCCAAGGGAAGTTTTTATAGTTATATCAGACACCATATAATATTTAGGTGCTAATTTTGATATAAATCTAACTGATTATAGGTAACCGATTATATTCATTAATTACATAGTTATTGTAGTTGGCCACTGAAATGATTTTAATTTAATTTTGTGACAAATATTAATAATAATTAAATTCAAATTACTGTTTTAGTTTTTTATCAATTTCATGTACAAATTAGTGCATGAACTGTGAACTATCCATAAGGCATAGTGAACCTGTTCATTTCCCATTTCCCATAAAATTGCTGATAATCTGTCCTATTTGTAGGCCGTTGTTGCATTGACACATGCATGGAAGGTGTGTATTATCCAATTTGAAAGTTAGAATATTTTATTGAGCACTCCGGCACTTCTGTCCCTTCTGCATGCTACTATCTGTGCAATTGCGGCACCACCGATTTATAAAACATTATGGATGTTAATTTTTTTGCAGATTTTAAAACCTTCTAACACTTTACTCAATCGTCTTTCAAGATTGTTGAAGTTAACAACTGCCGAAGATGTCACCTTATCGTTGGTGTTGAGGCGATATTCGTCCAAGACCGAGATAACAGCGCTCGCAAAACAACATCTAAAGAAGCGATTTCTGGATCTCGTACAGTGTTACTTGGATGCTGGTATGTCATATTAATTGTAATAGTGGTCGGCCCATTTCGAATTCGGCCATAACACATTTTTTTTAATTATTGATAAATTTTTATTTAGGCACTTTACTTCCACATAAACTGACAAATTTCGCCTTCACACATACGCACAATTTCCTTGAAAAAGGAGTACAAAGACTTCGCTACAAACTAATATACAAATATTGTCATATCAAAAAGTACTTATATTTACAGAGCATGGTCATCAGGCTGAGCGTGCAGGTCTTCAGGAATGCAGCCCTGAAGTTTTGCAAACTCTCCTAATTAATCTCGCGTCCGAGAACTTTCGTCTTGCTCCGGTAACAAAAGATTTATTCGTGAAACGTTTACGCGTTGACTTCCCTCGAGAAGTCGTACCGATAGTGTTAGCACCACTTCTTTATCCCGACGATACACAAACTCCATTAGAAGAAATGAGCACGGCCGACGATATGGCGGTCGCAATGATGGACAACTCACTTGCGGAAATCATTCGCGACATGGGGTACGGCTTTACCGCATCATTTGAAGAATGCAAGAACAGCATGTTGAACTTTGGAGCGCGAGAGCCTACCGCGATAGACGTTGCGCGTATAATATCTATGATGGTGCGCTACCATACCACAATGCCCGATGGGCCGCCGATTCAAACTCCAGGAAACTTTTGGACGAATCACGAAGCAAAGAAAGAAGGAATCACTCATGGACATGGAGAATCCTGGAATGCAGAGATATTTGTACAGACACTGAAAGAGCTGGCATCTAACTTGAACTGGAAAGAAGTCATATTACAACTGGACCATCCAGAATTCATTGTACCAGACAGACAAGGATTGACCCTATTGTTTTCCATCTTGCGTTTAGGTTTACAGAGTGCAGGCTATCCATCCAACATATTCCCTGTGGAATATCTATGCCGCAGGTGGACCAACCTGGAAGGACAAATGAGCTTGATTACTAATATATTGAAACATCCAGATATATTTAGCCTTGCCGATTACCCGTTCCATCCGGTATCAATTGATATACTCAAGTCCTTGCCAGAAACTGATAATAAGGAAATAGCCACTTGGCGGTGTCTGTACCTAGTAGAATTGCTGTTGTATGCATCTGATCGAGGCTACTATATGCAAATTCACGAGCTGTTCAAGTTTCCTTTACAACATTGCCCCGACGTTTTGATGCTCGCCTTATTGCAAATCAATGCACCAATCACCGTATTTCAACAGGAATTGTTGTCTACCTTGATACCAATCTTTTTAGGCAACCATCCCAATTCTGGAATTATTTTGCAACATGCGTGGCATTCACAGAATCCGAACATTAAACCAATTATCATGCACGCAATGGCAGAATGGTACATACGTGGAGACAGTGATCAATCCAAATTATCGAGAATCTTGGATGTCGCTCAAGACTTGAAAGCTTTATCGCTGCTACTGAATGTCCAGTCTTTCCCCTTCGTTATTGATTTAGCTTGCCTCGCATCAAGAAGGGAGTACCTTAAATTGGATAAGTGGTTAACTGATAAAATACGAGACCACGGTGAATCTTTTGTCTCTGCTATGGTTAAATTTTTACAGAGAAGATGTCCACCAGTGATGGGGAAACCAGCAGAAGAGCAGTTGCCGAAAGCAGCTCAGTTGCCACCGGAAACTATTGGCACCATGCTGACATGTCTGCAGCTTTGCGCCCCTAACGTCGTCCAGGAACTACAGGAAGCGATCTATAATGTGGTAGCAACCTGCCAGGCTTTAATAATTAATAAAACAAGACAAACGATGGCGGGAATTGCTCGACCCCATACTAGAGTAATTGAAACACCGTTTAACCCTGCAGCTTTGGGAGGGCAACTTTTCACTCCGCATGTCGATTCGATAGCCAATCTTACACCGAATGTCGCTAATATGACTTTAGGCGCTCCAGTAAACACCGCATTCGCAATGCCTGGAACTTTAGGGCCTTTGGTGCCACCCCCTGGGTCTCCTTCCCGATTGCTAGGACCAGGTCCCAATAGTCCCTACCCTATGATGGCAATTCCGCACAATCCTAACATTCCCAATATGGGTGCTTTGCGAATGGCGCAAATGCCGCCAATGGACAAATTTCGTTTACCAGATCAGATCCATTTCCCTGAACTTATGCACAATGTTTCAAAAGAAATTGAGGATGAGGCAAATGGGTATTTTCAGAGGATATACAACCATCCTCCTCACCCTACTCTGTCTATAGATGAGGTTCTAGAAATGCTTAAAAAGTTCCAAGATTCACCAACTAAAAGAGAGCGTGAAGTATTTTCATGTATGCTCAGAAACTTGTTTGAGGAATACAAATTCTTCCCACAATATCCTGACAAAGAACTTCATATTACCGCTCAATTATTTGGTGGTATCATTGAAAAGGGTCTTGTTCCAACTTACGTATCCTTGGGTTTAGCCTTGCGGTTTGTTTTGGATGCGCTTCGGAAGCCGGAGGGCTCTAAAATGTATTACTTTGGTATAGCAGCGTTGGATAGATTCAAATCACGTTTAAAGGACTATCACAAATATTGCGAGCATGTCCGTGCTATACCACATTTTAGTGAATTCCCTCCGCACCTGATTGAGTATATCGAATATGGACTGCAGAGTCAAGAGCCGCCTACAAAGCCTCAGGGTCCGGTGTTGCCCGCCACTCTGGCCGCTATGTTGAATCAAAATACTGTTGTGACAGTGTCCGCACCATACAGGTATGCTTTCTTTTTTGATTATATTTGCTAAGTACTAACAACTGACATCATTATAAAATGCCTATCGTTTATTCTTTTTATTTGTAGAGCGCCGAATTGGAGGGCTAGCTTAATTTTTTGTATTTGTAAATTCCGCGTTGGACTTATACAGCTAGCCCTGAAGCTCTTTTTTATTTTTTTTGTCGTGATTTAACCTCGTTATAGTAGCATGCAAAAAAAAAAAGAATTTACTAGTATAAAACACCTGACGTAAGTAGAGGTAATCCAGTAAACTCGTATGTCTCGTTGAGACCATATGTGAAAGATAATATGATCCCATTGCGATATCTTGATGCTGGTTTTGGTTCTGCTCACATCCTGTGTTAATGTATGCTACTATACGCAATATACTATAACAAACCTATACGGCTTCTGGCCTTCTGGCATTATCCTCATATTAGACTATAGAAAATATTAACCTCAGTAGAAAAAAATCTTGAGAGAAATGGCTCTAATTTCAATTTAATTCCTACGTTTGCTATTTAGTAGCTTCTACCAAGTAGTCTTAACATATTCGGTGACCGAAATATATTTTTCAATTTCTATTAATTCCAATGTAGCTAAGATTACTTCAGTTATTCAAATCATTTTAATACGCACGTCATGTCTAAAAGACGTTCCCTTTCCGTAAAGTTATGCGTTATATTTACCTAATAATCCTGATTTACAACTTTCCTAATAGGACCGTGGTAGGTGCCCCTACCCCCATGAGCGTGATATCCAAAGTGGCGAACTGCATGGCCGGCGGCATCGGCAGTCGGCCGTCCATCGCCATCGCTACCAACATCGACACGCTGCTAACAGCCACAGATAGGGAAGAGAAGATTAACGCGCCCCCAGAAGCTATACAAGATAAAACCGCGTTCATTTTCAATAACTTGAGCCAACTCAACCTTCAAACTAAATGCGAAGAGCTTAAAGAAATCTTAACCGAAGAGTACTATCCTTGGCTTTCACAATACCTCGTTATGAAACGGGCTTCCATTGAATTTAACTTCCATGCCTTGTATTCTAATTTCCTTGACGTTCTTAAGGCGCGTGAGGTTAATAGGCTTGTTATAATTGAAACTTATCGAAATATTAAAGTGTTGTTGCGTTCCGATAAAAGCATAGCCAACTTCAGTGACCGATCTTTGCTCAAAAATCTCGGCCATTGGTTGGGAATGCTCACCTTGGCTCGCAATCAACCAATTCTTCTCGTCGATATCGACCTTAAAGCACTTTTACTTGAAGCTTATCATAAAGGCCAACAAGAACTGTTATACGTCGTACCCTTCGTCGCCAAAGTTCTGGAGTCGACCGCAAGGAGTCTTGCATTTAAACCACCGAACCCCTGGACCATGGGATTAATGAACGTATTAGCCGAACTTCATCAAGAACCTGATTTGAAGTTGAACTTAAAGTTTGAAATAGAAGTGCTTTGTAAAAACTTAAGTATAGATATAGCAGAATTAAAACCAACTCTGTACCTTAAAGATCCTGAGAAGAATAGGCTTATAGAATTCCAACTTTCTCAGCCAAAAGTAAATAATGAACCACCTGTAGCTGTTGTTCCTATAAATCAAGCTATTGTACAAGCTCCACAGATGCAAATGATGCCACCTCAGCCAACTATGATTCCTATTGAAGAAATGACGTTAAGCGTACCACCTCCTCCTCTTGGCATGTGTCCCGATCCTACCTTAATGGGAATCCTTGGAATACCAGAGCCCCGATTCAATTACTTGGACGTAAATGTCAACTCAACATCAGCATTTGGACAAAAAATTTGTTTCAATCATCACATACTCTTGTTCCAAAACTATCCCCATCTAAAACAGTTCGTTAAACCTGCTATCGAAAGGTCTATTCAAGAGTGGATTCACCCAGTAGTTGATAGGTCGATTAAATATGCCCTTACTACATGTGAGCAGATTATTCGGAAGGATTTCGCCCTAGATCCAGATGAGGGGCGCATGCGCACCTGTGCCCATCACATGATGCGCAACCTGACAGCGGGCATGGCGATGATCACGTGCCGGGAGCAGATCGTCAGCACCATCAGCACGAATCTGAAAGCAGCATTCCTGACAGCACTTATCCCTGCAAATCCACAACAGGTAAATTATTATCTTTAATATTGCCTACAAATAACCATGATTATATATTTCAGATAATACAAAAATGCTTGAAGCATATTAACAACGAAACTTGGCCATAGCTTTGCCATATAATCTGTATTATAGAGTTTGAAGTCAAAAACAGCTATTACTAACTTTCAATAACCTTATTCCAATTTAATTAATAGTCATTGCAGCATCTTGCGGTTTGTCATCAAAATGATGTCAAAATCAGCTTTATTACCTACTGTGGTAACTAAATTATCGTATGCCTTCTTTAGAACAGCTTCAAGTCACAATGTGATTTGCAACCACTGTTCGCAAATTACTTCTTATCATCACTGGCTTTTTAATACCAATGGAAGACTGCTTTTTTTTAATGTGTTTTCCTTAGATTCTCAAGGATGGCTTTCACAATGGGAGCACTTGCATAGCAGCTTTTTATTTTGTTTTTTACTGGGGGCTGATTCCGGTAGGAACCTATTATTTATTTGACAGCTTGTGTTCCAGAAGGATATAGTTGAAAGTGCAGCAGCTGTTTTAGCAACAGAAAACATGGAATTAGCTTGTGCCTTTATTCAGAAAACAGCAGTAGAGAAGGCATTGCCTGAACTTGATAAACGTCTAATAAACGACTATGAAATTAGGAAGCAGGCAAGAATCGAAAACCGACGTTACTACGACCCGATAGTACTTACATACCAAACCGAAAATCTCCCCGAAAGAGTGAGACTGCGAATGGGAGGACCTATGGACATGCAGATTTCGGTATATGAAGAATTTGCTTGCAACATTCCTGGCTTCATGCCCTTGAGAGATGCTGGCATGTTCATCCCAAAGCCCTCCCAAGAGCAAATTCCACAGCTAACTTTTAGCCAAGTTATTAACCCAACTCAAGTGTATGGGGCAGATGAGATGGGAGGTTTGATATCTGCAGCCGAGATGTTCCTGTCCAGTGTACTAAATACACAGAGTTTCCCGGTTCAAGCAACCAACATGCACACCCTGCTTGAATGCCTTGTAATTGCAAGAAGAAACCGTGATATTGTATCCGGTTGTAACTTACTACAGCGGGTATGTTATTTGTTAAATTATCATGTAGAACTTTTTTATTACTTCAACATATGCACAGATAGCATTGATATAGTGATAAAGCAAATTAAATCCAAAAACAATTTAATTTTTAACAGGCTGTGGAAGGCCTACTTGATGGCCACATTATTCAGTCTGGAGTCAACGCAGAACATGTTGATTTGATGACACGATACAGAGATATTCACCTTCGAGTGCTCAAGCTCTTAGAAGATGCGAGGGTGTACGGACACGTGTGGACGACGAAGCAGATCACCTGCTGTCTAACTGAGTGCAGAGATGAACTGAGATACAACATTGAAGCTGTTGATTGTCTCATCCGAAACCATCTCATTAATATGCCACAAGTAATAAATTACCATATTTTTCTACTTATCTTACAAATGTTATTTATAAATGTAAAATTTCATTTAATTGTACAAATATACACAAGTTTTATTATTTCTTTTAATTAATAATAATATCTAATATCAAAAATGTATGGTCTTTGGTTTCACTTATTTGTACTCTTTCAGTATGACTTAGCCCTAGCTCACCTGATGGATAATGGCAACAATTACGTTGCTGTAGCCTTCGCAATGCAGTTGGTGCAACTGTATCTAGTTGACGATAGGAATAACATCTTCGTGAATGAGTCAGATTTATACCATACGACCGAGACCTTGGTTCGTATGATGGCGCACCCACAACAGCCGCCACCAGAGGGTTTGGCAACATTGATCGAGACATTGAGAATAAATCAAGATCCTAGCGCTTATCTTGGAGAGAGAATGCCTCTTGGACCCACAGCGCACATACATGCGGGAATTTTACAAGTCCGGGTGAGTGATGATGATATTTAGAGATGCTTTTCTTAACAACATCTTATTTTAATAGAGTAAATGAAGCTTTTGTTTTTTTGACAAGTCACAGCACTTAACGAACATTTGTATGACCAAATTATCCTTAAAATACTTCTTTCGATCTAATTGTATGTACCAAAAACTGTGAATTTACAAAGTCCTAGTATAAAGCATCTGTTCACAGTAATTTCATTAACTATATTCTTTTGTTTACAACTATATAAATTTCAGAACCGCGAATACGATGATCCTCCCGGCCTTCAGGAGAAGACGGACAATGTGCTTCACGAGTGGCGTACCCTGCTTCTCAGTCCATTAACTGACGTGGAGTTCAGCCAGAACTTCAACATATATGTTCATCGCATGAATATGAACGGAATACTGAAATCTGATGACATGATTACCAGATTCTTCCGTATCGCTACACAGATGTGTATCCAAAATGTATACCAACAGCTGAACGAAGAAAGGGCAAATCCATCACCAGTGCCTCCAAAACGCGAGAAATACTACGTAATGTGTGACTCTTTCATTAAACTGGTCACTTTACTTATCAAGAACACCGCCGATGCTGGTAATCCAACCCCTAAACTCAATCTGTTGAACAAGGTACAGTATTAGCTTTAATAATAATTAATTTAACACAATTTTTCATTTATCATACATAGAAAAAAAATGTATAGCAGTTGCCCATTAATAATGTGTTTTTTAGCAACTTTTTAATCTTCAAAAACATGTGTATTGAATTTTTTTAGAATATTAATTAAATACAGGTAATATTCTATCTGTATTAAAAAATTGTGATGTTTAATAATGGACGATCTCTTTAAATTTGTATTTAATTTTCAAATTAATTTACAGTAATAATTTAGTACTTTTTATTATTTAGATCCTGGGGATAATAGCTGGATGCCTGTTGCAAGATCACGAGGAGCCCGGAAATAACTTCCAACAGCTGCCATATCACCGCTTGCTGCAGATTCTCTTCCTCGACATGAATATGGCTGAACCAGTCTTAGAATCTATGAACTATCAGGTAAACATATTCCTTTAAATAAACTAGTTGATAAATTAATTCAAATAAATGCAACACTTTTTAAAATCTCTTTTTGTACTTCCATTCCATAAGATTTTCCAATTGCATTTAGTTACACTTATATTGACACATGGTGTCTTAGTTTTTTATTATCAGAGTTATTTTTTAATTACCAGAAAAAAATATACCATTACGTTTGGCAAATACTAATCGTAAATCTGAAAAACAAAAAAAAAACCTAATTTTTGGAAGATTGCAATAAATATTTGGTTCTGAGGTTAAGAATACAACTTGCACCGACGAGAGTTGACTTGCGGCGTAGAAATTGTTTGCTTATTATTTAATTTACTAGCTTTCGTGCGCGACTTTGTGCGTGTGAAATTAAAAAATAAAAAAACAATTGAGTAGTCTATGTTCTTCTGGACTATCTTGTACATCTATACCAAATTTCATCGAAATCCGTTTAGGCTACATACTCTAACAAACATCCTTCTAAACGTTCGCATTTTTAATATTAGTATTATTGTTAGGTTCTCACTGCGTTCTGTCATACGCTGCGCATAATCCGCCCGAGCGTGGCCCCTGGCTTCTGTTATGCCTGGCTCGAATTCCTCTCGCACCGTTCATTTATAAATAGAGTGCTCGCAGTCACTCCACAACAGAAGGTAATTATCAACTTTATGATATCAACAAACCATTTTATATTCACTTATTTTTATTTCTTTCCTTTCGTTAAGTTTTTAATGTTTTTTATGTTGGGCATTAAGCTCTTTGTGTTTCATTTTTGTCGTTATCTTGAAATTAAAATCTTAAAATTGAAAATAAATATTGGATATACTTAAAAAAGATCCATATTGTATTGGAATAATTAAACTAACATTAATTAATTTGAAAGTTAATTTACAAAAATTTACAAAAATTTACAAAAAATTACAAAAATTTACAAAAATTTACAAAAAACATTGTAACACTTTAATTGTCATTTGAAGATTAAAGTAATCAATTTTGAAATACCCGAATACTTCTTATTGAATCATAAATATTGAATAATACTGTTCTGTACTGTTCAGAACAATTTGGTTAGGTTATTTTTATTTATCTTTAGTTTTGTACGATGATATAATTTTATTTTAACAATTGTATATTTACTATGTTACTAACCCCATTACATTCACAGCTATTGCTACTCTCAATGACTTAAACATTGCCTTAAAGTTATACCATTGTTTCATCCAGGGCTGGGGAATGTATTCAACGCTGCTCATAGATCTATTCAAATTCCTGGACCCATTCTTAAGGAACACAGAACTAGGCCCCCCCGTCATGGCGCTTTACAAGGGGACACTTAAAGTGCTCCTTGTTTTGCTTCATGATTTCCCTGAATTCCTTTGCGATTATCACTTTGGTTTCTGTGATGAAATACCCCCCAACTGTATACAAATGAGGAATCTGATACTATCGGCATTCCCCCGGAATATGAGACTGCCTGACCCCTTCACGCCCAACCTGAAAGTGGACCTGCTCACCGAGATAGCACTATCACCCCGTGCTGTTATAAACTACGCAACGATTATCCCCATCACACAATTCAAGAAAGATCTAGATGCCTACCTCAAAGCCAGGACCCCGGTTACTTTCCTCTCTGAGCTAAGAAGCAACATGCAGGTATGTACGTGTTATAAACACATTACACACGGGTAAGTACGCACACGAACATAAGGTATGGTGATTAATATAAGGATCTCGGATTTTTTGTTTTATATTTCCTAGGTTCTTTAATCATGTGGTGGTGTTTAACATTTGACAATTTTTGCGCATATCCTTTTATGTATATAATTGCATTTGTTTTTAAATATCATTCCATAGCAAGGTAAATATTTGTAATTTAACTGAAGATGAGAATTTTGATCAACAAATTATTGAAGTTATTAAAAATAAGATATGGAAGTATTTAATGAATTTTGCTAGGTAAGTATTTCGAAATGCAACTTGGCTCATAACTAAATTGTCATAAAGTGGTTTTTCCCTTAGGTTGTATTTTTTATTAATAGAGAATTCATTAACTCATGGGAAAAAGGGTGAGTTTCAAACCTATGTAAGTATATGCTCATTAAATAATTATTATATTATTTACATTGCTAATACATTGGTTTAACTCTTTGAACAGTTTAATAACAGGATTTAGCAGAACAAAGTTACAAGTAGACATATGCTAGAAAATGGACCATTTCATTGACATCTTAAAATAAACATCAACGTTTTATGCATGTCTATTTTTTTTACTTTTGACAAGTTTTTTTACTACTACGTTTTTTTTAGTTTTATTTTTAACTTTTATAAAGCCTTGAGTTAATTTAACTATCTGGGAACAAAAAGGAATGATTTATGGTTTTACAGATTAAATTATATAAACATAATATATTTGGAATAAATCAATACTATTTGAGGATATGCAGTGGTTGTCAAATTTCTTTATATAACAACTAACATACTAATACATAACAAGCATGTTATTGTCAATTGCTTGTACTAACATTGTAATTGTAAATACTAAACAATTTATTCTAATATATACTATCACAAGCTAACAATCTTAATACCAAATATTACTCAAAATCAATAATGTATAAATAAATGAAAACATTTTTATTTATACCACTGTATTTCCATGATTTTAATTTTTCTTTATGATTTTCCTTATTTAATTTGTTTGATTAAAATTTTTAATTTCTTAATTATTTATATACCCCTATAGGAGATAATTTCTAAATGTACTTTATCAAAAAGACGATTATTTGGTTCGAATCCAAGTAATCGAGTTAGGAGAAAGTTCTAAATGTCAAGTATTTGTGTGGTTCTGTATGGATATTAACGCCTGTTACAGTTTCCGCAGGTTGGAAACGAACCCGCCCGCCGCTACAACACGCAGCTGATGAACGCTGTGGTACTCTACGTTGGTGCTCAGGCGATCGCCTACATCAGATCCAAGGGACAAACCCCAAATATGACAACAATCGCCCACTCCGCACATATGGATATATTCCAGAACTTCACAGTTGACTTTGATTTTGAAGGACGGTGAGTAATCTTCTTTTTTTTTTTTCTCGTCTTTCTAAATTATGAGTAATCTTTTAAACTCAGTCGCCACACTAATGCTGAGTTGCTGAAGTTTCCATTTATCATTACCTAGTGATTCATTAGTGCAGTTTTAAAGGAGTAAAACTAGTTACATAATTCAGAAACGCATTTCATGAAATTATCGAACCAAAAACACCAACGACTGGTTGAAATTAGCTGGGAAACCGGCCATAAGATATTTCAACTTCCTATATTCTGTGAAGGAGTTTTGGAGCTTATTAAGCAATTAAAATTATGAAAAAAGTGAATTAATTCTTCAGATGATGATTTTTTTAATGTTAGCATCTAATCACAATAGTCAATATTTGTATATTTACTTAAAATTTTGTACTAAAATGTTATTTTATTTTCAGTTATCTGTTCTTCAACGCAATTGCCAATCAGTTGCGCTACCCGAACAGCCATACGCACTACTTCAGTTGCTGTCTCTTGTATCTGTTCGCGGAGGCCAACTCCGAGGCTATACAAGAACAAATAACAAGGATGTTACTCGAGAGGCTTATTGTGAACAGACCTCACCCATGGGGACTCCTGATAACCTTCATCGAACTGATCAAGAACCCAGCCTACAAGTTCTGGTCACATGAGTTTGTACATTGCGCGCCCGAAATCGAGAAGTAAGTATATTAATAATAAATCACAATAAAACCCGACCTCGACAAGTTGCTTCTAACATTTGGTTTGGCTCTGACTGTAATAACATTTTATTATGTCGTCGTCGGGCAACTTTCTCCTTACAACTGCTTTAAAGGAAAGAGGTTTTTGATACCATATGATAATATGCTTTTGATTAAAATATCCAGCGATAATGGTTACCGTAAATAATTGGTGTTGAAGTGAATAATGTGAGCATTATAAGTGAGTATCATCTCATATATTATTTATTCTTGTATCAAATATATTTCTTCTATTAGCTTGTTGTTTCTATATCAAGTATCTAGCTGCTTTTTTATTTTATTTTACTTTATATCAACATGCATTCTAGTTGATGTTATTATTTATTGCTGCTTGAAAGTTAGTTATGCTGTAGAATGGAGGACAGTGTAATATGCATAGATTTCCTGAAACACAGGGTTGGCTACTAAATTATGCATATTTTAAATATACAGTAGTCTGAGAAGCAATTCCTAAAAATATAACATAACGACATAGAAATCACTGCACGCTTTAAATCTAGACTTCAACTTTGCGAAAACTAATGGATGGAAGTTGATTGTACTTGGTAGTATATTTTATTGCAATGGAGTTGGAATTGAGAATTGCATATAACAATGTCAAGCAAAAGTCGTTAACAGCGCGATGAGTATCTAATTACATTTCGTCAATGCCTCGTCAAAAAATCGAGTAGCAAATCCCCTATCAAGTATTGTTGCACTTGCGAAAAATTATATTTCTATAAAAAATTAATATGTATCTGAAAATACGGCTAAAAATGGCCTCTGTGTTGCACAAATGAATTAGGACCTATCTATCTTTTACTACAAATGCACCTCCAAAGAAGGATAAATTCTTAAACTATCTTATAGCTGTTAGTTTTAGCAAAGCACGGTATTTTGATTTAAGAGCCTGTTTTAATTTTTCTGTAGATGTAATAAAAGCGCATTATATTTGCGTTTGCAAATAGTTTTCTATCCAGATTAGTAAAGCAATGCGAGTATGGCCTTTTTGTAATTTTTCACACAAAACACACACGTCACCTTTTATGATAAGATTCAAGTGTTTCAAGTACCCTAATCCCACTTCCAGCTATATGATGAAATAATTTACCAACGTGCACAAAATGTTAGTCTATTTGCAATGTTAAGGCTCACCTGCGTAACATAGATACCGTCATTTTGCCCATTTCCATTTCCCATAATTGAAGGATTTACCGTCTTTATGTAGGGTAGATAGTGTAAAAACGTAATAATTACCAAAACGTCGGAAGAAGTCTTGTTAAACTATTATATTCCAACCGCCGAGTAAAGTAATATCAAAAATTAAACGAGATGTTTTACGTTTATTACGAGAATCAAAAATATATAATGATGAAAATACGTGGGTAAGGGACAACTTGACGAGACCAGAAGAATATCAGTAGAGATTATGAAGAGAGAAAACGACAGCCACGCCTTAAAAGGTCAATTGTTATTGAAACGATATGTCTAGACTCATTCGAAGAACAGATTTGACGAATCATAAAGCAGAATTTATGCTCAAATGCCTCGCTACAAATACGAATTGAATAAAATATGATTCAGTTGATTAAATCTTTCCAAACTCATATTAGCAATCTTTTGATCGTTGGTTTGAGTTTAGAAAATACTATAACTTATAGTAATATATCTATTCGCTTCTTTGACAGCAATCAAAAGCTTTTAAAATTTATAATATGTTTTATATCATCAGCATTTTCATATACATACCTGATTATTATCGCTATATATACAACCTAAGTCATATCGATCATGATCCATGTTTCTTTGATGTTACTATTATTTTTGGAACCCCCTTCTCCTTTTCCATTCTTCCTCTCCCTCTTCCTCTCCCTCTCCCATCTTCCTTCCTTCTACATCTCATTGTCTTTCAATCGTGCCTTTTATTTAAGACGATGAGTTAACATCGTTGAAATACTTTTATTTTTCTTTCTTATTACGATTTGCGATATTAATTATACGTATGTCAAATAACTATCATGTTTTTGTAAATATGATATAATATGTATCAAAATATGAATATAATAAATCTATATGAAGGATATCAAACATTTCTTTCCAACATACTGCTTTTAATGTCCTTTAAATGTTATAAATTGATATTGCTTCAATCATAAATTGTTATAAAAGAAACGATTTTGGAATATGCAGGATTTGTAAGGAAAACCTTTTGAGAGTCACTCAACAAGAAGGGAACTAAATAGTTAAAAAAGCAGTATATATAAGAAATTGAACGATCTCGAAATAAGACCCCAAGATGACATCATATTCGAAAGTTGGCGAGAGCGAGTTTGGCGTGCGCTACGTACGCCACTAGGACACTACCACTGCGCAGAGTCGAGCCGTCGCCTGCCTCTACTGACTACACTACTAATTGACGGCGAACATCTTCAATATCCGTTACCGCATTCACCTTTGCTTCATCCTCTCCTCTTATCCTAATAACAGACATTAAGGTGTGTGTCTTGTTTACTAATGTACCTCTATTCTTATTGTGGATGTTAACTATATAGGTATGTAATATATAGTACTTGAGCATGATTGTGAATTTGAAAGAAATACAATAGCTTACATTTTCGTGTGCTTTTGTTATGAAGTTATGTGAGGCTTTGATGCGGTGGCGATATTGTAACAGGGAGCTTGCGGTTTGTGTAGGTTGTTTGCGTCGGTCGCTCACTCGTGCGTCGCCGAGAAGACGGCAGGTGGTGAAGTGGCCGAGTAGCGGCGCGCCGGCTGGGAGTCTTTAAGACACCAGCAGGACTTCACTAGCATAATTAATAAAGGTACTATATATATACATATATGCTAAATGTATCTAACAATCTACTAACATTAGAGTGGTACTTATAGTGCCATCCAAACTTTATGGCGGCTAGCAACTTCGCACGAGACTGTGTAGCACCTACCCACATCTCTATAAAGCTGCTATAAATTTTGAATCTCGTAATGCCATCGTTCTTTATCAGGGTGCTTCTGGGCTTTTATATCTTTTATGTAATTTTCTCTATATACACAATTATTATATTTCATAAAAAAATTACTGTCGATAAATTCTCTTAAGGTTTTTACGTAATTTTACAGGTTATTTATTTCTCTTAAAGTTTAGTTTATCAGAGTTGAATAAGACTGCTAGAAATATTGGCAAAATTGCCAAAAAAAAAATGTGTTCCCCAAAAAACCACTATGGAAAATATCTAAGACATAGTGCTTTTATAAATTGAAATAATATTCGAATTATTGAACACATACCACATTATCTTCTTACATTAATTTGTAAAACTTTACAGGCTTGCCAAGCGCCGCAACGCCACAAGTGAGCACCAGCCAGCCCTCCACCTCGTCCGCTCTGCCCAAGCAGTGGAACCAACTGTTCAAGAAGTAAATCCTTTAAACTTCAACGTTGGTGTGGATCAGCAGACTACGGTTAACTCGCAACCTAAGTGAAAGTGAAGTGAAATGATATTGCGCGTAATTTTAATGTGGTTTAATTAATTATTGTAGTAAGATGTCTAAACATTAAATTGTAGTCAATACAGGCATGGACAACTTTAGATGTAAGAAAATATTAATGTCATTTTGGGGTCTTATTAAGACTTGTAATTGAACATTCAGTATTATAATTGAACTAATTGTGAACATGTGAGGAACTTTGTAAACAATTAGTAGATTAGATAATGTAGTGTTCCATGTACTTGATATATTATTAATACTCTCTCTGAAAAACATTTTTTTCCTTATAATATAGCCTAGATAAGTTTGATGGATTAATGATTGAATAATATAATTACTATTGATCAAATTCGCTGATATGCAACACTTATGGTGTTGTCAGCCAGTTTTTTAAATCTCTCTTAATGTTTAATGTTTAATATGTGTGTTTTTGTGCATGTAATTACAATGTACACCTTTTTCTGGTTTGTGTACTATAGGCATGAAGCATGGCTTCCTATAGTGAACGTTCAATGATATTTTTTTGTCAAATCATTACACAATTAGCTGCATAAATTGGTTGACGATTTGGCAAAAAGATACATTGATAATGTAACTATTTGTGTGTAATTAAAGAAACATTCAAGTGTTTATTAGATTTAAGTGTGGCGGTGTTTGCTCACTGATATTACTATCTATTTCTATCTAAGTGTTTGGTGATAAAATTAAATGTAGTCATATAGTTACCACCACCACGGGAATGAAAAGAGGATAAGAATCTGGTTTAATTCCTAAATGGGTTGATAGTTGTCAAGTCTGAGCGGACAATTTAAAAAGCTAGACTTGTATAGAATGATAGGTGTGTGGTGGAACCATTAATGTTTAAGATTCAATATATAATTAATGCTTCATACTATACTCAATTTGGCTAAATATTTACTTATTAATGTCTAATATAATATTTCAATTTAATATTTAACTCATTCATCAATTAAATTTCTAATTAAATATCTTATCAAAGCTCTTGTAATCCTTTTTATTCATCAATTGTAAGTATACGAAAAGTAACGTAGTTGCGTAGAAAGAAAAACAAAAAAAATATGTGTATTGTAGTTTCTCTTTATAGTTTGTCTAAATAAGATATATTAGTTTGACAATTCATTGGCAATTTTGTAGGGACGGTTCTGTAAAATCAGGTGTGATTTTTTCGATTTTTATTCTTATGGAGTTTGGAATCGATAGATTCATAGTTATAACTTATGGATTAAAGTAAAAAAACACTGTTTTCTCAAATCAATAATGACCTGCAGAACCAATACAAGTAATGAGAGTAAATAAATATTTATTACTACTACCGTCGTACATAATAGAATTGGATTTCGCTGTTATTGTTGTCACCGCGATATTCTCTACAATATATTCAATACTAGAGTCGTCCCCTAAATTAGTTAAAGTAAATAATAATTTTAGTTAAGTTCGATAAATTTTATTTAAACCGAATATCGATAGTTCATAATTGTTTGCTATGCGTGTACGTTTCGTCACTACGATATCTGTCTATTAAGTACGGCATTTGCCTTCATACAAATTTAATTCGATACTTCATATGCGTTATTTATCAAACTAATTTATCTTATTTAGATAAACTATAATAGTATGTAAGTTAAACATTTTCATCTATTCCAATAATGTAGTAGTTTCAGTAGATTTTAAAGAATTGTCAGTTTTTCCTTATTACATTTCAGATTGTAAATTGATTTGCGTGAAAAGAAAAGGTTCATAGCTTTGAATATTTTGTTTAATAGGAGCTCCCATGATTCTGGCAGCAATTATTATGATTAGTTGATTTATATGTTGATGTCTAAATTATTATATGAGCAATGAATATTGTGAGAATAAAATATCCAGTAAATTTCGAAATTACCTAGTTATTGATTTGTTTTGTTTCTAGCATCCATATTTGCACCATTTTCGGCTTGATTCTTCAAAAATGTTAATAAATCAAAATTTTAAGCGCTATGTGGTTATTAATTATTTTTATATCGAAAAAATTGTATTATTTAAGGAAAACTTTTGAATTTCATCTGTAATGCAAAGTGTAGCACATGTATGTTCTAGTTATTAAATCCAGTACTCGTCGTGTTTAGTTGTTTTATTTTTGATAACATACCGATACTCGGACTTCATTAATTTGATTTTTGACAAGCTGTAGGCTGTTGCCCGCGACTTCTTTTTTTTTATATAATATAAGGTGGCAAACTAGCAAGCGGCCATATGAATCCACCGAAATGGAAAGCGACCGCTGTCCATAAACATCCGCAATTGCAGATGCGTTGCCTACCCTTAATTGACGGAGGAGGAGACGCACATAAAGAGGACATTTCCCCTTCCTAAACGACTCCACCATCAAATACGCTTTTCCTTCCCATCCTTTCCTCTTAAGAAAAGGGTGGAAAGGGACTAAAATTAGGCGTCCGGCACCACACATCAGACGAAACGCGGAATTGCTTCCACTTCACGCCTGTTTTCTGTGTGGTCGTGGTATTACACCGGGCGAGCCGGCCCTACAGTGCGAAGATGTTAAAGCGGGCTCTACCACTGTTAAGAGTCTTCGTCCGCGTGGTATTAGAAAACATACGAACTATATAAATAACAAAAAGCTACGTATCCCTCGGGAACCGGACATTTCTCGGGGATGAACTTTATCCCATGTGTACTCCAGACTTTGTTTTATATCTGCTTAATTTCAATAAGATATGTTGAACCGTTGCAGAATGATCGAGTAAACATTAAAAAACTAAATTAATGAATCCCACGGGAACCGTTACCATTCCCGAGATAAAGAGTAGCCTATATGTTCATCCAGACTATGCTCTAAACCTGTGCCAAATTTCATGGAGATCCGTTCAGCCGTTTAGGCTACAAACGCTAAAAAACATCCTTCCATCCATCTAAACTTTCGCATTTATAATATTAGTAAGATAACTAAATCCTTTTAACATATCGAACTTTGATAACAAATAATTGATGATTTTCTTTAAGAGAATGAACCAAAACTATATTAGGGTCAAGACGAACTCGATGTAAGATTTATCTGCATTATCACTAATGTATTCGGTACACGATATACTTAGTAAATCAAAAATGCAAATGCTGAATAATGCGTGATTTCGTTGAAAATCATCAAGATAAAAATGGCTGCCATGTAGGGAATTTGATTTGCCTGTTTACTCAATGTAGGCTTTGAATCAAAAGGGGATATGTAGGTAGTTTTCGTTTAAATTTATTTTTTCGCTCGATTTTAATTTTCACGCCATCTATCGGGATGAACAGACATTTCATTGAAGGAAGATAATATTTGCCAAACCTTCTAATGACATCTGGTTCACATAGATGGCTCTGGTGTAAATAAGCATTGGCGTCGGCCAGGACGTAAACGGAAGCGGAGTCGGCACAGCACACCCCTGCACGTGTTTTCCTCCACCACAGGACCTACCATCCGCCGTAAAGCTTAGATCGTATCAGTAGTACTAATTATTATAACTATTTTCACTTTAACCTTTGACCGTTACATGATAAAATGTACGAGAGATAAGCAAAAAGTGTCACAAATCGCTTGCTACTATTCACAGTAAAAATGTAAAATAAATAACACTTTTATATAACTATAGTAAAGTACGATTATAGTCAACTAGAAGATAAGAAATTGTCGACCTTGAAATAACAAGAGTTTTGAATCTCGAAGATTTAGTACTTTGATTCAATTCGTAACCTCGTCTTAATCTTTGGTTAGGTTTTCGAAATAACTAATAAGGAATAAGAAACAATGGTCGTAGTAATCATTAAAAAAGTTCATCGAGATTTACGAAGCAGCTACGTTTTTATTTTCAAGTTTAAACGAAAATATATCACGAATACGTATAAAACAAAATTTATTTTACATCAGTGACAAATATATTTGACAGCCCACTCACACTCATTGAAAATACCGAGATAGGTGCATGTCTTTGTAAGTGCGTATCGATATTGAAACCTAGTATAGTTATTTATCTATGGTGAAACACAACCAGTCTTCCTTTCGCATACAAAACTTTATCAGTAGCTTCTAAGGACTTCGGACTGGAGGGGGGCGTCGTGTTGTTGCGTGCCGCCGCCGTGCGCCGCGGCGCTGGCGTCGCGTGTCACCTGCGCCGACGCCGACCCGTTATTCCAGCCAGACTGCTGACACAGGACTAAACAACATTCGCGGCAAAAAGTGCTCCCATCGCAAAACTAACAACGCAAAAGCTTCCGGAAACTAAAACAGTGAGTACATATATATTTTAATTTAGTTTTAAGGTGTTACATTGTTATCAGTACTCCTTCCCCCCCCTCATGCTGACACTGACAGCAACGGTTTGTTTATGTTTCAATTTGAATGCTTTTGTCGTGCGCCCCCGAATATTCTTGTTTAAATAATGTTTAAACACTTTTATTGATATTATTTAAGTTTTAATTTATATATACATTTATCAATAAATAGTGTGCTATGCGAAATAAACGCAGATTCACCTATTACACGAAG
The DNA here is from genome assembly GCA_029286645.1 of Papilio protenor. Taxonomy (NCBI): domain Eukaryota; kingdom Metazoa; phylum Arthropoda; class Insecta; order Lepidoptera; family Papilionidae; genus Papilio; species Papilio protenor. The sequence goes on from JAGSMZ010000042.1 coordinate 1,840,709, forward strand.
ACATTAAGGCTTGAAGTTGGATTCGAAAAAGCTTCATTTCGGTTAAAAGAAAGTGTGCTTTATGTTTTAGTGTTAAGGTTGTTATTAGAATGCGTTAAATAGTAGCCTTGAGCGAAAGGGACGCGGGCGCCGCCGCCGCGTCGCCTCCCAGGTAGACATCGACATCGTTGCAGATCGTTCAGTCAGAGCAGACAGGACTGGACGCTAGCCACTATGAAGTGTAAACAGGTTTTCAAATTTGTAAGCGAAATTGATACTAGACACATAAGAATGCGATATTTAATATTCATTCCGACAGCATTTTGAGTCTGCGATGCGATTTCTCTATTCATAAGCTGTCCAACATTTTATAACTTTTTCTACGGGTACTATATTTTAAAACAAATGATGAAATACTTTTTTGACATGGTAAATAATCGAGGTCTTGGTACCTTGTCTTTGCATAAATTATACTTAAAGCTATGACAGTTGACGTTTTGACCTTACTTAAGATTTCGAGAACATCTAACTATTTCTTCCTTTTTTCTTTGGTTACTTTTGAAAATTGAGATCCTTGTGCAATGCCGCTGCTTCCTTTATAATAATACACGTATTGTTCTTATCATTGTCTCAACAATAACTTATCATCACTTGAAGTATCAACAATAATGTACCGGCCAGTTTTACGGAGAATTAAATAAAAACAAATTGAAATTCACTATCTTTAGTTTGACGTTCAGATACTTAAATTAAATAAAACTTATACACGGTAATATTTTACTAACCGTATATTTCCATTGACGTCACTTGTATTATTGCAAATTGTAGTATCTATTTTGTTAAAGATAACATGTTAGTATTAAACTTTGTCGACAGTGGTAACCCACACTAATAGTCTGATTACACTTACAAAGTACAGTGACGAGATAGTGCCATCGGTATTTGTAAACATAACCGAGTGCTCGGCCGAGCTTAGCCGAGCGAACTATCTCGACGCAATTATAAAAATACTAGCTTTCGCCCGCGGCTCCGTCCGCGTGGAATTAAAAATAACAAAGACTAGTAGCCTATGTGTTCTTCCAGACTATCCTCTACAACTATGCCAAATTTCATCGAGATCCGTTCAGCCGTTTAGGCTACAAACCTAACAAACATCTATCCATCCATCTAAACTTTCGCATTTACAATATTAGTTAGATGTATAAACCTGGTTTACATTTCGCATGTATTGGACAGTATCGCTGGCCTGGCATGGACTGTGCTCAATGGCGCTTGTTATTGTTAACGTTGTGTCCTTATGCCAGCTCTAATAGCTTATTTCACTGGCATATGATAAACCAGACATAAAGACATTGTCATTTTGTTGACTTGCCACTCTGCTAAGTAATTAAGCTATAAGAATCTATAGTCTAATATATAATATATAATAATATAAATGCGAAAGTTTAGATGGATGGATGCATGTTTGTTAGAGTTTGTAGACTAAACTGCTGAACGGATCTCTGTGTAATTTAGCATAGATGTAGAGGATAGTCTAAAAGAACACATAGGCTACTTGCTTTTTTTTTAATTCAATGCGGACGGAGTCGCAGGCGGAAGTTAGTAGGCAATAAAGCGAAAGAGAACTTGGAGATGTTAAAGTTTGTGTAAATTATTGTATAGCTGTATTACTTCATATAGATGTTTATTCAACGATCCCTATGATTAAATTTCAGTATTTGTACACACAATGCAATTAGAGTGTCGGCTTGAATTTATTATACGAATGGGATGCAACGTGTAATTTTTGTGATGTTACACGCGAAAACATTTATTATTTACAGTGAGATCCGCAGCCGTCACACCTTTATCAATAATAGTTCCATCCCTCTCGTTCTCTTTGTAAAAACAGAGATAACAAATTAACAACATACTTTTGTACACGTGTTTTGATGGTGCAAAATCACAACTATGAAGTCAAACTATAATGTACGTACCGGACTTAATTATGATGAGAAAAATATAAATAAAGAATATAACCTAGACAAAGACATGTCTTAGTAAAAAATATTATATGCCCAGAGTTTTATTTTTTGTAATATAAAGTTTTTTTTTTAATTTTAAATCTGGATGTTAGATAACTATTTTTTTTTTCTGTACATGACCACGGTATTGTGTTAATAGTCTTATGGAAAAATATTATATTAATTTCGAACCTAGCTTAAATTTAACAAAATAATAAATGGAGTATTTACAAAAATGATTGTATCGCGAGTTTTAAATTGAATCTCGTTTCACGCTGGTTTCAATTAAGAGTGCTTGATTGTGAGTAAAACTCTATACAGTTGCGATCAGGTCGCGGCGGGCGGCTGCAAACGGTTTTATGCGTTTTTAATGTTTTTAAGCCACGTTAGGGGCCCGTAGGGCTCACCCTGTGGTCTGTAGGGAGGTGCTGAGTGCACCAAGTGCTCAAATTCATCCGCGCCGCCGCGGGGTTCCGTAGTTAATTTGAACAGAGACTTTATTTGGCGCGGTTTTAGGGCACGCTGCACACGAGGGCTCCCCATATCTACAAATTGCTTTAAGAACTATTGGTGGGTGAAGTTAGTTTTTGGGTACAAAAAAGATCACTATCTAACCCTTAAAGAGTACCTAGTTATAGATTTTATAAATTCGTCCCTTGCTAAGCTAAAAAAGGAATGAAAACTCATTTTAAGTTCAAATTACTTTCTATAACTTAACAATGAACGATTAATCAATCATGTAATGACGAAAGGTTGGAGGCACTAATTAAGAGACCTGGCGACCTTTTTCATCAAATCCTAAGTAAACTTTTATAAGGATAAAAATAAGGGAAGATAAATATAGCAACAGTGTGTAAGGTAATCAGGCTCCGCAGCGCTGTCGGCGCTTGACAATGAAACAAAACAAAACTTTGCCGGATTTCAATCACAAAACTCCGCTTGACGCAGCCGCTGAAAGGACCTAACGAAGCCGAAAATAAGAAGTATTGTCCGATTGTTAATTAGAAATCGAAGATAGATTTTCCCTTGGAAAGATTGGCTCTTTATAAAATCCCTCCGGCAAAGGTAATGCCAAATACAGTTTACCTTCCGTTTGATATGTATCATTAGAATACATAGTTAATTTATATTAATTTATAATATAACATAATATTATAACAAACTTTAGGAGTAGTAGAGTAGTTAGGCTAGATATTCTACGATACAATGTTATTTTTAATTCCATTTTTTTATCTATTATTGGTCATTTATATTGGTACTAACAATTATTGCAACTCTTCATGTCGCTGTTTTAATATTGCCATAATGGAGCCCCGCTGATTAGTCTCCAACACATTAAAATTATGAAATTGATTACATCAATATCACAATTGAAACTATTACCACTAAAAGATTGTGTTGCCAATTTGTAGGACTGGCTGGAAAAAATACCAATACCTATTTAAATTAAAAAAAGAAGATTTTCAAATTTGCATAAAGCAATTTCGAAAGTCAGTTTTTTTATCCATTGAATGGCTTACGTTGTTCCGCAAATTGGAACATCATGAGCTCATTAAACATTCGCATCTAGTGTGCTAACTGTCAGTCATATTACGTACCTCTATCTAGGTACACAAGATACGCTGCGATCTAATTAGAGCGATCATTAAAAATCACTAGAGTCCGTCAATTTTTATTTCCAATGAATTCGAGAGACGATTTCAATTCAAAGTTCATTTTAGGCGGGACGTCTCATTGTTCAGTTTAACTACATTTCCACTTACACGACAGACAAGCACCGTATTCCGATGACTTCTGTTGGTGTCACGCAATATCTACGCACAGTATAAATGGCGGAAAAGATAGATTGAATGCCCTAGCTGGGATAGAAATAGAATAGCATCAGAATCATTTGATTGAGACGATCAGAACGAATGAAAACGGTTTAATACTTTTTGAGTTTATTTGAAAGAAACAATCTTACCATTGCTGTATTTTTCATCAGCAATTAGATAAAGTCTTAATTTTAGTGCCGTAATGTAATTTTTATTTTTAATAAATAGTTAATTAAACTTCTCTTTTCCTTACAACAAGCGATAAGTAAACTCAACTTTTTATCGCACTAATTAACTGATAAAAGAAATGTAAAAAAACAACGAAAGTTATGTAACCAAGAAATAATATTGTTTACTTTTACGTCTTCGCTATTATCAATATTTTAGTACTCTGATTGAATAACATAGCCATATTATATTATATTTAAAATCGCAACATAAATTATTTGTACGAAATAAAATCGACGAAGTTGGTTCAGAGAATTCTTTCTTTAGTATGTGGTTTATTCTTCAAAAAACGGTCCTTTGATACTTTCTTAAGCATTCTCTTAGTGTATGTTGCTCTAACTGTACCAAACTGTAGTGCTTCCCTTAGTAAAAACTCTGAGTGTGGCAGTAAAAATATAAATAAAGTTTATCAGACCACTAAATCACCACAAAGAGTACAACAGAGAAACAAAAGCAATCGACTAAAGGGCCAATTTGTTACAATAATTCATGATTATAAGAGCATAAATATTAAAGTTATTTGTGGTGTTATTTAAAATAAACGGAATCGCTTTTATCGTATAGCGTTTGCTTGTCCGCTATAATGTAGCAACTTGACATCGATCGGCGCTCGATCGGCTTGGGATATGCATTATTTGTGGCTGAAATTTATGAGTTAGAATTATACGTTCCCCTGGTACCGAATGCACGCAGTTCGTGTCTGATAGTATGTACGACGAACATATATAATTATTTCTATATATAACCAAAGGAGCCGACTTGAACGATTCCGATTATTTATTTTTTGAATGAATCTCTTCAATTATTTACGTCTCCGTCGATTGCATGTAAAATATCTTAAACAGTTGTCTATTCTTTAAGCAATGTTGAATACTCTTTGACGAAGCTAAAAGTAGTAAAGTTAATTTAATTGATGTTATAAAAAATTCCTGATTCCATGTTTCAAAATGTTATAGTTTGCTCGGTGTTGTACAGAAATATTGTAATAATTAAATAAATTTATTTTAAAATTAATTACTATGTCTTTTCCATCAGGCGCTTGTACTCGAGAATATGTCACGATAAAATATATTCTAGTTATATCTAGTTTAGATTATTGCATTGGAGATTAAGATAATTAATGCTGGGTGGAATAAGTTTTAATTTGCAGTAGTGGAACTAGTCCTTAATTTAATACATAGAGGTACCAATAACTTTTATTCCCTACTAGCTGTTCCCATGCGACTTCATCCGCATGTAATTACAAAAAAATCATTTTATTGTTTACATTTGTCAAATTATCTAAATGACATGACATGATGTCAAACCATGGCGACCTTGCTTCCTTGATGTTGGCAGCAACTTATGGTCTCTTTCCCACATTAGGGTTTTTATCCAAAATATTTACCCATAAGTTAATTGCCGTGAAAATATATAGCCTAAAGCGTGACGTAATTCTAGGGCTTTTTATTAATAAAGAGAGTTATTCAAAAATATGCTGTAATAGCTGACATCTTAGGCAACAAAGAAGTGTGTGTTTACGCTTTATTGTATCAGTATAGATGACATCGAGTCGTGTAGATTATTTTCCATAAGGTGTTGCAAAAATAGTCCCTTAATACGTTTATGACTGCTTTAGTAGTGTTTAGAGTTTGATTATTGATCTTTCATACAAATTCTCGTATATCAAATAGGATGCGAGACTACGGTAAGTGAATTCGCGTTCGCTCCGTACATTTTATAGGCGTCGCAGTTAGATGCGCTAAACGGTTCAATTTCCTAGACGAGAATTAAGCTTGAATACAATTCTGATGTTCATCCTACACGTACTGACGACTCGTCTGATTCAATTATAATTGTATTCATACGAAGATTTGAGGAATTTAATATCAAATATGCTGAAAGTCTTATATAAATAAAAGTTATGTCAGTACGGTTGTCCTATAAATGCTTTAAAATTATTCTTTTGATTGTGTTGAAACTTTGGTAAGGTGTTCTAAGGACTTTCGCAATTATTTGGCCCAAAAAATATCTTTGACATGATAGAAACATGTTATTAGATTTATAGTTAGTTATAGTATCTATTTCTCTAACCAGCTTGTATCCCATATGGTGATATGGTTAGCTTCATTCCTTGATCTCTTTCACTTCTCTTTAGCGCATTGAATTAAGTTATTAATGTTGTGATATTTATACAATTAGCGTTTGGTAATATTAAACACCAATCTTACTAATCTTACAAATATTAAAAACTAGCTTTCGCCCGCGACTCCGTCCGCGTGGAATTAAAAAAAAACAAATGTGAGTAGCCTATGTGTTCTTCCAGACTATCCTCTACATCTATACCAAATTTCATTGAAATCCTTTCAGCCGTTTAAACTCTAACAAACATCCATCCATCCATCCAAACTTTTGCATTTATAATATTAGTATGATGTGAAAGTTTAGATGGATGGATGGATGGATGGATGGTTGGATGGATGTATGTTTGTTAGAGTTTGTAGCCTAAACGTCTGAACGGATCTCTCTGAAATTTGGTATAAACGTAGAGGATAGTCTGGAAGAACACATAGGCTATTCACTTTTGTTTTTTTTGTTCAATTCCACGCGGACGGAGTCGCGGGCGAAAGCTAGTAGATTAATATTTTTATTAAAGGTGGAGGCCGTTTACGACTAACTCTTTGTATTCCTGATGTGAGAACTTATTTTAAATGTGTATGTTTATACTAATCATAGTCACATTTTCAAAATTGCTTTGTGATCGATGGGTCATAAATCTTTTGCGTGAATACCGTGGTTTAGTATTGACTGAATTATCTGTGTATTTGAGTATTTTGCAAATTCACTTCACAGTCGTGGGAATTTGTTTTGTAATAGGTAACAATAAAAATCTTTAAAAATTATGAAATTGTTTCAACGCTTACTTTTGCAGGTATCGATTTATAAAAATAGGTATTGTAAAATTATTATAGTAACATTTGTTCGTCGATTTGAACCTTTCCATGACCTTTTTTCGTAATGTCCGTGATATTTCACGGTTAGTAAACATTAATACTTAATTCTGTTTAATTAAAATAGTAGTAGAGTAGAGGTAGATAAAAATTTACCGTAATATGAAATGTATCTCGCTCCCTAATTTTTTCCGTCTCTCACATTATGGAATATTGGCAATAACATTTCGGGAGTTTAGAAAAAAACATCACAGTCCGATCAGGCTTCCAGTTTTTTTCATTGCAGTCGAACGGAACGCTGTTTGATGTTAGGCTTACTCGTAATCCTATTTTGTTTGTTTTTAAAAAAAATGCCCCATGCTTTACATTCGAGTTTTCTCTTTTTTTGAAAGGCGTGTATCCCTACTTTTTATGTTTTCTCTAAATGTCGTTGTTATTTATGATATCTTTTAGTCTTCTTTCGTCTGAATTTATTAAGGTAGATATTTAAAATTAATTGTGGTACATAAGTAAATATTCCAAAATTAATGCTAAATAGGATTTTTTATTAGAACCTGTGCAATTTAAACAAACATGTCTCAAACTTAGTTGAGGTAAAATAGTTTATCCATAAAAACTCTCAATCTTACTTCTTAGTAATATTATAAATGCTAAAGTTTAGATGGGTAGATGGATGGATGGATAGATGGATGGATGTTTGTTAGAGTTTGTAGCTTATACGGCTGAACGGATCTTGATGAAATTTGGCACAGACCTAAATGATGGTCTGGAAGAACATATAGGCTACTCACTTTTTTTTTTTAAATCCACGCGGACGGAGTCGTGGGCGAAAGCTAGTTACTTATAATTATCTTGTTAGGTATTTTACAGTTTCAATTATCAATTCGAAAACTAATTTTACTACCAAGAAAGAACGTTAAAAATTTTAAAGGAGAAGTATTCATGAATTATTGTAATTTGGCGAAACTTCGTGCGGTTAATTCAATAAATCTTTTTGAAAATGTTAGCACATATTATTTAGAAGGGCGCGCTTCGGTAGCGGCCCTCCGAGCGAACGAACTCACTCATTATGAATTACAAAATATACT